>JAJKLE010000011.1:0-600000 GCA_022593225.1 Xylaria sp. FL0064 | reverse complement strand
TAGACGACATTCTCTCATATGCGATTTGGTTCCAATGGACGCGGGCCCTCGTGTAACACTTATCCCTGTGGCGCTGCCTTGCACTGCATGCTAGTCAATGTTTGTTTATACAATAGGTTACGCTACAATAGCTGCTTTGACGGCCCTATTGGATGGAGTTGGTGCGACCGCTACTATACGGTGATTGTCAAATGACTTTGTTGTTTGTTTCACCTACAATCATCCCTTGCGTCAAAATGGAATTGACGTATTATATAGTCGCACTGTAATACTGGTACAAACAACTTAAAACCAAGTCCGTGCTCTCCACCAAGTTCTCAACCTTTTTTTTCTTCATTTCTATTTCGCATCCGCATAGATCTTCAGCCTCGAGGTAGGTTCGGACTCGCACAGTTACTCGGCCATATTCGGTTCTTTCCCATAATCCCACGGTTGAATTCAGTCGAGGCGACGCCAAGACTAGCCACCATGGGGGATGTGCCAGTTCGTCAGTGTGATCTAGACTGGCAGGTCAAGCCGCCCGGAACCGTCAAAAAAGCGCACACCGCCACATTTGTCGGACGGATACCAGGGAGAGTCGAAATACACGTAATTGAAGCCATCTTACTCGAGGAGTCGGGCCAATACGGTGAGCGGTTCGAAGGGGACGGGATGTACACTGGTCCAGGGTTCAACGGCGATGAGACGGATTATACATATGTGTTTTTTCATATCAGAATCGACAAGATGGGGAAAAGCAAGGTCAAGTTTCGGATGACGTGGAGGAAAGGTCGGGACTTATTTGGGGTCGTTGACACTTTGGAGGTCACTGTTGCTGACAGTTACTGCTCCCAGTTTTATAGTAGGTCCAATTGGTATTTGTGTCTTTTTATTCGCCGAATTGCTAACGTGAGTTCATACAGCCTCAGAGGAAAGCGAGCTGCTGTCGCAGCTCTTTCACTGGGATTAGCTCGGCCGTTAGCAGGACCGTCATTGGCCTGCAACCGTACTGTCAACTGTTATTAGCTAACCCGGTGGGTTTACGCTGCTCTCCATCCAAGAAGCTCCTCGTTGGGCTCTTAAAAAGGATGACAAGCGAGTCAGTCATAGTCCTGGCATAGCACGAACGAAAACAATGTGAATTCGAGACGCTAATCATAGTGAACGATTCCTGGAACAGGAAGGGCTGCATATACAATATATGAGTTGTATACCTAGGCCGTGGTGGATCGAGGCAACGAGCTACAGTTTGACGGTTATATGCTATTGAATCCAGTGATTTCCAGGCAGTTTCGTACGTCAATGCAGACAGCCCAACTGCTAATCGAACTTGTTGTTGCTTTAAACTAAACTTTCGCTCAATACTGTGTCTTGTGTCTGATATGTAGACGGCGGACGAATCTATGAATAAGTTGCCATTTGTGGAAAACGGCTACTGTATGAGATACTGCTACTTACCCGTATCTACACCATAATAAACCCTCCCACAAGCGTAAACAGCATGTCGTTCACCTCTCTCAATCCGGAATTTATTTTCGGGACCCATCAATGGTCGAAGCACTCAGTAGTCGGTTAATGGCGTCTAGCCGAATGAACAACAGGGAATCCGTACATATGTTGAAGCGGAGCGAATAGGGCCGTGTCGAGGTTTAGCCTGCCGAAAATGGCAACTCTGACCTACTATTTCTAGAACCCTAAAACACCCCTTATAAGTACATTTTGGGCAGAGCATATGTACTTCATAAAGGTCACAGTACGTTTAGCAAATATGTTAATGTAGGTAGTATAGCTCTAAGCAGCGCTGGTAAGAAGTCCTGGATCCGGGGCTTAGGTGACCAGTAGCTGGAGAAGAAGACGACGAAAGAATCTCTAGGCGTACGCCACCACCTTCGGGGATGGGCACGCAAGAGAGGCCGGAGGTTTTCTGCAGGCTAGGCTATAGCCCTTTCAACTGCCATATAGACAGCCCATACAGCCCATACACTATACAGACTGCAGCCTATATAACCCCTTTTGGCCACCCCTGCCTACCCTCCGTGCGCGAGAGCGCTGTACATAGGGCGCGCAGCGCCCTACGTACAGCTCCTCGCTCTCGAGGGGTGGCTAAGTGTATAGCTAAGTGTATGGCTAAGTCTGTAGCTCAAGGGGTCCTTATCAAAAGTAGAAGATACAGGCTGTGTAGCCAACCAGGTACGCCAGAATTACAAGGTACATAGTTAGCCTATTTAGGTAAAACTAACCCAAAAGGTTTCCCCCCTTAAACCCCTTCTAAGTCTTTCCACTTCGTTTTAGTCCGTCTAACGTTAACGTTAGGTTTTCTGTTCTCATTACTCCGTAATGCAGAAAACCTCCGGTCATATAGATTTTTTTACGGGTTAACTGGTCATTTACAAGTTGAAGACCTGCACTCAAAGGGTCCAACCTTATTGCTGGGGCGCACCAATCGAAGCAGCTGGTCAGTTTAAAACCACTCGGGCGACCTTACAGCAACGGCTAGCTGGAATCGACATAGGACGTACTACGCCTGTTATTAAGGATGCTGCAGATATCTGCAAAGCTCTTGGTATTCGGTATTTATGGGTCGACGCGGTGTGCATCATCCAAGATGACAATCTAGATTGGGAACAAGAAGCTTTGCGAATGTGCGATGTGTATCGCAACTCCAGTTTGACGATATGTACGCTGTTGTCAAGCTCTTGTTCACAGGGATTCTTAGAGAAACGCAGTCGTGGAATCGATATCCCCTTCAGGTCCCGTGTGAGCCCGGATATTGTCGGTCACTACACGCTCCGATATAGCATAATGGGCTTCATCGATCTTTCGTCCCGTGGACATCCAGAATCGGAAGATACGATAGAGGCAGTCTGGGGAACTAGGGCGTGGAATTTTCAGGAACTTCACTCATCCCGAGTTCTACTTTCTTTTGGAAGGAGGAAAATTCACATCACGAGCAAAAACGGCACGATTAGTGAAGGTGAGACGGAGTACACAAATAAGGGGGCGCTTGCGGCTTCTTTCCTTGAGCAACGTATAGCAAATGGCGGGGCACTAGAACGCGAGCTTATTTACAATGACTGGATGGAACTGGCTGCGTCTTACTCCGTGCGACGACTCACATACCCAACGGATAAATTTCCAGCTCTGTCAGGCCTTGCCGCCTACTACAAAGGCCTGCTTAGCTCCGACGATCAATATCTCGCTGGCCTCTGGGAGAAAGACCTGCATCGGCAGTTGTTCTGGGTCTGGCATATGCCTCAAACGACGATACGTCGAACTTTTGATAAATTCTTTGGACCTCAGCGCTCTTGCCGGAAATTCATAGCGCCTTCTTGGAGTTGGGCAAATCTAGGTTTCAGGTTCGAGAATAGCTACCGCTACTTTCACATAACTGGATTCTATAAGGACTACCGGCCCGAATATAGTAGTATTAAACCACGTGTCGACCGAAGTGGAACTGGCGTGAACCCTCACGGCCAGATCGAAAACGCATCACTGACCATAACTTCTCGGGTTAGGGGAATACCGTCGCTGCCTGAACGATTCTATGATGATACATTCACATGTCCTTTATGGCTGCTCAAAGACTTGCAGGGACGCTACCTAGCGGATTGCAGTTTTGACTGGGATGCAGAGAACGATGACTCAAACCCAAAGTTAGAACTAATTCTACTTGGTAGCTGTATTGAGGGAATTGAAAACGGACCATTCGGAAGACACGAAAGATATGCATGGGGGCTCATCATACACCCTGCTAGTCATGATGAGGATGAACTTAGTTGCGCTGGTAATTACTACCGGGTGGGTGTTTTCTACTCAAAACCAAAAGGCCAAGCCGGGTTGAGAATTTTTGAGGGCTATATTAATCAGACGATATGTCTAATATGAGGGCATAGTGTTAAAAGCAGCTTATAATGCTGCCACCCTTCTCCGTGCAGCTTCTTCAGAGAATCGTATTATATTAGAATTGCACATGCCTCTTTATTCTTCATTGCCTAAATGCCACTGCGAGTCCCTCTATTTCGATCCGTCGCTCAGGCAGCCCTTAGAACTTCCAGAGAGCAACCCCTTAGAAACTTTTACCTAAAATATAAAACTAGTATATTTACACTCTTCTATATCGTGCAGTCTAGGATGGTTCCATTCGCAACGTGCCCACGAGAAGATTTACGGTCCCCGCGTATCCATGCACTACGTATTCAATACACGGCATATGTTGAGCGCCAATTTGTCTTTTAAATATTCCGATCTGATGTTGCCTCGATGTCATGTAAGAAGCACACAGGCCCGGGGTGCAGTTTATTTGACAGCTTACCCGAATTGGTCATGATATGACAGCTCACAACGTAAAAGTTTTTGAAACTTGATGGATTCATTACTCATTTCCCTATTCGCCAAGAGCCTATCCAGTTCCTTATGTACAATCACTCGCTTCCGCATCGCATTATTTCTATTAGACTCCAACCTCTTTTAGGCAGTGGTCAACCCAATCGTAAAAATCCGTTGCCATCCAGTTAGCGAGGATACGCAAGACACCCAGCAGACGATATGCGTCATTAAGATTGTCAGTAGATGCAATGTTGATGGGCCCGCAGACCTCGTAATGCGAGTCCATTTCGAACGCGAAACGGAGCTGCCATGTGGAAGATGCAACTGTTACGGACCTCTTATATATCGAAAGACATATAAGACGTACGCTGGGGTTCTTGATTTGCAGGTAACAATAAGACTAACAGCAGGTGGTCCGTAAAGGAGGTTTGCTGGTACTCCTACTACTAATCTAGTTATAATAGAATAATAGTTGCTTATATATAAAATAAGAACTGAGATTAATAGCTAAAAAGCTAGATTAAATAAATAATTAAATATAGAAAAGTTATAAGATTATATAAATATAAAAAATATATAAAGAATAAGGCTTATTTTTTTTAATAATTTAAGGTTTATTAATTTATTATTATAATTTAATAATTTAAAGTTTATTAGTTTATTTTTATAATTATATAACTTATATTAATTATAGTTTTTTTTTTATATTTAATTTATAATATTTCCTTTTTAAGATTATTATTTTAATAATAAAAAATAAATATATATATATTTTTATATATTGTCTTTTTTATTATTTATAATATTTAATTATATTAAAAGAATATTTATAATCTTTAAAAACTAAATAATGATTTATTATAATATTTTTATTTAATAAAGAAAAATTTAAAATTATATTATATTTTTTGTATAAATTAGAAAAATAAAAATATAAAATAATAAATAATATTTTTTATTATACAAAATATATATATTATAATTAATTATATAATAATTTTTAAGTTTTTATTATTATTATTATTAAATTTATTTTAATAATATATATTATTAATATATTTTTTATTAACGAAGGTTTTTATTTATTAAATAAATTAAAATAAAAAAAATTATAATAAATTTAAAATAATTATTAAAATATAAATTATTAAAATTATTAATATTATTAATTTTTAAAAAATTAATTTTTTATTTTTAATTTTAGATAATTGAAATATTAATAATAAAATTAATTTATAATAATTATAATAGTTTTTAAATATTTTTTAAGTTTTTAAATATTATTAATATATTAATATTGTTTTTATTTAATAAAATATTTAATATTATTTTTATTTTAATAAAAATTTAATATTCTTTTAATTTTATAAATATTTTAATTATTTTTTATTTTAAGTTAAGTTTTTATTAATATATTTTTTAATATTAATTTAAATAATAAAATTTAAAAAGTAAAATAAATTTATATATTTTTTAATAATAATAATTTATAATTAATTAATAAAATGATTTTTTTAAAATTATATTTTATTTTATTAAAATTAATTTTTTACTTTTTCTTTATTATAATATTATAATATTTATTATTAAAAGAATTAGAATTATATTTATAATTTTATTTATAATATTTTAATTTTTATAATAATACTTTAAATTTAAAATATTATAATTATAATAATAAATATTTTCATTAATAATTTCTTTTATTTTTTAATAATAATTAATTATTTATAAATTATTTTATAAAATAATATATTTATATTTTTATTAATTAATATATTATTAATAATTTATATAATTAATAATAATTTTATTTAATTATTTAAAAGTTTAATTTAATTTATTTATTTATTTATTTATTTAAAAATAATAAATAATTAAAAATTTAAGTTTAATATTTAATTATTTAAAAAAGCTTATTTTAAATTTAAATATAAAAAATTTATTATAATTGAAAATAATTCTTTTTAATATTTTATATTTATTTAAATATTAATAAATAAAAATATATATAAATTATTTAATAATTATATTATTTTTAAATAATAAAAAATATTTATATTTTATTATATTATATTTTTATAATTAAATTAATTAATAAAAATAATTTAATAATAAAAATTTAAATAATTATATATTATATTTATTTGAATATTTATATTAAATATAATATTTTATAAAGCTTATATTATAAAACTTTAATTTTATTATAAACTTGATTATCTTTTTGTTACGGACCTCTTATATATCGTAAGACATATAAGACGTACGCTGGGGTTCTTGATTTGCAGGTAACAATAAGACTAACAGCAGGTGGTCCGTAAAGGAGGTTTTCTGGTACTCCCACCACTAGTCTAGTCACAATAGAATAGTAATCGCAGAATAAGAACTGTGTGAGATTGATAGCTAGAGAACTCATCTAAACGAATGACTTAACACAGGAGAGTCATGAGATTATATAGACATAGGAAATACACACAAGACGAGGCTCACCCCTTCTGGTGATCCAAGGCTCACTGGCTCACTTTCACGACCACGTGACCTGTGCCAATCGTGGCCCTCTTTCTCCACATCTGGTTTAGCACCTCCTCTTCTTCCCCGCCTGGCCCGTCGATCTGGCCACCCCTTCTTGTTGGCTCGTAACATTTTTATAATTTTAAGAAATTTTTTTTTTTATAATTATTATATTATTTTAATTATTTTTTAATATTTATATAATAAATATTTATAAAAATCTTTAATAAATTTATTTTATAAAGTTTTTAATATATAAATCTTTTATTTATATATTAATTTATTATTTTTTAATTTCTTTTATTTATATCATTTTATTAGTCTTTTTAAATTATATATTTAAAGGATTTTTAAAATTAATTTAAATTTTTAAACTTTTATTTTATTAAAAATATAATATTTAAATATTTTATTTTAAAATTAAATTTTAAAATAAAATTATTTAATTTTTATATTATTTAATAATTCTTTATATAATTATAAATGTTATTAAATTTTTATAATTTAAATAAATTTTAATTAATTTTATTATTTTAATAAAAAATAGTTTTTATTTTTTAAATATTATAATAATTATAAAAAACTTTTTATTATAAATAAAATAAAATAATATTATATTTTTTATTATTCTTAAATTATTTAAATATTTTTATAATTATTTTATTTAAAATATTTATTTTAAAAATTTTTTTTATTAAGTTTAATAATTTAATTATTAAATTAAAGGTTATTTTAAATTTTAATTTTTTAAAAGTTTTTTATATTTTTTTTAAAATTAAAAAAGTCTTTTTTTTATATTCTTTTATTATATATTTTAGAAAATATTATATTATATTTTTAAAGTTTTTAATAAATATATAAATATAATTAAAGATTTTAAAATTTATTTAATATTTATAATTATTATTAAATTTAAAATCTTTTAATTATATATTATATTAATTTTTAATAATTATATTTTTATTTATTTAAATATAATTATAAATTTTAAAAAATTAAATTTCTATATATATTATATATATTTTTTTAAGTTTAATTATATTTTAGTTTCGTTTATGTTTTTAAATATATAAATATAGATTTATTTAAAGATTATTATAATATTATTATTTTTATATACTAAAAATTAATTAATATATTTTATAATTTTTATAATATTATTAAATATTTATATAATTTATATATTATTTAAATAATTCTTTTCATTTTATTATATAAATAATATAATATTTATTTAAAATATTAAATATTATAAACTATTATATTTAATTAATATCTTTCTTTATTATTATTAATAAAATAAATAAATATTTATTTAATATTATAATTTTATTTAATAATTAATAATTTATTATTATTTATTATATTAATTTTTTATTTTTTATTTTTAATATTATAATTATTAAACAATTATAAAATAATCATAATCTTTTAATAAATCTTTTAATTAAATTCTTTTAAATATATTTTTATAAGATTTTTATTTTATTTAATTTTATAAATTATATTTAAAAACCTTTTTCTTTCAAAAAAATAATTAATAAAATATATAATATTTTTTTAATATATTTTTAATAATTTCTTTTATAATTTTATTAATTTTCTTTATTTATTAATTTAATTTTTATTTAATTATTTTTATTTTTTATTAAATTATAGAATTATTAATTATTAATTATAATATTTTTAAAATAATATTATAATTAAATATATTAATAATATTAAATATAATTTATTTTTTATATTTCTATATAAATATATTAAAAGATATTATTCTTTTAAATATTTAATTATTATTATAATTAAAAATATTTTTATTAAATTTTATAATCTTTTAAGATTTTAATTTATATTTTTAAAAAATATAATTTTATTTTATTATTTTTAATAATATTATATTTATTTATATTTTAAAATTTATTAAAGTTTTATATTTCTTTTGTAATATTTAAATTTAATTTTAAATTAGTTCTTTTTTATATTATATTAAACTTTTTATAAAATTTTGATTATTTTAATTATTTATTATTTTTTAGTTTTTATTTTTTTAATCTTTTTATATAGAATATTTTAATAAATATTTAATTTAATATTTTTATAGTTTTTTATAATATAAGTTTTTCTTTCTTTAATTTTCTTTAAATAAAAAATATTTTTTAATTATTATTTTTAATTATATTATAAAATATAATTTTTTATTTTTTTATTTTTTATAAATTATTTATTAGAATTATTATATTTTGAATAATTAATAATATTTATAATTATTATTTATATATCTTTTTATTATAATCCTTTATATATAATTATTATTTATTTTAATATTTTATTTATATTATAATTTATTATATATAATTTATTTATTATTATTTATATAATTTATTTTAAAAACTAAATATCTTTTAATTTATTGTATAAATATTAATAATATTTATATATTATATAATATATTTATATAATTTTATAATATTTCAAATATTTAAATATTAAAAAAAATCTTTTTTTTTATTATTATTTTATTATATTTATAATTTTTAATAATTAATTAAATAATTAATTAAAAAATATATATATAATATTAATTTTAATTTTAATTAATAATGTTTTATTATTTTTTTATATTCTGTATAATTTAAATTATAAAAGAACTTTTTTTAATATTTAATAAATTATTTTATTTTTTTTAAATATTTTTAAATATTAATTATATTTATAATTTTAATTTTTAAAATAATATTTAGTTTTAAATTATATTTTAAATTTGATTATAAAAACTTTTTTATAATTATTTAAATTTACTAATAATATATATTTATTATTATTAATAATCTTTTATTTTTAATTATTTCTATAATATATATATGTTACGAAATAGACCAGGAAAGCGGCCAGCTGGACAGACCAAGAGAGGGGAAGCCATACGCTAAGAAGATTGGAGGCGGGCCACGGCCCAGGAGATAGGAAGTCACATGATTAGTCACGTGATGGATAGGAGGATAGGAGAGCTATACTACGATCCAGAGGGATAGGAGGATAGGAGAGCTATCCTGCGATCCAGAGGGATAGGAGGATAGGAGAGCTATCCTGCGATCCAGAGGGATAGGAGGATAGGGGAGCTATCCTGCGATCCCAGGACAAAGGCGAGAATGGGGTTTTCTATATAAGTCTGACGTTTCTAGTTCTAGTCACTCGTTTAGTTTGAGTTCCTTAGCTATCAATCTCACACTCTTATTTCACTTCATACTTTGAACATCTAAGAGCGACTACTACTCTATTGCGACTAGACTAGTGGTGGGAGTACCAGCAAACCTCCCTTACGGACCACCTGCTGTTAGTCTTATTGTTACCTGCAAATCAAGAACCCCCGCGTACGTCTTATATATCTTTTGATATATAAGAGGTCCGTAACAATATATTTTTTTATAGTTTATTTTTAAGATTATTTAATTTTTAAATAATATTTATATATATTTTTCTTTAATTCTTTATAAATTAAATATTTTATTTTATTAAATATAAAATTATTTATTTAATTTAAAATAATAATTTTATATTTTTATTTTAAAAATATATTATTTTTCAGTTAATTTTTAATTTTTTAATTTTTTTAAATCTTTATTATTTATATTTTCTTTTAATAATTCTTTTTAATTTTCTTTTTTAAAATAATATAATAATTAAAAATTCTTTTTTTTTATAATTAAAATATTTAATTTAAAATATATTTTTAAATAATTATTTTTTAACATTATTTATTTATTTAAATCTTTATTATATATTTTTTTAAAAATTATTTTTTTAATTATAATAATTCTTGTTTTAAAATATTTATTAATTCTTTTAAATTTATTTATTTTATAAAATTTAATTTTAATTAATATTTTTAATTTTGTATAAAATAAATACAATAATATATATTTTAATAATTTTAAAATTATTATTAATTATTTAAACTTTATAATATAGTTTATTATATTTTTATTTTATTTTTTTAATATTTTCAAATAATATTTTTATTTATTCTTTAATATTTCTATAATTAATAAAGATTTTTTAAATTTTTTTATTCAATTTTATTTAATATAAAAATTTTTAAATAGTTTTTTAATATTAATTAAAATTATTTAAATATTTTCTTTATTAAAAATTAAACAATTATTATTATTTTTTAATAAATCTTTTTAATTATTAATTTATATTATTCTAAATAAAATTTTATTTATATAAAGAGTATTTTTATATTTATAAATTTACTATATAATTTAAAGAATATAAATTCTTAATTTTTAATCTTTAATAAATTAATTTCAATAGTTTATTTTAAAAATAATAATAATATTAATAATAATAATTCTTTTTTTTTTAATTTTTTTAGTTTTTAGTTTTTATTAATTAATTTAAAAATTAATATATTTAAAATTTAAATTAGTATTATTTTTGTTAATTAAAATATTATAAAAATAAATATTTATAAAATAATAATAATTATTATTTTAATTAATATAAATAATCTTTAAAAAATTATTTTTAAAATAAATATAATTAATTTAAATAAAAATATTAATATTAATATTATTTTTATTATTTAATTTATTATTTAAATTATTATTATTATAAAGCTAATAGTGGGACTAATTAAAAAAGAGAATCAAGTATAAAATAATAAGCGGGGGTAAAAACAAGAATATATTAAGTTATATAATATGCTTAAAAAAACTTACAAAGTTTAATTAATTAAAGGGTTATAGGGTAGGTAAGCTATAGTTTAAGAAAACTTATAAAAACTTATAAAAACTTATAAAAACTTATAAAAACTTATAAAAACTTATAAAAACTTATAAAAACTTATAAAAACTTATAAATAAAATAAATTATAAAATATAAATAATAAAAGATTTTATATATATAATTATATATTTTTTATATTTAATTATTTTATTATAACTAGATTAATAATAAAGATATTAATAAACCTTTTTTATAAATTATTTATTATTAGTTTTACTATTATTTATAAATTAAAAACCTTAGTATATATTTTATATATTCTTTAATATATAAAAGATTTATAATATTTTAATAGTTTTTTAATTAATAAAATTTAATATAATATAAATATTAATATAAAAAACTAAATAATAATTAATTTATAAAATAAATTTATTAAAACATATTATAAAAATACTTAATAAAATAATAAAATATAAATATATTTTTAATTATTTATTTTAAAAAATATATTTTATTTAATAAATTTAATTATTTAAATAAATTATAAAACCTTAAATATAAAATTAAAATATAAATTTAAAAACTTTATAAATATTTTAATAAATTATAAATATTAATATATTTAAGTAATAAACTTTGATTATAATTCATTAATTATTATTAATTAAGAATATTATTATAATATAAATAATAAATTAAATAAATAAAAAATAATAATTATATAAATATTATAAAATTAAAAAATAATAATAATAATATTTATTATTATTATATAAATATTTATTTTTATAATATTTTAATTAATAAAATTAATATTAGTTTAAACCTTGAGTATATTAGTTTTTAAACCGGTTAATAAAAATAAAAAACTAAAAAAATTAAAAAAACTAAAAAAACTAAAGAAACTAAAAGAATTAAAAAAGAATAATTATTATAACTAATTTATTAAAGATTCGAGGTTTTAAGTTTATACCTTTTAGGTTATATAATAAATTTATAAATATAAAAGTATTTCTTATATAAATAAAGCTTTATTTAAAATAATATAAATTAATAATTAAAAAGAAATATTAAAAAATAATAATAATTTTTTATTTTTAAAAAAAATATTTAAATAGTTTTAATTAATATTAAAAAACTATTTAAAATCTTTTATATAAAATAAAATTAAATAAAAACCCTAGAAAATCTTTATTAATTATAAGAACTTTAAAGAATAAATAAAAGTATTATTTAAAAATATTAAAGAAATAAAATATATTAAAAAATAGTTTTATTATTTAAAATAAAATAAAAACATAATAAACTATATTATAAAGTTTAAATAATTAATAATAATTTTAAAATTATTAAAATATATATTATTTTATTTATTTTATATAAAATTAAAAATATAAATTAAAAATAAATTTTATAAAATAAATAAACCTAAAGAAATTAATAAATATTTTAAAAAAAAGAATTATTATAATTAAAAAAATAATTTTTAAAAAAATATAAAATAAAAATTTAAATAAATAAATAAAATTAAGAAATAATTATTTAAAAATATATTTTAGGTTATATATTTTAATTATAAAATAAAAGAATATCTTTAATTATTATATTATTTTAAAAAGAAAATAATAAAAAGAATTATTAAAAAAATATAAATCATAAAAGTTTAAAAAACTAAAAAAAATAAAAATTAACTAAAAAATAATATATTTTTAAAATAAAAGTATAAAGTTATTTGTTACGAAGAGGGGTGGCCCAAGAGAAGGCCTAGCGCGTGTTGCGCTCTCACACTCGTTCTCCCATTATTAACGCTTATACGGACCCCGCTTACTGCATAAGGGGGTTGGCTGCGACTCCGTCGCTCCGGTCGACATTGATCCCGTCGGTCCTGACTGGATTAATGTAGTCGACAGCGACTCCATCGATCCCATCTCGGATTGATGCTGTCGACAACGACCTCGTCGATCCTGGGCCGTCTGCGCCCTGACAAAGCGTATTTCCTATGTCTATATAATCTCATGACTCTCCTGTATTTAGTCACTCGTTTAGTTTAGTTCCTCAGCTATCAATCTCTACCTCTTAGTTTTTATTCTAAGCGACTACTATTCTATTGCGACTAGACTAGTGGTAGGAGTACCAGCAAACCTCCCTTACGGACCACCTGCTGTTAGTCTTATTATTACCTATAAATCAAGAACCCCCGCGTACGTCTTATATATCTTTTGATATATAAGAGGTCTATAATATTATTATTTTAAACTAAATAAATAGTTTTATATTTAATAAAATAAAATATTTAATTTATAAAGGATTAAAAAAAAAAAATTATTTAAAGATTAAATAATTTTTAAAATAAATTATAAAAGAATATATATATTATAAATATAATTAAGATTATATAATATATAATTTTAACAAATAATTTAATTAAAAATAAAAAACTATTAATAATAATAAATTAATATTATTAATAAATTTAAATAATTATAAAAAGATTTTAATAACTAGGCTTAAAATATAATATAAAAATAAATCTTGTTTTAAAAAATAAAATTATAAATAGTTTAAATAATTAATATTTAAAAATATTTAAAAAAGTAAAACAGCTTATTAAATATTAAAAAATAAAAGATTAAAAAATAAAAAAATAAAGAATATTATTTTAAACAAGTTTAAAAAAATAAAAAAAGTTTTTTTATAGCTTAAACTTGTTACGGACCTCTTATATATCGGAAGATATATAAGACGTACGCGGGGGTTCTTGATTTGCAGGTAACAATAAGACTAACAGCAGGTGGTCCGTAAGGGAGGTTTGCTGGTACTCCCACTACTAGTCTAGTCGCAATAGAGTAGTAGTCGTCAATAGAAATTGAGATGAGATTGATAGCTGGAGAACTAGAATAAACGAGCGACTAGATACAGGAAATCATGATCATTATATAGACATAGGAAATACGCTTTGTCAGGGTGTAAACGGCCCAGGATCGACGAGGTCGCCGTCGACAGTATCGATCCAAGATGGGATCGATAGAGTCGCTGTCGACCGCATCGATCCAGTCAGGATCGATGGGATCGATGTCGACCGGAGCGACGGAGTCGCAGCCAACCCCCTTATGCAGTAAGCGGGGTCCGCATAAACGTTAATAATGGAAGAACGAGTGTAAGAGCGTAATGTGTGCTAGGCCTCTTCTTGGGCCACCCCTCTTCGTAACAATATTATTAATTATTAAAAATATAATTATTTTAATAAATAATTTATAAAAACTAAAAAAATAAAAAATTATATTTTATAATATAATTAAAAATAATAATTAAAGAATATTTCTTATTTAAAAAAATTAAATAAAAAAGAAGTTATATTATAAAAAATTAAAGAAATATTAAATTAAATATTTATTAAAATATTTTATATAAAACAATAAAAAAAAAATAAAAACTAAAAAATAAAAAAAGTTTTTATTTTGAAAATAATAAATAATGAAAATAATTAGAATTTTATAAAAAGTTTAATATAATATAAAAAGAATATATATAAAATTTTAATAAGTTTTAAAATATAAATAAATATAATATTATTAAAAATAATAAAACAAAATTATATTCTTTAAAAATATAAATTAAAATCTTAAGAAATTATAAAGTTTAATAGTAATATTCTAATTATAATAATAATTAAATTTTTAAAAAAATAATATTGTTACGAAGAGGGGTGGCCCAAGAGAAGGCCTAGCGCGTGTTGCGCTCTCACACTCGTTCTCCCATTATTAACGCTTATACGGACCCCGCTTACTGCATAAGGGGGTTGGCTGCGACTCCGTCGCTCCGGTCGACATCGATCCCGTCGATCCTGACTGGATCGATACTGTCGACAGCGACTCTATCGATCCCACCTTGGATCGATACTGTCGACAGCGACTCTATCGATCCCACCTTGGATCGATACTGTCGACAGCGACTCTATCGATCCCATCTTGGATCGATACTGTCGACAGCGACTCTATCGATCCCATCTTGGATCGATACTGTCGACAGCGACTCTATCGATCCCATCTTGGATCGATACTGTCGACGGCGACCTCGTCGATCCTGGGCCGTCTGCGCCCTGACAAAGCGTATTTCCTATGTCTATATAATCTCATGACTCTCCTGTATTTAGTCACTCGTTTAGTTTAGTTCCTCAGCTATCAATCTCATCTCAATTTCTATTGACGACTACTACTCTATTGCGACTAGACTAGTGGTGGGAGTACCAGCAAACCTCCCTTACGGACCACCTGCTGTTAGTCTTATTGTTACCTGCAAATCAAGAACCCCCGCGTACGTTTTATATATCTTTCGATATATAAGAGGTCCGTAACAAATATCTTTTAATATATTTATATAAAAATATAAAAAATAAAAATTATTAATATAATTATAAAAACAATTATTAAAAATATATTAAACATATATTATAAATTCTATAAATTATTTTAAAAAAGTAAAAAAAAGAGCTTTTTAAATATAATTTATAAGGTTATTATATTTTAATTAAAAAAAATATTAATTAAATTTTCATTAAATTTATTATATAAAAATAAATAAAATAAAAACTTTATAGAAATATATTTAAAAACATCTAATTAAAAAGTTTATTAAGAAATTATAATACTAAAAATAAAAAACAAAAGATAAATGATTAATAAAAATAAAATATTAATATAATAAATAATAATAAATTATTAATTATTAAATAAAATCATAATATTAAATAGATATTATATTATCTATATTATAAAAATAAATAAAAAATAATTATTTAAATAATATTTTAATTTATTTAAATATATTTAAAAAGTATAAAAAATATATAGTTTTAATATTAAAAATACTTTAAAAAACTAAACTATAATTCAACTTAAAGAAATATATATAATATATATAAAAAATCAATTCTTTAAAGTTTATAATTATATTTAAATAAATAGAAATATAATTATTAAAGATTAATATAATATACAATTAAAGAATTTTAAACATAGTAATAATTATAAATATTAAATAAACTTTAAGATTTTTTAATTATATTTATATATTTATTAAGATTTTTAAAAATATAATATAATAGTTTCTAAAATATATAATAAAAGAATATAAGAAAAAGATTTTTTTAATTTTAAAAAAAATATAAAAAACTTTTAAAAAATTAAAACTTAATATAATTCTTAATTTAATAATTAAATTATTAAACCTATTAAAAAAGAATTTAAAATAAATATTTTAAATAAAATAATTATAAAAATATTTAAATAATTTAAAAATAATAAAAAATAATATTTAATAATTTATTATTTTAAAATATTAAAAAATATAATATTATTTTATTTTATTTATAATAAAGAACTTTTCATAACTATTATAATATTTAAAGAATTAACACTATTTTTTATTAAAATAATAAAACTAATTAAGATTTATTTAAATTATAAAAACTTAATAAAATTTATAATTATATAAAGAATTATTAAATAATATAAAAATTAAATAGTTTTATTTTAAAATTTAAGTTTAAAATATATTATATTAAAAAAAAATTTAAATTAATATATTTAATTAATAAAATTTTAAAATTTTAAAATAAAATATTTAAATATTATATTTCTAATAAAATAAAAGCTTAAAGATTTAAATTATTTTAAAAAATCTTTTAAATATATAATTTAAAAGAATTAATAAAATTATATAAATAAAAAAGATTAAGAAATAATAAATTAATATATAAATAAAAAATTTATATATTAAAAGCTTTATAAAATAAATTTATTAAACATTTTTATAAATATTTATTATATAAATATTAAAAGATAATTAAAATTATATAATAATTATAAAAGAATTTAATTCTTTAAAATTATAAAAAGTAATTAAATTTATAATAAAAGGTTATAATATTTATAATAAAGCCAAGGTTTTATAAGATAAACTTTATAAAATATTATAATTAGTATAAATATTTAAATAAATATAATATATAGTTATTTAAGATTTTATTATTGAATTATTTTAATTAATTAATTTAATTATAAAGATATAATATAATAAAATATAAATAATTATGTTTTATTATTTAAAAATAATATAATTATTAAATAATTTATATATATTTTTATTTATTAATATTTAAATAAATATAAAATATTAAAAAGAATTATTTTTAATTATAATAAATCTTTTATATTTAAATTTAAAATACGTTTTTTTAAATAATTAAATATTAAATTAAAGTTTTTAATTATTTATTATTTTTAAATAAATAAATAAATAAAGAAATTAAATTAAACTTTTAAATAATATTTTTAAAATTATATTAATTATTAATAAAATAATTAAATAAAATTATTATTAATTATATAAATTATTTATAATATATTAATTAATAAAAATATAAATATATTATTTTATAAAATAATTTATAAATAATTAATTATTATTAAAAAATAAAAAAGCTTATTAATAAAAATATTTATTATTATAATTATAATATTTTAAACTTAAATTATTATTATAAAAATTAAAATATTGTAAATAAAATTATAAATATAATTTTAATTCTTTTAATAATAAATAGTATAATATTATAATAACAAAGAAATTAAAAAATTAATTTTAATAAAAAGAAATAAAGTTTATTTATTTTATTAAAAATGAAATATAATTTTAAAAATTTTATAAATTAAAATAAAATAATTTAATAATAAATTAAATTTTAAAAAAATTATTTTATTAATTAATTATAAATTATTATTATTAAGAAATATATAAATTTATTTTATTTTTTATATTTTATTATTTAAATTAATATTAAAGAATATATTAATAAAAACTTAATTTAAAATAAAAAATAATTATAATATTTATAAAATTAAAAAAATATTAAATTTTTATTAAAATAAAAATAATATTAAATATTCTATTAAATAAAAATAATATTTATATATTAATAATATTTAGAAATTATTATAATTATTATAAATTAATTTTATTATTAAGATTTTAATTAATAATAATAATAAAAATTATAGTAATAAATATATAAGTTTATTCATTAATTAAATATTATTATTCTTTTATAATTTTAATATTTTTAATATTATAATAAATTATTTTAATATTATATTATTAAAATAAATATCTTTATTTATATTATTAATTTAATTAATTAAACAATTTATTAAAGGTTTATTAAATTTAAAAAGTTTTTTTTTTATTTAATATTTATTAATTCTAATTTAATTTTTAAAAAGATAAATTAAAAATATTATAAAAAATATTTTTTTAATTAAAAAATTATTTAATATTTACTATTTTCTTTTTTTATAAAAAAATAAATTATAATTATAAAAAACTTAATATTTTAATATTTATATAATTTCAATTTAAAATAATTTTTAAATATAATAAAAATATAATAAAAAGAAATATATTTATTAAAAATAATATTATAAAATTAATAATAAAATTAATTAAAAAAATTTAAATATAAAATAATATATAAAAATAAAAATAAAAACATATTAAATTATATAATAAATTTAAAAAAACTTATAAAATTTAATTAATTTAAAAAGATTTATAAAAATTTATAAATAAAATAAATTATAAAATATGAATAATAAAAGATTTTATATATATAATTATATATTTTTTATATTTAATTATTAATTTTTATTTTTATTTTATATAAATAATTATTATTTTATTATAATTAAATTAATAATAAAAATATTAATAAATCTTTTTTATAAATTATTTATTATTAATATTATTATGAATTTTATTATTATTTATAAATTAAAAATTTTAATATATAAAAAATTTATAATAATTATTTATTTATATTATAATAATATTTTTAATTAATAATAATTAATTAATTATAATTAAAATTTATTATTTAAATATAATAATATTTATAATTTATTAAAATATTTATAAAATTTTTAAATTTATATTTTAAATTTTATAATTTATTTAATTAATTAAATTTATTAAATAAAAAATATTTTTTAAAATAAATATTGATAAATATATTTATATTTTATTATTTTATTAAATATTTTTATAATATTTTTTAATAAATTTATTTTATAAATTAATTATTATTTAATTTTTTATATTAATATGTATATTATATTAAATTTTATTAATTAAAAGATTATTAAAATATTATAAATTTTTTATATATTAAAAAATATATAAAATATATATAAAAATCTTTAATTTATAAATAATAATAAAATTAATAATAAATAATTTATAAAAAAATTTATTAATATTTTTATTATTAATTTAATTATAATAAAATAATAATTATTTATATATAAAATAAAAATTAAAATTAATAATTAGAAAATTAAATTAAATAATTAATTAAATATAAAAGAATTATAAGATTATATAAATATAAAAAATATATAAAAAATAAAGCTTACTCTTTTTAATAATCTAAGGCTTACTAGCTTATTATTATAATCTAGTAATCCAGGGCTTACTGGCTCACTTTCACGATTACGTGACCTGTGCCAATCGTGGTTTTCCTTCTCTATATCTGGCCTAGTATCTCCTCCCTTCCACGCCTGGCCTGTCGAACTGGCCACCCCTTCCGTTGGTTCGTAACAGCAACTTCTATGATTGGCAAGACAGGGGAGGCATGCCGTTCGCTTTCGTCCGAGCATGGAAACTCAGAGACACGGCTATACCATGACGACAACCATACGCTAAGTTGAGCTAGAGCCTCGGAAGACTTCTGGCTGTTTATTTTCGTCTCGATAAATACACCCGACGGCATGTAGCACAACGGACCATAGGAGGACTGATTGAAACTTGGATAGTCGAGGTCGTTAAGAAATTTAACTATGCGTGAAAGAGGCAGTCTCTTGTTGTCGTTGTCATCCTCTTTGCCACCTCCATCACTGGGCGTGACCAAAGGTTGCAGGACCATAGCATAGTCAATCAGCTTACTGGTGGGGGACGAAAACTTCTGGTGACCAGATAGCGGTGGCAAATATTCCTTCGCGATATTAGCACGAGTGATGTTTTCGACACCAACACCTGGTTCATGCAGAACGGCGAGTTCAAGCATACGTCCGCGAATTTGTTCGTTCCAGCTTGCCTCCGCTCGAGCGAGTTCGTTGTATTCTTGAGTTGTGTCTACAATTTTGCGGAGCGTATCGAGTTCCGATAGAAGCGATTGAAGGTGGAGGAAAACGGGCAAGAATTCGTCTGTTTTACTCTTGTTTCGTTGGCCGGATGGCAGCAATGATTTAAATGTTGTGCTAATCAAGAATGTGGCGGAATCTAATAGCGATCTGGTATCTGAAACATGGGGGGAAGTCGCGTTGCGTAAGGTGTATCGTCGTCATCGAGTTCTAGCTCAGTGTCTAAAATGTCGCGGAGCTCTATTGGTAAATAGCCCTGGCGACGGATCTTGTTAATTTTTTTGAAGAGAGCTCCTGACGCCGGCCCGTGTTGCCGCATCCTGCTTCCGAGTTCTGCGATAGACATCCTCTTCAAATAGATGGGTTTGTCCAATTTCGCCAGGTCCCTTGCCTGTTTCACAGGGCTTGTAGAACGAATATAGCTTGAGCTCGAAACCGAAGTTTTCGAGGAACGTGTCGGAGAACGAGGAAACGAAGTAGGAGCAGTGATCTGTGCCAAGCTATTAGACAACACCGACCTCGATCGAGTTGTTAAGACCGAAGTAACGGGCGCCCGAGGCGTGGTGAAAGGATCGTTATACTGATCCGAGCCGCCGCCATTGTCGTTTTGAGGCTTGTCATCGTCAAGTCGCGAAGAGTCGCTGACTTGGTCCCGTGTCGTCTTTTTCTTTGGGCTTCGTGGCATTGTTGACGTCGGGTTATGGTGGTTGTGACTAAGAGAATAAGGTGGTGGTAGAGGTGAGCTCGAACAGACGTCGCACAGCCAGGCCAACATTTTCCTTGAATCCATAGTTGTTAGGAACTGGTAAGCCACAGTCGGGGAGGTATGTTGGGTACCCAATGGTAATGTATGTGAAGAATGCTATCATGGAGATCCAAAACCAATAGGCGAGTAAACTAGCAAAGCGTTGGCGCGGCAACTGTTATCTCCGGCGCTAACAAAAGCTCCGGCCGTGTTAGCGGCCGGTGAATCCATATTTGAGTGCTGCCAAGATTGCGGAGATTCTTAGCGGGCGGGTCGCCGTTTTTAAAGGCCGCGCTTGCGCCTGCGGCGGCCATCCATCTGACGACTGTTATAACCCCAATAGCTGCGGCGCCCTCAAAACAACTATACAAGCTATGGTTAATTCCGTGACTACGGGCTCCGACTCCTATGCTATTATGCATGTTATAAAGCTCGTCCTGTTTTGCCAGCAGATGATATAGCTGTTGTTAAAACGCTTGAGAGTTTCGGTGGCGCCATTCCTACTTGCTGCTGGAATGGTTGCTATGTATCAAGAACTTTCATCACTATAGCTAACTCTTTGTTCTAGAGGTGGTTCATCGCGCGCTAAACAATAACACGGCTGGCTATAATATATATCTTGCCATTTATACTAAGTTAACTTGGGCTCAGCAGAGCTTTATTAATAATATATAGTTTTAATTTAATATATTTTTTATTTAAATTAATTATTAAACTAAGCCATGACTAATTGCTTTCTTTTCCCGTGAATAGTAGCCTCCAAGAGTTTGGGCTAGCTTCGAGCTTGTTCTGATGCTTGCATATTTATTATCTCAGTTAGAGGCCGTGCCCGAACGTCCTAAGAGTATAATTTAAATTTATCTATCTAAGCAGACTGCTCGCCCGCTGTCGATATAGGCTGTCCCACTTCCGCCTATCATGCTTGTAGGAGGCCGAGGGAATGGTCTTGATATTCGTCGACTCCTGTATGGATTGTCGCCAACTTCAACTTTACGAACATGTTCTTATATGTCGTAAAGCAGATTGGCTGGACTCCCTATATGACGGGTATTATCTTGATGAACCTGCTTCTGAGTATGATAGAGGTATAGGCGGTAACAATGACGGGCGTCGTGCGGGCGATCAAAGGGACGGAAGTGATCCACGAGACGGCGGGAGCCCTAGCGATAACGGAAATAGTGACTACGCAGATAATAACCAGAGAGGCGACAGAAGCGAGACGGAACTAGTTCCAAACAGCCACCTGGAACAACGACTGTCTTCGCTACCGTCTCATATTACGGTAAACCTCTCTGCGAGAAGCTTCCTCCGCTTCGCTGATATGACAATATTACTTGCCCATGCAGCCGCACAGTTTTTCCCAATGCCAGGAAGTGCAGTACATTATCCTTGTGGTCGGACTTCCCGCGATAAGACTGCTGTGTTAAGTTGGACCCTTGGCTTAGTTTTGCAACAATGAAGCAAACAGAGACCCGAGGAACAGGACGTTCACACAAGAACATAACTACTACTTCGTGATTAAAGTGTGTACAACAGAGCGAAGAAAACTGCTGACAGTAAGAACCGCCTAGCCCGCAACGTATCTCACGTGCTGTATAGGTAAGAACCCCCCTGGTGGATGCCCGTCATTTACTTCGTTACTTCGTTACCTCTATAACATTATCATATACTGCGCTTATCATAGTGTCCGCATCGAGGTCTCGTTAAATCGCCAGCCAGAACTACCACTTACTCTAAAATTGTTATATCCGTCTCGTCTGCTTGAGGGCAAGACCGAACTCTGGCAGTGATATCCGCCTTGCAGGATTTGCCATGAACCTCTAGTCCCCAATAATGAATGTCGTTAATGAGGTCTACTAGCAGTTGAGTGCTTGCATGGCTGCAGCAGTTGCCAGCGTGTATGCTGGACATTACACAACCAGTCCATTCTGGAAACGTTTTTGGTTTGGTGCACCATAGCTTCCAGCGCGACCCCGTAAACTTGATGCCGTAATGTCGCATCTGGCTCTTGTCTTCTTCCGACCAACTGTCTCTGTCTCTAGACGCCTCAAGCATTAAGCTCTTTAGACGATAGCGATTATATAATGATATAGCTGAGGCGACAGCAACCTGGTAACAGGCCGTATTAAAATTCTGTTCGTCTTTCTTAAATTCGACAGTAAGATACGGGCAAAACGCTCGCTGCTGCACAACAGAAGTATGCTCTTCAACAAGAGCGCGAAAACCGGGTTGGAAGGCCTGCACGGACACGTGATATGTACAGTCTGTGCGAATGTCCCAGTCGTATCGTTTTGGGGGTTTCCTACCTGGAATAGGTGGAGGAGAAAGCCACCCATCCGGAGTTGGCTTCTGAACAAGCTGAACCGTGCGGATTGGCAGCCAGCGCTGATCACCGCTCTCTTCCGGGAGTACTGGAAGCCGAGGTTCATTACGGAATATGTTGCTCAAGGCGAATGTTGAGTATTCAGCCTCGTTGCATGAATCCATTTTCATAGCAGCATATTCTTGTTGGATGGCCTCTATATCAGGTTCTAGCCACACACTAAGTGTGAACTTTTCTTTGTAAGCCTTGAGGCGGCTACTAGAATCGCTGAGCAACTCCCTAATGCCGAAGTGTTTGCTCACGTCTTGGGCAATTCCCTTCTGGATCATGATCCCATAAGGCTCGAGAACTGATTCCATAAAGTCTGCATCGATAACTTTGGCGGCCGCTTTTCTCGGAGTTGTTGCACTTGAGGAGGTTGGTAGCGACGTCACGCTTTCTGTTGCAGACGGGGTTGCTCTCTTTCCCCTTGAATTCTTCGTATCGTCAATGTATGTCATAACGGTCTTCCACAGCTGTGCAGTGTTTCGAATTGGTAGCAGCAACGTCAGCAGAATGGCCAGATGTCGTCCGATGATAAAAGCGCGATTGCGACAATGACAACGAGGAATCGGATGACGACGGTGGCTTCGAAGCACGCTTGCGAGCAGAGGAATTCGCGGTCGGCCGGGTGTAGTGAGGACAGTTACAGATGTCCTCGGAGTCTGTTGGGGGCGGCTTGCTGCGGGGTCGCTGAAGCTGCTGCTTATTGGAGACTTTGGACAAGCGAGTGTGAATTTGGGCCAGCCCGTATTGGGCGTTGTTGTCATACACCATTGCCTTCGCGTTGCAAACCCGGAGTTGTTGAGTTGCAGTAGACTGGCGAGATAGCGGTTGAAAGGGCGGTTGAGAACGTGGGCATACAATGCACAGTTAGGCCGTCTTGGACGATACTGCGTAAAGAAACACGCAATTGGTATAGCGTAAGAGTAGAGGTCGAGGAAATAGAGGATAAGTCGAAATAAACAGCATGCGCCAATAGCCGTGCAGTGCTTTCTGATTTGACCAGAACAGTGTTGTCCCGTTAACAGAAACACAGATGACGCAGTAAATAAACGATCTCTTCACACCTTGTTGCTTGCAATAGTGGGGCGTGATTAGTAGGTATAATAGCTTTCCCCACAGAAAACCCACATGCATGCCATACACCACTAAAACTCTACTTTGCAAACAGGCAAATTATTCAGGAAGAAAATCTATAAAGTATGGGAAAGAAATTTAGTACTTACCCGTCCATATGATTACGTAGAACTACAAGTATCTATACACCTTGATATACTTTCCCATGAGCAAGAACCTCCTATTGTTCCTCTCCGTCAATCCTGAAATTTAGTCCCCAGTATCCCTAAAGGGTCCACGCACTTAGTAATGGCGTCTAGTCGAATGAATGACAAGGACTGTGTAAAAGTAATACTTAGGTAGGTATAACGGAGTATAGAGAGAAGATATTCTATATTTTTAGACAGGCAAATATAATTACACTGTAAACGTACTAAGTATATACACTTGAAGATAACCGTCGCGTAATCACACTATATATATACCTTAGAGTAAGGCGAGCAGGAAAAACGGGTAGCTTCGTCAGCAATTGACCAAGCTGGCATATGCAAGAATTCCAGCATGAGGGACTAGCACATGCATTGGATGCGAAGCTTTATCATGTTTTGGCATGTTCGGCGTTATTTAGACCGATAAACTCCTGAATTGTCTGAGTGTCTAGTTGCCCTAGGAAGTGCATGTTCGAACCGTCTCTTGGAAGTGAGAGCCTCCTGCGAGCGTGTCCGCTAGGCTCACCTCTATGTACACTAGGATAATGAAGTAGAATAAATTTCGAGGCGACGATCTTCAACCTATCACTCCTAAAAATTTGATACACACATGAACTTAAACCCGCAAGGGGTCGTTTTGTTTATGTCGAGCTAGACGATGCGTAAGTTTGACTTGAACGGCCTCAACAACCCTTCTCACTTGCTCTATAGCCCATTGTAGAACAGCATTTAGAATAGTCTTGGTATTGACTATGCTGGAAAGATGTATTGTGCCTGGATGTCGAGATGATGTGGCCCAGAAGTAGAGAATGATGAACCCAGAAAGGATGTAAGTTAGCACCGGTACAGCGATAAAGCTTTCGGCGAATCCTTTAGGCGTTGGGACGTCTGAATCACTTTGTAGAAACGGTATCGTCCATAGAGTCTGTTTAATGAAACGTATTGTCAGTATTGGATTGTCCCAGTACGAACGGACGAGACGATGGTAGTACCGCAATGAAGCCCAAGGATGTAAAGAGGACAGTAACAGTAGTGAAGACGCCAATATATCAGTTAAGGGTCTTTGCCTTGAGGGTCTCGCGAAGCGATGAGGAACTTAAAAGCTAGTCAAAGGATTAGCATTGATATCTGACAGAAGCTGTGGCCACCAAGCAAGTATGATTCAAATGAGGGGCATCTTACCGCATCTTGTAAGCTTGTTACTTCGTCTTTCTTCATTTTCATTCGTTCTCGAAGTGGCACAGATCTGGTTCTGAAGAATTTTTGAAGACATTTAATGTTATGCCTCAACTTTTCCATATCTAAAGGCCATCGTTGCCACTGCCATACTCTCCAGGACTCACACTGCTGGTAAAGCTCTCTGTCAAGGTTTTCGATGCTCTGTTCAGTTTCTCCAATCCAATTTTGCCATATGCGAAGTAGCTGCAGGATAGTGAAATACTGCTCGGATAATTGCAAAGAGTCGTCGAACATCAACGAGTTCCATCTTTTCTTGTCAAGTGTATCCTGCAGCTAAAATATTTCCCTTAGATCCTGAAAAGTGATTCGCAGTAGATCAAGGGGAACGAACCTGAACGCTAATAATGTCATCGATTTTATCGATCATCTTGTCCCAGCAATGCTTCCAGTGATCAATCGATTTGGCAAGCACCATCAAAAATTGAACGACGGGTTCTCCACCGGCACCGCAGTCTTCAAAGCCAAGATCGACATCGATACTATGAGAAAGAACTGGAAAGATATTTCCCCGATCAATAGGCTTTCCGAAATTTGTGTAGTCCAGCCAGGTAATTATATCATACTTCATCGCCGAGCCCGGATTCGCAGTTCTCTTTCTCAGCACCATGGCGACTGAGAGCAGGTACTCTACTGCGGCTATATCGTTCTCTCGGGAGAGATCTGGGATTCGCGCCATTTGTCGATTCAGGGGTAATCCGACGCGTTGGGGTGATATACCCCAAGAGTTCTTGAAATGCTTGTTGCGACGATTCTTTTCGTCGGGAATACAGGCGCGCAGATTTATTTGAACACATAGCCAGTTGCCTGCTCCGAAAGACCCGGTACTACGAAACCCTGGCGTGGTCGTCTGAATAGAAAACCAGTCGTTGAGACTCCCGTGGCTCGCAAGGCTCGTAAGTGTGCCGATATCATGCGTTGGTGCAAACAAACTTTCGAGAAAAGCAATTGTACGCATTGTTAGAACGCTGGTGTGAATCTTCGGCATAACTTGCCTGGTGTTAGAATTAGATAAGGTCCACATTCTGTAGTCAATGCTATCGTTGGGTCTCAAAATCACCACGACACGTTGTCGCTGGGATAGAAAATGACGCTAGGGGTATCCGGAGATATCAGCGCATTCAAGGGTCCTCGTCCTTCGTTTCTCATGGCTACACGGGAGATGAAATGTGTGCCGTCGTCTGGCTGTGATGCGTCTGCGATCCACTGAAATGAGTGCGGGTTGCTCTTCAGTTCACCAAAAGCCTCTGGCCAAGAAAGCGTTACTTGACCGAGAAAGCTATCCAAATTATCATTTAGTAGTAGCTCTTCCAAATCTTGGTGACATTTCATGACAAGTTGTTCATTTTCAAGAAAAACTACGTTGAAGGGCTGGCAATATAATAGCCGCGATTGGAGGTAGTTTGTGTTGGTCCATCCGCGTAGTAGAATTGCTAGTCTTTCCTTCGTCGGAGCACATTGTTCGAGAATGGCATCAAGTTCTCGGACGAAGTCGTCCTGTATCGGGCTCTGATACGTAGGATAAGTAGAACTTTTTGGTCTGATATACTGATCCTCGATATAATCTTTAGCTATAATCGTGTCGTCGGTGTGCGAAATACGATTGCTCGCGTTTTGCTGGTTGTTGGAAGTCTTTCCAAAGTCCTTCTCGTTCCCGATGTCTCTGATGTCGTTTTCTTGGTATGTACAGCTCTTTTGAGGAAATGAGGGCTCGCATGTTTGTCTCCCACTTACGTGAGGTCTGTGAAGACTGCCACCAGCTTGTACTGCATTGGTGAAGCTAGTGCCAGGGGGAAGGTTTGAGATAGGGTTTGCTAATCCATTGCCTAGAAGCTCGTGTCTCTCGCTAACGGGTGGCTGGGGGGATTTTTATGAGCCAGCTCAGTTTCGGTCACTCGCCGACTGCTGTAGTGTCGCCAGCCGGGTCTGACATTGTTGATACCAAGAGCTTTCCCTGCTTTACCCGGCGGAGGTGAGTTCATAGACTCACGCGATCTTTCTGGTTCAGTTGTGCTTATACCCAGTGATGGAAATGGCCAATCTTCACTTTCCGCCATGAAGTCTTCGGGACGATCTGTGGAGGATATTCCCTCATCATCTGGGCGGAAGAGATGCGATGCGCGAACTGGTTTCGCGAACATATCGTGAACTGCTAAAAAGAAATCTTGGCTACACATTCGGTTTTTATATATTCCTTAAACGGCTGGCCTCATCCTGATAGGACGCAAGATACCACATCAACAGGAGGCAGCTAAGTAATTTGATACTTTGAATTTAGGTAGCGTGGTCATTTATATGCTAGTTGAACCTGGGCTTCGTGTTAGCTTAATTTGACTTTCGTAGGCTATGGCTGGGGCAGTGCTGGGTATAATACGACGTCAAAACGCCTCCTGCTACAATGCAGTCGTAGCGTCTGACAATTCGTTTAGTATTCTGCCTTACATACTTTTTTTTTCGACTGTTTAGAAGGTACTGATAAAAGACAAGTGCCGAGAGGGATGCCCTCGAGTTGTGAGTCTGTAATTATGTGTGTTGTAGTACACAAAGAGATTCGATAGTAATTGTCTTAATTGAAGAAAGGAGCTGTTAAGGAGAGTTAAACCAATACGACCTTCAGTGATGAGCCCAACTGAGACACGCATAGCCAATGAGAGCTAAAAGAAGCGATGATTGTCTGCCTAAATCTGTACCTGAAGTCTACTATCTTTATATGGGCAAGATTTCTCCTACCATGCGCTGGTAAACGACCTGACGAGCGATCCTGAGCGCTATTGGCGACCAGAAACTGGTTTCTTGGCATAGGTTCCCTCTCGATATGTTGCATGTTCAGTTAAGCTAGGGTTCCTGCAGGCAGAACGTAACATAGCCCCTAGCCCCCAACCAATTAATTTATTTTACACGGTCAGCCCGCTTAAGCTTTATCCCAAAATACGGGGAGCGTTGGTATGTTGTTAGCATTCTGTTCCTTTAATTTCTTTTCTCAGCCAAGTTCAGCACATTAGGCTGGCCACATTCGAAGTTATGGTACATACTGCCCCCAGGACTCTCATTGACCAGGTTCACAATACGCTAGCCCTGAACTCAGTATACAGTTGGCGGATTATCAATGATGTAGTTATAAAGGGAGGTTGTGCCGTTCATTTGCGTGTGGATTGCTTGTGTAAAAGCTTGTGCACTCAAATCAGCGCCTGCAGGGCTAGTATGAGTGTGGTCATTTGGGTACAGGGCGTTTGTCGCCGTGTTTCCAAGTTTCAGGTAGGCTGCAAGGTATGGTAAGCTATTCTTATCTGGTAATGATACTGATATCAAAGTACGTACTGTTGGCTACAGCTTGGTAATGGTCAACAAAGTAGACGCCGGTGCCCAGTGCCTTTTGTGCCGTCAATTGGTAGCCGACGAAGCGCGGGGGAGAGTTGACGAAGACTCCGGTCTCCCAGAGATTGTTCGGGGTCTGGGAGCTCAAGACGACCGTTGCTCCTTTGGCGAGCATGAGCTTGGCCGCCTGGATGACGTAGAAAACAAATGTGTAGACAGTCTCGCCCGTCGCGTCCGAGATGCATGTCTCGGTACCGGCGCCTGGGCAGTCGGAGCGGCCGTTGTCAGCAGACTCCGGCGAACCTCCATCGTTATGCCCAAATTCGATGACGACGATGTCGCCGGACTGCGCGAGGCTAGCGACATCCGCGAACCGACCCTCGTCCCAGTATGAACGAGCTGAGCGGCCGCCAATGGCCTTGTTGACCACGGTCACTGTGGAATATTGACCGAAATACTGGCCCCATCCATCTGTATCCCCGTCATTGGCGCCGCCCTTAGCCATTGTGCTGTCGCCGCATAGATAGACAGTGGGTGTGGCCCGAGGTGCTATGTCGGGCCGCGTTGGCGTGGCCAGGGCCTTCAGAGCACCAAGTGCGAATACCGTAGAGACCGACGAGAATCTCATTCTGAATGTGATGGACCTAGCAAACCTTGACTGGTGCGGTATACTTCGCCTATCTAGACGGCCCCTTAGCGATTCAGCTGGCGTTCGCCCAATCGTATTTATACATAATCCAAACAATATTCCGTACCGCCACCATGTCCATACGACGTACGCAAGCAATTATCACGATGCCGCGTCCGCTCCACCTCCCGGGCCGCGATGCCTATTTCGGAGCCGGAGGGAACGGAGCAAAGTGAAATCCCACCAGTCGGGTGAGAATACCGGATTTACAAGGATGAGAGGGAGCATCGCGACGGCGATGATTTGGGGAAATTACGCCGATAGCTAACCCGTACATTCCCGGTTTACGTGGCCCTTCAGCCAGCTATTGCATTCTAGCGGCGCCCGGGCGAATGGGGGCCGAAACTAACTGCGCGGATCGCTTACAGGACGCGTTCGGTTCTTGATTCGAAAAATACCGTAGGCGATCCGACTGAAAGCGTTGCTGCCAGTAATTCGGACAGGCAGCCCAGTAAGGCAGTTTAAATCCGATTCTATCAGTCAAGAAGCAATATGCGCTCAGATTCGGCCGACAGGTGTTTGATCACGGATCTGTTGTTGATGACAGTGTTGAAGTACCACGCTATTAGCTTCGGGGCCCCAGAACTCGACCATCAGACGCCCCTTATAATCTGTACTGCTGCTGTCGTTGGCGAAGATACTGCAGCATCATATTCGCAATAACCAGCAAAGGAACAAGAGGGGAAGAAAAGGAAGAAGGCTATGTAGTAGGGGTTTCAGCCTTCAACAGGACCCTAGTCATAACCGCATCATGGTCGAGAATATCAGAGCTCAGCTTTGAATAGCTAATAGCCGGCCGTCTGGCATGATATAAATCGAAATCTTGTCTTATACGAGGGCGATCCTGATTGCAGAGTACATCAACCTTGATGTTAGACAACCATACCCTTTTACCAGTCTTTCTATCGTGCTCGTGAACAGAGAAGAGAATGATCGGTCGCGAATTGGCAATACACCATCTTCCGTGGGGGATATGTGAGTAGTAAGCTCTGGCAGCGTAGTAAGCTTCTATGCCAGCCAGAGGCCGTATTAACGATACCTTCGAGCTCACGGACGAGAGAGCCAAAAGATGGTCGATTTTCGCCACAGCTATAATAATGGTCGACATAACTATAATATGTAGAATATTTGAGCAAGGTGGGCTAAAATTACAGATAGGGTAGAACTTCGATGCACACTTCTGTTGAAAGGCCTATTCGCACATAGTACCTAGTCAGAAAGCATTTACGCATCAACTGAATTGCATCTGCCTATCAGGGTACTTTTCACTAAAGTTCAGCACTCTTACGCTAGCGCAGGGGCACCCGTCAGGGCTCGCTAGTGAGTGGTGGAGAGCGGGTCGTACCGCTTTCTCAACATGTTATTGTATTCATTTTTAGCATGAGACATTACTAATTAGCTCGGGGAATAATACAGAAAGTCGAACTTCGGCTTTTCAAACCTTGAGACGGATGCAAAGCCAATTGAAGCCACTCATTATTCACAAAATGACACCGTTTTAGATTCATTATTTTCGTCATATAGCGACGAAAGATCGCGATCCTCTGCCGTTCCTTATTGGTGAAACTCGCCAGCATCTAGGATATCGGCCTTCCCGCCATTCATGTCTTGCCAAATGGCTCGGGGGTCGAGTTCAAATTCAAGGTCTCTCTCCTCAACGGAGGTGCCGTTGTTCTGCGCGAGGAGGGTGGCTGTCTCCTGACGAGCGAGCGCGACTGTTTAAGGCATAATCGTTAGCATGTATTCCTAATGCCAATACTCTAAACGAGTGACGTCTGGTAAGGCGCTGAATATTTGTTACAATAAACTCACCATGTAGGAAAACAGCAGCTCGCTTCCCAGAGAACATGGCATGCGGTACGTTGGTAACGTTGTCAGCGTTCGCATCACCGATGGCGTAGACACCAGGGATATTGGTCATGAGGCCTTTGGTACCATCAGCAGCGAGTCTACCGCCGTCGAGTCTCACGCCCATATCGGCACCGACGTTCGAATGCTGCTTGTTAGGGAAGCTCGCGAAGAACGCCGCGCGTTCTACGCTTGGGCCTTCCGTAAAGTCGACGCGGAACAAGTCGTGTTCCGGGAATGTAGGCGCCTCAGGGTGCTCGTTTGCGCCGCCGTCCGCGAGGCGCACGAGACCGGCGATGGTTCGGTTCTCGACCGTGATGTTGCGCAGCTCGAGGTACTGCTCCCAGCCGGGGAACTTCTTGTCGGTCTCAGCGCGCATCTCGGGCGTGTTTGTCCCGTTTACGAAGGCGATGATGTCATTGTTGAGTGTCGAAATCTCTTGGACGAGGCTCGCCGCCTCGTTGAGATTACTGAGAATGCCGAGGGGTTGATCTGCATGTTCGTTTCCGTCACACCACTTTTGCCAACACCTGCAAGTTAGCGAGCTTTATCTTAGGCAGGGAAATGAACAGGTAGGCTCCGAAAGCACGTCTCAAACAGAAAGATGAAACATTTGCTCTGAACTTACAGGACACCAGAAGATTCCCTTTCCCCAGTTCTGCTGAATGCCTGGTGTACCCGGTATGATGTCGCTAAGTCCTGTTGCCAAGATGACGGTGCGTGCGCCGACATTCCCTGCTTCGCCCGAAGAAAACGTTGTGTGAACCGTGAATGGTGCAGCACCCTGCGTATTATTTCCCGCTACATCGATTTTCGACACCGTGCCGTTAATCAACAAGGCCGACGGGTAATATGATAGTTGACCGCGAGCTTTCCATCGGAAATAAGCCGGACTCACGCCTACGTAGTTTGTTAGGATTCAGAGCTCGTCGCAGGCGCGTTCATAGCTACTCCAAGTAGCAGAGTCTTGGCCTTGTGCGACTTACCGTCGGTTCCAATCACGTCGTGCATGTGTCTCGTAGGGTCATTGCGGTACTCGCCCGAATCGATGAGCAACACATTCCGGCGTACTCGAGCCAAACCGCTCACTGGCAGTGTAGTTGTTGGTCAGTAAGACTAAATCCTTTCCAGAGAACAGAAAAGCCGCGGAGAGTTTACCAGCACTAAGACCAGCCGGGCCACCGCCAACTACAACGGCATCGTAGATGGTGGAGCTGTAAGTGTCTGCCTTCTTGTCAAGGCCTAATAAGCCGGTGGGCACAGCCGTAGACACCGAAGAAAGCAAAAGCTGCAGCGCTACAGCAACCTTCAGGAAGCCCATCTTGATTTCCGACAAACAGCTCTTGGGGGGCTTTGGCAGGTGAAACTAGCGAGAACTGATTTCATCCATCATGGTGCTGACAGCTTAAACCATATACTTTATATTGCCTGGTAATGGCAGCACAAGGTTCGGGCGTCTGCCGATCATCATCGCCAGGGGTGCAAGACAAGATTTAGCTAAACATCAATAGTCATAATTCCTACTCCGTATTCCACGGTGTAATGTACCGTCAGCTGCCTGCGTTGATGCAAAACTACATTCCGTCAAGTGACTATTGACTCAAACTCCACGGGGGCGCGGGCAATGCCGTGACGCCAAGAGACGCTTGTAGATCACAACTACCGAACGGGTAGCAGGCCTAACCGCAAGATGAATGCAGAATTGGGCTTCCTGTCCACTTAGCGCTAAAACTATTTGAACGAAGCGGGCGACATTAATACTAATCGAGATGCTTCAGCTGCGATTCTGAGCTGAATAGAGACAGCTTGAAAGCCACTTATGAGAAACAAATTGTCTCAAAAATGCATCTACTATGGCCACATGACAATGACAACAAAAACAACAAGAGCTGAGACATGCACCTAGTGATATCTATTGGCGGTCCAGCGTCATTGGCTTGCAGTAGCACGCAATAATAAGCAAGCTCGCTGTAAGATGATGACATCATTAATTTAGCCAGTGTAGGATACGTATCACCAGGATTTACCAACACGATGTTCATAACAGAGCAGCAACCACCCTCCACTTCTCAGACCAATCAGCTAATACAGTACGAATAGCAAAAACAATGCGCTTCTTGTCCTCGTATTCGAAATTTTGGTGGTTCCGTCAACTGGAAGTGGAGGGGAGTCTTTACAGGGAACTTGGTTGGTGAGTCGTCGATGTCCAGGTCCAAATTCTTGGTATCAACAATCCATGTAATTCTCAGCGAAGGTGTATACCTGGTGTTATATAGGAGGAAGATGATGTAAAATAACAGTCTACAGTTCACGTTAAAAGGTTGATTATTCAGTGCATCTTCCATCGTCTGCTTGCCCTGTGTATCGTCCACTTGGGGAATAAAAGCTCTCGGCATCATGCACAACACTTTACACAGGTAGTATACGTGTATGTTCTATCCGTGCACAAGCAGCCCTTAGCATAATTAAGGAATACAGCGCCGAACAGAGTCCTATGTCTGTCATCACCTCATTGATCAAATACATTAAGCTAATAGACAGTTACCTATGAATCACGAGACTGCACGCGCCAATGGCACTTAGGTTTCAACCGTTCATGAAACTCACTATGAAGCTATGAGGCTGCAAAATGGCTACGTTTGCGGATCTTTCGCAGGTAAGGCAGTCCAGATGTCTGCGCGCTAAATTGTGGACTTGTAGGCCTCGGCACGCCCGAGACCATCTCACACATAGCTATTCAGCGCTCATTTAACCTAAGACCACCTTATCGTCCGAGTTATCTACCTAATTAGTGAGTAGAGTTCGATTCATAACAGCGCGGTCAGTATTCGCTAGATACTTCAATTCCTTATCCTCAGCATCATACAAGTTTCACTGGTGTCCAACACCAGGGTATACTCAGCTATGATGGAGATATGTGTGGCCCTTGGAAACTGTTCAGATCGTGTGCCTCGCCGCCCATATTTGTATGAACATACTAAAGAGAGGGGAGATGACTTTGAGGGCTATGATGTTTGCGCCCGGGCCACTTAGGTTGGCCGAGCAGATGGACTTACAGCTACGAGATATCCTTCTGAGACACATGGCAGACAAGGTTCCACCTCGGAGACAGGGCTTGAAGGAGGCTGAAGCGGCAGTCGCTAGCTAGTAAGGGTCCCGACGACAATCTGGAACTCATTCGTCTAATGCGTGTTTACGAATATGACCACTATCTCCGTAGATGGATTCCTCTATATTGCATCTTACCTCCATGACGAGACCCATCGATGAGAGCCAGCAACGAGACCCGGCGATGTATTATGGTCTCCCGACATTTAAACGGGACAAGAATATCGATGCGGGCAAGAACCGTCATTATAACATCACCTCTTGGAGGCAATATCTAAGCAAAAGATAATGGCGCAGTCCATTCGACTACTCATATCTCGTACGGCCTGCTAGGCTCATACGTGTCATCGCATAGCCGACAATTGAAAATTGAAAATTGAGCTCGAATGCTTGGTATGACTACCTGCCGGTTCCCGAGGCACGACCCATGCAGCTTGCCAGGACAAGCCAGCGCAATAACTGAGACCCGACCGTCTTATATGATTCACACTCGTAGCGTAGCCGAAGCTTACTCTAATCGCGAGTCAATTCTAAGTCGGAGTATATACTCTGTGAGAAAGGCACCGCATACTTGAATTAGGTACGTAAACTAATCATTTGAGCTATTTCGCTGTAGTTACTTAAATCCTATTACAGACATGAAAAATTCAAACCAGGGGCTCGGGCCTAGAACTGTCCTAATGAAGATAGAATTTCTAAGCTGCCAAGAACTGTATAAGCTCCAACAAGCTTTTCGTAGTAAGACAGGGAAATTCTTCAGACTGGATACTAGCCCAGCCAATTATCAGCTCTCGGAACTTAGCGAGGCCGTTAATGTATCTTAATTTGAAGATAGGAGTGAACAGCTAGCCGCTATCTTTATCACGTATGAGACGGGTAGTCATGGAGCTGAAAACAAAATAGGTCAAACAGCGGTACCAGCTCTCGAGCTCTCGACGTTGAAGCGGGGGGTAGACCTTACCCACATAAGGCGATGAAAGAAGTAATTGTCAAGTCTACCACCTATTACTCCAGGGAAGTTTGACAATTATTTCTTCATTGCCTTACCAGGTTCAAATGATGCTCCGCCCGTTCCGCCTCCTGCAACCGGGTTAAGGTACACAACTCCCCCGCTAGCACTAACCTTATCCATATTCACACTACCCTATATTTAGTCTAGGTTGATCCCATCATTGCGGGGGAATACCGGCCTACTGTACAACTCGTATCACAGCTCCTTGTCACCGCCCAGTAAACAACCAATTGAGCTATTATCATACCCAATCAAAATGCTCACTTAGCGAAAGGAAGACGAGACGCCAAAGGTAAGGTGCTCCCGCAATAGTCTCCCAGCAGATGGACAGCACAGCAGCATTTATAGCATTGTACACTGGAAAAAGTGAATTAAAGGTAGCTAGCTGTTCAGCTTGATAATTGCAGTGAATTGGGGAACAGGGTCTGTCTGCATTAGTAGCATGCCGCGGAATGGGTCATCCCAGGCCAGGCTTATCTTCAACCCTCTTCGAGCACCTCCCTAAGTTGGTAATTATACGCAGTATGGAGGCGAGGCCCTGGTCCCTCGGCAACCCTCCTCTACCTAGGTAATTACTTTAGTATGGGGAAACAAGCTCTTCCCCTCATCAGCTCCAATGAGCTACGTAAATAGCTAATAAGCTTAGCTCGCGTGGTTTCTATATACTCCTCTCACGCCTTAATCCATTAACGTAGCTCACTTCTTTTTTAATAAGTGCATAGATTCTGTTTGAAGCGTTATCCATTTCTTTTGTTTCATCCTAGTTCGGCGGTAGTGAATTCTAGTACGTCTTGATCCGCCATGGTTATTCCCTCAAGATGGGAGACTCCAATCCCCAAATGCTCACTCCCAAAATGGGTGTTTGGGTCTTCGTTTGATCCTCTTCCCGACTCGCCTCAGTTCATCGACCCGGATAACTCGGAAACTCGGATCATCACGAGAGCTGGCTACCGATTATGGTCGAAGCGCGTAGCATTGGGTCTGCAACGGGCAGGTTTGGAGACGGGGGATCGTGTGCTGCTTTTCTCCGGTAACAATATCTTCTTCCCCACGATATTCATGGGCACTATAATGGCAGGCGGCATATTCAGCGGCGCGAACCCTAACTTCGTTGCTCGCGAGCTTGCCTATCAGCTGAAGGACAGCGGGGCGTATATCCTCATCGCCTCCGATGCTAGCATGGAAATTGCTATGGAGGCTGCGGAGCAGGCCGGCTTACCCAAGAGCCGTGTGTATAGCTTCGATGCGACGGCTATGGACAAGCAGAAAGGCAAAGCTCGCCTGGGGTCTCAGCACTGGACACAACTCCTGGCATCTGAAACTGACGCTGCCAAGTTTGATTGGTTTGAGCCGGCAGATCCGAAAACCACTACATTATGTTTGAACTACAGCTCGGGGACGACGGGTGTTCCGAAAGGCGTTGAACTCTCCCATTATTCATACGTCGCTAATGGCGTGCATGTGAAATACGTGGAAGACCTGGATCCCGAAGTTACGGAAAAGAGAAAGACCCAGCGCCAACTCTGCTTCTTACCGTGCTATCATGGATATGGGCAGACATATTTCTTGTCAAACTTTCCACAGTCAGGAGTTCCGGTATACATAATGTCATCATTCAATTTTGAGAAGATGCTACAGCACATCCAGCGTTACCGCATTACACATATCGTAGCCGTCCCGCCTATCATTGTCATGCTTGCGAAAAATCCTCTATCGCGCAAGTATGACTTAAGTAGCGTCCAGTCAATGGGTAGTGGTGCTGCTCCTCTTGGTCTCGAGGTCTCCGATGAGGTAGCGAAACTCTGGCCAGCGGGTGCCATGACAATTCGGCAGGGCTGGGGTATGACCGAACTGACATGCACCGTTACCAATTGGCACCCTAACGAGTACCGGAGAACAGCGGCAGTCGGCGAGATAATGCCGAACTGCAAAGCGCGTCTGATGAGGACGGATGGGCCTGGTGAGATCACGAGCGCCAACGAGAGAGGTGAGCTGTGGATTGCCGGGCCGATCTTGATGAAAGGCTATTGGAGGAAACCTGAAGCTACGGCCAATACAATCCACGTCGACGCCGACGGAACACGCTGGATGAAGACGGGCGACGTTGCTTACATCGAGGCCTACGAGCCGGGAGGAAAATTACATATTGTTGACCGGATCAAGGAGCTTATCAAGGTCAAGGGTAACCAGGTCGCGCCGGCTGAACTCGAGGCCCTCTTACTCGATAACGACGCTATCGCTGACGTAGGTGTTGTGGGCGTGACGATCAACGGAGAGGAAGTCCCACGCGCCTACGTCGTTCCCAAGCCTGGCGCCAAGGTAACGGAGAAGGATATTGCGAAGTGGATGGAGACGCGGGTTATCACGTATAAGCGTCTGAAAGGTGGTGTTAAATTCATCAATATCATCCCGAAGAATCCGGTAAGTCTGCTACTGACCTCTAGAAACCAGCTGAGCTAACGCAATAGTATAACTAGTCCGGTAAGATCCTGCGGAAGCAACTCAAAGATCTAGCTGCAAAGGAAGTAGGGGATAGAAAACCTACATTGTCCAAATTATCCTAGACACTGGTAGTAGCGGTGCCACTCCATGTCATGACGAAATGTCTAGGATCGTTACAACTACACACGCGCAGAAGAACTCGAACGGTTAAGTTTAGTGCTATCTGATTATTTTAGTAGAGCTTTTTATTACTGAGGTTGATAGAGAGGTTTTGTTTCCCTGCTTGCACTCTAAGCTTAGTTTCTCGGGCATGGTCGTGGTACCTAAGATCCATGTCTATAATTATTGACGCAGGTATTTGACCAGGTGTACATTTTCCTCAAAGTGGTATAATTTCGTCCTATATGTTCTTATGTCGCGATGATCTTCGAATCTCTCTCGAGTCTTTGGTCGATCTTCCAGCCCACGACTTATCGCTCTTCATGCGCAACTTGTCGAGGCCTTAGTCCGCTGTGCGGGGGATCTCGAACTTAAAAGCGCGCTCCCCTCATATTTGCGTTCCTCATGTTCTCCCTGAGTCTAATAATATAAGTTCTGGACCATTTAAATAGGAAGAAGAAAAGGGAGGGTGAAAAGAGAAAGGGGGGAGTGCGGTTCCATATGGTCCTCCAGTAACTCTGGCTAAGGCCTACTAAGGTCAACGAGTGGCGCTGACGGCCAATGGGTATAAATACCCTGTCATTCTCCTATTTCTATGCCTAGGTAGGGCCAATGCTGTTTATAAACAATAATTGGAACTCTTCCCTTCTCATCCTGAAGTGAGCTCTGCAGGTGCGCGCCGGCCAGAGACCCAAGCCTCCGGAAAACAAACTTAAGCGACACTTCCTCGGCCCTTCAGGTGTTTAATACATTGAGAACCTATTGGTAAGAGAGAGAGTGAAATTTCATCCTTTCAGGTACATTCTCCGCCCTAACATTCCTTTGATATTCTTCTCGCCTCACGTTCGTCTTGCCCCCCTTTTAGCTTCGTATATTATATAAGTCATTTTAAGTATAACCACCCACTAGCTACAGGTCGGACAATTAGCTCCTCTTACTCTTGGACTACATCTCTCATACGTGGTTAGGGGTCTCCAGTGGATGATGAACAGATATCTTTTAGCAGACAGGCACAGCAAAGTTGGGGACAGTCGCATGAAATCCTGTGTGCGATCCCATGCTACTAGCTTGGGATGTGACAAAACGCTACTCTTTCTCTACATCTTGATGAGGTATATGCGCAGAAGGTAGCACCAGACCGGCAACTGTGCGTTGGCCTTACACAAATCATCTGGACAGGCTAGTTGAGTGCTCCAGGGTTCCTGGACGCAATAGACATGCTCCCCTTAGATCCAGGGATATTGTAATGGGCTTTGATGTCTTCGAAGGTGGGTGACGTTAGTTTTGAACGTGTCACCAGTATACCGCTATGATTGAGGTACTTGTTCATCCTATGCTATTAGACTAGCGAGAATCAGGCGAGTTCGGCTAGAATAGTTTTAACAAAAAACTTTGCTGATTATAATAATAAAGTGAGTCGATTAGATCTCGTTTCATTTCTACTACAATCGAAACAGCGAAACAGCTGTAAGCCATTCTTTGTTTGAACTTCACGAAACTAGCCACAGACTGATAGAATACACTACGCTACTAAACCCCGGTGGCTCAAGCGAAGTTTTCTTATAGATATTTGAATAACAGATGGGTTCTGTCTGGAGTCCCTGCGGAATAATTAGGTCATTACGACTATCCAGAGAGAAGGCACAGGAGTCCGAGGCAGGTAGCCACGTCCCATAATCGCAATGGCTCCTTACAGGCTTTGCAGTAGGTACTAGGTAGCTATGGATACCTTGAGTACCCGTGTACCTATGGAGGCATCACTCTCTCTATTTACAACTTTCCCAGAGTTTTGGAACCAGCCCGACGATATTCGTATCAAGATCACTACACAAAACAAGCGGGCAGCACGCCGTTACTCCCATCTTAATAGCTATTCATGCTAGCATCTCCGCATCTGATTTCCGTAGTCTCATTCCACACCTCAAGCCCTCGCTAAAAAAAAACCACCGGTATGAACCTCAGGGATTATCACTGGACACGAGCACGGGACCACCCTCCACACCTTAGGTTTCAACACCGCAGATTCGACGCCAGACGCGATGCACAGATACCCAGAGACGGCTATAGTAACCCGGACTTTGAATGGCAAGAATGCAATACATGTGGGCTCACGTGGTTGGCAACGCCGCGTGGTGTCAACCACCACCCCCCACACTGTGCCTCAATCTTTGCCCCCTGGGGGAGGAACTGGCGTTCGCTGAAAGTCTGTATCTGGGGCAGTTATAATTGGGGATCCGCTCGTAGTGCTATGTACTTTGCAAATGGCTCGAGTTATAATTTCTGCAGGCAGCAACGGCGCGAAACGACGCGAAACGAAGTTCTGTTGGATACGTTGATAAGGACCTTGCAGATTATCCTGCACCGGGTGGTCCCAGCCCGCCAGAGACACTTCTCAGATCTCCTCGGGTATGAGCCTGTAGGTAAGGCTGCCGCGCTCATCTAACACATTGCCATCCTGACTAATTGGACTGAAGAACACGAGCTAGTCGACTTCCGTGTTGTCATACATGCCGCCTCAATACACTTCCTTCGTCTCTCCAATATATTTCCAACACTCGTTAGAGGGAGGCGGGGTAGGACTCGGCGTCTGTGGCGTCCTTGTCGTCGCTCGAGGGCCATTCTCGCAAACCAGGACCACTACAATAGAATTAATCGACTATTACATGCATTAGCCACGTACGGCATCAGCGTTGCTTGGGTGGAAACGCGCAGTGATCAAGCTCGCGGGTTGTTCAACGCCCACATTCCCCCAAGATAAATTTCACACTGGAGGTATACTACGTCGGATGATAAGTCTGGTATGGAGCGAGCGGTACCTGGCTTCTGGAGTCCAGTACTTCACCCAGTATTCGTACAAGGAGAGCGAAGGGAACTAGAATATTACAATGCTAGAATTATACTACGCCCCAGAATCTAAGCTCGACGAGTATGAACCCACAACACAAATTGTAACCTCACATCATGAAGCATAGCCGCACTGGAATCGGGACATCCGTTATCAGATACACGGGAGCAACTGCAGCATTGACATTAGCTGCCATAGCTTGATGTCTTGCTTCGAGCTTCAGATACAGTTAACAACAACTCAAGATGCCTTAGCCCATTCCTTAATTCCATAGCAGAACCCCCATATTGATATTATGTGTAGTGGAATACAGCACCCACATGAGACCTGCAGTTCATTTTTAGCCTCAATGCACGTCAGTGCATACCCACACTCGCTCTTGAAATGGGGTTCAGATGAGTTAACCAGCCTGTAGAGATGTCGGAAGACAGGCCAATAGATCTGGTACCACATCATGTAACCTCAGAAGTGAGGCAAATATTGTGATCACTGGTCATAGACATGTTGCTGCATACACGTAGTTAATTACGTTGGACTTCCCAGGGGTTGCTCAGTCTCGAATATGCATTACTAAATAAGTGAGTTAATAAACTCCCAGTACTAACGTTTCCTTCTCACATGTATTACAGCTTGGTTATTACTATCGCAAACAGCTAGCATGTCCCTTACTTAACTAGAAGATTACGGGAGAGACTAATCAGCAACGGCGCAACGTAAGGGATTTTGAGAGAATTGAACACGATGCAAAATCTCTCTTATTCCTTTCCGATTTTATGTAATAATGTGCCCTAAGAACCGATACACCCGATCTCACCATCACACTCGGCTGCTATCACCTGACGAGAGAACTAGGTGGAGCGCGCGTGCTCACATCGTAAGACTCTTCTACATCTCCCCCTTCAAAACGAGATACAAAGCGAATCAGCATAGTGCAAGTACGAAAACAGAGGAGTTTCCTATAGAAACCCATTATACCTGTACGACTATCACTTCCTATTCTCGAGTCAATATATCGCCGAATTGCCCGATTGATCTGCTCTTCACCCCTGGGACCTTTATTGCCGAGTAATGCCAATGCAACCTTAAATTAACCGACCGCACTCTGACACGACAATCGACCTCGCGATGCTACCAAAGCAGCGATATTCGCCTCAATTATTACAATCTCGGCGTTCACACCCCATATGTATGCCAAACACAGATATTGATGATGACGTTTACCGTCGCGCGAAAGGACCGAAAAATCTTTGCTGGGTAGTTTGTTTCGACCCGTGCGTTAGACATGCGCGGTATCCTGAAAGTATTTAAAGGCGGCGTTCACCCCTGAAGATCGGAGCTCTTGGTTGTCAGGCCTAGCAATTTTGACTCTCCGCCTGTTTCGCCACGTGTTGAGGGCAGACGATCTTCAAAATGCAGCTACAGGTGCAACAAGTTGTCGCTGGGTTGGCGCTGTTACTGGTGCCTAATACCTGGGCTCTTCTTCGGTTCTCATGCTCTCAGCTCGTGGTTGAGCGGCTCGACCCGTTGGTAACACCGGGGGTAACGGGTAGCCCTCATCTTCACCAGATCATCGGTGGTGTATGTACTGCACAGACTGCCATTGCGAGGAAGGACAATAATCCAATTAACAAGCCTCGAACAGAATGCCTTCAGACCTTCGATGGACCCTTCCAGTCTTGATATTCCTTCGACAGCAACATGCACCACGTGCACATTTGCCGAGGATTTCTCAAACTACTGGGTAAGGCATCCCATCATATTCTGCAACAACACAATACGAACGAGCGACACTAACACAGAATAGACGGCAGTCATGTACTTCCAAGCCCGCAACGGAAGCTTCAAGCGCGTTCCGCAGAAAGGCAACGTCGGATTCGAGTCTTCGAACGGTGGCATGACAGTCTACTACACGCCAGTCATAAGCGGCACCGGGAAAGTAACGGCGTTCAAGCCTGTATGTATTGCCATCCAACTATCAGGACCAGTCAATTTAGGACGAAACCCCCAAACTAACTATGGCTGGCAATAGGGCTTCCGCATGATTGTCGGTGACCCCCTCAACAAGGATCCGAACAAGGTCCCGCGCCAGCTCACCTACACCTGTCTTAAAGACCCCCTGACGCGCACCGGCGAGACGAAGGACTTCCCGAAAGAGCCGTGCCCGGCTGGGATCATGGTCAATGTCAGATTCCCAACGTGAGTCATCCCTGCATTCTCTTCCCCCTTTGCTCGTCTAAAGACTGTGATTTCCTGTTACTAACATGGCGCGTACATAGTTGTTGGGACGGCGTCACTCTCGACCCTCCGGACCATGCTAGCCATGTGGCATACCCATCTAGCGGGACCTTCGAGACCAACGGACCTGTAAGTCATTCCCAATGTTACTGTTCTCCCGGTTCATCCGCTTGAAGAACTCTAAGTACCAATTAGGATCACTAACCCCGAATATCTAGTGCCCTGCAACCCACCCCGTCAAGATCCCCCAGCTCTTCTACGAGGTAATCTGGGACACGTCGGCGTTCAACAACCCCGCAGACTGGCCGACGGACGGCTCTCAGCCCTTCGTCTGGAGCTTCGGCGACAAGACAGGTAACTACGCCCAGCACTACCCCGCCCCCCCTTACCCCCTATTCCCCCTTTTCTCCCCCCCCCCTCCCCCCGGTAAAACACAAACCCACGATGGCCGCTAACACCCCTGCAGGCTACGGAAACCACGGCGACTACGTCTTCGGCTGGAAAGGCGACGCCCTGCAGAAGGCGATGGACTCCAACTGCAACATCGCGTGCCCGGAGCTCGCGTCGCAGAGCATCCAGCAAGGGAACCAGTGCAAGGTGCAGGATATCGTCGGCGAGCAGATCGACGGCTGTAAGTCCAACCTTCCTCCTCAGCCTAGTTTCCCGGCCTAGCTACCCATGTACTAATTACTGAATGATGCTGACATATTCTGCTTCTGCAGGGCTTACGGAACTCCCGGGCGGTATGCCTGTAACTGACTGAAGGATGAGAGTCGGTGCCGGGGCGTAATGTGACTAAGTAGGGAATGGAAGGAAGGTATGGGGGTGTGGAAATAATGTTGGATGGGCTTTTGTAGTGGGAGATATATATCTCGCTTAGAAATAGAATAAAGGAGACGCAGTTGTACGAGAAAATTGAAGTACTATTGACACTACTGTAAATCGAATCTCTAGCAAGACAGCTAATCTTTGAAATCTCGACTCGGGACGTCCTAGGAGAGTTTACGTTGCGCAAGAAATGTCAAAGACGGCAACTGATTATTGGTAAATCATCGATTATAATTCTTATTGTTTATCGCATCTATATGGACTCCGCGCTGCGGTCTATGAATGGGAAATGCCCAGGACCATGCTATCCTCTAGTAGCCTCAAACTCTCCCATGGCTCTTGTTGTGGTGGACTGAGCTGAAAGTACCTCTGTCTGATGACCATCTACCCTGTAACGCCATGCTAACACGCTTGTAAAACCGAAAACGAATAAATAAACAAGCCTAGAGTAACCAGTTCCCTAGGCTCCTATCCCAAACTTCTCTTTGTGAAATTTCCTCACCTCCGCGTTGCCTTTACCGACGGACAGGCCTCGTGGGTCCCCTTCGATCTTGAGACCGGATAAGCTTGTCGCCCTGGATAGAGCCACGTAAACCTGCCCGTCTTCCCAGGCCCTAGACAAATCAACAATAACGCGATCGAGCGTCAGGCTTTGGCTCTTGTGAATCGACATCGCCCATGCCGGAGCCAACGGGATCTGGGTTCTGCTCAAGAGACTGAAGGGTTCCTTATTCCCTAGAGGGTGCACTGAGCATTCGGCATATATCGTCCGGACCTCGCCGTTGTGGAATCTGACGACTGGCCAAACCTTTTTGGTGACATCCTTTCGTTCTATGAAGTTCCGGACATACATTTCTCGCATTTCTGCGTAATCGCCGTGGATGCTGTTCTCTGGCGTCAAGTCCTTAGTAGGCACTCTTGGTAGCTTTTTGGGATCGTAGTCTTCGTAGCCACATATGATCCCCTGGCTCCCATTGCAGAGTCTCCGGCTAAGGTCTAAGTTGGTGAGGAGAACGACCAGCATACCCTTCTTGAATTCAACCAATTTTTCGAAGCGATGGTCTTTAAGGGACTCTATCGATCCATCGTGTAAGCGTCTGCTATGCCTCTCGAGGTTCTGATGGTCGGGGTTCAGGTTGAACTCATCCATGCAGGCGAAAGTAAACTTTTCTGACAAGAGCTTGTCAAAACGTATCTGGTTATGTCTGCGGACTTCCTCTCGTCTTGCATAAAGTTTCGTCGCATTTCCGGTTCTGCATGGATGGTTCATAAGTATATCCGTATCTTCGCCGGTTAGGGGTTGCCCTATTCGACATTTCTGCAGAATCTTGATGAAGGTCTCGTCGTTCTGCCGGTGGATTGTCTTCAGATGGAAATATACGAAATTGCATAAGGCCCAAGCTTCGCTCTTGAATGCCCACTTATCCTCGTCGTGGAAAATGCCGTGCTTCTTGCAAGAATATGACTCTTGTGCCCGATTGGCAACGAGATCCTCGCCACATTGGAGACAGTTCTCGAAGGGCTTCACTGGAGGTAGCTGATGAAAATCGCCAGTGACAACAACCTGCACCCCGCCAAAGGGTTCATAAGAAGCGCGAGCTTCTTGCATGATAGCATTGAGCCGTTCGAAATGGAAGTTCTCCACCACTGTGATGTATATAGAGTCAGTTGTTATCACTGTGAGTAAAAATACCCATTGGGGACATGAAAGTGATTAAAATAGAAATGTTCTTGATAGGGCCACGCGGAAGAAAATACGATCGTGCCGACGGCTTACTTACTACTAATCTCGTCGATGACCAACACATCCGTTTCTTTCAGCCGTTTTCGAACATGTTTCCCATGCGCCCCTAACCGGACCTTATCCAGTGGTTGCTTGAGACTGCTTAGACTCCAGCCGGCATAGACAAATGTCGTAGAGCCGCCGACGCCCAACGCTGAGATACCTGTCGGGGCAACGATGTCGACTTTGTACCCTCTGTCGCGTAAACGCCTTGTGAATGCTTTTAGTACTGTAGATTTGCCACAGCCTGCGGAGCCAGTGTAGAAGACATTCCGCCTAGAACAGATGATGTCCACTAATTCGGTCTGCTCTGGGCAAAGGGAAGGTTCCTTAATAGGAATGCGGAACCGATCTTGAACGTCCTGGGCTTGATCTACGGGATACGGCTCCGGGTTGCTTGAAGAAGGAAGGGTGAATGAATTTTGGCTGCTGAAAGCACCTGGTTTTTGATCTAGCTCTGTCTTCAACTTCATGCTAACTCTTTGTGTATCTCTATCGATCGTGTTCTCCCCAGGACCGAGCGTGGGTGCGATATCGGTGTATTCCGCAGTTCGGCCAAAATGAGGTGTTGTGGCTTCTCCAAAAGAATGCACATTGGGAATATTGCCTAAGTAATGGGGCGGCTGTAAGTGGTTCTGTCGTCGGCTTGCGGGCGTAGTTATGCAACTGTCCTCTTCGTCTAACAATAAACTGATCACTTCAGGTTCAGGTAACGAGTTATCGTGGATACGAGGTCGTTTTCGTGAAAGCTCGTCATTCAGGGGTAATTGGTGCTTGTTGGGCGCAAAAGCTTCGCTATTGAATGGCTGAGGGGTGTTGCCTGTCTCTGCCTGTACACCCACACCTGCACTTGCACTTTTATCTACCTGGCCAGGGAGTAAATTCGACAGGAATCCTAGCACAATTGCGATTGTTAGAGTGCCCGCTACTGAGAAACATACCTAGGTACTAAGCTGGTGCGCCATGACGTACTTACCTCTGAATGAAGCAGACATGTTTTATTGTTTGATTTTGAGGAAGGTAGCATGCTCAATTGATTACCCCTTACAGCACCTTAAAGGGTGCGCGTCAGCTGGCGCGCTCGCTTAGTGGAGTCGCGTATCAGCATCACTGAAGCGACCACTATTTCACCACTATATCAGCTGGTAGGCAGCTGGAACTCAAAAAAGCAACAATGTGACTGGTCACTAGGCCCTAGTTAGGACGAGAGACGAAGGACATCGTTGCATCCAAGACGAGCTTCCGCCTCAATTTCCACGAGGTATGCCGATCCCACCAGATTGGCCACGAATAGCGTATTGGACGGTCGGACACCCTCACACTGGAATACCCATCCGTGCGCTCTACTAATTTCGTCGCAATCTGCTTCGTTTCTGACAATGATCCGTGTGCGCACGACATCCGATAATGTGCCACCCAAAGCCTTCAACGCCCGGGCGATAATGTCTAAGATGGCGACTGTTTGGCTTCGAGCCGAGTGGCCCCCAAGAACCGGGACACTTACGCAACTTGGACTGTTCGCCGTCGTTCCCGAGACATAGACACTGTTCCCAGTGCGAACTGCTCTACAGTAGCCTGCAATAGGCTCCCATGGGCTGTTTGTAGAGTACTCTATTCTCTTTCCTGCGGCGATAGCTGTGTTCAGCTCATTGTTCTGAGCGTCCTTCAGGTGATGGGAGAGATCTCCAGCTGCTGTCAGATAAGGCGGTCTCCGATACTCATCACCACAGTCGCCTGGAATGTCCAACAAATCCTGCTGTGCCTGTCTTATGAGAGAGTGATCTTCTTTGGACAATGTAAATGAGAACACCTTGAGATTTCTCTCGGCATACATGGCAGACTCCGCTGTCAATCGACAGCCAACGATAACCGCGCTTACGGTCGGTATGTCAAGGACATATCTTGTAGCAACCGCAGCAATGGAGACACCGTGCTTTTGCGCAATCGTCGACAGAGCCCGCAACAAGCCCTGAAAGGGTTGCCACCCCCCAGCAGCGCGTATGAATCGAAGATACTTTCGAAGACTCCAGTTCAAGGTATTCATTTCTTCGGGCTCGGGCTTGTCGAGCCACTTCTCACTGAGGAACCCTCCGAGGAGAGTACCATAGGCAAGCACACCTACTTTATATTTCTCACATACAGATGCTAGTCTTCCTCTCACGAGACGTCGATCCAAAACGGAACAAGGGACCTGGTTTGTAGCGATCTCAAAGCCAGTGTCAATCATCAACTCGAGATGTGCGGCGTCAACGTTTGTGACGCCGATGTGCTTGATCTTTCCCTGCTGTTGCAGTGTGCGAAGATGCACGAGGTTGTGCCAATACGTATCGTCTGAATAGTTCCAGATATGATCTACACCGCGTGTCAGCTTACACACGTCAAACAGCCTATACGTGCCAGAATGACAATATGGGTTCGTCCATTAAAAGAAATAGGATGTTGGAGGGACCGACATTGCATCAGCGCAATCTGTTTCTGCCCCATCCTCTCCAGTGCGCGATCGACTGCCTGCTTAGCTGCCTCGAACGACTTGATCCCATTTTCAGGCGGACACCACTTCGTAAGACCGAGCATATGTTGAGAAGAAATAGCGTGGAACCGGCCTACTATGAGTTCTTCGAAACTGATATCAGCTGCAGGTCGAGGACGTTGTTATTACTGGACTAGTAACGTCGTACCAGCGTCCGCATAGTGATCAGCCATGTCAAAACAATCGAGCCCTAGCTCTATCAGCGGCTCCATTGCGCGGGCGCCCGCGTCAATGTCAATTTCCACTCCGGCGAGCTGCCATAGCCCCGAGATTATTCGGGGGATGGAGGTGTCTCTTCCGATTGTCGTGCGCTCGGGCTTCCCTAGATGCGCTGAAGTCTTCTCCATCATTCCAATTCTGTGACTACTAGCTGACTACAGAGGGCAAGTTTATTCAGAGATGGAAGGGTTAAAGATGCGCTATTATTCCTTTTCTATTGATTGCCGTATCGTCAAGAACGATCGGTAGTAGCTATCTAATATCGGGGTTTAGCGATTCGGAGTTGCGGGGTTGCCCTACTGCATTATCAAAACGTCGTATGTTAAGGTCGCACTTAAGTCATCGTATAATAGCGTAAGTAGAATTCTCAAATTGCAATGCCTCAGTTTCACACATCAGATCTACAGATACCGTATGACTTGTAAACCGTGCCTTCACTAGTGCAGAGCCGTGTACTTGACGTTTGATTGCATTCCATATACTCGGGACAAGCTAGTCCTGCACTAGGTACAGTGTTCTAACATTAGAGTAGAAAATAGACTGCCTCCATGATTTCTTTGTCTATTTCTTCTAACCAAGCACCTCTTATTTAGATTCTATATGAATGCGTTACGGTAAGAAACGTTCATCCTACCAGACTGCTTATGCCGTCCCAACTGCAGGACACTGTGGGCCCCTAAAGTAGCCGCCGGTGGCATGCCTGATACACAAGTGTCCAGCTTAGGTGACGGTGACACGTTGCTTGTGATACATTTTCTCAGATACCATACGTAGCCAGTAATATATGATGGGTTGATTGCGCAGTATCACCAAGTTGCCTTTGTGTTTGAGGTACCTGATACCTATAATACCGGGGTAGAAGTTATTATTGGAAAGTCCGATTCCGGGCGGCTTCTACAAGTGGGTCTAACGCAGACTACCATAACAAATAAATGATCTGGAAGTAGCGACCTGGTTGGTGGCAGTGCACAACATCGCCCATGAACCAACAAAGACATGTCTGAGATAAGTTAAATACTTACTGTCAGGCTGTGATATAATTATATTTAGTATAGAGGCGGGTACTAGCAGAGGCGATCTCATACCTAATAACAGGGTTTTACTTTCAAGGAGCCGATAGGTAACTTATCGCGCGCAGGTCTCCGACAGACCGGCACTCCCAAACAAAATCAGTCAGTAGAAGTCGCGATGGCGTGTCCGGAAGTAACTGCCACCGCTGTAGCACCAGACAGCAAACACACAGCTACACAGATATGCAGCTATAAATTAAAGGGGGCCATGTGGAAGTGCGTGCTGTTAGATAGTTGACATGACGCGGATACCTACCTCTCGATACACTACACATCTTCCAGTCGAGCCGTCCAACGATCTGCGCCACCACACTTGAAGACATTCATCCCGGTCAGCAGTAAGAGCTCCACCACAACAGAGAACAAAACCAACACTAGGCAAGTAAGTAGGTATATACCTAGACAAGTGGCAGCATTTCGATACTTATGGCGAACTAATTGTTGGTTGGAGTTCGGGGAAGTGTAGTGACGAGGGCATCCCCGTGTCCTGTATAACCCAAGTTGCATGCTGCCGGCAGTCCTCATCTGTCCTCCAGTTCCATGTCCTGCTCTCTCAGCTGGTCTTTGCCCTTCAAGACGGCTAGTCGCGATCCTGGGCATTGACGCCATCGAGAGGAGCAGCCTTCGTGCCACAAGTCGTCGGGCTATTGAAGGTCTGGTGCAAGAATATGGATTCAACACACTCCCAACAACAGAACGGAGACGGCCACCTGTTACCGTCCACATTCTCGCCATGGCGAGGCGAGGGGCCGGCCAAGCCAGCAAATAACGGCAACAGTACAGCGGAAGCAGACGCATATGCAGCACGACCCAGCGTAGAATCTGCAATTTCTGACAGTACTGCTCAGTCACTAGCACCCAGCGATGTCTCAAGCTCGACTGTAGGACGGCGAGGCTCTGCAGCCTTTTATTCACCACAGTCGCTAAATGTAGCACCGCGTACTACGATACGAGAGCCGCCGTCTTACTCTGCGACGCCACAAAACGCCTTATCTCACTCTTCAAGTATAAGATCGACGGATACTGTCACGAGCATAAACCCCTCCGATATGGAGGGGCAACCAAGCCTGCCTTCAACTCCAGGTGGTTCGGCGCAGAGTATATTAGCAGTCTTTAATGTCAATGCGATGAGAAGCGCTTCCATCATGCCAGCACACCCAAGGGCCGAGTCTGTTCCTATGTCCGCCATGTACAACCCAACACCCTCGCAGACCACCATGGTCAGCGATGATGAAGTCAGCGACCATGATGGCGACGCTGGAAACTTTCCTCCTGAACACGGTATGTAGTTCTAGGCTCATAAGTCTCCCTCACGAGTTTATAGTACTGACTTATATCATAGCTAATCCACATTCACCTTTCGAGTGTCATTCTAGACAGGATGTCTATATCCAGCGTTGGAGCTGGTTATACGCAACGCTCATACTCCTATCTCTCTACTCGACTGTACTCAGTGGAATCTGGCTTGGCGCCTCAATTCTGCAACCCAGGTATGGGAGAAGTATCTCAACTGGAGCTGGATGGCGAGTCTCACCCCCGACCGCAACCTTACTCGCTACGCTTTTCGCTAAGACTATTGAGCTGTCTTTCGTCACGGTGTTCGTGGCAGTCCTAGGTCAGGTCTTGACTAGGAGGGCCTTTAGCAGGCTCTCGCGGGGTGTGACTCTGGCAGAGATGACAATGCGCAACTGGGTGATTCAACCTGGCTCATTGATCACCCATTGGAATGGCATACCCTACGCTGCGACTACGTTCCTTGGCGCGCTAACGTTGAGTGCCACTATATGCGCTCTATTCTACACCACAGCATCAGATGCTATGGTCAGCCCAAAGCTATCTACCTCCGCGTGGAAAATGCGTGATTTGCATGGCCCAGTGAAGGTGTCTTACGCGAACCCATATTACATAAAGAATAACTGCCAGACTCCCCTCCGTGATATCGATCTCGTGTCCGGTCCTGAAGGTTGTCTCGATGTTTCGTTTTCTGGCCAATGTGAGTTTTATCATCGTTAAAGGACTGGCAGAATGTGTGTTAATGTTTCTATAGCCTATACCAGTCTCACTACATTCTTGTACGCGTCAGCCTAACCCAAGAATGAGAAGAAATTGCTAATCCAGTTATGCTACAGGGCTGAATGGGATGAGGTACGCAGCAATAAGAATTCGACTATGAGTCGGCTCTCCGACAGGCCGACCGGGAAGCATATTCTATACGACAGCACAACACTGGACTCTTCATGGATCGAGACGGAGAACAGCGATATCGCAGCCAGTTTCGATGCTCACAAGAGAATTATCAATAACGTAACTCTCGCGATGCCGCACGCTGGAGTTTATGCAGCAGCGACGGACCCCATCAACGGTATCCTACAGCCGAGCGAGTTATTAGGCATTGGAGAGTACTCTATCCGCGCCAGCGTTGTTTCTCCAGTCGTAAACGTACTGTGCGTCAATATGAAGGTGGACGAATTAAAGCCTCTTGTATATACAGACTGGCCGAATGCGCGAAAAGCACAGACCGGATTTCCGGGCCAGTGGATCGGAGCGGCGGACTGGCAACTCGATATACCCGCTACCGGGTGGCTTAATCGTACGGTGGTTGATGATATCTTCAAATGGGGTGAGAAGTATGGCCGGCGACCTCCGGCTTTCCAACTGGTACGTGGTTCTTCGCCCTTTCACATCCAAACGCGCAATAAAACAAACATTTAGACGTCCCAGTACACGTGGTTAAAGAAAAATGTTACTAATCATCACTACAGTATCCCTTCGGCTATAACATGGTAACATACTTCGAAAACTTCGAAAATGGGAGTTTTCCCGATGCGATGTACATCCTCGCCTATCCAAACCAAACCCTAACCGACTACACTGTCTGCGAACTGCGCTCGTGGCTGACACCCAAATGCTCTACATCATTCGAATTATCGGGTACGTTAGGCGGAAAGATGAAAGCTCACTGTGAGGATCCAAGCGACAAAAACGCCTACAAGCGAACAATTCCGGAGGGCACCGACTTGACGCCGGTTCCATCGGGAGATTGGCGGAACGTAGCTCGAGAGTGGCAATTAGCGCTTGACTTTAATGGTGCGTATTAGAAATTCCCCGGGGTCTGAGGCATCTTTGTCTTGTATAACCCGTCAGGGGGCTAACATTGAAGATCTGGACTAATACTTTTCTACGTACATAGGAGGAGCGACGACTAACAATGCATCCAATGCGCGTATATTAACGAGCCTTTTTCCCGACAAACCGGAACTCAATCCACTTCTACCATCCATGGCAGAAGGTATTGCTGTTCTCGCAACCAGCACACTTGTGGCAGGCTCCATCAACAGCACGTTCCAGCCCCAGTGGACGCATTACAAAGAGGGTGGCGATCACAACATAATCAATGAGACTTTCTACGAGACCTTCCGAGCCGAGTTAAAGACACAACAATACGCCTCGGCGCACACAGCGTCGTGGCAAGTGATCTTCTATCTAGTTCTCATCCTCGTCTTCGTACTCAACGTGCTCTGTCTCCTATACCTCGCTTTCGGAACAACATTCACCTCCTTCTCGACCCCAAAATCATCCTTGATGGCTAAAGCAAGGAAGAAACAACATGCCTCACCGTCTCTTCCCTTCCCCATCTCCTTCAAGCGCAGCGGCAAAAAATCTGGCAACAATACGCACTCCTCTTGGGAAAGCGACAGTAACGTGAACCTAGTTGTAAACTCCGAAAACACTAGGGGAAATGCCGGGGACCAAGGAGGCGAAAAGGGGTTCAAAGCCGCTAAGGGCCTTGTGACGGATTACACAGAGCCGCAGAACCTGTTCGCGCTAGCCATCAACTCGGCGCCGTCGCGTGCGCTTGCAGGCTCCTGCGGGCACGGCCCCAACACCGCCGAGCTGCGCGTACCATGGCGCGTGGGCTATGCCGCGAGCGCGAATCACTATTTCTTCGAGGATAATGCGCGTGACGAGGCCCTCGAGAAGGAGAGCGGTACTAATGCTAATGCCATGAGCAACGGCTCTGATTTGCTTGGTGTAACTGATGAGAACGGTCCGTATGGGAAGAGTTATAAACGGCTGAGCTCACCGCGGGCTTGGTTGTAGGTGTTGTATAGATACCCGATGGTGGAAGTAATAATGTAACAAATTACGCAACAGATTTAAGGGCATGTAACACTCTCCAGTGACCTAATGTGGCAGTGTCCCGAGGGACTTCTACTTCCGGCGTAGGCGCTGTATTGGCCTTCAGGATTTTCCCGTAGACATATTGACAATCAGCTTAACAGGCTGGAACGTCTCCAGATCTCTATTTGCCGTTGAGGAGTTCTACACACGCAGACGCGAAGGTCCATATCACGTTGACAAGTACCCCAGGGGGGAATGAATCCTGCAGTGAGATGTAAATCTATTCCCGCCACTCTACAGCGCTATCTACTAATGCGCGTCTACGTCTAGATAGCTTCTCTACAACATGCCTCGTTGGAGGAATTTCTACAGGCCGACTCTGCCAACGGCACTTGTCACAACGGGCTATCCACACAAAAAGAAATTGCTGCCTTGCAGACTAATCGCCCCTTTTAGATCGACTCTTCTGGGAATCATATCGACTTAATCGCCCTCCTAGGAAAATCTTTATGGCGATCGACGCCAACAAGTGGCTAAAGTATTGCTTGCCGTTCGAGGTTCCAGTGCCCAGATACGTGGATTCGCAGGCCGTCCTCGCATCGCCGGACGGCGACGAAGAGCTCATATTTGAGCAGAGAGGGTCTTCATCGCGCTGTGAAAGATGTGAGCTGCGTCGTGAGGGTGTTGGTAGATGGGAAACAGAATCGTCAGGGACCAATTTCCGGAGTCATAGTGAGGGAGAAGAGACTTAATAGGGTAATCATAGCTCGATCTTGCTTGTCCTAGATCCAGTGAATAATATTGAGCTGTTACCCTATGCTGAAGACTACCAGTGACCTACCAGGGAGCCAACTTCATTCTGAGATGAAATACCCCGACAGGTATGCTTGGGCTATATGGGGCAGCCGACTTGCAAGTTCCCGGGTGGTGCTCTGTTGTGTCCTGAAGAATGAAGTGTCTGCTAAGTGCAGGTTTTGTGATATTCTCGGCACAAGGCCGAGGAGAATCAAAGTCAGTCGATGATTCTTTTCTTTTGGCAACCTTTCGCTGTTATATTGGCACCTTTCCCCTTCCCCCTAGCCCCTTTTATGCTTACTCTATGCCCGGATAAAGGTGATATAAGCTAGTTATTAAACAGAGACTTGAGAGTATAAGCGCTTATATAGTAGACTAAGCTATCTGCATAAACGCCGCGATGTCCTTTCTATTCACGTCTACAATGGAAGCAAAGCCACTAAGTGCAAATCAAAGGGCATACTGGCGCAAAGAGGCTCAATACACCATGAAAAAGGCAGAGAACCAAAACCTGAAATGTGATATATCTAGGGAAAGATATATATAATAGCTAAGCTGTGAAGATTCTGGTTATAGTACAGGTGTGTGTGGCTCGTAAGTCAGCGAAATATCCCAACCCACAGTTCAACTGCCAAGGACAGTCGAACATCACACGGAACGAAAATTAAGAAATAGGAAATATGGAAAAGGGGGGCCGCGACTATGATAAACCACCCGCTTGGTTTGCCACTTAAACCAAGCATGACAAGCGCCGCAAGCTGAAAATATATAATAAGCTCGGATTTGTTGAGGCTCCTCCGCGGCCTGCCAGTCTATCCTGAAAGTCGGAAAGAGAATCGTATCCGAACAAGATGACGCTGGGGTGACTGAACAGGCATCCCTCCCTGAAGTGGCAGTTATGTAGAGAATATCGGCATGTTTGCCTGCTCGTCTCTTTCTTCAGTCCCATCTCCGCCCTTCCACCCCGTTATGAACCACTCTACTCTTACTTCGAATTACCTACCGTCACGACTGCAGTTTCGTCTGCTCCCATTCCAACTAGCGCTTCGCCTCGACGACCTCTGGTATATATTGAAGTGGTGTGTGTGGGCCAGTATGACTTAGTCAGCCAGGGTAAAGGGCTTGGCTAGTAAGGGGGGCAATAAAAAGGGAGTCGAGATAGTTATCTACGCAACAGAAAAAAGGGGGGACATGGCGAATTTCACCCAACTCGATGAATACAGCGTTCTATTCTACATGGTCACTAAGTCCCCCATCATTAATATAGATTCGTGAAGGAATTAAAGGCTTCAGGAAGTGTAGAGTCAGTCTATCTCCTGAAGGCAGATCCCAAAATATGGGCGCTGAGCCATGGAGTTCACTTAACATCCCGTTCGCCATTTTCGGAGCTTGTTCCTGTTGCGGCTGTTCTATCATCTCTACTTCCCAGTCGAAAGTGTACAGCACTCCCATCTGATTTTGGCCACTTTAGCCTCTGGGGCCTATTGCGGCTGCTTCTGAGCATTCGACAACTCGCCACCCCAACGCTTCAATAACTACGCCTGTTGATCAGACAGCAATAACAAGCATCTGTGACTATGAATGGCGCATAAGCGTAATCATCAAGGGGAAAAAATAAAGAGTAACAGTGGTTTATCTGCGGTTGCAGCTGAGGCTCGTCTGGGGTCTGAATATAACCCAAGGCATGTGTTCTAAAAATGGCGCCGAAAAACAGTAACGCGAGGGAAAGAAGAGCTGCTGTCCGTTTATATTCCCAGCAGGTATAAGTATTACTGACCCTCACAACAACCATATACGGCTACAAACATGAAGATTGCGGCTACTTACATCGAGATATGGAAGAATGTTAGGAATATCAAAAGGGGCTTACTTAGACGCACTAGTCCTGTGCTCATCATGCAGACATTCCAGATAGTCGGCTCCAATAAAGCAAACTGCACATGTTGTAACTTCGAGGAAACTTCAATGCATTCCCGGTAGAATGGCTGTTGGCTGCAATATTACGGCGAGGGTCACCAATAAGGCTGATGACCCCATCTACAGCCGTTAGCAATCCCGGCGGGGCAAATGCGGTGTTCGTTAGTTCTGGATAGTCATTTTTAGCTACAGGTATGTTGGTTTGTTAATCTGTTGGTAAGGCGCAGTATCTTGGAGGGATTGCGAGCTGGTGCCTACTGCTACCTCATTACAGTCTGACGTAAGTCATGCGATCGATATATGGCATATCAGGAACTGTTGAATGTATCCACCCCCTCCTGATTATCAGAGGGCTTACCGTCATGCATGGCAGATCATGCCATCAAGAATGTTTGAACTTCATCCACCGTTTTGAGGGTGCTAACTGCTGTTCGCAAACAATAATATTTACTGCCGGGACATTATTTTCTCCTGAATCTATATGTGCTTTTATACCATATTTCTCTTCTCACCATCACATGACATGTATCTTTTAGTTATATATCACACATGCGCTACCTTCGTCGTCCACGAGTTCAAAGAACTTGGCTGTTCTGGCTTCTAACCATTATAACCCATGTAAAACCCGAGTAGCTGGTTCGAAACTATTATCAACCAACACGTAACCGAAGAATGATATGGATTTGAGGCCTGACGGCGTCACATGGGACCAGACGATAGAATCCCTCAGAAGTTGGGGCATACCAACACCAAGAGGAGGCTTGGTCTCACCAATGCCTCACCTCTTAGCTAAGACGTAAGATACCAGAGCAATGGATCAGTGTGTCATGCGGCGCGTAGAAAGTTTTCATCTCCGAGATCATCCCGCCTCAGCCTCAGAGAAAGATGCTTGAGCCTCCTCCAAATATGACGATACCATCACCTAGAACCAGCGGGGTGTTGCACACCGCACCCCATCTGCCAAGTCACTAGATATTGGAAGCTCAAAGCAACATGCAACTCGATGCGTAGAGAGATTCTATCTTTGGGGACACACAGCTTCAACACCAGAATCGAAGTCGGAGGGGGAATACCATGCGGTCTATCGGCACAGTGGCCTAGCGCTTGTGAGATCATCGACACGAGCAAAAAGGATTAGATGATCACATGGTGGCCAGAAGGATAGAAGATCGCCACTTCCAGATAGCCAAATATATCTTCTAAGAGTGGTTTGAACCAACATTACCAATATCACCGCTTCTACATCACGAAAACTGCCTATCCGTGATGGCTCAGAGTAAACTGAGGAGTGCTGAATGGTCAGCTGCCTCTTGGCAATAGGCAGCCTGGAGTTGTTGTCCATTGACATGGTCACTTCGTATGGGAGCAGGTGAGGGAAATCCTACGAGGACCATGGCTAAGCTGAGCCTCACAAAGCCGACAAGAGCGCGTACTAACTCGAGCACGAGCTCATGGATGAGATGGGCATCCACGGATGTGAAGATGAAGGAGGTGAGGCGACGGCGTAGTGCTAGTATTAATAGTAGAGTTTCCGTACTGCTTGAGAACATTATTATCTCGAATAGTAAGGCCGCTGAAATTGAAAACTCTTTTGATAATGATTGTGTTTAAGATTGTCCCATTTGGGCTCATCTTGCTCTTGTCCTCCTTTCTCCGAGGTCTTCTTGCCTCTCCGCTTGCCTCTCCCTTGTATCATTACGGGTTTCATAATGTTTCCATAAGTTCCCACAGGATTTCTACCTCCGTATCATGCCGTTGGGCGCCTCCATTACGTACGGCGAGCCCTCCGACCCAGCAAGTCTGGGTCGAGGGTACCGAAAGTACATTCGTGACTGGCTGCGGTCTCGCGGGTGGAACGTGAACATGGTGGGAAGTAGGAACCATGGACAATTTGCAGATAACGTGAGTTGGCATATTTACAACCGCCATACTCGTCATAGTAGTGCTTCTAATATGTCTCATAGGATGTCGAAGGTTGGCCCTCGTTCATTATTGACAGCATAACCGAAAAGGCTCGTGATGCCGTACCCAAATATAAGCCAAACCTGATCCTTATCAATGCCGGGACAAACGATGCGACTGGAAACATAGACATCGAAAATGCTGGGGAACGTATGAGAACCCTGGTACAGACAGGCTTCGACCTTTCGCCGGGTGTCGTGGTTGTCTTGTCCACCTTGCTGCCGAATACCCATGCCCCCGACAATGTCTTGGAAATCAACCGCCTCTACCGCGATCTGGTTATCGAGCTCCAAGCTGCAGGTAAAAAGATCGAGTTGGCCGACATGAACGATGGTTTCATCACTCTCGATCATATCCTCCCGTGTGGTACCCACCCAACAATAGAAGGGCAGCGCAGAATGGCCGCTGTATGGGGCTTGGCCATCCAAGAGATCGAGGAAAGGGGGGATTGGTTTCAGGCGCCTTCCAGCAATGTTAGCTTCAGTGACTCAAGCAACGGGACGACCTGCACCAAGGAATACAACAGCGGAGCTCAAGACCCAAGAAATGGCATGCAAGTCCTTCGGGGCAACTCGCTGTTAATTGTCGACGACGGCGACTACGTACACAGATCTACCTCTCGTGGCATGATTTGGGGCGCATCCGGATACTACCCTTTTCCAGGGTCAGATCAAGGGCTTGGAGTTTACGCCGCTCAAGCAGTAAACCTGGGTGGTACCGACCGAGGAGGCGAGTTGGACGACATAATCCTGGTAAAGGCCAACAATACTGATGTTGTTGCTTACCTTAACCAAGGAGATGGCACGTTCAAAGATTCTAATGCTAAAGTTGATGGTAATTGCATTGTCAGAGGTAGTTATAACCCAGTACTTCCCAAATTCCGACTGGATATTGACCGATGCTGACACCACGATAGGGATACACTGGGGCGATGTAGTAAGAAGAACGGAGGTCTAACATGACTTTTGAACTGGACTGATATACTCGGTATAGAACAATGATGGCCTTGACGATTTTATCTGCATAGACCCGTCTGGAAACATGTATGGCTCTTCTCTTTTTCTCTCTAACTATAGGCGCAGAGAATCTGTGAATAACTAACTCGTTTTCTAGGTTCGTATCTATCAACGAGGGAACTACCCGCCATCTTGGCGTGATGTTGGAAAAGTGAGTAACGTCTCGACCCAGTAGACCTAAGCCAGATGAGAGAACCTTTACTGACAGTAAGTCTCATTCAGTTCAAGGATGCGGTTTCTGGATATGGGCAAGACCGTGTTCGCCTTGGTGGTAAGTTGCATTAATATACAAGTTCTTCAGCAGCCTACACGGAAATATATACTCACTATTCCATGGTAGATATCGATGGCGACGGCAGACTCGACTACTGCGTCATAAATGACAACGGTAGTCTACATTGTTGGCGCAATGGCGGCATACTATTAGATTCAGCAAAGTATTGGCAGGACATGGGGATAGTCTTCAGTACATCGGAAAGCCTTCCGGATATAGCCATGATGCGGTTCGGTAAGTCAGCATCTCATCTAGTCCTACGGAACTGCCTCAGTATCTGATAATTCAACATAAAAAGTGGATATCAATGGCGACTTCCGCTCTGATATCCTTTGGGTCGATAAAACGGGCAAGGTCAGAACCTGGATCAACCAACGCGGCCATGAGAAGAATTTGGTTCCCTACTGGAGAGATGCTGGTGTTACGCACGAGGGTATGCACGAAGACGTAAAAGGACAGCAGAATATCATATTTGGTCGTATCTACTCTCGCCGTCCTAGTGTAGGTTTGCCTCGCCCAGCCTTGTCAACAGAATCTCAACAGATATGACACTGATACCAGCAGTATCTATACCGCCACACCTTTATTAGCCCTTACGGGGCCTATTTTCTGACTGCATCAGTATGGGAAAATCTCGGAAGTGGCGGTACTACTCAGAAAGGTACTTAGTTTTCTAGACGCGCCTCCCGTGCTATTTCCTTCATCAAGGTTCGACATGATACAGCGAATCCGCTAACCTCTCACATTATCAGGTGATGGCGCCCATTGGGGTGACATGACAGGAACCGGCAATGACGACTATGTCTGAATCGAGGCAAATGGCAAGGTTGTCATATTCCCAAATGTCAACACCCCTCCCGACACGACCGGGTACCCCAACTGGGGAATTGCGCAGACGTTGGAGACAGGGCTAGATCGAAAGGCTTTGCATGTTGGAGACTGGAACAACGACGGCAAGGCCGATATCATCGGCGTCGGCAAGCACACGGGCAGTTTGACGGTATGGCTCACCACTTACTCTAACGGAGTATTCTCCTTCAGAAAGGTGACCAGTGGAAATTCGTACTGTACTGAAGGTTGGGGAGTCGGCTTATTCGATCTTGGTCTGGCAGTGGATGCGTTGACTATCTTTGCATGCAGCCCGATGGGAAAACAACTGCCTGGCTGAACGACTGCAAGGCAGATCTCTTTGAGCTAAGAAACGTCGGGCAGGTCAAATTCAGCGAGAATTTTGACCGAGCCAACCATCGCTTTGCCGATGTTGATGGTGAGTTTCGTATCATTATTGCACTCGGCGTTCCTTGTCGGATCTCTCATTCCGATGAGTCTTTAGCTTTAGGATTACCCTCTTTATACCAACTATCGGCTGTGGCTAACTTCTGAAACAACGTTAGGCGATGGACTAGCTGATTTTTTATGGGTTGATAAGTTCACTGGGGACGCCTCCGTATGGATCAACAAAGGAGAGCAACCCGAAGATGAACGAAACACACTCGGTGGAAGCAAGTTCAGATGGGATAAGTCAGGGCCGCTCTATGCGGGAAGCAATCGCGGCGCCAATCTACACTACCCGAACCTGGGTGGTCAAGGACGGGCTGACCAAGTTGACGTCGATCCCAACACCGCTAAAGTACGTCTCATTAAATCTCTCCCGTCTCTTAGTGTCACGACGACCCATTCTTGTCTAACCTGTGGTCTCTAGGGCTATGTTTCATTCAACACTTGCCCGCCCGGGGGTGACGACGGTGGTATTGTTCCACGTGACCCTTTGCTCCCGGGATATGAGGCCCAGCCTCAGTGTTCTGTGAACATATGTAGGCTTGACGGCACCGGTTATGATGGCTACGCCGACGCCGGTGATGATGACGATGAGGAGGAGGATGAGGACTCCCCTGATGCCGATGATAGCGAATCGACCGTAGCAACGAAAAACAGCACGCTCAACTTCAATTCGACGGCGCCATACTGGAAGAGCGTGACTTCATTTGACTCGACATCCACTGACTCCACAGATATAATCCTCGCGCCGGACAAGAGCAGACCTTTTGATATCACCTGGCTATATCTCGGCATACGATACTCTATGACGATTAGAGCCAGGCGCTATCCTGGATCGACACATCTCCACGACCCCGTACGTGGGCCCGCGTCCCCGAATATAGCTGTCAGGTGCGGATGATATTCGAATATATGGAACGGACTGACCACATCTTGTGCTAACTTGAGAGAAACGCAGGATGGAAAGGAATGCCAGTTGCCGTTCGACCAATATCGAGGTGATTGACAGCTGAACGCTTACTCGTCAACAACTTCTGCATGGTTACGACACGGAGCATAATCCCGACGTAAGTCGCTACCTACGCCCTAATCATTCAATCGCCTGGTTATCTCGATGGATAAACATGGCCCGCTAATCAGAATGACATGCCACAATTGCAAATGCTGCAGGACTTTTCGTATACCATGGCCACATCCATCCTCCCTGGCGGAGGAAGTTCAAGATATAGTGCCATACCCGGCCCAGATATGAGTCAGTATTTTCACATTTTCATAAGCTATTCTTAAAGCGTCCCCAGAATCGTCCGCCCGTCCATTTCTTCTACCTGCTTAAATGTCGACTCATGGTTTCCTCGATAGTGAATTACTGGAACCAGCCAGTGCTGCCACAGGGACTGCCCAGGACGGGAACTAGTAGGTATATCGACCAACCCGTGCAGTATATGTTCGACCAGATCGGCTCGTACGGCAACCGTGCCGGCATGATTCTCTGTCAGAGAGATTTCAATGAGGTGAAAGGTAGGGTCTTTAACCTCAACACTCAGAAAGGCGTCAATAGGGGGCAGGCGCCGTGGAACGTGGCACGGTTTCAGGAGGTAGTGGATCGATCTCTCACCAATACGACCGCCCAGAACGAGATGATCGAGGCCCTACGCCAGGTTATCGGCGTGTTCCGCTACATCAACAATAATGAGGCCCGGCCCATCCTTGGTGGGAATATCCGCAACATGGAGGTTGCCGCTGACCAGATCGCGGCCACAGTCCCCCCCCACCTTGCTAACATTGGCGTCATGTTTCACGAATTTTACCCGGCATGGTATCAGGAGGCAGCCCGGACTGCCCGAGCGTGGGTGGCAGACCGCATCAATGACATCATCGCGAGATACACGCAGGCTATGGTGAACGGAATGGCACCCCCGAATGCGGCGTTAGTTCAGATGCTGGTAAATCAGCTTTTCGAAGATCTCAGCTACATTGTATCGCCATATCAACTTGACTACTTTCGTCCAGCGGTTGTTACGACTCTGATAACCTAATATGCATCTACTTGTTGATCGATGTCCCTATGTAGCTGGAATTTAAATAGACACATTCATCCTCATTTACAATATTTGATGCATTCCTCTACATGGAGGTGAGACCTGTAGGACAGATAGCCGGCGGTCTCATGTAACTGCTCATTAAATCCATACGGTGAGAATATAGCTCGTCGTAGAGACTCGCGAGGAACGAGGCCTCCGTGTACATCCAACCCATATACTTGTCCGTACAGCCTTCAAAGTTAGGATACAGTCGATAAGGGTTTGTGTGCCTGTCAGGTGAATAGTCGCCGTCGATAACTACAGCAATAAGAGAGGCCCGCGTGCCGTTGGCCTTTGCGTCAAGGTATGCCTTGATTCTGTCAGCATCCCGATCTCATAATACCTTAAGGTTATCAATGTCGAGCAATACCTTCAAAGTGTCGAGGCACTTCTGGTCCACATAGAGACAGTAGGTGAACCGCGGCAGGCGGGTGCTCGCGTCTCTCGGCGTCGGGAAGGCCTCCCTGGCAATCCGGGCCGCCACGGGCAGCTCATACGAGACACTATGCGCGTCTCGCCATTGCACGAAGCGCTCGCGTACCTCCTTCTTAGACGCGCCGTCCAAGGTTTCCTTGTCTTCGATAACCGTCCACTGAGCGTACTGCTCCATCAACCACTCGCGACCGCACCAGACGAGGTTGTTGTGCACTTCGTCCTTCAAGATCTGCATGTAGTGGTCCCAGGCGGCGTCATCGCCGTAAGTACGGCGGTAGACGAGAAAGCCCCAAGTCTCGAAGCCCGTATCCCGCATATGGCTCGCTGTGGTCCCCATCCGGCTGTTCCAGTCGAACTCATCGGTAAGTTCAGATAGCTTCTTGGTGTACATTGTGATGTTTTTTTCGCTATAGTTCTGGGGACTGGAACTAGAACTAGAAGGAGTGGTCGCTTTTTTGAGGAAGATGCTTTCTTATCGAGTGCTGATCCATGCGACTATGACTGTGCCACACTGTTGGTTCTGCCAACAGGCAGATACATATGCAGGCCTTAGGTTGTTGGTTGCTCAACCCCCAAAATTGGGGTAGTTATGTCAACCTCATCCGTTCTCATTGAAGCCTTCTAATGTAAGCCTCAATATGGTGTTATTCTTAAGGTTGGTCAGTCAGGTAGGCTAGAGCTGGCTCGGCTGGCTAGAATATACCTAGGCCGGCTTGGCTGTTGCTAGTCCATGTGGCTAGGTGTGACTAGGCCAGATGTGGCTAGCCAGGTAGCCTAGCGCAGTCGTTTATGAGAAAAGGGGTTTTCTTTCCCCTTTAATTCCATATGACTCAAGTAAAGATGATCCTATACCCCTTATTCATTTAAGCCATCATGCTAAGGGGTAGAGAATAGACACTGACCTCTAGGAGGACTGGAAAAGAGAGTCTTCTAGGTCCTTCAAGGGACGATGCAGCCATATGATATTATTCTCATATAGAGTCTATCTCCTAGCTTGTATACAGCTCTTGTGATAAGAAGCACATCGCTACTGGGTTGACGTAGTAGATTTGCGCTTGTTTGTAACTATGAGAATCGAAACAAGCCATCAGCTCGATGACAATTTGGCTATAGCTAAGCGCCAACCCCCCCCGGCCCTATTTACAGACCAGCGGGACGTCTGCATCACAAGGGCTGAATACAGGGCTTGGAGAATGACTCAATATGAGAATAATCTTTTATGAGCGCAATAACTCTTAGCTATCCAAAAGACTCTTAGTCCCTTGGAGGGTCTACTAGTCTCTATATACAGGAGTCCTACGGACCTAAACCTCTTTCATGAGAAGGTTTAGCCGCGTGTCTCAGTCTCTAGATAGCTTCATTTACCTATTATCCAAGATATTCTGCAATTCAGCTTCAGTGCGTAGGCTTCCATACAACACTTACAAAACGTGGCGCCACGCAGGTGAGAAGTATCAAATGATGTTTATAATAGATATATTCTAAGGACAGAATTAAAGGTATATACAGTATAATACATATATTCAGCTACGCATAGCTATGCTAGTCATAGTGCCTTTAGTATTTAATGGATGTTCCGTTTCGTCACCTTAACTAAAAGGCCAGTCTGCTTGCAGAACCAAAAGTTGTGCGTTTTCCACTGCGCATCTTCATTCCACATCTCAAACTTGAACTTCCTCAACATCTCAGGGACTAGTTTATGTATCTCGGCTATAGAGATGTTCTTCCCGATACAGGTGCGCGTGCCAGCACCGAAGTGCAACATGTATCGGTCCATGTTGGTAGCCTTTTCCTTGTCCTCCAGCCACCGAGACGGCCGGTACTGGTCAGCATCGGGGCCGAAGACGGACTTGTCGAAATGCACTACCGCGGCGTTCACGCCCACGGTGTAGCCCGAGGGTACGAAAGTACCGCAGAGCTCGAGACCCTCGGGAGGAGCTATCCTCGGTAAGATCAGTTGCACGCCAGGATGTACGCGCAGAGCCTCTTTGATACAAGCACACAGCAGCGGCAACTTGGAGGCCTCGGCGTAACTCGCCGGGAAATGTAGTCTACCCTCATCCACTGCTGCATCGATTTCTTCCAGGAGTGCCTCGTACACGTCCGGGTTCTTCATCAGATTGTAGAATACGGAACGGAATGCGATGGCGGTCGTGTCTGAACCGGCCAATCTGTCATGCACCGTTAGTCTTGTGAAAGTGTAAAAGTTTAGACGAAAACCTACAATGCTACATAGGCTTCCTGTTCAATTTCACCCATGTTGAAATCGACTTTGGAGCCCTTCTCCTTGTGTATATCGTAAAGCTGTTGAAGTACATCTGCTCGCTGTTCGTGTTCAGGATTGGCGCTGATATCAAATCGCTTGGCGACGACTTCCCGAGACGCAGTGCCAATGGTGTCCACTGCCTTCAACGCCTTGAGTGACCCGGGAACGAGCAAGGCAGAGGAGAGGATAAGGGGACGCATATATGTCGGCGCCACTGAGGTCATACATAGGAAAGGCATAAGCAAGTCCAGAGACTGAATCCAATTCCCGTGGTCATGGCTCTTCTCCATGAACCCAAACATCCGACCAAAGTAGAGCTCGCCTATGACGTCGAAGGCATACCTACGATCTCAATATTAGTCGCAGGTAGTTAGGCAGCCGAATAGTTGATTACTGGGCGTACATCTGAAACCACTCCCCCAAATCCATTGCTTGCTGGGAGGAAGAAAACATTTCCAATCGGCTGAGGAAAACCTCGGAGCAAAGATCGATGTACTTCTCGGACTTCAAAATATTGGCTAAGCTGTAAACATGGTTTACTATCCTTCTCCTCTCCCCGTGCCGCTTGTCATTCATCTCAGTAAAGGCATCGCGGTGCTTGCTGAAGCCTTGGCTATTCCACGGGGGGTAGAACTCTGTCTTATTCAGCGGCTGTTGGGTGCGATAGATGAGTTTGATAGCTTCCGGAGATGCACAGGTCACCTCATTTGGGCTGGTTCTGAGCACAGGGCCATATTTTTCATGTAGACGTCGTGTGGTTTTTTCAGCTGCGGATAATTGGTATTAGCCACGTTCCTTTCTCAGGCTCGTAAAAACGAAGAAAGCCCAGACCACTGGTGAGTCAGCCACCGGGGAACTAAAGGCTGCAAGCAGTTCTTACTTTCACCTGTCGCTATTTGCATCATGTACCATAGTCGACTCACGGACGCCAACCAGGGACCCGGTACCTTGCTGAGAGGGTGGAAATTTCTGGCGTAAATAATCCATCCTACCCAGTAAGCCACAAATCCTACAAAAATGGAAGTGAACGGATAGGATAATAAAATCGACACTCCCGCCATGCTGGCAAGAATCCGAAATGTCAGAGAACAGATGTCTGGATAACCATGCAATCCGGCATAGCTGTCGGGGAGAGGAACTCTTCATATACTAGTGCATATAACAGTTCCTCAACAATTCCACTAATGCGTCTCTCATGTATCGTACCACCAGCATATAGTGGATTCAATTGATTTATGTCTACACGTAAGTAGTACGGAGTAGCCATTTTGTTCTGCTCTAGTGTAACGGTCTTGCATACACACACGTGGTTGTATAAAGATAGGGGACATGAGGCTAGTAAGGGATAGGTGTAATGTACAGTAGTGCGCGCGTACTAACAGGGTTTAAAACCGTCCATTTTCATAAGTCGTCGGCACTCTTTCCCAATATGTTTATAGAGCCGACTCCGGTTGTCCAGATAATCCATAGGTGGACGGTCTAGCTTAATTCTTAATTCTAACACGGCAGTTTTCGGATTCGTGGTGGACTCTTTCGGCACTAAGAAACGGTATTTCTTTGAAGAATCCAGAATGGTCCCATTGTAGTTTTGGGATATCAATGATATACAAGAACTGTCACATAATTGCGGAGGTTAACGCCCTAGAATTTGCAACCCATTATGATGAATGTGGTATGGCGCATTCTGTAACAGTAGTTTAGTTTGTTATGACAACTTTGGCCTAGGCCAAATGAGGGGGCACAGACCCATCCTAATTCCGTTCGATATAGCCCTGTTATAGCCCTAGTTTTTCTGCGCTGACACCAACAGACGCTCGAAATGTCTGGACCTTTGTGAAGATCTTGGCCTTAAACAATAAGAGGAAGGCTTGGTTATTGTTTGACTAGCTGGAATTTTTTAAAAGGGTGTAAAACCGAGGTACATCGATCGCCACAGGATTTGGCTGTGTTAATTAATGGTCGCTACGATGATACGAACTACAAGGCGCTCCATCACGCTTGCTGCGGTCGTTACCCTGCATATATTGCTATGTTGGTTCATGCGGGTCAGCAAAGCGGTCCAAAAGAACATGGCTACATCCGGCAACTGTACTGTTAGAGCTGTTAGTTGGATCCTGGGTTCAATTGTAGATGTAACCATGGTCCAAAGTGCTGGTAACAAAAAAGCACCCACCAACACAGATAGAGCTGGTGGTTGATGGGTCGTTTTTTGTTACGAGCACTCTGCCTGGTTGTCAAAAGTGTAGTCTACGCCAGGTGAAACGGCAGATGTAATTAGTGTACGCCGTAACTCTCGAGCAGGTATTGATTGACCACGAGCCCTGGCCATGCGGACCTGTACCGGTTTACCCCGGGTCCGTGCTCAGTGTCTTGGGCTCGGGATTTGCCTCGTTGATAATCCATGCCCATACCAGGGAGTCTATACCGGGGAACCCAGGATGGTCCCGGTGGTCTGATTGTATTCTGACTACCGACAGGTTACCGAATTTTTCACAGTTCTTAAGCGAGAAGCATGGCAACTAAAATAGGGGCCGCTGCCATGTATGTAATCAGTTTGAATCGTTTCCAAAAACACTTTCATCTGGGTTGACTTTGACTACACTATCTTTGACAGTCGTACCCAAGATCCAAGATGAGGGGGATATGGAGCTTGTTGGTCACTGCGGCCGTATACTTGGCTTCGTTGTCTCAAGCTCAGTCCATGCCACCATGCGCAGTATGTCAGCATCGGACTCAAACTTGGAAGAAAAAATCGACGGGCAAGACGCTAACTCAACGACGCTATCTAGAGTAGCTGCTTAGGTGCCGCTCTTGCGCAATCGGCTTGTGATCCGACCGACACCGCGTGCATATGTTCAGACAGCGTATTAATGTCTACCGTTGAGACATGTGTGCTGGCGAATTGCACTGTTATCGAAGGACTTGGTACGTTCCCTTGAAACAATAAGGTAAGTATGGGAGCTATAGACTAACCAAGCTTCTTAACCTAGCGGCAAAAAACGCTACAGAAACACTATGCGGTGCTCCAATAAGAGACAACACGGCTGTTACACCGATCATTGTCACTGTATTCGGCATTCTGGCCATTATAACAGTGACAATGAGGGTACTGGACGCTCTTCCGAATCGACACCTACAGCCCGCCGATTTGTGTGCGATTGCTGCCCTCGTACGTTGATCAGATTTTGTTTGATCTATTTCGGATTCCTTGGAGGAGTGGCTAATGAAACTTCAGCTTACCGGAATACCACTGGGGGTTTTGGAGCTAGTTAGTAAGTTCCTCCCCCTAACTGTCTTCTACAGTTAAGAAGACAACAATACAGCTGCTAATAGTGTGGTAGTGTCAAGCCTGGGCTTCGGCAAGGACATATGGACACTTACACCATATCGGATTACTCATATTGTCAAGGTAAATATGCATGATACTATATGGCATGATTACAAGAATTTACCACTGACACAACGCATTTTGTAGTTCACATGGGTGACGGAGGTTTTATACTTCACTTTGCTGGCTCTCACGAAAGTTTCCCTCCTTTTCTTCTACCTGCGAGTCTTTCCCAGCCAAAGGTTCCAAAGAGTTTGTTACATTACCATGGGTGTCGTTGTAGCTGCTGGTATTGCTTTCACCCTAACCTCAATATTGTATTGCACGCCTATTTCATATATCTGGACTGGCTGGACCGGTGAAACAAAAGGCCATTGCCTGAACTTGAATGCATTCGCATGGTCTCATGTAAGTTATAATCGTGTGTCCTATTCGCTTTGGAAGAGATGAGGGACTAAGTGTTAACGATCACCAAGGCCGTCACCAGTATCGTGCAAGACTTATGGATTATTGCGCTTCCTATTCCCTCGCTTCTTAAGCTACAGCTTGGTACGAGAAGAAAAGTTCATTTAATCCTCATGTTCAGCGTTGGCCTTGCGTAAGTTTAGATCTACTTCCACCGTGGTGTTCGTCCGCTAACATGATGTAGGATCACTGTAGTTAGTGTTGTTCGCTTGACTACTCTGGTACAATTTGCCACAACAACAAATCCAACTTGTGCGTAGTACTCTATAATCTCGATGTCCCTGTGTACATCTAGCTAATAGTAAAATCTACAGATGACAGTGTCACCACAGCATACTGGAGTGTGCTCGAAGCCTACGTCAGCATCATCTGCTGTTGTCTACCCTCCGTGCGATCTCTTCTTCGCACTATATCTCCCTCCTGCTTCGGTTCCTCGAATGATCCCAACTCACAGTCTTACAAGCTATCCAGGACACCCATGAACAATTCGCGGGTCATTAACAAGACTGTTACACACCAGATATCTTACACGCCACGATCAAACGAGTCCGATGACATCGAATTGGTGGAGAAGGAGTCAGGCCAACCAGCGAAATATATGGGTTGGTAGTAGCTTAGAAGGAAAAGGGCGTACGGAATTTGTTCGGCAAAATCTTATAGTTTGGCGAGATATTTTGTCTGTGAGATTGCACAGAACTGAGGATTGATGTAGGAAGCTAAATGTATACTAAAATTTGAGTATATTCACATATAAGAAAAGACAATATGATAATATATATTATATAGGGTTCTTTCCTCACTTGAAAACCATTCCCCCATGAAACTTCTACGCTTATGCACCGCATGCCGGAGCATATAGAATTCGATTGTAGCAAGAATCGCTCAGGTCTTACAATGCAGGTAGTTTCAAGTACTGATTTTATCTATCGTCACAAGAATCCATGAATTGTCTCACACCATCCTCCATGCCTACATAGAATATTTGTTACATCATTTCCTGAGTACAAGTTTATAATACGCGCCTGTAAGGGTACCAACCAAAACTCGCTTGGTTCGGTGAAGACTTGAGCGAGAATCTACAGAAATCTCGACGCCTAAAAGCTTTTGAATGTCAAATGGGACGTTTGAGTGCGTCCAGAATTTCTCCTTCTTTCTCGATCAACCATGGTTATTATCGTTAAAAGTGTCAGATCTCGAAATCAAATTCCCGAGCGACAATTTTACTAAGCGTCTACCGCACTAGTTAGGGGCTGGTACGGGAACCAGACTCCGCTAACAACTCTTAGCAGCGAGCCAATATACTAACATTAGGCTGGCTATAACGGGCTTAGGGCGAAGTCTAGATGTCCAATTTACAACTCCGTACTCCGTACTACCAAACTTCTAAAATGTACATAATCTCAATGCTCTTACTTCAACGCCCTTGATCACTACCTGGATACTTAATATAATATGCCTTCTTAATGGCATAGTATGAAGATACCATGCTCTGCTCGCGCGTGTTCCTTTCTCTATTACGATGATACAGTTCGACTCTTCCAAACAGACTTTTATACGGCGAGCCTGCGATCGCTGTCATCAATCAAAGCTGAAATGCACCAAGAAGAGTGACGAAGACAAGTGTGAACGCTGTATTCGTGCTAACGTAGAGTATACATTTAGCCCGCCGGCATCTACACCACGTCGCCAAAAGTGGTCGATAGGTACGCGTTTTGTCTACCCTCGCAAGCTATGGCTCCTTTCGACTTCGGTCTAATATGGTCATAATCCGCTAGCCCCGGGGAAGAGAGCCGGCTTCAACAGCTGAGGGTGACGGTAACGCCTCCCGCTCAGCTCCGGCATTCCAAAGTTGGTCTGGAACCCGTGCTAAAACCAGAGGAAATCCCCTGTGCGAACCTACGAATCGCGTAGAAGAAACAGAACCTACTCGTACACTATTGCTACGAAGGATCGCCGATGTCAATATTGCTTTGACTGAACACTTGGACTCATCCTCGAACGACAACGTCCCTGGCGCCTTTATGGTCTACATTCACTATAGACCAGGCATTTCATCTTTTTCAGATTTTCATAGACATCATTGGCAACATATGCTCTCATTTGCCTGCATCTGACAAAGGAGGGGATCAGGTAACGAGCAAACCTCGCCCGGCCTCCTTTGAATTAGACCCGTCCGCCGAACTTCTGATCTTTCCGGCTTACCTCCGGCTTTTAGAGACCTACCATCGGGTTTTTGAATCAATTCAAACAGCGGCGAAGCAGGGCCATCTCGAGCACTCAATGGCGGTAACTACTCAGCTTCCCAGTCTAGTGGTCGGATCATTCTCACTTCCATCCCGGTCCAATGCTCAGTCCCTCGTCTTGGTCACTCTCACAGAAACAATGGCAACAAAAGCTAGAGAGCTTAGCACGAAGATGTCATCCCCCAAGGCCACCCCTGGATATAGGGGGAATTTTCGAACTTTCGGGGGCATCTCGCTAATGATTGTTCCACACCTAGCATTGAAAGCAATTCGCGCCCGCGAACACGCCTTGATCCGTATGATTGATGACTTGAAGAGCTCACTCTTGTAGGATTGGCATTTGGATGAGGGGCATTAAGACAGCTTTTGAAAAGTACTGAAGCAAGAACTAACATATTGACGCCAGCCACACCTGACAGGTAGCCATTATCGTACATGACCCTTCGATATTATCATACGGTAATATTTGCTTACCTGTCAAGACAGCGAGTCCCTGGTATTGCCATGTGACACAATGAGCCGTTCACAACAAGTAACTTGATGATAGAAGGGACCTCGACGGACTCTAGCTACCTACCTAGCCAGTCGCCTTTTATGCGCTAGGGATGACTGGCTCCTTCTCGCTATTGCCTTCGAGATCCGTGCTTCGCTTCTTCTGTTCCAATCCAAACTCGGTATCGATAGTGGATCGAAGCGAGATTTCCTTCTGCAAGAAGCAGAGCAGAAAACCGAGAAGTGCAAAGCCGAGTGAGGCCTGCCAGGTCAGCTTGAAGCTCTCGGCGTACACGTCGATGACTTTATTACGCTGCGGCTTTGGGAAGTTTCTAACATAGTCGGCGTTAGCGAAGGAGTATACGTTGCCGCCGCTCAGCTGCTTCTGGATATCGGCATCACATATGCGCTAGGACAAGTTCGCAAACTGTGCATTGAAAATTGCAGCCGGGATCGAGACCCCCCAAATGGACCCGTAGGCCCTCATAAAAGCGAAAGCGGCCGTCGCTGCCGCTGTATCGCTATCGGGTAAATCTGCTTGAACGGAGGACAGGTTGGTGGGCATCATGATACCGAGTCCAAAGGCTGCTACCGCCTGTACCAGAACCCACTCTGCAGGGTGCGTGTGCTGGTTGAAGCGCGAAAACAGTCCAAGGCTCAGGCTTATGAGACTAAAGGCAAAAATGTGAAGTGGTCGATATCTCCCCCATTTAGACAGCAATACACCAGCTATTGCACCCGTTACTACAGAGAGAAGGACCGTCTGCAGCAATGCTACCCCCGAAAGGGTAGGGGACATCCCAAGCACGACTTGAAAGTAGACAGGGAGGAAATAGATGACCCAGAATATGCATATGAAATTGATAAAGGCGATGATCAATGCCATAGCGGCCGCTCGGGGAGGGTAGGGTGCTATCGAACCCAAGGCATGCCCTCGTAGATATGGAAAAGTACCAGTCCGAATATGCCAACGATGAGGGGAACAAGTACATGGTACGAGAACCAAGGATACTTGCTGCCTCCCCATGATAAGGCCAGGAGAACGGCCACTACGCTTGCCATTAAGATCGCATTGCCGGAATAATCGATACGCTTTAGTTTCGTGAGAATGGTCGTTTCTCTATCGTAGTTAACATGGAAAAATAGGATGTAGAGTGTAAGGGCAACCCCAGCGACGGGGAGGTTTATCCAGAAGACCTGTAAGACGAGGGCCTTGTTAGTATAATGTGTTCATAAGAGCCTCTGCAAACTCACCCATCGTCAAGTGGTTCCATCCACAATCGCACCACCCACAAGGGGCCCCACGGCGGCTCCCAGAGAAAAGACACCGAAGACGATACCGAAATAGGCACCGCGCTCGCGCAGAGGGACGAGGTCAGATACAACGAGCTCGATGAGCAGATTGATGCCACCGCCTCCTATACCTTGTACCGCACGACCGCCGATCAGGGTTGCGGCGTTGTTCGCTCCACCATTGATACCGCTGTCGAGAGCGAATAAAGTCACGACGATGAGCATCATCCAGCGACGACCGAAGAATTCACAGAGCTGGCCGAGGAGGGGAAGGAAAGCCGTGCTGTGTATGGGAAGTTGGTCAGATCTTCAAACTTGCCGACGCCTCCTGTGGTCCCAGACATACCTCGTCAGAAAATACGCGTTCACAAACCAGATGTACAAGTCGCCCGCGTTGAGCACGTGAGAGATGAATGGCAGCGCGGTCGAGGTGACGGTATACTTGATGGCAGCGAGCAGCGTGGTGAAGCAAACCGCAGAAAAGACGGCCCGGAACCGCCGCCCCTTGGCCGCCGGTACTTGGCCCCTCTCATCTTCCGAAGATGGTACGGTGGTGTCCGACTCTGGGCTGCCTGCGGGCGGCATATTTTTCAACTCTACCGCGATAGCAGATACTGTCTCGACGGCTTTAGGTTCGCCTGGGGGGGGGGGCTGCTACGTGGTAGCGCGAGTTGGGTGAGCCGGTAGACGACGGGTCGAGAAGATACTACCAGTGTAACAAGACAATGCACGGGAGATGCTGTCTCTTCTTTCTTTTTCTCAATATCAGTGCTTCTCGTTTCTATGCCACCCTTGGACGCATGAACTTACACGTAATTGGCCCCGTACGGAAGCAATGACGAGCGCTTCATATATATGAATGAACGAGAACCTAGGAACACCAATCTGAGAGCGGAACTCAGTGCCTGATTCTTTTCCTCGCGGCTCCTGACTTTCACTCGCCATCATTTATCCCCAGTTGATCATGGCATCCTTAGGGCAAGCTTGAGAATGAGATTATCAATCTCATGACATTATGTAAGGCAGATCTTGACGCCATTGCGTTCGGCGTCAAAATTTCCATTTTAGGCGAGTCGCCAAGTGGACTCGACGTTTTCCTAATACTAGTATTAATCATACACTCAACAGACCGAGAAGATTAGGCTGCCTTATGAACGCCATTATAGTCATAGCACGAGACAGATACTCATCAGATCCCAGATCTGGCTTCCAGATCCCCGGTGATTTCGTAATAGATAATCGCATATCACTCCGATTGATACTTGTACTGTTTCAATTACACGACTAAATTAGAAGCTCGGTCAAAGGCTCTGTCGTTGGAGGTAAATATAGATGGAAACCTCGAAATTTAGGAGCCAGAACCCCCGGTCCTTGGGAATTCACGACTACCAAGATAATTGGCCTTCTGCCGGGCTTTATAGAGCCTTGTTCAGATTTCTTAGTGTGTTGTGTAAGTTCAAAGTGACATGAATCATATTGACAGTCAAGACCACGTCGTAATGCCCTTGCGGAAGCCCTGTCCCATAGAGGCTATCATGCCCACTACTGGATACTTGTAGGCAAAATGAGTAAGCTCAGTATTATCGTATGGCCATTATCCTCAATGGACGCCGAACGGCTTCGGAAAGCTTTCGCAGTGCATCTGAGGCGCGCAGACTTGTGATCTTCTGGACTCCCTTGTCTGTGATTTTCATAAACACTAATATTAACCACGGTCATTCTGCAATAAGGCCCATCATCTCTAGGACATTACACCTGAAGGAGCATTCTAGTAGCGGCGCAATAACTAAGGGCATGACATGCAGATAGATAAAGCGCATTTGTATCGGCTACTAAACAAGTGTTGAAACGCAAGATTATCGCAAGACAGCCAGTCATTAGATGACATCTGCCGCAGCGTTTCGGATGACAACTGTTTATCCAGAGCTAACATCACAAGGTATTTCAGAGCAGGGAAACCGGCTCTTGTATTTGCGCAAAGCTGATAGAAATCAGCAAAACTGACCATTATTCCAAACATCATGTTGGCGAGGCAGTTTCAGCTGGCCGTTCGACCGGACGATACGTAAAGGCGAATGATAAAGCTTTTGGTGCCAAGGCGTCGCGATCGTATCGCTCCCGTTTCAATGACATGGGGCCGCAGAGCATCTCGACTAGCTCACGGCCGTTTCAGGCACCCTTCAGGGGGTCAACTCCACCCGAGTCCACCGACATGCAACACCGCGCCTACGAATGTGGCATCATGTCTTACGCGCTGATAAAGCCGAGAAATCACCTCTTGTGCTTTGAGAGAAGAATATAGGAAATGAGAAACCCCATGTAGTTTTGTTCTTCATTTTCTTTCCTAGTGTTCATCTTAGTTCAGTCTCCGTCAGCAGGTCTGATTCAATTCTTAGCTTGTATTTACATACCGTTGTTTTTCTCCTTGTCAATTTATAGATCCATTGCTGCTGTTCGTGATGTTACTTATCAAACGAGCTATTGTCACCTCGGCCCTGCTGGCGGTCGCTCACGGGCAGAATGTACTGTTAGCAGCAAAGGGGGCCAAAAATTCCCCAACAAGTCTATCGCTCCAAGGTATGTGTCGATCCAGCCACAAATAGAACGAAGATCAAGTCGATCAATAGAGTAGATACTATCTATGCTCACTCAGGTGCTGATTTATTTCCTAGTGGACGCTAGTAATCCAAAGGATGCCAATTTCATTTCGGATCTAGAGATCTCGACCAATGTCGTTAACGAGTGCGGACGCACTCTGCAAGCAGGCAATATCGACATCGGCGAGCAGACAGAGAACGCCCTCGCGGACGGAAACGTTACTCAGTCGACGGCCGGAAGCCGTCTCACGGTCTATTTCAAACAGCTCAGCGCTGATGGAGCTGGGCCGTTTACGTGCGACATGGACCAGACGGGCAACACAATCGGCGCCACCGGTCAGACACAACTTAGAGTCAAGGAGTCTTCAGCGAGCAAGAACGGAATCATCGCTCTGAGGGTGACGATGCCAAACGATATGCAATGCATCGGAGGTATGTCTTGAAGCTTTCTCTCTTATCCTCGTATTCTCCCGTCCCTCGACGAATCAGCCCAGCCCTAACCACAATGCTTCGACTAGCATCTACCGGCAACGTATGCACGGTGCGCTGCCGCAATGCCAACAATTTCGGAGGATGCTTCGCGGTGCAGCAGACAGACACTGAGCCCAATGCCAACGACCCTACTACCATCGACACGATACAACAGCTAGACTCTGTTCTTCAACAAGTCCAGCAGAACATTGCCGACTTCCCTGCTGCCTTGGAGGGTATTCAGGAAGCTTCGCAGTCGCCGGCTGACCAGGGCACTAGCGTTGTCGACAACATTCAAGCTGCTGATCCCTCGACGGTGGATAACTAGATTGATATGATAGAAGGACAGACGTTCAGCGGACGTCGCTGGGCAAATTGATCTGGGTGATGCATGATCTGCGTAGCAGACACTATAGTTAGAGGCATCAATTCAAGACTTGGGACCAGGCGAAGGACTAAAGCAAATGGTTGGTTAGCAGGCTTAGATAGATTATGCATCACGAATTCAACCTCTATAACACCGAAATAGGTGTGCCCCCTTTGCCGCTGGAACTAAACGAGGCATAGCGCACGGAGAGGACGGAAGATCCCAAGCTTGTGCGCTTCGGATGCAGTGCGAAAGTATCAGTACCAAATGCCTTTCGTCCTTCCCTAAATTGAAGATTGCTGATTGAAAATAAGTATCAGCGGTAAAATGAACTAAAATTAGTGGATGTTGGTGGGTTCGGTGAGTTGGAGACCACCTTCGAAAAGCGAATACCAACTTCAGTAATCATATAATCTAGTGCTCCTGTGCTCCTGGGACCTCGGAGTTGAACCCACCTAATTCGCCCTACGCCCCCACCTAGTTGGTGGTGCCTGTGAAGCATCAAGTGGCAACTGGGATATATATATCCCCCCTCAGGACCTCATCTCGTGCTGCCATCCAACAAGGTAAGCCAGGTACAACACTTCATCAAGAGCGCAGACATGGCGAATACAGAGGAGCAACCCAGACTCCCCAAGTATTTTGAGGGCGCGCTACCACAGGAGCATTCCACCAGATGGAATAAATGCTGGAAGGACAAATGGACGCCGTGGGACCGCGGCGGACCCAGCATGGCACTGTACGATCTGCTTAAAGAGAACCCAAACGGGATCATCCCGTCTCTGCCGAACAAGGACTCGCCGAAAAGGGCTCTCATTCCTGGGTGTGGCAGAGGTCACGACGTCTTGCTGCTCAGCTCCTTCGGATACGACGTATACGGACTAGACGTCTCATCCCAAGCCCTCGACGCCGCGAGAGAGAACGCCGAAAAGGCGCTCGCTGAAGGCCTGTATGCGACGCAGGGGAGCAAGCGAGGCGCCATCAGCTGGACGTGTCGGGATTTCTTTGCTGAGGAGTGGGATGGTGTGCCGACATCCTTTGATCTTATATTTGACTATACGGTAAGAGGAAGACGGTCCTTGTGTCACGGGATCGCTGACGAGTAACCAATGGTGTTGACAGTTTTTCTGCGCACTACCGCCGCCTCTACGGCCCGCTTGGGCCAAGAGGCTGAAAGCCTTGCTTAGTCCGGGTGGTAGACTCGTTTGTTTGGAGTTTCCGTCAGAGAAGAAGGCGAGCGAGCCCGGTCCGCCGTGGGCTGCTCCGCCGGCCGAGTATCTCGCTTACCTCTCGAACCCTGGTGCGAAGCCGCGGACGGACGAGCACGGGGGCGTTATTGCAGAGCAGACGGAGTCAGTGAGCTCTGGATGTCTCAAGAGGCTGGTGCATATCAAGCCTAAGCGGACACATGAGAGCGGGATGAAGGATGGTCGAGTTCAGGATTATATATCTGTATGGGCGCATGCTGACGAGTAGATCTTAATATCGTTAGACCATTATTACACATTATTAGACCTTTAAGATGGCCAGATAAAGTGTACAATACAAGACGAGAAAAGCATCCGATCAAGGCCGGTAATGCGACAAATAGCAAAAAGGTATTTGGCCAACGAGGGAATCGAACTCCCGGTGCCTAACGATGCAGAGCAATGATATTGGCGCTGAGTAACGCTAGACGCTGAGTAGGTATATTGTGTAGAGATGCATCGCTAGGCCGTACCAACTCGGCCATTGGTGTTTTGTCACTAAATTGAGCAGCTTAATTTGAATATAACCCTCCATCTAGTGGTGTTGGGTATAAAGTTTGGCCTAGGGACGTGCATGGACCCCCTACGGATATGCCCTTGAGCTGACGCGGATTTGAGTTGAGTTGTGATTCTAGAGTCTGCTAGAAGGTACTGTCGTACCCGTTGGGGCCTTGTAGAGGGAAGCTGATGTACAATGAGTAGATTCTACATAGATGGCTGATGAAATGTTTGGGGTGCAGAGCTATAAGCCGGTATCAAATCTGATGCAATGAATTGGTCATGGACAACATGGCTAGGCACATACGTATGTATAAGATATTTGCGTCTTACCGATACCCACACTGATTAAAATTCCATTACTGAAGTTATCATGAACGATGGGCTAGGTCGGTAACAATGAGTTGACCTAAGGGCCGAAATGTCCTAACATCCGAACACAGCATTTTCAACACTGGCTCGCGTTTTATGTTTCCTACCTATCCTGTTTTGAACGCCTTAGTAGTAGACACATCGTTCGACGATTTGCGGGATAAGTACAGCTAAGACAATCTATAGCGGTAACCTCTCATGCTTGAACCTCTTCTTCCCCTCACCCTCGCCGTATACTGCAGTGACGTGACCCTGGCCGCGTATCTTATACTTGTAAATCATCAAGCCCTCCAAGCCCACCGGGCCTCGAGAGTGGATTTTGTTGGTGCTGATGCCGACCTCGGTGCCGAAGCCATATCGCATCCCGTCAGCAAAGCGCGTCGACGCATTCCAGTAGACGCCCGCCGCGTCTACGGCCGACATGAACTTCTCGACGATCTCCGACGACGACGTCAGAATCGCGTCCGTGTGCTTCGAGCCGTGGGTGTTAATATGGGCGATCGCCTCGTCCACATCCGCTACGGCTTTCACGGCGAGCGTCAGACTGAGGAATTCCGTGTCGAAGTCTGCGTCTGTCGCATCTTCTAACTTGGCCGATGATTCTGACGACAGCTTGCTGGTGAGTAATTCTTTTGTCGCTTTGTCGCAACGGAGCACTACTCCTTTCGCAATCAGGGCGTCGGCTACGGAGGCAAGGTGAGTCTCAATTGCAGACTGCTGGACGAGCAGGGTTTCCAAGCTGTTGCATGCAGCTGGATAGCTCGTCTTAGAGTCGACGATGACCTCGGCGGCCATCTTCGGGTCCGCGGACTGCTCGAGGAATATGGAGCAGAGACCATCGGCGTGACCTAGCACGGGAATCTTGGTGTTGGTTTTGATGTAACGGACTAATTCGTTCGACCCTCGCGGAATGACGAGGTCGATGAACTGGTCTAGATCCAGTAGCTGAGGAATCACGTCTCTTGTGGTGACTAGCTGGATAGCGTTGTTAGGAACCTGCGACTTCTCTAATGCTGCAGAGATGACTTTGGAGATGGCGACGAAAGACTCAGTCGACTCCTTTCCTCCTATTTACAAGTCAATGATTCGTAGTTGAATGGAATAGCCATTGGGACTAGGCGCACCTTTTAAGATTGCCGCATTGCCTGATTTGACAGCAAGAGAGGCGATGTTGGCGATGACCTCAGGGCGGGCTTCGAAGATAATGAGCAGTACGCCAATCGGACACGTAACCCGTGTCAATTCCAAGCCATCATCAAGCTTCGTCCTTAGCGTTATTTTACCAACTAAATCACCATCCGTTAGGAGATGCTCCGGATTCTGAACGCAGCCGCGCGAGTATGGACACAGACGCACCTGGGTCTTCAAGATCGCGCACATCGAGTATCCCCTTCAGCATGTCCTCCCACTTGCCCTTCTTTCCCAGATCTAGCCTTGACACCAAGCTCTGACTCAGCTCGCCATTCTCAGCAGCCCGTCGCGCAGCCTCGAGGTCTCGAGCATTGGCGGCGAGGATGTCGTCCTTAGCCTCTGTGAGCGCTGCGTGGATGGCCGTCAGTGCATCGTTTCTTGCAGCTTCAGGGAGAGTGGCTAGAATATGTGATGCGCTCTTGGCCTCCCTCGCCGCCTTTGCCGGCGATGCACTCGTCAGCGACATTCTGCCTTCGCTTGAAATCCGATTCAATTGGTGATCGAAGAATGAATATGAGCGACGGATGAGATAGGGATGTGTATTGGACGATGTCGGGTGGCGATCGGAGCCGGGCCGAGCCGGCCTGACTCAAAAATGTTCCCAATGCGCCCTAAATTTTATGGCTCCGAATCTCGCCAAGGCCTCGTAACCGTCGCAAAACACCCCAACTTTGTTAATGACCGGATTGAGTGTGTGCATTGGCGTACAACCAGCTAAAAATCGCAATTATATATTCCACATTACCATCAGGCTTCCCCAGTATTTTTACTCTTTATTAGCTCCATCGCGTACGAATTTTCACGTTTATAGACATGGCTTTTTTTCGTAAAAGCCTGTCGCTAGAGCTTTTTTTAACAGCGAACGTATGGATTGATCCCACAATCAAAAGGAGGCGTTTTTATAGAGAGGTTTACGAACGGAACTGGAACGTAGGTAGCCATCAGTAGCCTTCATTTATATAGCAGTTGAATGCTCACCTACAGGGGATATCTACTGTAACCAACCCCCTACGAAAAGTAGAGTGGTGTGGTAAGCAGCGCCACAGCTTCTACATTTCCCTAAGCTACAGGGGCTTACAAGGTTCATAGGCATCTGCCCCAGATTCAGCCCAAACTTGGAAAGGCAGGCACGACTTGCCAATCATGATGTTTCGCACCATCACCCGGCTGCTAGTTCTTCAAACACTGCATGCCGGGCTTCCGCAAGTCCAGGCAACCCAATATGGGGAGAACCACGCTCCCGTAGAGAAAGACGAGGATCTCGTAGCAGCGCATTTCCCCGATACTGATCAAGTGCTCCTGTCGCCGGCCTTCATGAACCCTGAAAGCGTCCTCGCTGGCTTCAGAAATGGCACAGATGGTCCGACAGATGATGCCACGCTTGGTGCGTGACTTAAGTCCACTGTCTATACGATATTGACTTACTGTACATGAACAGACAAATTCCTACGATCGATATCTGATAGGAATGAATGGGTTCACTATCACGTAGCAAACTTCACATCTGAGGAAGGCCGTTCATTCCCATACGTATATCTATCGAAAGACTCGCAAGCATCAAGCGATGCGGGCGCCAACAAGCTACGTGTTTGGATCCAAGGAGGCGTCCACGGCAATGAGCCAGCCGGCGATCAGGCTGTATTAGCTCTCCTTGGGAAGCTAGACGCAAATGCGACCTGGGCAGCATCGCTCCTCGAGAGAATGGACATAATGCTGTTTCCTCGCTATAACCCCGATGGCGTCTCGTATTTTCAACGTGATCTGGCTTCTAATCTTGACCCAAACCGTGAACATACCAAGCTTGCCCGGCGTCAGTCTCGTGAGATCAAGCGGCTATTGAGCTCATTCTCGCCCCATATTGCCGTTGATATGCATGAGTTCACCGGGACGCGCCTCACAGATGGTCGCTATAAGCACGGGAGTAAGAATATCCTCACTTACGTATCGTCGCTTCTATATTCGTCGGCTGATGATATGCTTGTAGTGGATGCATTAATTGCGCCCGGCAAGAACCTCAATACCCACGAGGATATTCGAAATATCTCCGAGGCTCTTTTTGCGTCCGGTATCGCGAAACGACTTGAAGTCGCTGGTTTCCGATGGGAGTCCTACTTTACGGCATCATTTGGAGACGCTCCCGGGATCACGCTCGCAGAAGCTGGAAGTGATGGCAAGGCCGGGCGTAATAGCTATGGCTTGATGCAGTCAATCGCCATTCTTAACGAAGTCCGTGGCATCCGTCTCGCAGACCAACACTTCCAGCGACGCGTATCAACTGCACTCACAATGGTATCTGCTATCCTCGATATTGCTCTTGAGAATTTTGACGAGGTCTATTCCACTGTGAGTATTCAGCTGAGTGAATTGACTAAATCTCAAAGGAAAGTGGCTTATCGAATATAGGTCGAAATCGCAATCAAGAAGTTCATCGCTAGTGATGATGACATCATCGTCACGGATTACCGGAATCCCATGAATCGCTCTGTCTCATTCATCGATGTGGCAAATGGCAGTTTGGTGCAATTCCCTGTTAACTGGCTAAGTACAACGCCGACTATGGCGAATTTGACCAGGACACGACCGGAAGCGTATCTGATCCCCCGAACATGGTCAGACCTTGCTATGCGCCTACAGGAGTCTGGAGTCGTTGTTGAGACTCTCGATTATGAATATCGCGGGACAGTCGAGGCGCTAAAAATCACGTCGGCATCTCCGGCAGGAGCGTATTATGAAGGCGCAATCCAAGTCACAGTGACCACTGAACCGTACCAAAAGGAGGTGCGCCTCCCTGTCGGGAGTTTCCTTATAAGCACAAGGCAGAAAAACGCAGCGCTAGCTTTTGTTACGCTCGAGCCGGAGAATATCGATTCGTACGTTCGGTTCAACCTCGTGCCGGTCCAAACGGGGGATGAATATCCTATTTTCAGGGTGTTATCGGCACCGACTCGATGGAATCGGCCAGATGAGCTCTAGCTCTGACATTTGATCTCTAACACACCTATACATTGATGCCGGCTTTGATACGTTGACGTAGTCCTTTCCAAGGCTGTCTTCCTTTTCCTATCGCGTATCACAGCAGCGTACACTTGAATCGCACGACGCTGATACCGCCTTCTTGATTAATTTTTGGCTTTTTTTTTCTTGGTATGGTTTCCATTAATAATGATAGTGTCTAGAGACGATACTAGATTTTATCACGCTCGACTCATTACACTATATGATAATTCTTCTTTTAATCATTCACTCTCAACGCACCGAAGGGAAAGCAGTGTCTTAAAGGATCTAGAGGACGAGCTTATCATGCGCATAGCCATCCTGTCAGCACTGTCATCTTGTTTCGTCATTGCTTCGATATCCACGTAATCATAGTGGCCCTCGGCACACTCTCATGGCTTGCTCCTCCGCCGGTGTCTCACACAGGACATGGAATGTTGAAGAGCTGAGCATTTCTTATACGGAGGAGGCTTAGCCGCGGCTTCCAGAAACTTCAGTCGGAGCCAATGATATCGTTCATCTGCCGAACATATGCATGTCGACTTCTATTGTGTGTTCCCCATTTTGAGGGGTTTCCTTATGGAGGAGAGGATCTTTTCCTAATGAGATTACTGCGTACTGCAGGTAATACAAAGGCAGCCAACAGCATCTATTAACATTCCACGGCGTACATACTTAGTGAGTTGTGAGTTCACTGGCTGACCATGTAGTATCACCTCGCCTTTGCGAGAATGGGGTGACGTGACACGGGAGACGGCAGAACCGCTTCGAAAGGGTTTCTTTCCACCGCTATTTTTCTTCCTTTCCACTTGATCTTGCACGTCGCTTTACTATATCTCACGTAAAATCAATTCATTTCTTCCTATTGTCACTATGAGCGACGGCGATCTCTATATCTCGTCTGGAGAGTGTTTCTACGGAGAAGGGCAGATCTCCGACCCACGTTTTATCCCTTGCGGCAATGCAGCCGTTGCGGGAACCCAAGCATGTTGTTTCCAAGAGGATTTCTGCCTGGCTGAAAATGTGTGCTACGATAATGATAGTAAGTAGATACACTTTCGTAACCTCGTATAGCTAGCTACATGTATCACTGTGGAAACTGATCAGAACAGCATCGGTGACGTACATTACCGGGTGTACCGATGCAACCTACTCATCGTCCAAGTGCCCTCACAAGGCAGGATATCCCGATCAACAGTGGGTAGCACTGGCGAGATGTGATGGCGACGACATCGCTCTATTCTCAGGCTGCGCTCACCATAAGGACGAGGTCGTGATCGAGCACGAAGACTGCACGTGTGACGCCGCTTCAGCCTTGGTCTCGAACACCGCCAGTGGACAGCCGACTCTGAATCAAATCGCATTACTCCCAACAACAGCAGGCGGGACCATCTCCTTCAACCCCACAGCACTCCCGACCGCTACATCCTCGTCACATCCAAGCGCGGGTGGCCTTAGCACGGGCGCCAAAGCAGGTATCGGCGTTGGTGTCGGTGTGGGCGTGCCCGTGATCGCCGCTACTATCTTCATGTTCTTCTTCCTCCGACGAAAAAAAAGGAGGGCCCAAGAGCAGGAGCAGCAAGAGCAGGGACATTCCCAACAGCCACCATCTGAACTCCCTCCCGAAGAAACCCGCTCGCAGATGCAGCAGCAGCGCTCCCCGCCGCCAATGTACAGCCCTGACACGCAAAACGCGCAGTACGGGTGGCTCCGCCATAAACCCGAACTCCACGGCGAGTCGGCGCACAAAGTCGAGCTTTCTGCAGACTCGTATCCGCAAAATAACTCAGGCGGTGTGAATAGGATAGACTCGATCCAACAGACGCCTTACGAGAACTACCCGCCGAGCGACTACGACAGGAGTCAACACGGGAGCGAGACTCCCTCTTTACAGTTCGTCTCGCCTCAGAGCACTGGGAACACGGAGCAGCCGCAGCCGTCGGCCGGCCACCAGAGGACTGGTTCTTCGAATATGGATCCTATTTCGGAACATCACTTTGACGAGAGGCAGCATTACTCATAGCTATGTGAGCTTTGGCGGAGAAGGGTCAGAGGGGTATCTTCTCAATATCTTTCCCTTGCATCGCATGAAGTCTGGATAAGTGATTTGATCAATACAGAGTTGCAAAATTATCAATCCGGATTAGTTCCCATAATTTCCCGGATTTCTTCGAAACCCTGGAAAACTTTTCCGAATCTAGAGCTAAGTGGGCTCGTCGAGCTACTGCAAGGAGCAGTCTTGCGTCTTTTATATCACCAGTCACCACAATTGGTTCCTGGGACGCCGCGTGCGACGGTGATAATTGTTGAGTATATATATTCTGGCGCAATTGAGGCGTCCAACATAAAATGATGTAGAAAATATATGAACATCTATATCATCTTGACAAATTGATCTCTTTGATCCTTTCCTAGGGCAGTTGGAACTGCAGCAGCGGAGCTTTGCTAACTTTTAACACGCCGTCTTGCAGAGGCTAGTAAAGATTTTCCAGGCTTGCTTAACGCTAAACCGCGAAACCGCCAAGCGCATCTCATAAATCAGTAAACATCTCACTTAAGGCTGTGAGGCGGAAACAGATCATTCAATATGCTTTCACCCGAAACAGTATAACTATAGGAGCCTGCTTTGCTTTGAAGTGTTTTCATCATGATATTCCTCAGCCTATCTCTGTTCGCCCTCGGCGTGACGGCGGGTTGCATCCCGTCACACCCTTCTTCTTCCTCAGTGCAGCTATTCATAGACTTTGACGGAACCATCGTCACATCTGACGCGTACGGCTCCCCCCGCCAAATGTTATGATAATTAAGTGATTATAATCGTGTAATAGATCCATATGACTAACGTTCTTCACAGGTACACGACCCTAGCAACGGCCGCATACGCCACCCTGCCTAGTAATAGCTCCGTCCTCCCCTGGGACGAGATAGAAGCTATCTACGAGCAGCGCGCCGACGCAGCAGCCGCCGCGCTCCCGACGCCCTCGTCACTGGCGAGCGACATTGCGCACGCAGACGATCCGTCGCTGCGCGATGTGGAAGTCTGGTCGTTCAACTGGGTTAAGGGCATGGGCCTCTTCGAGACGGCTCGTGAGACGGAATTAGTGAGATACGCCCGCAACCAGACGCTGCGCACCGGCTGGTGCGGGGGATTAGTATTCATGTCGTCAGCCTCAATTGGTCGCCGTCGTGGGTGCGGCTTGTGCTGCGCGAGGCAGCATCGGGGGGGTGTGCGGATGTCGCGGCGCGGGTGCGCACGTATGCGCCGGAGATACTGCCCGCTGGCACCTTGCGTTTCGCTGCGCTGTTGAATCATAATGTTTCGCTTTTTTCCGGCGGGGATAAAACGGTGCTTATGGAGAGGATTCTTAGGGATGTTCCGGCGGTGAGGAAGGAGAGAGTTGTGTTTGTGTCTGATGGAGATGCGGATTTGCGACCGCTTTGGGGGACGCCTACGAATGTGGGGATTGTAGCTGGGTTTGAGGGAAGTGCTGCGAGGACGTTTGGGGAGTATGGTGTTGGTGTTCGGAATGCTAGTGAAGGATGGAAGGGCTTCACGGGTGAGAAGAGGGATGCTGTGTATGGGTTTGAGGACTGGGGTGATGTCGCGGAGCTGTTATGGTCGTGAAGCTGTGGTGTTCATGTTGACAGGTAGTGACACATAGTAGCTGAGGGCGTTGAGTGATCTTTAATCGGCATGAATATGAGATCGTTGAGGGTGAGAGTTCTTGCTTCAGCCTTCAAGGATTGTCAACCGACCCCAGGGCGACCTTTCGAATCCGCTCCCATCACCTGGTGAATCGTGAGTCGACGTGTATGATGAAGCCATATGATGCTCTATACATTTTAACGGACGCCTAGTCTATATACTCATTACCAAGATCTATATGTCTTTCGATGATAAGGAAGCGTCTGTTTAGGTCGATTAGTGACCCGACACAGAAGAGGTATGTAATTAAGATCACCCACCTATTCTATTATTCTTTGAGGCAAGACTAGCTAAAGAAACTATAGCAGAATCTCGGAACGGATTGAATTACTCGGCATTAGGAGTCGGTCTCGGCTCGAACACTATCCCTGAGAGTGTCATCAAAGCATATGTCGATCCCGGATATTTGTAAGAATATCCGAGTAGTCGCCGGGATGAGCTGACCCGACCCGTCGAATGCTGGTTTATTAAGTCCGCGATCACAATTCAGAGAGTAGCTTAAGTGTTCGCCAGCAACTCAATGTCGTATCTCACCGCCTCGTAGCGCAACCCCTATGTAAGCCAGGTCGGCGGATGAGAACAATCCCTGACTGGAGCGACACCCTGATGGATTGATAATCCATCTACTGCTTAGGTATGTAGTTCTATGACTGTTGGTTAGGTTCCGTAGCTTGTTGCGGCTCGCGCTCGGTCTCAGGACCTAGTGAAGCTCTGACCTACCTTTTCACTCATTATCAAAGGACCTTGATGGAACGTATTAATAATGGGCTAGCCTAGGGGAACATCTAGAGATATTTCAAACTACCTACGGCATTCTCTATATGGACTAGGCATTCTATTCGAACCAATTACGCAACAAATGAGAGGATTGACCCAACCACTGCACCAACATGACTTAAAGCTCACAGGAACTCCACCCGGATCCTTCACCCACAAAGCACCGAGCCGAAGTGCCGAGATATCCACCACGAAGCGTCATACAACACAGGCCCGGTCCCGGGATGCAAGACCTGCCTCCATCTTGCTCACCTGCGTCTCTCCACATTCAGTCACAGGACAGCCCGTTGCCAGCGCCACTCGATGCACGAGATGCGTTTGTCTCCACCGAGTCTATCTTCCGAACGGGAAGGGCAATGGTATTCTCGTGTTATTCCCGTCTGTCTTCATTGGGTCTGTTCCGATAATATTTTTTTTCTTTTCTCTTTCACAATTCGATTAACCCGTTATCTGTGGTGGAGCGCCAGCGTGCAAAACACTTAAATAGTTGATAAATAATCGTTCTTGGCGAAAGGAAGCCCGTTCTTTGGCATAGAATATTGCCCATTGAGAACTGCATTATCGCGCCTCATAACAGGTCAGAAATATCTTTGATTGATAACTACTTTCATGCATATAGATCCCATAGAAGAAGGTTGAGAATTGTGTTATTACCCTTCTTCTTTCTTTTATTCCCCTCCCGGTATCGGTTATTCTCAGTCCTCTCTACTATATAAGTAGATCATCGTCTCATACAGCAGGCAGTAGTATCGTAGATACAAGAGAATCTCATGCCGAAAACATGTCTGACGACTCGGAAAAGGTAGAAGAGTTATTCCCTGCCACTCGAATACCAGGGCAGCGGAGGGAGTCGAGCAGTGGCGGCACGACGGCAACGGAGAAGGAATCGGTGGACGAACCCATATCACCCATACCCGCTTTGCCACCTCCCGTCCACAGCGCCAATCCGGGTGAGAAAGCCGAGGATGGTAGCCCTCTCAGCCATGTGCGGTCCGCTGCGTCGTCCACACGACCGAGGATCACGACACCTATCCCGAGAGAGCGGCGGAGAGGTCTGCTTTCTTCACTTGAGCTCGTCCCAGAGATCGAGAACCCCTATCATTACAATAATGGCGTGAAATGGATGTTAACGCTGTTCGTCGCCGTGGCTGCCTCCGCGGCCCCAATGGGATCCGCGATCCTTTACCGTGAGTTACTTCTTCCTTTAACATTTTGATTTCCCCTCCTTGCGCTCAGATATCTCTGTTCTTTCACCTGATCCTCGACACTAATATGGCGTCCATCTAGCTTCCCTTCAGGAGATCGCCGAAGAACTGCATGTCTCTGAAACAGTGGTGAACTTATCAGTAGCCGTGTATCTGATTTCCATGTCCGTCTTTCCCTTATGGTGGTCCTCGTTCTCCGAGACGCTGGGTCGCCGCAGCATCTACCTATCCTCATTCCTGTTGAATGCCGCCTTCAGCACGGCCAGCGGCAGGGCCCAGAACATCGGACAGCTGATCGTGTTCCGGATCTTCCAAGGCGGCGCCTCGGCCTCGGTGCAGGCCGTGGGCGCAGGTACCATTGCCGATATATGGGAACCCAGAGAACGCGGTCGTGCCATGGGCATCTTCTACCTCGGCCCCCTGATGGGCCCGCTCCTCGCCCCTATCATCGGCGGTGCCCTTACATCTGCCTACGGCTGGCGTAGTACCATGTACTTCCTCGCTGTGTACGGCGCCATCATCGTCGCGCTCATTACATTCGGTATCCCCGAGACGCTGCCTCGCCATCTCCAAGAGGCAAAACTCGCAGCAGCTACATCTACCCCTAACGATGCCAACGCGAACACCAACAACGGCACCCTCTCGCGCGTCTCGACCCGTCGCTCTGTCGTGCAGGCGCGCACGAAGACGGCCGGGCTGTGGGTGAAGCGCGTCTTCGTGGCCCCGCTGTCGATTCTCAAGTTCCTGCGCTTCCCCGCTGTGGCGCTGACGGTGTCGTACGCAGCCATCACCTTCGGGTCGCTGTACGTGCTCAACATCTGCGTGCAGTCCGGGTTCGCTGCGTCGCCTTACGCGTTCGAGCCCCTCATCGTCGGCGTCCTGTACATCCCGAGCTCGCTGGGGTACTTCCTCGCGTCGCTCCTGGGGGGCCCCTGGCTGGACCGCATCATGGAGCGCTCGGCGCGCAGGGCGGGGCGGTACGATGAGCGCGGCCGTTTGATCTATTACCCGGAGGACCGCGTCCGCGAGAACGCGTGGCTGTCGTCCACGCTGTATCCCGGCGCTCTCGTGTGGTTTGGCTGGACCATCCAGACGCATCAGCATTGGGCGATACCGAGCGTGGCGAACTTCTTCTTTGGCGTGGGGAGCATGCTTGTGTTTAGCATGGCCACCACCATGCTCACTGAGTTCATGCCGAAGCGTGCGAGTTCAGGGGTCGCACTTAATAACTTCGTGCGTAACATTCTCAGCGCCACTGGCACGGTCGTCACGCGACCGCTGATCGATGCCATCGGCTATGGATGGTTGACTACTGCCGTGGCACTTCTTGCCTGGATTGGAGGTAGTACGGCTTTGCTGCTCATCACGCGCAATAGTCAGAAGTGGCGAAAGGCGATGAACGAGCAGATGGGCTAAGTTTATGTGGAAAGTCATTGTAGTAGCCTTGGAGACAAGTGTTGTTGACATATTTAGGTAGCAAAGCAGGCACTGCGTGCTCGGTTACCATTGGTTGTCGTACGGAGCATTATACTTCGTATAACAAGTACCACTAAATGGGATTTTGGGTTCATTATCGGTTGGCATAGCGGTGCATTTTCTTGCGCATTTGATATACATACTAGCTCTCTAGATTATGATAAACGTTTATGACCTATATCTTGACATCTCGTGTGAATGTATGACCCTCTCCTTTCCCCCTATCCGCTTAGTCTCGAGCTCCAAGCATATAGTTAGCATAAAGCATGTGCCCCTTTAACAGACGTTCCCCTTCCACCTCGTTGGTCAAGCGGTATAGTAGTCGGCAGGAATAATACCTGTGTCAGAGGCAGGGCCATAGGCAGCAGGTATTTTCCGGTCGAGGGGTGTTGAGTTCGGCTTTAGCCCTCGATTCTTTTTTTATAGGCTATCTAGAAAGCACATTCGAATCCCAGGCTGCGCTACTCAGCATCTGTTTTTCCGAGGGCATGCTACTCTACCCTTTCCTACACCTGAGCTCGTACTGTATATTCATAAATAAGTAAGGACCTCGGTGATTTCCCTACTAATTCTCTTTAGGCGCAAACAGCTTCCCCAAAGTTTCTAAGCTCACATTACCACCACTAATCACAATCCCAACATCCCATCCCTCCTCGCCGCCCTCCCGCTCCACCAGACCCCGGAACTCCTCGTTGAAGAGCGCCACGGCAAGGGGCACGGCCGAGCTAGGTTCCACCACGAGCTTGAAGCGCTCGTATATCAGCCGCAGCGCGGCCACGATCTCGTCCTCGCTAACGCTGAAGAAACCCGCCACCAGCCGCCGTTCGTAGATGATGCCCCAGGGGACTTTTCCCAGCGGCGTGCGCAGGCCGTCGGCGACGGTCAGCGTCGACACGGCCTCGACGCGCTTCCCCGACTCGTACCCCCGCTTCGCGTCGTCGGCGCCCTCGAACGAGGGCTCGCACCCGAACACGCGGACCCCGGTCCCCTCGCACGACAGCGCCACGCCGGAAAGCATGCCGCCGCCGCCGCAAGGGGCGAGGATGGCGTCGAGGCTGGGGTGCTTTCGCTTGCTTAAGGGGAGCTTGGGGGTAGTTACTGGGGCCTTGAGGGTGAGCTCAGTGGGTATAGCTCTATTGTCATTGAATTGCGAGAACGAAGTGGAGGAAGAAGGCTCTGCGGCACGGGCTGCGATGATGTCCCACGCGTCCTCGAGGAGTTCTAGCCCGAGCGTGCCTTGCCCGAGCACAATGTCCGGGTGATCGTACGGCGGCACGAGACGCGCGCCCGTCTCCTCCATTACCTTCATCGTGACCGCCTCGCGCTCGACGCTCGTGCTGCCGCTGAACACCACGTTCGCGCCGTACCCCTTCGTCGCTGCGATCTTGGGGGCCGCTGAGATGGCTGGCATGACGATGTGCGCTGGTATGCCGTTGGTGCGCGCTGCGAGGGCTAGGGCTTGTGCATGGTTTCCTGGGCCTCCTTGTTAGCTTGACAGACATAATACGAATCCGATCTGTAATTTTCTCTCTCTTTCGCTCAAATCAATATATGTCATGAAAGTCCCTTCACCTCACATCAGGTAATGTACACCCAAAGGGACTCACATTCAACAACGCTACTCCACTATACCCTCACATCTCCAAGGTCATCTCATCCCTCACAACCGAACAGGGAAAACAGAAAAGAGGAATGAGAAAACAGAAGAGACATGAGAAACCGGATACTTAAAACTCACCACTACTATGCGTAACAACCCCCCTCTCCCGTCCTCCACCGGCCTCCCACCCAGGCTCCCTCTTCAAGCGCTCGATGGCGTGGAACGCGCCGCGGATCTTGAAAGCGCCGATGCGCTGCATGTTCTCGCACTTGAAATACAGCCGCATCTTCGGGTTCGCAGGTATCTTATTCCCTCCTTCGTCGCTTTCCTCGACAGTCACCACCGGTGCCGGCGCAGGCGTCGACGCGAGTCTGTCCAGCGTGGCGTTCGTCAGCGTGGGCGTGTGGTGCACGAACTCCCTGATGAGCTCCCGTGCCTCGAGGACCGAGGCCCGCGTTAGAGGAGGCGAGGTCGAGGGGTCTGCCATGTTTTTGTTGTTGATATTAAGATCTAGGCCTCTTTCCTTTCCTTTCCTTTTCTTTCTTCTTCCTGGTCTAAGTTGATGGCGTGTTTCTTATCTTCTCTTTTCTCCCAACTTATATTATTTTCTTGTCCTTATAGATATCTATAGATATCCGCTCGCGACAAGGATCTGTATGCAGTATCAGACATGGAACCTGTTACTGAGCATGTAGGGAAAGTAGTAGATATATCCTTACATAATAGCTTAAAAGAAACTCATGATCACGAGCCGGTCTAGTCAAGATCAATTGGCTCTTCGGAATGAAATAAGTGCTTGGTGCAACACTCGGTACTAGAGCAAATCACAAGAGTACGTTTATCGTACATGTGTCTCGTTTACCTCTTCCCTGGGTAACCAAAATGCGACGCAGAGGGTATACCGGCCCCGGGCGCTCCACGTGAGTGGATCACCGAATCGTATCCTTTAGTGAATAATCTTCAACTTCTCCGACTGCTGCCGACGGGTCGGGCCCATCAAGCCGATAACGGATGTTGTGTTCTTTTTTGTATGTAGGGAACTACAAATTGTAGAGAATCGCACTAGATTGAAGCCAATTGCAAAAAGCATATGAGAAAATGGGATGAAATAACTAGCTAGCTCGACATAACTTTTGGACTTAATCCCTTTGGTCCTCGCGAGAGATTATGATATCTGGGGGAATCCTGAATACAAGTACAAACAAGTTTTGCCATCTCTTTAACACCTCCGAGGTATGCACCGCCAAAATTTTTGTGCCCAAACCATTTAAAAACAAACGCCACTCGCTTCATTAGTAATTTACTTCTGGTTCTCAGGTCGGAGTGATCTTCAAATCTCAAGTCAGTAACAGTCTATTATAGCTAACGGCAGTAAGGGGGTATGTAGGATGATGTTGTGTTTCGTGCTTACCTGACGGCACGGCCAGCCTTCCAGATCTCCATGTTCCGGATCTCCTCCATCTCGGCCTGGAATTTCTGTCGGTAATCCTTTTGGCTGTTGTACTCGAGCGATCGCTTGGTCTCAGAGCCATCAATCACAGAGTCGTAGAGCTGGTTGAAGACGGGCTTGAGGGCGGCCTTGAATTTGGGAGTCCAGTCGATGGCGCCACGGCGGGCAGTAGTAGAGCAGGCCTCGTACATCCAGTCCATACCATTGGCACCGATCAGAGGGTACAAGCTCTGGGTAGCCTCCTCAACAGTCTCGTTGAAAGCCTCGCTGGGGCTGTGGCCACGCTCACGCAGGACTTCGTACTGAGCGAGGAACATGCCGTGGATACCACCCATAAGGCAGCCACGCTCACCGTAGAGGTCAGAGTACACCTCCTTCTCGAAGGTAGTCTTGTACAGGTAGCCACTGCCAACAGCAACACCAAGGGCCTGGGCCTTCTCCTCAGCCTTGCCAGTGACGTCCTGGTAGACAGCATAAGAGGAGTTGATGCCACGGCCCTCACGGAAGAGGGAACGGACAGTTCGACCAGAACCCTTAGGAGCAACGAGGATGACATCGATGTCCTTGGGGACGTCGACCTTGGTCACGTCCTTGAAAACGGGAGAGAAACCGTGAGAAAAGTACAGAGTCTATGCGAATGTGAGCTGTGTCCTACCCATGACGCATATCTATCGTGTAGCATACCTTGCCCTTGGTCAGCTGGGGCTTGATAGCAGGCCAAGTCTCACTCTGAGCAGCATCACTGAGCAGGTTCATAACAATGGTACCCCTTTCAATGGCCTCATCGACCTCGAAGAGGTTCTGGCCAGGGACCCAGCCGTCTTGTACCGCATCCTTCCAGGACTGGCCGTTCTTTCGGACACCGACGATGACGTTTAGTCCGTTGTCGCGGAGGTTCAGACCCTGACCGTGACCCTGCGAACCGTAGCCGATCAAAGCGAGAGTGTCGTCCTTGAAATAATCCTGCATAGATGATCAGCCAAGAATTTTCTTGTCCCACCTTATAACAGGCTATATCGCGCCAAGGACCTACCAAAAGCTTCTCCTTGGGCCAGTCGGCACGCTCTGGAAGCACAAGTGTCAGCAACGGCCGAAGGAAACAGGCGATTTTGTCGGCAATGGATATAGCTTACCGTAAACCTCCTCTGGCGTACCAGCAAAGTCAATCGTTTTTACTCCACGGACCTGCTGCTGAGCAATACCGGCCATGGCAGGGCGACCCTGAGCGGCGGTGGCTCTGACGAGGTTGGAGGCAGCGACGAAAGAACGTCTCTGGGCGGCAGGCGAAGCCAATTGACGAGCCAATTGGCTACGGACAGCCTTAGAAAGACCTCTGGCAGCCATGGTGATAGCGAAGAAAAAGAAAAAAGTGTAAAAATTGAGCGGAGAGGAGGGGAAACGAGATTGCGGCACTGAAAGTAGTGGAAGAGCTGCTGGGTATATATGATATTGGCCGGCAATACGTGCTACTCAGCAAAGAGGAAGTGAGGCTTGAGAAATGTGTAAAATTTATGTCGAAGATAAAGTTCGAGGGTCCAGAGTCAGTCAGCGCAGAGCTTTTGTGCCGGGCAGTATTCGGAGGGTGGGTTGAGCTGCGAGCTATGAGCTTGGAGCGATCTCGGCGGCGGTGAGTCGAAAATTCCGGCGCCAATTGGTGGGCTAGCCTTTTACCGGGGTGCTCTGATTTGCCCCTCCATCCCCCACAGTTAAGCTGCCATGCTATGTGGTTGGTTACCATGCCTAGCGTTTCCCACTTAAGCAGTATAAGCGACTATCCATCCATCCTAGCATTCAGCGTCCGTGGGCCGTGGGGAGACCTGCATTGGACCCTACTTAGACCTCCCTAACCCTACCTGTTGGGACCTAAAGTAGCTACCAATATATCCATGTGCTTCATCGTTCAAGGAGATAATTACATGTGATTACATCTCATCAGTATTAGTTCACCAAGTAGGTATTAGTGTTGTCTAACCAGCGGCATCTACGCCTCGTATATTGAGAATCACACGCAATATAGGGTCCAGTGCGAAGCTGTGGATGTAGGTGCTTCGAATAAACACCTATTGAGAGCACTACCAGGCATAGAGTATTGCAAGTCTCTATACAATAGACCTTCGTCCTCCCTTGCTGGATGCTTGGTGCGGACAGAGCTCACTGATTCAGAGTGGGTAGAAATAGACCGTCTTTAACCAGGCCAACATTTATTCCTGCTAACTATTACATCTCGTGATATTGTTATAGTCGAGAGGACAATTTTTTAAGGGTTCTTTTGCAAATGGCTTTGGCAAAGTGAAGACATTGCTGAGTGGTAATCTTGATAAAAGTCGTACTGTATCGTTGATCCTATATCTATCGTGAAGTGTTCTATAAGGCATCATAACCATTATTTGTTCCCCGCACCATTATTTACACACGTGTAAAAAATGCCAGAAATCTGTCTCTGTATTGCTCACCTGCCTACCACCTGTCGCTTCCTAGCCCAGGAGAGCCCTTCAAGTCTCGTATGAAAGCTCCGGGGCAAGTTTATTCCTCAACGTGAATGCCATGGTCCCCCGCGAAGAACGCCGATGCTGTGATGATGGGAATGAAACGCGAAAACAAGAACTGCCAATCTGCATATCAAATAAATCTAGATGTCCATGCGTCCAAATCAATCATGGCCACCTGGCTTACGCTGTTCCGTGGCAGATGCTCCTTAACCCCCGGTGTCCTGCCAGGGTGATGTAGAATACGCCGCTGCTTATATGTAAATGCGATATAGCCGTTCCAGCTCGGCGTGGTCAAAGGTAAAGCGTTTACGATCCACGCGACATTAAAATTCATGGGCATTATCAACGCCTGCCTTGGGTGATCATGACATTATCGTATGCAATACCCCGCACGGAGCCACCGGCCATGGAGACCTTGACGTTACGACGGAATGTTTCTCGACTGGCGCGCAGGTCGTCGGCGGCCTCCTTGTTGAGCGGGTCGGATGCGTTTGGTTCGAGGAACAGGAACTGCATGCCGACGATGACGGCGTTGAGGTTGAGCACGGGCTTCCAGTCCTCGCGCAGAATATTGAGGCACACCTTGCCCTCGAGGTCGATGTTGGGGTGATAGATCTTTTGTTGGCACAGCACCTTGGGCGGCTCGTGCGGGTAGCTCTGACTCATGCTGAACGTGAACGTGAATTTACCGCCAGTGTAGACGCCCTCGTCGGGTCTAATTTCGAGAATGAAGTTGAGGATATCGTCGGGATTGGGAAACTCCGTCCTCATCGTCGTGCCTAAAGACAGCTCTGAGAGATCTGCGGAAAAGAGAATTACGCCATGGTTAGAATTCTGCTCAAGTCGAAAGACGGGTCGGAGACCTCAACGTGGCATACCTTTTTGTACGCGTAGTTGGGCGGCGGTAACTTTCTTTTTCTTGCCTCCAGCAGCATCAGCATTCTCCTGCTTCTGCTGCTCCTTTTTCTGCACACAGAAATCTCATATCAGCGATGATCCCATAATGTGCCGAATTCCATTCCCTACCATAGACCATATCTTCAACATCTTCACGACTGGTAGCGTGGCGAGCCGGTGGGTAGTTGGGCAGTACGAGAGGGGACGGAGAAGAGGTGGGCAATGGAGATTGGAGGGGGCAGGCAAGAGAGGGCTCGGAACTAAATATGGTGACCAAGGTCTGATTATAGGGTAGAAACGATTATACACGCAAAATGGGTCGTCGAAGAGGAAGGTGACTGCGACAGAAGAGACTTTTGTTGATTCTGGTACGCGTGAGAGAGAGTGCTCGTGCTCGATGCAGCGGCGGCTGAGATAAGAGATTGCGAAGAGGGAGGCTGACTGCCAGTGACTGACTGGTCGATCTGCCTAGCATCTACACTGGGGGTTTGATTAGCTGGACACAACCTGTCGTTAGTGGGGTAACGATGACGGGATGGCGGGGTTATTCTTAGTACTATGATTGCACTTCGGCGTCGGGAGTTACCGTACCCAGTACTGTAAACTTACTCCGTACTTACATGCACAACAAACTGCAAGATGAATTCAAGTCTTCATCGACGTGGCAGGCACTACGGCAGGCACTACCTAACAAATAGACATGTGATGCTTCTTGCCTCCAGTTGGTAGGCAAGTCGCTCTTTAATATTATTACTCAGCAGTATAATTTTGGTTTAGTCCTGAGACCGCTGTACTCTTTCTCCTCCCTTACTGTTCTCTGTCTTCTCCTCCTCACCACGACAGGAGTGAGATACTATTTTATAACAAATAAAATACACACAAGAGCGAGTCTCGGTTTTTGACCATCGTCCTAACCATCTGAGATCATTTTCTGACCATATATCTCGTCCCTTACATCGCAACACACTGTCCGCAAACTCCTTGTCCAATTGATCCATTGAAGCAAACACGAGAAATGATAGCCTGCATGTCTCGGCCGTGCAGGATAATAATAATTGTACAGAAATGGACGCCATGTTAGCGCGGGAAAAACAACAACAAAGTACAAAACGAGGGTATGTGTTGGTGATATACACCATAAACGCTCAAAGTGATGTAAAACAAGCGATGTAACGAGAGGCCAAATCTTTATGCATCAGAAACCTCTAAAGGGGTCTTCGCGAAAGTAGTCTTCATCTCCTCTCGCCCTGCTACCGGTATAGTATGAGCCGGTGCCTCGTGTATCCCGAGTACTACGCGACATGAAGCTGTCGCGGTGTCGGCTACGACTCCGGCGACGGCGGCGCTCCTTGCTTTGCCGACGCGCCCTATACCGCATCTCCTCGCTCTCGTCGGGAATATCATCGAACGTGGCGAATGAGAGGGGTTCGATGAAAGCTTCCATTCGAACCGTCCCAATCGCTTCGAAGAAATTGCCCGTCGGTCTTGATGATGTTTCCGACGTGCGTTGCGAACCGGCTGTGCTCATACCCCAGGTCACGTTGCTAGACTGACCATAGACGTCAGACGAACCGGCCGTGTCGATGCTGGCCCCTGCAGTACTATTGCTAGAGGCATGCATCGAGCTACCCGTAGGGGAGAAGCCACGGAAGGATACCGGCGGCGGAACATGGCCACCGGTGTTGCTCCTCTTTCTACCGTGGAGCACCACCTGGTTGGCACGTTCATATACACGCCCTTGAGCTCGATCGTGAAACCGGGGAATTAGCGGTGGCTCGGCGACATCTCCAGAAGGCTCACGTTGATGTGTAGGCACTGAAGCGAACACTTCAGGGTCAATGTGTACAGGAAACGTCGGCACGGGTTCTGGTTCCTCCTGTACACTGGGCTGCAATTTCTGATCCTGACGCGCCGTAAGAGATGGATTCTTGCCTTTCGTTAGGCGGATGGAATCACGAATCCCACTCCTCTTCGTCTTCAGTTTCGACAGTTCCGGATCCGGCGCGGGAGCCGCTTTGGGCGGCGCAAGCGAGGGTGTTATTTCAGGCACGGCTTGCTGTGAGTGGGCTAGGAAGGATAGTGCCATGATCCACAAATAATGTCGTTCGGACGAAACAGCAGTAAACTTCAATGCTCTCTGGGGTGTGAGAATGAGAATGGATCGGTTAAATATCTGATTCTCGCCTTTGGGAATCGGGTTATCATCTTTGACATCCAGAACTGACTGAATGGTAACTATGGTCATGTTAGAGCGCCCTGAGAAAGAGAAGGGAGTGCAACTCACGTTTACGACCAGACTTCCCCATTAGTGCACTGCCAGAAACCGGTTGCTTGCTGCTCCAGAGTATTGCCCGTTCATACGGAGCCAACCATACCCATCGCTTATGACGGTCGTTGCTATTCTCTTCTCGTCCGCCGCCCTCCGCCACGCCAAAAGACTTGCGTCTTCGCACGTACTTGAACATCCATTCGCCCACCATAGTCTGGGCGATTGCATCGACCACCCCAGCAGCATGTTGCGAACTGCCTGCAGAAGGCGCATTGGTATTTTCGGTGTAGGCCGTGTTGGTCGATGGTTGAGACCTGTGACCCTTGTATCGTCCCATCCCAACATCTCGAGTCCGAGGTGTTGTAATGTCATTGTTTGGCAGCGGTGGTAATCGCGGGCTCTCAGGCGCCTCTTCAGAAGGCGTCATTGGAGGCGGCGAACGGCTACCCTGTCTGCGATATCGACCGCCTCGAGGCAGAGCAGCTGCAGAGCGAACCTTTCGGATACTGTTATTCCTGTAGATACTGCCTTTTCCACGCCGATGCCAGCCACTTCCGTAGCGTGACGGGCTACGCGAACCGTCACTGGGAGCACTAGCTGTTACATTTGGTTGTCTTGAGCTTGCCCTTGTGGGGATGGGGAATGGAGGTTCTCGGATATCCGGGAGGCTAGGGCTCGGTGAGCGAGCGTTATGTGAGGAAATTCCATTTTGAATCATCGCAGCCTTTCGCATGACGCTCGCCCGCGAGCCCGGATTCATACCCACTGAGGGCGGTCGCGAAGTTGGTTTACGGATTGGATTATCTCGTCCACCGGCCAGGCTGAAGCTACTGTATATTTCAGTGCCTCCAGCTTGTTTCATAAAGCTGCGAGAGTCTCTCGCTGGGAACCTGGTACTTTCTGGCGACATGGAGACTGTTGAAGAAGAACCCCGTTTTCCGTGTTGGCTAGAACCCTGAGGCTTAGGGGCTGAGAGAGCGGTTCGATATTCCGGATCACTAATGTCTGCATCGCCAAACTCGTCTGCTTCATCAGAGCTGACTATATCGAATCCGGCAAATAGACTACTAATGCGAGGAGGGCGTCGCATAGGAGCTTTGTCGGCTGATAGAGGGCCATTGTCATTATTGCCAGGATACATGTCACGAGTTTCTGATTCAGCTATCGAGGGTGATACCGGTGGTGATTGATTCGAATCGTTTATAAAGCTGCTTTTATTTGCTAGCCGCCTTGGGTTGCGAGGAGGTAGATTTCCAGGTACTGGTGTGAACTGTTTCTCCTCTGCACGACTATTCGGCGTAGGGGAAGATGGGCGGGAAGATATGGCGGAAGGATGCAAATGCCGGGGCAACTTGGCTAGCCTCTTGTCAACTCGAATCTCGTCTGTCTGGACAGCCGCAGACCGATAAGTGCTCGTTGATGACAAAATAGAGACTTGACAGCCAGCATCTTTGGAATGTTGAGGGAGGCGATGTTCCTGTGGACTTGTCGGGCGGCTTGTTGGAGGGACAATGCTAATACTGGGGATCTGTAAAGGAGCCACTTGTTGAAGTGTAGGAGCACTTTCTGTCTGCGTGGCGGTTGATTTCATTTCCGTTGCCTTAGGTTTCGGCTCAGATGTCAACCTCTCAATGGGGGAAAGTGGCGTCCTTGGAGGGCTTAAGGGCTCAGCTGTCTGAGACCCCGACGATACCATTGAATGAGTGATGATCTTGGGAGTAGCCATCGGGCTGGGCCGGTTAATGTGGACTCGTTTTCTACGCTGGTTCGCTTCGATCTCCATCTCACCACGCGGTGAGCTCTCTACGTCCAACAGACTATCAGGTCTAACTGGAGGCTCTGGAGTATCAGGTTTCGAGGGGGCAATTTTAGGCGAAGGTGGTGGCGAATACTGTACAGCGGCGTCCGTGTATTCGGGCGCCTTTGGTTTAGGTGTTTGAATCTCTTCATCCTCCTGAATATCACCTTCAAGCCTTGCAAGCACGCTGGGGTTTGTGTATAGCCTTCCCCGGACTACACTTCCCGGGCGAGCCTGCTTGTCAATACTATGGTTGCGTCGATGAGTTATAGATGCAATACTATCGCGACTCATTGCACGGCGGTGTCCAGCATTTGAAAGCACGCTTTGGCGACCATCCGGATCCGTCTGATAGTCTTCGTCATCGTCAAAGCTAAGCTCATCAGCCAGGCTCATGCCATTGATTTTTCCAGCTCCAGGACCGCTAATCGTCGAGAATCGAATACTATTCGTTATGCTCTGCGTCCGGACACTGTTACCGTCGTTATCTTCGGCTTCACTTTCCGTTCCATTCTGGATACCGTTCGATTGGGCAGCTTGTAGATTTTCAACTTCTTCGAGAACTGCTTTTAGTCGAGTTTCAGCGACGTGTAATTTTCGCTCAAACTTCCTTCGCTCTTCTTCCCAGGCATCCTTCTCCTTTGCCCACAGATTGTGAACTCGTTGAGAATCCTCTTCCTGGACTCGAACTTTCTTTTGCGCTGCTTCGAGCCGTTTCTTCGTCTCCGCCGCAATGTCGACAGCTTCTTCTCGCTCCCGCGCCAATTCGCCCAAAGCTGATGAAGTCCCTCCTTCGAGTAAAGCCAGCTGACGTTTAAGAGACCTTGACTCCTTGGCAGTTTCGGACAGATTCGTTTGCAAGCTGTCTTTCTCCTCGTGCACCTCCTGCAAACTCGTTTCCAAGCTTTCAATAATTTTCAGCTTATCTTCTTGGTCTCGGCGTAGGTTAAGAATCTCTGACACAAGGTTTGCGTGCAGTGTTGGTGTAAACCGGCGAGGGTCCAGAATGTCGAAGTTCTCGTCAACGGCAGGATCCTTGGAAGCACGCTTGTTCTTCTTCTCGCTTTTGTCGGCCGGCAAGGGCGGCGGCAATGGGGAAGCAATCGCCGGAGGTGTTGCGGACCGCCTCGACTTCCTCGATGATCGGGATGGTGTCCGATATGGAGTGCCCGCTGGCGTTGGCAATGCTGCAACAGCAGCACTGTTCAATTCATCCTCCATTTGCCGGGCAGCCATTTCTTACCCTATTCAAAGGCACCCTCAATGCTCCCAAGTCGGTCGGTCCTGATGTGGATTGCAACGGAGATTAGTAGCGAGATATCTGACAATGACGGCGCACGTTTCCCGACTGCGGCGGTTCCAAATATCTTGAGGTGAGTCCACACCAAGAAATGAGGTTTGCCTCGAATTTGCCAAAGAAGCAAACCGCCAAAGGTCGAAGCAACACACTTCACTTTGAGAGGTACCAAGCACTCGTTATCATCATTTAACGCTCTGTATCTGGATCCACTATTAATTAGCACGAGCTCGCCGGACACCAAAAGTGACGGTTTTGAATCAGGGATATCTCCAGTTTGAAACAAGTCGCACAGCCGCAAATACCCTTGGAAGGGGCTAATAGTGTTTGCATGTGTCGTGATACAATAAACATGAGGGTGTGTGTATAATTTCAGTATCGATGAGGTGTCTTGTCAACTCACTCGACGAGTCCGGCCAGTGAATGTAAATGATTTTACTCACCTCAATTCACTTATCAAAAGTAGCTGACTCCTTATTCAGATGAACTTTGGCATGTAAGCGAGTCCTCGGTAATGACGATATCGGACCCCTATCGTAACCTTGTCGCGATTTCTCAATGGGCTATAGTAGAGAGAGTTAAGGTTTCGTGGCAGGATGACTTGGCCAGCACGTCCGAGCACGCCAAAATCAAGCCAAAATCGACACAGATAGCCCATTCGTATATACTAGGTGCATCTATTATAGCCGAGTTGGGTCGATGATAGCCCGTGGGGCTAAGTCTGGTCCGAGTCGTCAAAGCCGGGGGACCTGCAGTACGTTACATTGTCAGCTGTGACCTCACCCTGTCGTTCTTTTCACAAGCGGCCGAGATACCCTACAACGTCGCAGTTGTATTGATCTAGAAGTAAAATGACTATTATGCCTCAGGGTTTGACCGATGTGGCATTTAGGTGGTAGCTTAACTGACCTATACTCCTATACTCTCCTCTCACATATAACTGAGTAGCAAGGTCGCAAGAACCTTACCCCTTTCAACGCCACGTCAGATAGATAAGAGGCCGTTGCGTTCTTTTCAGTGCCCGTGCTCCTCGTCGATAGTAAGCATCTCTGGTTCGTGGCCGTTAGATCGTATGATGCCACATAGAGGACGATAGAGAGATGTAAGGATTCCCCAGAAGCCACTCGCGATACGTGGCAAGGCAAGGAAAGACCATGCGGGCAGGATAAGGGTCGCGGCAACAGATGGGACGGATGTCGATCGCGCTCAACTTCCCTCGCGCTTCTAATGTCTGGTTATGCACACGGTGGATAGACTACCCAAGGTTGAATGGCTCCGCGAGCTACAGGGAAGAAGCAGAAAGCAAGAAAAAGAACGAATAACGTGGAGTGGTAGGTAAGTAAAGCGAGCTCCGTAGTATACAATGAATTGTTATGACGAATGCCTACACGCCACTACCCTTGAGCTCACGATAATGAGATACCCACTCCAGTGGACACGACCCCGGCCTAGATTAATGTACGCAAGGAAGAAAACTGCCGTAGTGTACAGTACCTACTAATTATAATCCTGAGTCCCAGGGCAGAGCAACTGAGCTAGTATAAGTATTAAAATAAGGTGAAGTGAGATAGATCATTTACTGGCCAAGAAAACCCGCATCCTCCCGTCTTCTAGCAGCAAAGGTGGGTGGGATGGGATGGGATCTCGAGTTCCATAGAATATCGGGCCATGACATGTTTGAATCATCAATCATTTACCTAACTCAGCTGTTGTGGTCTAGCCGCCGTCACTTCTAAGACATAGCAATCAATGCATTCGACACGAGGGCGAGGGCCAAGGTAATCTGGGTATTGGCCAGGGTGAAGGGTGAGACCCCAGGCAGCATGGCCACAATGATCTCCAAGGACCCGCTGTCACCAATTCAATCCGACTTGACAAGACCAGACCCAACAAGCGAACTATCCAGGAACCAGAACTGGGCGCATCCATTCATCTGGAAAGGGGGTCGTGGACCCTGGGAACTTTTTTTTCCTTTCCTTGCTTGGTTGACTAGGCTTGCTAGGCTACGGGGGCTCATCTCCAAATCCAGCATAGTGCGCTCATCTACCACTCGACGGGGTTGAATTCTTTTTGACAGTCGTCTGCAACCTCTGCCCCCTGTTATATCGGAAGAGAATCCGAAAAGATTTGTGAAGGCATATTGAATATGTAGTTCCCATGAAGATGTCACATCCTCTCGCCTTGTCAAATTTATCTCGTCCCGGGGCGCAGGCAAATGAGAGCTGACGGGTTTATGGTTCGACAGCTGATTGGTGCCCAAGCAACGCTTATAGGGACCAATTGTTTGGTGAAGCGAAGTATACATGCATTATACTAGCAGCACCTGTTTCTCTCCTTATGTACGTACGCACGCACAGAAGCCGTGTACAGGCAGCAGGCAGGTGTTTGAACACTGTGGCTTACATTCCAGTTCTCGACTCAGTGTGACGAGTTATCTCGTCTTTTCGCCGTCCGGGTATTATTAGTACTCATCCCACGTCGATACCTTCATCTCGTAATGTACTTAACACTATGTAAGTAGCATAAATACTATACATACGTAGTTCTAGCAGGGCTGCGAACCAGTCTGCGTATGATCCACGCACTCGAGAGAAATATAGCCTAGCGGGAACGCGTTGGAGCAGGGGATTAAATTACAGCGTGCTACTAAAAGTAGCGTGGGATTGGGATCTTTAACTAACAAGAGGGCCAAAGCGAAAAAGAGGGTTAAAAGCAAACCCAGCTATCAGAATTCATCCTAGCGCTTTTCGGCTCCTTGCCCCTTTCGGACGAGAACCCGGTTCCCCCTGTGCCGCTCCTCGCAACGAGAACCGGGCCGTCTCCATTGATTAATCTCTCTCAATCTCACAAAGAGGCTCGTGAATGAATGAATATCGTGATAGTGAACTGCTTGCTGCTTATACTTGGGGCGTGCTACACTTCATATGGTTAATCGGCCTACTTACCAGCCGCCTACTACCTGATGTATACAGCTTGCGCTCCATGGCGTTGTGCATATGTTCGTGGTACTGTTCTAGGCTCACGACTCTTCGCGTGTTTTTCTTTTCTTTTTCCAAAGTGGCAACGCTTCCCGCTCAACGGTCAGCCGTCGTCACATGCATGTGCGAATTATAAGCCCCGGCAATACCTGTACTACTCAGGACACCTTCACTATCGGTGTCACCAGTAGCGTCAAGGATCCACGTTATTCAAGTTGTCGAGAAGGACCGCCGTATCATTTCCCACAAGATAATCTCAGGTACAGTGCTGTCGGAAGCAGAGAGCTAGATGATCTGATTCCAGCTTGCACTTAGCGTGCTGTACGATGTGAAGTGTTTGCGCGTGGCCCAGACCTTCGGGTTTGTGAGACATCTTTTTTATATCCCACAGACACTAACAGTAGGTATTACCTTGCGCAAAGACAGTTACTTTCGATGATAACCACCCTCTCGCCCCACGCTAGGCACGAAATAATACTCAATAGGACCGTGCCGCGCTAGCAAGACGAACTATAATAGTAGCTATATGGACTAAGGTAAGTGCCCAGACGGCAGTAGCTCTTGAGCTGGTCCCTCTTGATCGGTTACTGATCGATCTAAGTCGCGGTTGTACATAGATAGTTCATATCCTGAGGACGTAATGTGGCGTCCATCTGTGCTCGCTACTCCAGCCTAGTCGAGAGCTCGAGTGTTTCAGATCGGTCCGTGGCTTTCCTCTTAGTGTTCCGGCATTTTCGAGACAAGTTGACGCAGATGACAAGTCACCACGAGGAAAGACGACGGATGATTAACGGCTCCGGCTCTCGTCCGACTTGACTATGAGTGACGCCACAACACGCGCCATTAGTGTGCTACGTAGCTTCAAGATGTCGCACTACGAAACGCAAACCGCCACCTCGGGCAGCTGATATGCTGTGTTTGTGTTTCACATATGAAATTGCGCCGGAAGAGAATGTTTTCTCGGAGGAGAGCACAGTACCGAGCCCGGTATATCGCGCCTAGCACGTGTACACTTTGTAGTCTCTCATGTAAATACGTAGTAGACTTAGCGTAAGGCTAGGTGACAATCCAAGTGGAGGCCCTAGAATCATTTGATCTCAAGGGAAAAATCCTCACGTAGAGTAGGACAACCTTTGGAGTTATCACGGTAAGCTTCCGCGACTCCAACCATAACTATCTAGGCAAAAGCCAAGCTTGTCAATGAATACTGGACGGGGGGTTTGGTGGCTATTGGTCCTGGTAAGTCCCGTCCGAACTCTGGTCTTGGAGAATGGTCTCCTTCGACCATTAGTATATCATCTCAGCACGGGACAACGCAACTGTAACTGTAGAGTAGTTCCAACTGTGGGGTTTTATGGATTAGCCGGGCTGCAGAGCAACTCTATAGAAGTCTGCTGGGATTAGTATCACATCTTGGCATGCATAGCACAACTACCTACCCTAAACCGTACTGCAGCACATCAGCGTGTGGTAGCTATAGTCGACGTAGTGTTGGAGGTAAAAGATATATGCACAGTTGTGGCACGCAGAGTCCTCCAATACAACCTGCACCCGGGGAAGTGGGAAATCATCATTTCCGTTGGAACGCAGCGTAGTTCTCAAACCCACTGATTGGTCCGGCGGAGGCGCCTATACTACCTAACTATCACCCACGCAGCGACGGCTCTACGGTGGCGCTGGGTCTTCTTTGATTTCTCAACACTACGGTCCTGATTCGGATTAGATTGCGACTGTTTATAGTATAGTATCTTTCCACATCAGACCAACTCGGCGAAGCAAAAGCTCCCAGCAAAGTTCGGATCGGCGCAGGGTATGATTTGCTCAGCATTAGCTTCCGAGCTGGCCGTCTGCAAGAACCATAGATGACGCGATTCATTCAGAATCAGTACTACGAGTCTGTACGAGGAAGTGTACTACCAGTACCTACGTATGTAGTGCACGGTCATCGTAAAGTCGCAAGAAAGCGGCCTTACTGTAGGCCGTCAAGTACGTACATAATGCAGGCTCTCTCGACTGCGCGTTGACCAAAACGTGACTTAGAAGTCTGTCCTCGCCTGTGTACCTCTCGCCGCGGCGGATTTGAACCTGAGTACAGCCATATGTTTCACCTGTTCCCGGGTTAAGTCGGGTATTGTACAGTATTTGGGTCATTAGTCCTAGTGTACGATTTAGCATGTGATGGCCTCAATACTAGCACGAATGACAATGGTGAGATCATCGCGTCAGATGAAAGCCATTATCATTGACTTACGGTGGAACATGTTCGAGGGTGTAATGGTTGGTGCTACGCGTAGTTGATCATGCTTGATAGTGACGTCGTGTGTTAGAACTAAGGCATGAATAACTTCGCTGATCAACACGAGTAGGGTGTCTACCTTGAATTGTCACGTGACACGGCCTTGAAGAGACGCATATTTTTCAGTAAAGATGTCCCCAATCCAGTTGACCTATAGTTCTAGACTCTTTGCACAATGCATGAATGTTTACAATGTCGGTTATGATATCCGTCCGAACGTGATCATCCGGAACTATTCTCTGCATCACATAATACGGCCGTTAGTCACCAAACGAGATAACATGAGTCCATGATAGTGGCATTAGGAGCGTCAACCAAGCCTTGAATGACCCTGCTTTAACAACCTATTAACAGTATTGAGTAGTTCAAGTTAAATCCGAGATTAAATTCCCTCGGATAACAATTACAATGTCCAGCGCGAGAACTATAGTTATCAGCCAGCTCTTCTATGATATATCTCGGCGTGATGAATACCAGGCTGAGCTAGACGGAAGACGAATTAAAGAAGTGAGCTGAAGCTATATTCAAGCCTCTAACTTGAGTATCTACTGATATGGGCCTTGGGCCTAAGCTTGGTCCTCGAAGTATCTCCATATCAGATTTTGCGTGTTAAGGTGTTCTGTATACTATCCTGGGGCTTTCCCTAAAAGGAATACATAAGAATTTTTCGGTTCCTCCGGGCCTTGGTAGAAAGATAGCGATGGAAACTAGGTGTCTCAGCTATTTTGATGCTCTTCCTCATTGTCGTCTTAGTTATCGCCTTGAGCAATTTCATCTGATGACAATTTATCAACACAGTCTCAGCTTGTTGTTATCACTCATTGTATGATTGGGAGAAACCCAGGAGCCCAACTGCGTGTCTCGCTTCCTGAGACCATTTGGGTTTTGCATGTCTTATTCCACGATGGGGCTGAGAGGCCGCATACTGCTTGTCTCATGGCTCCAGGTCTGGGATAGATTTAGCATAAGACACAGTCACGAGACGATTCTGAGGGTAAGCACATGGCCATATACTAGAAACGAGGCTGAAACAGCGGCAGCAATAGTCTAACGGCTGATCGTAAGGTATTTGGTCGAAACTAAAATGGAAAGTTTGGTTTGCATTGAGCCCCCAAGGGTAGTCGACAACACTATTTCTTGAGGGGAGCAAATGAACATAACTGAATGGAGATAGGGGTACAATCTGGAGACATCGCTGCCATTCAAGCCACAAATCAACCAGTCATAAAAGACTAGGCATTAGCTGATCTATGAGTGTATTCAAGTGATGTGGGTAAACGATATGAATAGATTAAGTTAGCCACTTGTGGCTAGGCCAAGGGCTCAAGGAGGGGTGAATAAAAGGAGAGAATTATCTTAAGGGGTCGGCAGGCATAGGGATATAAGAACAACATATATAATTTTAATAGTATAGGCACGTTATTTCGTGAATTAACGTTGATTTCACAGGATCACGAGATTCTCCATTTTTAATTGTGAGAATTCAAGTCCTGAAGGCGTTAGGAAGTGTAGGTACGGCCTATCTCCTCAATACAAGCAGAACCATGCACCAACACAGCATCATAAACTTGCATTCCCTCGATCTATGGACTGATTTGGATAGGAGGAGCCTGGATTGTATGTCTGGAACGACAACGTGTGTCAAAAGCAATTCAATACCTTGGATCATAACGAGCGTGCGAATTACTACTGTAAGCAAACTGACTTTGCGGATAAAGCGGCTGGCTCTCAAGTTAAGATTTCTCCAGCTCTCCTCGGGCTTCGTGACAGCAAGAACCGTACTACTGTAATTGTATCAATAGCAGGAACCCGTGTTCCCTATATCCGAATTTTCAATATATTTGGAAATCAGATCTAGAAGGCAGCCAAGATCTACGATGTGACTTAATTATATTCAAGTTTACTACAGTTTATGCCGGGACCTTGGTACGAGAATCGGGGAGTAGATGAACGATTCGCGGCTATAGCGCCAGACACCCGAATATTTCGAATTAGTGGTCTTCAAGTTTCCTTGTTCCACAGAAGACTGCATCATAGCAGTAAGGCTCATCGAAGGTAGGAACATTTGAAAACCAATACGATTCGAATAGGACTAGAACTGAAACGTAAGTTTTTGATAGGTCATGGAGAATGTTGACGAATGTGTTACATTGCGTTATGTGACAGGACTTATCATGATAGCTGTTTCCAAATGGAACCAGTATCAACAGTTCGACTCTGGAAAGCCGAATACCAATGGAAAGCCGCGATAATATAGCGTATTCTCGTACAGTACTCAGTTAATAGAAGTCAGAACAGAATGTGCCGAAAGTGAAGCGAAATTCATATAGCCAGAAGCATTTCCTGGGCAGTTCTGATAAACAATAGCTGGGTAAGTAGTCTGGATGAACTCTCCAATTATACCTCCTGGATAAGTCATCAACATACTCTATGTAGCTGCGAATAGAGGACTTCTGATTGGGGTAACGGAGACCTTACTCGTGAACTGTCAATCGAGAGAGAAATACCTACGGATAAGCCTTGAGATGCTACGTTGACTTATTGCGGGCGTGGATTAGATATCGATATTATCGCCACGTCCACCCAAACTGATGTGCCACGTGGCACGCCAACCCGAAGTGCCGTCTTATCTCTTGACCACTGCTTGTCAATTCTAGCTCTGAGGCACTATGGTATACATAGCTTTGGCTTCCTCGGCGGGGACTATAGAAACAAACTATCAAGAAGTCCCTGCCGTGCTAGAAGACAGGGAACCGAGATGTAGCTCCATGGTTAAAGAATAAGCAATCACATTGGACGACGGCCACCTGTGGGAACAAAACCCGATCGGATCCGTAAATGACCTGTCGGAATAATAGCCTATCGGAATCTTGTCTTCCAAGTTAGGTACTTTAGTGTCGTGAGCTAGGCGTTGGCTTGCATCATTAACACCCGTAGCTAAGTTCAAGTAGTACGACTACTATGGAAGAAACTATTTCGGCAGGGGCGGGAAACCAAAGAGGGTGATAGATGGCGAACATGCTTTGTTATTCGACAAGTCATACACGACTCCTTGCTTGATCTTTTACGGCCTGTACTCACATTCGATATTGATATGAGGCTAATGATATAATATGCATGGGCAAATGTAGAGTGGCTTCACTAGTAAGTTCGTTCCGTATACCCTATGTATTCCTATCAAGCAATCACGAAGTCTATATGTAGTGTCGCTTTTGGTGCCATGTGGGACTACGCCGTGAATTTCTACGATCTATCCAAGATCATCCCCCAGGCTTCGAGAATAAACTTTGTATAGTTTAGATTGGGCTTGAAGAACATGGGATCGCGTTCCTACGGCATCTCAGAATAACCGTGAGTCACGTAAACGGGGCTTGCTCTAAATTCAAACCAGGCTATACCTGTGGGTGACAAGTGAGAAGAGCGCCGTAGTCCGTTTATCTCCTACAGTTCTTGTTCAATATTGGTATAGATTCAATGTTCGCTCCTTCAAATGGACGAGTGGCACTAAGTCGTGACATGAAATGCATGTTCTGGGTAGACAAAATCTAAGCTATGAGCTTATGATATCAGTGACTCAGTAATCAGAATGCATGGGGAGAAACCGCTAAAGTCCTGGATCGCGCGATATCTCAGGTATTCAGGAGAAAAGTTCGATAATATTGCCGAATCTTCCGCTCCATATGTACTTCGAACAAAGTCTCTCAGATAGACTGCGGCAGGAGAATTTTACTCGTTTTTAAGGAACTTGTTCTTGAAAGGAAATCATTCCCTATATTCCCTATCATTTCGTCGATCGTATTGAATTTACCTCACATCCTGTAATTGAGTGTGCTCTCATTCAGCTTACTTGGCCATATTGACTTCAAAGGTCTGGCGCTGAAGGAAATTGTTACGTGTAGAGCTTAACATTGCATTGCAACAGTCCGTGGCAAAATATCCAGAGTGATGTAAACTAATATATGAAGCATCATTTTAATGAGATCCTTAACCGAGAAAGGGAGCGGTTACTCATCCGTTAAGAGTCTCGAGGTCCCTATCAAAAGGACGAATAGGCTCCTCCCAGTGGACAAAGAGTAATCGAGGTGGCCATGAATTGCAAGCCGTGTGTTCAACATGCACCAGGACAGAGAAATGAAGTTCAAAGCAGCTAAGTCGTCTAAAATAGCTGTTGTTCTATCATCATTTCTAGGAGTAGGAGTGAACGTCATACAGAGCCATCAATTCCCCCATGGTGTTTTTCGCATTTCCAGATAGAACTCGCCGATAGAGATCTCACGACGGTTCAATTAGAGAAACTTGAACTTCGAGGCATAGTAGGGTTGCTTTCTACCCCCTTTTCTTACCGATCACCGACGTAAGAATTGTATCATCGCACTACTGACACCTAAGGGTACGTTTGTTATGCCAACTCAACAATTCTTTCTTTATTATAACGACTTGAGATAATAGTTAATATGTAATTTGATTTCTTCTCGCTGCTGTGGAATATCGAGTTTATGTGTACAACATGCGCTTGGGCCACGGCGGGGCAATTCACCAAGATAGCTACCTCATGCACCGTCGATCGATGGTGTGCACTTAACGCGAGGCATGACTAACCCCTTACAGAGATCATGGAAGTTATTATCTCATGATCCATGAGCTGATAGATCGTTAGACCACAATAGAAATAGGTATGGATATTCACAGGTTGTGTTTCGACTCACACTCGATAGGTCTCTGTTTTGGTTCTATGCCTTATTCAGAACTTTGCCGAGGAGCGTCCCAAAATTAATCACGAACTCTTCCTATTGGTAGTATAATATAAAGGCTAACAGGGGATTTTCATTGTTCTAAGAGAAATGAACAATATAACTGTTTACGAGCGACTGTGGTAGGGCATATGATTCACTGTTGAGTCATAGCTCTTCCGTGTGATATACTAAGTAGTTTGTCCTTGTCAAGCTGTATTTTGATACATGACATACGCCAGCATTTACTTGATTTGCGGCCACTTCTTGGACAGTTTCAAACGGCAATGTTTTCTCTCCCTAGGTTGGCCAAGAAGTCGAACACGTGAAAGCAAAAGCCCAATGAAGAAAAAACCTCTGTGCTATCTGCTCCATATATAATCACGGCTGCGAAGTATTACTTCTTGTACCGTCCACAAGTGCCTGTAATACTCCGGCTCAAAGCGTTTCGTTCTGTCTCATCTAACTAGTTCATGTGTGCCCACCCATTCCTTTAAATAGTAAAACATAGAGCTAATGAATGATAGCGTCGGCTGAGATGAAATCGAGTTCTCACAAGAAGTCATAAAGGTGAGTCGTCTCCTGGTAAGGTGCAGCATCAATGATCATCATACCTTGAATTTAGGCTATGGCTCAATAATCCAGCTGTCGGACGAGTACAGCTGAAGATTTCTGAAGGAGCGTGGTATAGTAATAACGACTTGGCCTGTGCAAGGCCGAGACACCCCTCTATGTCCTGAAAACGTATCTAAATAAGCTTCGACGAATCCTTATAATACTGTGGCTGTCTTCTACGTACGTAGTATATTCTACGCCGTCTTACTGCTTCAGATCCAGGAAGGACGAATCCAGATACCTCCTTGGCAGTCAGTCAAGAGACGCGCGCCGACGCGGAGCTCAAGTGATATATGACCTGATCGGTGGGTCATGCGGAGTGATACGGCGGATGGCGGCTCACCTGAGACCTGCATCTATCGGTTAAGATACCGAGTACACATATACTATACCGTAAGCGCACCTATCATGTTATGTAGATGCAGTTACGTGCTGTTATTGTTATTATAGCATCGAGTCGTGCAATGAGCTGTTCCCTAGCCGTAAACGCTAAGATGCGGGTTGATTAGGCGATAACAACTCAGCCTTGTATTAGGAGGCTGTCACTTATACGGACTATGCGCGCGCGTCTATCACGGACCAAAGGAAAAGATCCTGGTCCTGATGCTAGCTTCGTAGCTGACCTCGGATATTGTAAATGAGCGGGATGATAAAAGTATGCCCTTGGTTCATTTAGCATAAGCACTGCCCTCCTGCACCGGGGAGAGGACGCGCAGAGGTGCTGATCGAGCTTTGCTGCACCTGTTCACATTAGGAGAGATGCTAATGCGGTCGAGCTGCATATAAGCACGTTGATTTGGTACGCTAGTTCATCATGCAAGTTCTGCAGGGGATCGTTCGTAACTAGTAGTCTTGGTAGGTAAGAAAGTTAATATGGCGATGGGGTTTCTTCCAGCTTGAAGAAACGATTCGGAACGACAAAGTTCCAATTGGCTTGGGAAGATGCTTAGAAATCTTGTGAAATTCACGCAACTTGGGATTGGAAATTATAATTGTTTGTAGTTCAGGTACCCCAGCCCTAGCGCGCACTCGAGATGCTCGGAAACAGGGATGTGACCTTCTGGAACCGTTAGATGAGGATGAATAATTCGATCAAGTAGGTACTTCGCAACCCGCCGGCGGCCAGATTAGAGACCTCGGAAAGCAATCGGTGAAAACAACGTGGTTGTGGACTGCGAGCTGCAAGAGAGTGCATCCCCGGACCTTAGCCTTGACCTTAACCCTGACCTTGAGGCCGGAAACGGGTGGTGTTAGCTGCACGTCACCTTTGTTGTGCATACCGCTTCTTAAAAGGGATACACGACTGGGCCAACTGCAGAGAAAAGAAAAAAAGCGACGCCTCGGACCTCACAGCGAGAAGTCTGTAACGACAATAAGGCGAGACATCTGGCGGAGGGTCATAGCGACGGGATTTCATCTCATGCATGCACACCCAATTTTGTTCTTTAATGCCTGTTATAGCTTTCCGATCTGTAGAGGTGGTACGCTAAAAATTCGACGAACCGCATAGACGACGCTCCCAGTCGAGTTTCGCACAGAAAAAACCAAGTAAAGGATTCTCCCCCTGGCAGACGGTTGGTGATGACGATGCTGACACTGCATTCCTCCTGCGGCGTGAATGGGACTTTCGACGGAACGGGCCGGCCTAGTTAGGAAGGAGGGCAAGGAGAAACACACTATTTTCTCTTCCTTTTCGCTTTTCCTTGCCGCGTTACGGACTTTAGAAACTTCCACATACAGCACTGGCACGAAAGTTGCATAGACCAGATTCCTTCTAGAATCTCGGACGTTTGTTAACCCTAGCCTTCGGTCCCCTCGGGCCAACTGAGGCCCAAGGGCGGTGAGCAACTTGGTAGTTTAAGCCTAGTCTTTCTCGTCTCTGCTTTCTCTCTCTCTTGATGATGGACCTCGGGCAACCCGTCCCGTGCATATTAGTTAGTTAGCTCCACGTGCCTGCGTCGTAATGCTGGTTCGATGGCCATGGTAGGTTCCCATCATTAGAGGCCCGGCCTCACCGACGTGCATCTCTTGTCATCCAAACACGGCGCAAGTCGGCCGATGTGCGTCATGTTGGCGCGGGTCGCCAGGCCGGATGCGGAAACGAAGCATAGAAATGGCTCGAAGGATTATACTACCAGCGCTGTCTTGTTCAACAGACAAATCATTAGCATAGTTGTATGTAATCTTATTCTAGTTAAGGCAATCCATGAGGCGTTGCCATCCTCGGCAGTACGTAGTAGCCTACGTATATTACTGAGGCGTCTTGGGAAGAGGAGACAAGATGGAAGGTGAAGCAAGGAAGAATATAGGTAGAATCCTATAGGGCGTAGTATTGCACTAGGTAGGTAGTATGAAGGATGACCAACTATGTACCTTTAATACATCAGAGATCCCCGTGCCCGTGGTCCTGGTACGGCAAGAACATTGCGGGGGTGCGGTGAATAATTAGATTTGTTGAAGTGAACATGGCCCCGTATCTCGTGGGGTGTAAGTGACGACAAGTCGATGAGATCAAGGCCGAGTCTCGACTGTTAGAGCTCCATCTAAATCTACATGATCTGTGGTAACTTGAGATTGAGCGTCATCAAGAAGGATTGAATGACATAGTGATCGACTCAACAACAATGAGGCCTCCTTGACCTTGTCGACGATTTGAGACATTTCCTACGGCGGCTTAATTCCATGTTGATGCCGCCAGGAGGGCAGAGGAGAGGTCAAGGTTTATCGACAGGCTTGGTAATCAGGCCGGATCCGGCCGTTAAGTTGTATGTTTTTCTCCTTCTTTTGAGATGATAGCGTCCATATTATTGATCAGGCATATCGACACTGTCCTAATGTAGACAGTTCACTTCACCATCATGAGGCAACGTCTGACAAAACAGATGAACTTGTCAGCCTACGTATACACAAACATGCTAGAGTATATAGTAACGTCAATAAACGTCCAGGAGTAAAATATATACACTGTCTCAGTACTAAGCAATTAAATAGAGTCGTATTAGCCCTATTCACTACTACGGTAGTAAGCTGTAATATGTTCTGCGTCATTGCCGCGTTCATCTACCGGCATAGCTCATCGCAGTTAGGTCCGGATAATACAGCCCATGTTCGCGATGATCCTCTCGTGAGTTTGTATGGTTCACTATGATCCTCCAAGGCTTTACCGTATGCTGACGCCAGGATTTGTTCGGCATGCACTGGATCACTCAACTACACTTACATAAACATACACACACCAGTGTGTGGAGCTTGAGTCTGAGCTAAAGTGAAAGATCATCTCCTTTGAACCTGGAGTGTATGTGACGACAATGATAGAGCTATCTGTCCCGCTGCTTATTTCGATATCCGAACCTACCCACAGCTGACATCGGAGTCGGAGACCGGTGGCGGCGGTCGAAGAATGTAGGATGTGGCATGCCTGCTTATAAGATATCTACCCACCTACGCATACGCTACACGAAATGCGGTTTCGTCTGTGCCGCAAGACGCCAAACCTAGCTTCGCAAGCTCGATTGACCCTGTGGACCGTGTCCCAGGCCCGGCTCAGCCATTCCGAATTCCGGTGACAAAGGACCGGACGTAGCGTGTTTTGACTAGACATGCTGGATTAAATTGAGGATCTCAACTGAGCCATGCCTTCTTTGGCTTGAGCAGAACTCGTCTTCCATAAACTAATGTCGAGTTGCATTGCCGTAAGGTAAACGTTTTCATTCCCAACCGGATTCCAATACAAAATCGACTTCGATGGAAAGCCAAGGGCTAACCCCTGAAGTTGTTCGACACAAAGAAAAGCTTCACCCCTCGCGCGACATTTTATGGCTTGACACCACGACGATCGAATGTGTAGGATAACGTTTCCATCAGTAGAAAGGGGGCGCTGGTCGGGAGCTTATTGAGCTCTCATCGCTGCCTCCTTATCTGGTCTGCCGCTTCGAGATTGTCTGCACAAAGCATGCTTTTATTTTCCTCCGTCAAGACATGTCCGTCCAGAGAGATGCAACGTCGCGGCGTATGCGCTTTACTACTGACGGCTCCTTGTCCGCGAAGTCGGAAGGGCCCGTAATGGCTAGTGTTGCAGTGGGCACGGGCGTCTTGTGGTAGATTTCTCTTGTTCGGGCAGGCCTCGGGCCCCATATATGGGATCTACTATCTAATTATCTGATAATGCAATGGGAATTCCGCTTGAGCCTTTGCTTGACGGGAGGTCAAGTTTTTGATCGCTCATTGGCCCCAATTGTTCTAAGCCACCAGATTCACAAGCCACACTGATTCCAGACCCGGCAGTACCTGAAAAACATGGAATGGTCGTTGATGAAAAGTAGATACGTATATTTCTTGTCTTGGTCGTGGGATCTAGCTCTATCGGTTGGTAGTCAATCATCAGTATAGCCAGGGCATCTATACTAAGGATACCGATGGCCTAACTAGGTAGGCCGAAGCGCGTAGGTATTCCTTATTTCTTTCATAATTTTTTTTTTCTTTCGCCCGCCGCACCACTTACACGTGCTTTCAGTTGGTTCGCCAACACTGTCACTCAGTAAACTAACCCACAGCGCCTCAGGGCACTTGGAGTAAGTTAACGAAACAAAGAAGCGGGATCGACGAATTTTGGGGTTGGATGAGGTGAGCTGAGATGAGATATTAGGTTAGGCTTTTCAATTGCCTATCTGATTTCATGTGCTATCTGAGGTCGTATTCTACCTTATTCAGATGATGTCAAAGTGCCACTTTCGGTGTCTCTGGGCTATTGGAAACAAGAGTTGAAGCCTTAGGATTGCCGACCAGGCGCAACCGAACTTTGTTGGTGGCGCACTTCTTATACAACACTTAAGCAACCCCACATCAAACTATTCGATGGCGGATATGCTTGTGTTGATATACAAGTAACTCCCTCTTCTTGTCTCACATTCACGCCTTTGTAAAACGATCCAGTTATGAGATAAGCAGCTAGGTTATCAAGAAAGAATCCAGCAGGTAGTTTGAGTTGTTTGCACAAGAGTTTCTGTAGTGAAATAGCTTTCAGTCGCGAAGAAGTACTGATGGTGTGTAGGTACCCCTGCTAACTTCTACGCCACTACAAGGCCTAAATAAAAGACTTGTACAACGGAAGCGAGCCCTGTAGGCCCAAAGTCAAGAATGGCGGCCGAGATAGTCTGATACTATAGTAAATCGTAGGTAATTGTATAATTGGCTGAGCAGCGAGCTACGGACTCCGTATCGTTGGCGCCAAGATAGACAAACGCGCAAGCAGGGTATCGGGGCCTTTCGTCTCCGTACAACTAGCTAGGTACCTCCTAATAGCATCTCGTCGTCTTCTACGGGGCACTAGACTAAATGACTGAGTGAGAAGTAGCTACACAGTCTGGTACAGCAAATTTTTGCTCTTATCTTTTCAGCTCAGTTTTAGTACCTGCTGCTCAGTAAATCTCTGAGGAAATACCTAGGTTAGCATGGAGAGAAGTGACTCGATAGACAAGAGAGCTTTAATGATCGTGCCGCTTATGGTGGGGAGCAAGCTCTGTACTTTACTAACTTCCTTACTAGCTACAGGTCTACACTAGATAGCTCCTTGAAACAGATAAAGCTCTCTTGCTACTATTAGGGCCTAATTATCTACCTATTGTGAATAACATTGTGCAATTGTGCAAGAACTGCCAAGAATCACACTTCTATGATGCCAAGCCTAGAGCTGTACGACGCCTCGTGCTACGAGACGACATAGATATCTACGTAGGTATTTATATGTCTGGGTGGTTGAAAAAGTGACAAAGATAGCGTCGGTTTCAGGTGTAAGTTAGGAAGTTCTGTTATTACTAAATGCAGAAGATATTTAAATATATACAAACCTAGGCAGGAGAGAGTGGGGGTGAAGAAAAAAAGATACATATAAGCAAATGTATTATAAGAATTGTTAGCAATGTCGTGCATTGGGACCCCTTTTTTTTGCTCACTTCTCATTCTCCCATCTTCATAGTCCTTTGATGCTTCGATGTTTTCTCTGCGGTTTGCGAACAAGGGGCTAGCGTAGCTATATTGATACCACATACTTAGTACCGTGCATGAGTGAAGGAGGACAAAAGGGGGCGCGCGGGTGAGAATCGTACATGCAGGTGCTACAAGTTGGCCGTGGTGGTACTTATTATTACACTACAACGTGGGGTTGGGGCTCCATTGCGTGGTGGTAAACCGGCCAGCTAGTTTAACGAAGTGTGTAAGTACTACTGGATACCTACCTACGTATATACTTAGATACAACAAATATTGTTGCCAGTTTTCCAGCGAGATGGAAGAAAATGGAATATGCCCTTACAAGGCAAGACTTTGCATAGCAATAGAGTGCGTACTGCGAGCATGGCGCGAAACGGAGCGAGTCTCCGACATCCGAATGCTCGGTAATAAGTCAAGCAGACGACGACCACGACTGTTACCGGCCTTGTTGGGATTTCATTTTGTTATTTCTATTTATTTTCGTACATACTTACGTATGTCTTGTTCTATTTTGGCATTTCCCGCCTTGCTCGCTGACCCCCTTTTCAGCTTTTCCATTCTCACCCTCTCTCTCTCGGTCGGCGATAACCCGTTTTTACCATGGTTTTGCATGGTTCAACCCCGAACCTACCTATATCGAGTTGGGAAGTTGGGGGCCGGAAGGGGTTATGAACTTATGGAAATAGTGTAGTGTAAGAAAGGCTTGGGAGGACAAGGGCAGGCAGGGAGAGAAAAAAATATTCCTAAGAATGATATTCACATGCAATTTAAAATCGAGAAACGCAACCTTAACCCCCGTGCAAGGCCGACCACCCACGATCATCGAGCCGATAATCCCTGGCGAACATATACACATGCATCCAGCAAGGCTTTAGAAAGTTACCTAATTCAATTCTGTTTTCAACAACAAACTGATCTCTGGTAGAGAAAACTTGTTCGGCCAAGTAAGTCGTGGTAGGTATCTAGACTACCCCACCGAAAGCGAATTAGTATTCGGGTGCATCCGGCCGCAAACCCTCCTAATACACTTACATACATGTGTCCCTACCGAAGCATATATATAGTTAGAAATATACACAGGTACCGGGGTTTTCAACCACAATACTGTATGAACGTCCGGCAGGCATTTTGGTTGGGAACCATGGCCAGAATAAATCGGCCGAAACAGGCAAGAAAATGCGCGCAGCTAGGTTACAAGCAGCTGCATTCATACTGCTTATATTTATGTGGAGTTTATGCTGCTACGACTTTGCGGAGACTCCAACTGGATTCGGACACCTAGCTGTTGCAGAGGGTTACAGTACTAGGCAGCTTATGTGTGCTGAGCAGATACGCACAGCATGGAGGGGACTTACTATACTGTGATACGCAAGGCTATGTGTCATGTCAGCTTGGACATATAAAAATGCGAAAGGATCATCAGAGAATGCATGAAGAGGCGATGTGATTGATGCGTAAATATAGTTTCTCTAATCAGATTCGAATAGATTCGACTATAGCCCAATATGCAATATATCGAAGAGCTCCTGCGAAACTCTCCGCACGACACCACAATCCTTTTTCCGACCTAGGGGATATTGAATATTCATGCGTGGGCAAGTTAAAAATATGGACATCGCAATGGAGAAATTGTGCAGAAGGTGACTAGAAGAATCGGAAACTCTTGTATGGAGTATATGGCAGCCCCCTCCGAGACTCCAAAACACCGCCGGCTGCCCGACCCATCTCTTCACCACAGTGTGTCTTCTTGGTGTACGAAAAACCCAAGTTATCTTTGCGCCCTAGATGCCGCTTTTTTCTTTTTCATTCGTACGCCGTTCGCCAGGTGGTAAACTGGTTGATGTCCAAAAAGCAAGCGATACAGAGATGAGACGGAATAGAGTGTATGGACACGGCAGACTCTTCTTCAACAGTATGGGAAACGGGCCCTGAAGAGTTATGCACCGCCGAGTTCGTCGCAATCAGTCGGTAATTTTGATACAGTGCATGTGAATCAAATATAAATGAGTTGCTGTCGTGGTATCGTTTCAGTTGTGCGCGAGCTCGCAGCGTCACCGCCTACTTGTACTAGGCTCTTATAAAATGACGCATTTGCTTCCACTACCTCGGCCGCGAGGTCTCCTTGTTCCGGTCTCACGGGTTGGTGGAAATGGATCCCCGTTGGGAGGACGGGTGCGCTGCGCCGGGGGCCGTGACGCAGCTTCTCGTTGCCTGCGCAGTATTCTGACGACATCATAGAAAGCTTTCTCAACATTGATGCAGTTTTTTGCTGAAGCCTCCACGAACTCGCAGCCCAGCTCTCTCGCCAAGGCATGACCTTCCTGTGTAGATACTTCTCTTTCTGTTACGCGATCGCTCTTGTTGCCAACTAGCATGATGGGCACGGAGCTTGCAGGGACAGCAGCAGCTATTGGTGAGCCGGGGTACGTCGTCGGGGATGACTGGCATGACTCCTTTACCCGTTGAATTTGATGATGGAATCGCTTGATTCTGGTGAAAGACGATCGCGAGGAGATGCTGTAGACAAGGACGAATCCCTCGCCATCGCGAATCCACTGGTCTCGCAGCGCCGTATATTCTTCCTGTCCAGCTGTGTCCAGCACTTCAAGCATGCACGCTGAACCATCTATCACGACCTGTTTGCGGTAGGAGTCTTCGATTGTCGGATCATACTGATACTAGACGTTAGCGCCTTCCTACTGCGCGAACGATGTAGGGTCTGAAAAGTGAGGGCATCGTGGCGCCGGTCGCCACTTGTTTCAAGCTGGAAATATATACGTACGGTTTCGACAAAGTGTTGTAAACATAATTGAATTGTCAGGGCCGTTTTGCCCACACCACCGTCACCAAGCACCACCAGCCTGTACAGCACCATTCGCGGCGTCATCGTGGATTAGAAAAGGAAGTCGGCGGGGAACCAAGCGATAGGCGGAAGGTATGCGAACCAAAGGAGTATTAACTAATAGCTATAGGGAGGATTTTGCAAAGATGGGATCGATGAGGATGAAGTGGCGGGTTGTAGCAGTTCAAGTTTCGCAAAGGCTAGGCAATGAGACGGAAGAATGATGTAAGCCGCTTTTTGCAGTCGGTTCGGTTCGATTTAATAAGCAGGAAAACGGCAGAAGACCGGGGCGTCGTGACCGGCTAATGAAATAAATAAAATAAATAAATAGTAACAGCCGCAGTAGCAGCGGCAACAGCAACGACGGTAATAGTAAAGAACAATCGCAGCGGTGGTGGCGGCGTCGGCGTCGGCAGCAGCAACAACAACAACAGTAGCAGCAGCAGCAGTAACAACAACAGCTATAGCGAGTGTCTCGGGACACGGCGTGGGTGTTGGAGAGAGCGAAGGCAATTGAGTGGTTGAGTGGTGAAATGAGGAGGAGAAGAGGAGGGTCAAGGCTTCAAGGTCCAAGGTTGTTTTGTGGATTGTGGAGAATGCCTTGGGGCGGGTCGGGTCTTTGCAAGGTCTGACTTGGGCTTTTCTTTTCCCTCAGTCCTCCGTCAGGCGGTTCGAGCAGTCTGGGCTCGCTGGCTGGCAGTGCATAGCAGCACCTGTTCCGCCTGTAGCTAGCAGTGTCTGTACCTTAGGTACTTACCGAAGGGTGGGCAGTTATAGCGTGTACCTAGGTAGCGCTGGGTACCTAGCTTTGGCATCTGGTAGGTGGACAGGCCGCCAGTGGAGGCATTGGCGCAGCGTAGCTCTCTCTACCTTTCCCACATAAAGTTGGAGAGCTCTTACACTAATCCACAAGTATATTCCATAGTTTGTCCTTCTCCTATCACTTACCAACACTAGTACTCTGTGCGAAGGACGACACTTAGGTATCATTACTACTACTGCTACTACCTACCTGAGTAAAGTAATACAATCCAGAAGGCACCTAAGCTTAGCGTTGGCACGACCCAAGCAAAGCACTTATATCGGCACGTTCAGCGAACAGCTTTGCCATCTAACGTTGCCGCCTATCTTCCAGGCGTACTAGCATAGCTCCCTCGCGCGCTAGGCTGGTCTGGAACGAGCGCGAAAGTAAGAGCACAGACAAATAACCAGCAGGGCGCTGACACCAACGAGGTGTTACTGTTTTATATCTTGTGGTTGATGCCGGTGGAAGTCGTTTCTGTCACGTCGCAGAGGAAATAGGTTATTGTCGGGAAAGAAAGAGACGGTAGCGCACTACACCTGCACTACTGTAGCTAGTGTAAGTGGGATGGACGATCAAAGTTGCTCTGGAAGCTATTGCAACGAACTAGTCGACACGCCCAGAGTCAGGACACTGGGGCACTACTGTGATGTTCTGCGCTACTCGGGACGAGCAGTTGGGACGTGCTGACCCAAGATAAGGAGACGAGCTACCTGCGTAGGTAGACCTAGATCAAGCAAGCGGATGGGGAGTGGTAACGGACACACCAAGCTGCGTACGCATAAAAGATACATAGCAGATTGGTGTAATGGGGGTGGGAGGACCTGCACAAGGATAATGGCAAGGCGGAGGTGGAGGAGCCGAAGGATTAGAAGAATTTTTCCTCCCGCTATTTTCATACCTACTATGTAGGGCACGTCGCCTGTCGACCTGCTGTAGTGTACGTAGTGGGAGAGGAGAGGTAGGGATTCGTTCTAGGCGAGGGGATTTGTGGTGTTGGGACATGCAGAGCGAACAAAACGGCGGGCTGGGGCAGGTAGGTTGATGACAACGCCTTACACGCAGATGTAACATAGGTGTGGTGATACTTAGATAAACGTTGTCAGCATAGCATTCATCGATATCATCATGCTGCCTCTTTATGCTACACCGTAAGTAAATCTAGGCCTACCTGGATTCTGCCTGGACAGATGGGCGATCGACCACTCGTCAAGTTCAAAGAAAAACCACCCAATCGGTTATCGAGCAAGAACTTCACAGTATTGCTTGGCCAGAAACGGCGTATCGAATTCGCACAAATGATGGAGACATATACATGCCCTACATGCCATCTTGACTATCCACACAGTACCAAGCTTCTACTTGGCTTGGTCCATCATATTTAATATCTGAACGCTGGAGTTTTCCTCCGTCAAGACAACTACGGAATATGAGAGCGGAAAGACTTGATCGTTTCTGCTTTCCGCTTACCCTTTTTTTTTTTTTTCTTCCTTCTCCGGACAGGGGAGGAAAGGCTCGTTACCAGGTTCGGCAACACGGCCACTTGATTACTTCTGAAGTGCCCTACCCTACCCACCTCGGCGCAGTGTACAAGTTGCTCAGGTACGGCAGTGGACAGAGTGAAGGTTGGATTAACAGCATTCCATTGGACGTGGCGGTCTCTGCTGGCGCTTCTCCATACCCTTAGTGTAAGTAGTAAAATACATTACAACAATAGCACATAAGAGTTATTCAATATTCCAAAACGCCCTGTACACTATAAGCACTACTACCGCGTAGGAGCATTCGGGTATCTGTGGGTAACTTTGAACTGAGAACCGCTCAGGCTCAGCATCGGCGAGACCATTGGGTGCCATGAAGCAACGACCAAGATACCTACTTCCTAACCTATCATACTGTCGCTGGTAGGTAATCAAGCAGGCGTTCGACCGGTAACGCTTTCCGTTACATAGTTCTATATACCTATCTCTTACTCAATATACCTACCTAGGTAAGTACTCAGGTAGGCAGTACCTAAGGCACCAACGTCATAGCAATGTCTGCACAGCGTACCTACCCACTATATATGTAGTCGTGTAAGTGTAGTTGATCCTTCACGTCTGTGCTGACAGTTTTTCTTCCGAGATTCTGCACAGTAATCACATTGATGGCTTCACACCAATAGATAGCCCACGCCACTTGTCTCCCTTTCGCCTTTCTTGTCCCCCCTCTGTTATACCTGTCCGCCGTCAAGTAAGAATCTACACCGCATGCATGCTCAAGATGGGGGGCACAGATGCAGAACACGAGAGAAGGCCTGCACGCTACTACCTACACACCGACCCGGCACCACCGAGATGCCCTCAGCACTAGATGGAGCCCGCTGGAGTCTGTGTGCGACTGTACTTTCCCATCTCGTTCTGTCTTGACAATGGCGATGCTCCCTCTGATTTGCCAGTCTACATCTCCTTGGCCGCAGCCGCCCAATGATTCCCACATGCGCTCCTTGGGGGCGTCGTGGTCGCCGTGGAGGTGGTTTTTTGACTAATGCGAATCTATCCCCAGCTACGTGCGACTTTGCGTTGAATACCTTGGATCCCCATACTGCATGGGTGGTCTTTGCAAGTCTTGATTCTCCTGTTGCCCGTCTCTTCTTAAAACGCCAGATATAGTGTCCACCAAGATCGATCCCCTTTGCCCTCGCCTCCACCGTTGTGCTAGATCCCTCTCCCGACAATTTGGTACTTGTCTCACCCTGCTTCAGCGCAAACCAACCCCCATCTATCTTCTAGAAAAGCTGGAGGACAGCATGCGTTTCACAGCCGGCAGCCCGCACAAACCTGAGAGACACCCCCCTTTTCAACTTGGGACTTATGCCCACTCCTTGCCGTGACTTGCTCGACCCTCGCTTGGTCTTTGCGATTGACTTGGCGGCAAGTTTTCTCCTATGTACACCTCGTAAAGGATGGTTCGCAAGCGGATACGAAACCCTCATATTTATCTACACTATACCGTTTTTTGCCCATACGTTATTTGTAGTATATCTGTTGTGATGGCGGCGCTTAGCCTACTGCCTACCTATTGTGCGATACATGATGGTGGGCGGGGCACGCAGCCTCACCAACTCATCAGAGTCCTGCTCCGGGCAGATGGCAACGGCCATGGCTCGGTTCCTACTAACGATATGGGTATTACTTTTAATGGCTTCAGTGGCTGTATAACCTCTGCGCCTTTGTCGCTCTGCCGATGCCGTTTGCAATATGCTTACTTTAGCGCTCAATGCTCGGCCTATCAAGGTGCGGGACAGCCAGCGTGGCCGTCACAACTGAAACCCGCAGCGACTGGATCAGACTATTGATCCGCTGCGTCAGGTACCGAAAAGAGCCTCATGGTGGCTTAAGATGCAAAGCTGAGCAGCGAGCGAGGGTGTTATCTCGGCTTGCACCCACGTCTCCCCGCTCTGCAGAACGGTACGGGAATCAGGTAATGCACTGGTGTCTCTGTCTAGGACCAAGCACGCCGCACTGACTTGTACTCGAGAGCGTATCTACTAGACGAGCCCAAGATCATTACAGTGCAGTCGCCACGATGTTGCTTCGGTCCAGATCCGTTCAGACCTCATGTAAGGCCGCCACGCCCTGTTATGTTCACAGTGGCTTCCAAGAGGGGCTCATAATATCAGATACGCGCCGCTCTAGCTTTGACTAGATACCACCTCGTTTCTTATCTCGCCCCCTTGGTAGGAGTCGCGGAACAGCCTCTATTCTACGTCTACCGAATGGCCGGACGCTGCTATTCAATCAGGTGCCAGCAGTGAGAGCGAAGTCCCTGGCTTTATGATATACCCAGCCGTCGAGCCAGCTCGACAAATCCTTCTTCTCCTTGAGAAATCCACTAATAAAATCATTAGCTCTAAAACGGCTGAAAGGGTGGATGATATGCATGTAGGGTATCTCCCAGGAGCCGGGCTACTGTTGCTTCAGACGACGGCAGGGGGACAAAAACACTGAAATCATCTTACCAAGTCAACCCAGCCCCGTGCATCCTGCCAACGGCTATCTTCACTGATGAGATTCAGTAATAGGTTACTCACGGATCGAGCTTGGCGAACAAGCGGGCCTATCAGAAATGCCGTTCTACTTACTGCGACCACGCCTCCTCGCGATCTCGTTCGACGTAAATTGTCCGTAGCCCGTTCGCCCTAGCTGCGTGAAGGTCGCCAAGGTGCGCGGCAACCATTGCTACCTCATTGGGCGCGCAGTCAAGGGCGTCGGCCGCGCCCCGATATGTAGACGGATGCGGCTATCCGCAGCGGGCCAGTCAGTCACGCTCTTAGGGCTGGATGGCCAGGGGGTATCCGTAACAAGGGTCTTCTTACCTTGTAGGCACCGAAGTCCGCAGTTGATATAATGCGTCTGAATCCAAGAGAACCGTACTTGTTGAGATCGTCTAACAGGGAGCGGTTCCCATTGGAAAGCGTCGCCGTGACGTATCTTGTCCCGAGCTTCTGGATACCCAGGGCTGAGTCGTTCCATGGCCTTAGGTAGTGCCAGGTGAGACTTAGCGAGCGTACCTCTTCCTCCGCGTACACGCCTTCCAACTCCCACTTCTGTAGCAGTTCCTTAAGGCTTTCATAATGATGCGTATCGATGTCTCTCCATTCTGTCTGCCCAGGTACAAAGGTCCAAGTAAATTCGCCATACGAGTCTCTCCATTCTTGCGCAAAAGTGCCCCAGTCTCCGTCCGAAATGCCTCTTAGACGCAATTGAAGCGGCTCGGGAAGTTCTTTAAAGACTGGTGATGCGATCTTATCTCGGGCTCTCTTGATGAGTTCGTCGTGAACTGTTGACCGCCAGTCCACGACAGTACCAAAGACATCAAACGTCAGGGCCTTGATATCTCTTAGCGCCTCTATAGATGGCGACATGATTGAGGGAGACGTGTAGACTTTTTTCGAAACGCCCAAGTCCTTAGGAAGTGTCCGCACACATCTCTCATTTAAGTAGCCTCAACGGTGCATCTCTCGGTATTATGTCGGCCACGATGCCCGAACGATGCAGTCATCGTTTCCCCGCAACCAGCCTCGCGTGAGCAATGACACATCTCCGTTCGAGCGTTCCGGTGCTGCGGCGGACTAAACAGCAGTGAAGAATCGCGCCAATGACCGGCTTCTTACTTACTTCTTTCTTTCTATCTATGGTCCATATCTTGCGCATCTACAGGAGGGCGTCACCTCGTACTCACTGTACCATCCACTGGCTGAGCAGCAAAAGGCTTCTTGCATTGATGACTCCTGGGGTGGCACCTGGCCAGCTCTATCTAATCGCGGGGTTTGATGTCGGGAGTCATTGGTATACGCCTAACGATCCAGCATATTAATCCGTACTCCGCATCTACAGAGGCCTGAGACATACGACCCCCACATACCGCAGTACATGAATCGACCGCAATGCAAAGAGGTCCTACCGACCTGCCAATCATAATGGACCCCCAGGATTCTAGGATCCGATATCAGATCAGACGTCACCGCGCTCTAGTGCTACGTCGAATCTGTGCTGTGCCCCCCGCCTTTCTTTGCCTTCACCCCGGGCCTACACTAGACACAGAGAAACCTCACTCATATTCATCAGCTGCTAAATAAACAGAAGGGGGAAGAAAAGCGGTAATAAAAAGAGGGAAAGCAGCATTGTATAGCGGTAACACTCGCGAAATAGACAAGTCCCAACGTATACGGTTACCATTTTCTGCTTCCCTCAGCAACGGTTGGATTGCTGACCCGAGCTTCTCCTCCTCTGCCAGATCCTGGCACTCCTGCTCTCCTTATGTTCATGATTTCTTTTCTTTGTATGTCTACCTACCTATCAGGCCTGGAAGGGCATCTAGAGAAGGTGAGAGAGAAACTGTTATGGGGTTCATAGATGCTCATCCCGACTCGACGGGTCGCAAGATGTGTTACACAATAGACTAACCGGGCAACATCTTTTTTTCCTACTGAATTGTGCTTATCATTCATGCTTATTCATTTACTCATTTACTTATTCCTGCTGTCTCTACCTAGAGGGAAGGCAAATAGACTGCATCGGCAAGCCTCATAGGCTGCTTGATTTACTTTCTTATCATCAGTTGTGCATTTACCTACATGCCACGCAGGGAAAACATGTAGCGAGTAGGTAACGTGTAGCTTACTTGAAGATACGTTACATGCAAGGCGCTCTTTGTCCAACCCGTCATCCTTCTGCCTGCCCTGCCCTGCCCTGCCCGCCTATCTCATTAATGTAAACTGCTCATATCAGGCGACGGTCGCCCGCATCGGTAAACGGGGGGATCGATTATGGGTTACTGGGAATACAACTCGTATGTATGGTGATAGTCAATCTATGGCAGTCAAGGTATGTTATTCCATTTGATGTTTACCGTAGGTAGTAAAGAGAGATAAAGAGAGAAGCAACAAGACGACTCCCTGATTGGTGAGCAAACCTCTCTCTCTATCTCTCAGCTACCTACTCTCATTACTCCCGCCATTTATCGATCAGTGAATTTAATCAACCTATCAGCGTTTCTTTCGCTTCGCACTACCCGACTCGTCCATGTTCAGCAAAAGGTTAGAGTCGAGGGGAGAAATCATACACTACTAGGGATGGGACCTACACCCGGTAGGACTTACCTTTTACTCGCTTTAGTGTACGTGTGTCTGTTCGTTCGTTCATTTATGCATTCACTCATCAATGGACCGGACTAGGCGGGCGTCCCGTCCTGTGGTCTTGAAGGAAAGGCATTGCGGGGGAAGCAGGCTACAGACGGGTATCTTCCTCCCGGGGCCGAACCGAACCAGTCGCGGCGCGGCGCGGAAGAACCATGCATTCATTCGTGAAGACTTGTACGTGCTTATATATTGAGTATCTGCATAGTAGGTGGTAGTAGTAATATATGCGTACTACATGATATGTGCGAGCGGGCGTGCGTATGTGCACATATCTACGCAGCATCTATCTATCTACAGCATGAATGTATCTCTTGGTCTCCATGGTAGATGGTAGATAGACGATTGGTTGTTTTACCCCAGAATAACCTTAGGTAGATACCTCCTTACGCGATCTAATCTGATCTAAAACGTCGGCGTCCTCGTCTCGAGCAAGATGCCAGCCAGCCAGCGAGCCAATGTTCTTACAATACATTCTGTATGCACGCTTTGCTTGCTTTTAGCATCAATCAATCAATGCTACTTAACCTACCCTGCCGTATCCTACAGCAGGTACTCTACTCCAGCTAAGTAGGAAGTCCTATCCTCCATCAAATCGGTAAGTAGGTAAGTACTGATCTAGGAAACCCAAGCCGAAATCAAGAGCCGGATCCAAGCCTTGCCCGTCGTGGCGGTCTCATTCCCTGGTCTGTGAAATGCAGGGACGCTTGGGGGTCATATAGAATATGCTGCCTGCTTTCCTTACTTACTTACTTACTTACTTAATCACTTAGTTACGTTACTTATCACTCCATACTGGTCGTACATATGACCTAGGAGAAAAAACAATAACCAGTAGAGTAAGCAAGCAAGCAAGCGGGTAAATAATTAAGTAAATAAGTAGATAGGTAGACATATTCCAACTATACAACACGGGCGTTCAAGAATACACCAAGACAGTTACGGTTTCATATATAATATATGGACGACCTACCTACCTACCTACACTATAAACGACAAAACCAAATACGTAAATGCGATTGTTAGCCGTTACTCGTAAATAATTGGACCTAACCTACATGCTCAGATCTACCTTATCCCTTCATCAGCCAGTCCTGCCGGTAGTACACCTTCTTCAAGTGCTTAGGAGTCATGATCCAGAGTGCATATGGAGAATAGATAAGATAAATGTATGTATACACGGCTTCTTCTATATCTCTCTCATACACACTACGTTGTTGAATAGATAGATAGACGGGTGCTTTTGAGTTTTTGACATCTTCCTGCTTTCTCTGTTCTCTTCTTCGCCTTCCCTACGGCTCTTGGCTTCAGTTTAGAACTTCCTTACCTTGCGTTGCCTGGTTACCCTAGATGCTTAATTAACTTGATAATGCAGCGAGCAAATCTTATGCGTTTCTCAGCGATAGGCTAACCATACGAGAAGGAAGATTAACTACAGTCACACTCACTTAACTTAGTTCAAAGACAGCATCTTCCCTATATTATATATAACACTAACAGCAATTAGAAAATACTGAACACACTCATGCACGATGGACGAGAGGCTAGAATAATGCAACAACACGACACTTAAACTGATTCGAGCACGATGAAGTGCGCTGTTATTTACCCGAATTCTTTCTGTATGGCTTGTATTGCGCCGTCTATGGTATCTAGTCTGGCGCTATTGCTACGATTTCCAGTCAGAGCAGGACAGCTCACAGGGTTATATAGAAGCGGTAAATTAGCTTGGTTTCCGATTCTGGTCAAATTACTCGAGCTTGTTCTGTATGGCTTGCGATTCCCTTAAAGCCTTGAATTTAGCGACCGCATCGTCTAATGATAGGACAACCTGTTCGTTACTTTGCGCCTTCTCCGCAGAGTCTCTGCTTCTGATAGTAACAGTGCGATCGGTCATTTCCTTCGCACCGAGGACCCTGAGAGAAATTTGTTAGTATCACAGGTTCGAATAATACTCTTGGAAGATCGTGTTTGCTTACAGTATGAAGTTGTACTGGAGGAGCTGCGCACTTCGGATTTTCTTATTCAAAGTGTTTGCGCTGAGATCTATATCGGCGTGGAACTCGTTCATACGCAGAAGAGTCTGTACCTCCTTGACGTAGTCGTAGGCGCTGACCATAACGGGAATTACCATTACTTGACGCGGACTAATCCAGAAGGGCCACTTTCCACCGAAATGCTCTGTGAGAATACCGATGAAGCGCTCAAAACTGCCATATATGGCTCGGTGAATGATGACGGGACGAACATGGCCTTGCCGAGGGCCGCCTTCTCCATCGGGAGCAGAGGTAACGGCTGATTCGTCAGCTGTCTGATATGACAGATCAAACCGCTCTGGTAGTTGGAAGTCTAGTTGAATGGTCGCGCACTGAGAAACATTAGCGTGGAAGCGGTGCGAGTAGGACAAGGCGGCCATACCTGGAAATCACGGCCAAGTGCGTCGGTAATGGTGATGTCGACCTTTGGGCCATAAAATGCGCCATCGCCAGGATTTAATTCCCAAGGCACTGTGTTATGGCAGAACTTATCGAGAGCCGACGACAGCGTTTTCTCGGCCTTATTCCACGTTTCTATGCTGCCGAGGAATTTCTCGGGTCGTGTTGACAATTTCAGCTTGAAGGAGAAATCAAGTTTGCCATAAACGCTTCGGAGAAAATCAAACACCCCCGACATCTCGTCACCCACCTTTCTCGGGTTAGATAATCTATCGTGTATCTATGGAACAGAGTGGCGGGCTTACCTGGTCTTCTGTACAGAAAATGTGCGAATCATCCTGCACAAAACGTCGCACACGTGTCAATCCACTCAAAGCACCGGACGCCTCGTTTCGGTGAAGGACTATAGATCACATCAATTAGTCGTCGTGTAACACAATGTAAAACCAAAGGTCCATGAAAGAGTCGCCCTTACCACCAAACTCAGCCATGCGAATGGGTAGTTCCCTATAGTTACGAGCACGAGATCCGAAAATAAGACAATGGCCCGGGCAATTCATCGGTTTCAAAGCCCAAATATCTTTCTCGACTTCGAAGGTGAACATATCCTCATGGTAATCTGGTGAGACGGTAAGTTTGTTGCCGTTTTGTATACGCAGTATTGTACAACTTACGCTCCCAGTGGCCAGACTTCTTCCACAGGGCGGAATTGAACATATTGGGAGAGTGGACCTCTTGATACCCGCGCCTCCAGTACTCTTTCCGTATGAAGCTCTGCAGGGTATTATATATTATAGTGCCATGAGGGAGCATGAATGCAGAGCCTGGTGACATGTCGTGGAATAAGAACAGCTCTTGATCTTTTCCGATCCTTCGATGGTCTCTCTTCGCAGCTTCTTCGAGGAATTTGAGGTGCTCAGTAAGCTGCTTTTTGTCCGGGAAGGATATTCCATAGACACGCTGGAGGGAATCGTTAGCAGGGTCGCCAAGGAAGTACGATGCCGAGAGCTTAAGAATGCCAAAAGCCTTGATCTTGCCCGTGTCTGGGACGTGGGGGCCACGGCACAGGTCGATCAGGGGACCGCATCGGTAGACGGTGGTAGATGTTCCATCGGGGATCTTGTCCCCAATGATATGCTGTTTGTATTTGTTGGACTTGAACATCTCGAGTAATTGCTCCTTTGTAACGGTGAGCCTTTGAAACGGCTGCTTCTCGCTGATGATGGAGGTCGCTAAGCTCGTCAAGGGGTCGACATCTTCGGTGGAGCTGACGGCACGGTTTTCGGGGAGTGCCATCTCGTAGTAGAAGCCTGCGACGTGCAAGGGTCAGTAGACGTGTACTGTATTCCCATGCGCAGCACAATCATGATAAGTTGGCGTACCATTTGTCGTGGGTGGGCCGACGGCCAAGTGTGCGCCAAACCTCCGCTCGGCTGCTTCTCCGAGGATGTGGGCACTGGAATGCCAGAATACCTTTTTGCCCTCTTCGGAGGCGAAATCGAAGAAGGCGAGGGTCGCATCGCCCTCCAGTGGGCGAGTCATATCCCAAAGTTCGTCGTTGACCTTGGCGACGACGGTGCGCTCGGCCAAGCTCTTGCTGATACCTCGCGCGATCTCGAAGGGCGTGGTCTCCCAGGAGGTGCCGACGTGGACCTTGCCGTCGGGCAGAGTGATGTTGATTGGCTCGCGCGGCTTCTGGGCATATTGTTGCTGCTGCTCGTTCCACAGCTTGTCGAAGAGGGAGATGCGATGTTCCAGGAAAGACGGTGCCGGGCGAAGCTCGAGCTCGACAGCAGCGCCGCCTTTGGCGGGCTTGGACTTGGGCTTGGTCTCCTTAGGCTTGGCTTCCTTGGAAGACATCTTTTTGACTGGCCCTGTCCTGCGAAGGCACGGGATATCGTCTCGATCGGCAATTGCTTGGGCTGGGAGTCGCAGTCGGCCTGGGGAATCTTGCACGCTTCACTGCTACTTAGGTAGTTTAACAGAAACCGAAACGAATTATCTGGCAATCGATGGTGGGGTGAGTTGACTAGCTGAGGGGCAGGCACACTACTAACTGCAGGTGGGCTTCCACTTCTCTTATCTGGCTGATATGACTCAGGCATGAGTGGTTCGAGCGCCGTTGTCGCTCAGAAGTTACGCCAGCCACTACCATACGGCGTCTGCTACAAGGAGGCATAGCCCCAAATTGGAGTCATTTTGACACAGCTGACTAGAACTTTAAGAACGACTATCCAAATTCATTGATGGGAAATTTGATGGGTTCCGAAAGTGACTTTCTCTGACTCTGTTGACCCATGGCATCTAAACGAGGCCGAACCTACACAACATCTCAGGTGAAATTTTCGATTCAATCCTGAAGCAACAGTAATTCACAACTGTAAGCACGATATATTGTTTGTGGTCAAAGTAAAACCTCAATTTTGGAAAGATATTCCAGGATGAAAAGGTTTTAATCTTGATATTCAGTATCTTCGGACTACTTACATAAAGTGCCCTGCGTGTGCCTTCAATGTTGTTACGAGAAGATAGCTTTAGACTGTTCTTAGAGAAACTCATACGTGATTACGATGCTTGATTCCCAAAGATGTTTCAATAGACTCACCGCGATCGCTAATTGAATCACATCGTGGAGCTCCTCAGTACGTTCAGTACCTACTTCGCCGAGAGGATGCAGGCTCCTTAAAGCTTCTTCCTTAAAGAACGTGTTGAGACTGAATGAGCCTTCTATAGACTAGTTCCGAGACTCTTTCAACAACTGGAATGGAAGTGGTATCCAAATCCTAAGTCCAATATGACATTTATTATCAAGCAATAACATTAACCCTAGCCTCAGCCAACGTACAGCACAACTTTGATGGATTAGGTGACAAGACCGTCTTATCCTCATCTATAGCCTCATGTACGTTACTTCTCATGTGGTCGTCGTAGGTACTCATTGAACCGCGTTATCCAAGACAGCGGCGAAGTAAACGAACCAAACCGCCTCGCAATTCATATCCAACAACGACCTACCTACTACCAACATCCTTCCTCTCTTACTACTCTTCACGTCAACATGTAATAGTAATACTGATCAACCTCGTCCTCAAACGCCTCCCGATCCCACGGCACCAGCAACCCGCTCCTCATTCCCTTCTAGTGAACAGCACCTGTGGGCGAAGGAGCTCTACAGATAGCCGACCCTTGCAAACTAAACCGGAGAGCGAATCCTATTTTTGCAGGACCGTCTGCATCTCAGGTGTCAGGTGTATGCTGATCGATCCATTCTCTTATCCATCAATCAGTCACAAAAGTCAAAAAAGGGTGAGAGGGTGTCTAGGGAGGATGGCTAGATAATAAAGAGTAAAACAAGTAACAGCCCCGTATGCAAGTTTGCGGCATCTAGCATGATCAATCTAAGTTGGTATCTACAGTACTATGCGCCGGAGTGCGTGGAAAACTAACCTGGGAGTTTTATAAATAAGGAGATGCATAGTAATTAAGCACTGCAGGAATATTGCTTGCTACAGGTGAAACAAGCAGACGATGTTATACAGCTCCACCCTCTGCTTAGTTCATGACATATCCGTAAACTAATTCAGCCCAGTTGTCGGGTTATTATAGAAGAGAGAAAACAGTCTGAGCTACTTACTACATCGATTGCTGTTCTCCTCATGCCGAAAACCTAATAAAATCGCTGAGGATAGTTTAAAATCTAAAGGTAAGGCAAGAGCAAGGCATGAATGACAGGCATTAAAACGGCACCATGCAAGTATGTCGTATGTACAAGCTGAGATTTGCCGTAGAATCTACAGACACTAGTTGCGAAGCAGGTGCGGCAGGCTACGCTATGCCTCTGAAAATACCTGTGTATACATACAAAATCGTCTCATAGGGAGACATGTTCAGTAAAGTAGCCAAAGCACCACCCAATCGGTAAACAGAGATGGTGAAGTCAATCGAGCCCCGGTTGTCGCTGCTCATGCCACCCAAGCACTAATCAAAGCTGAGATAACCAAGGAGCTTGAAACTGAGCGTTTCAATGTGGCTAATTGTGTCAAGGGTTCTCCTGAAGAAAACAAAAGGGTAATTGTAACAGAACGCCAAATAAATCTAGCTTGACCGGGAACAGTTCAACCAAAAAAATAGAAAAGAATGCGACCAACATTCTTTTCCCCTGGTGCAATCGCAGATCGTCGAAAAATAACAGATAAATAGGAAGATCGGGAGAGAAAAACAATAATCCGGTCCAACCTTTGCTCCTCGCGTACCCCATATCTCATCAAGATATATTTCATAGGATAACACTATGCCTAGTAGGGAATCCTTTTATTCGCGCAATGCATTTTCGTCGCCAAATGGGCTGCTGTTTCTGGTAGCGTTTGAGGAATGCCGGTAAGGGTCGATTTGTGAAGCACGCCTCGTCGACTCTTCAATCACAGCGCTGAGTGAACTGTTCCTCCTTGTGGTATTCTTCCCTGTAGGGCTTTTCTCCGCAGGGGGGTCCGAAAAGGGACCTTGATCGCTAGTCGGCGTGTCATCCTCAATCAGAGTCACAGCAACTGACTCGCGCTCATTACCCCGTGTAGTAGCTTCACTACGCGCGAGAGCCTGAGGCCCAGGACTCTCAAGCTCCGCAATCGTTGGTGTTGCCGAACTGGACGACGACTTGGACGAAGAGGCTTTGATATCGACGGTTTTAGGTCCGGTACCGACACGCACAACCTGCGGCCTTACCGAGGTGGCGGTTGACGCACTGGCATTCTTGAAAAAGGTCGAGCCAATACTGAAAGCAGGAGACGGGGGAGGTCTGTCATATTTCTCGTAGTTTACGGAAGGGACTGGGGGCGCCGAGTCGTCACTATTGGTACTGGCGGCGCGTGATTTGACGCTGACAAGGGATGGTTTCAAGAAGTTGCCTTTCTGTGCTGGCACGGGCGAGACAACAACGTTCTTTCCATAGATAGTAGAGGCCACGCTGGAACGTGGAGCATACGATGTGCGAGCATAGGATGTTCGGTCGGTATAATTAGAGATACCAGAGTATGTTGAGTCGCGAAGATCGCCTGGTACGAAGAAATGTTGATCCTCGTAAGGAGACGACGTGGCGCTTTCGGCATGGGCGATAGGAATTGGGGGTACGGGAGGGACGAGTAGCGTAGGTGAGGTTGGTGTTGCTCGGTTGGTGACGCCCGGGATGTAGGCTATTTGGATAATATTCGAAGCTCGAGTCAAGACGGTCGAGGCAATAGAATGTACTGTGTGCGTCGACTCTCTTTGTGATCGCCTCGAGGCGAAATCGTTATCCATACGTTCCTTCGTACGTTCACCTTCTCCTTGCCACTGCTCGGCATAGTTGCCTCTCTTATTCTTAATGCAGAACCTCCACAACAAGTATGTTAGAGCCGCGATTAAGACTAGACCACCGATGACACCACCAGCAATTGCTCCGGCGTTAGGCCCCGAGTTACTGCTGGATGAGACTTTGGCAGGATCTGATTGGCATACAGTCTGTGAACACGTCTCACAGGTCGGGGGGTTCACAACACAGCTCTCGTCGGCAGCGCATACTGGGCAGTCGGGAGGTGTGTCTGGGCATAGAACACATCCTTGTTGGCGCTTGAGTAAAGAGGAGCTAACGTCTTCGTCTGAAAGTCACGGTTAGTTGGGCATCCTGCGACGTAGGAGTGGCAGAACTTACCAACTGCGAAGCCCACGAAACCGGGTATTCCTGCCATATTCGATGATATACTTGAATAAACTTCTAAGCAGGCGGTGAATTATATTTGATAGCGTTTACAGTCGATTATTGCTTTGTAACAGATCAACAATCTGGAAAGAGGCTTGGCGATTGGCGTGCGCGATGCAGATCTTGTCAATTTAGGGGGCGGACCGTTGTTCCAGTCTCAGTTGACAAGAGCGAGTGAAATCGGCAATTGTAGGTATGTTTCCAGCTTAATACCTTCTATTCCAAGCGAAAGCGATATACGTGAAATGGTATAGGATGTAGATGTCGTGAGGTAGGGGCAGGAAAGAATGAGCAATGGAGGATTTGATCAAACGAGTGACAAAGAGACTAGCTCAGAGAAACAAAACGAAACGAGTTAAGACCACAATAATAATATAGCGATTGCCAGTTGCGTGCAATCTAGAACGACATGAGGAACATCAAGTATCCGCGGGGCGTGGAGGGCGATAATAAAAACAACCCGTCGTCGACACCGTCGCTGTCCGGGGGAGAGGAGCTGGTGTTGTAGTGATTGACGGTGGGCAGGAATTGGTCGTGGGTTGGAATGCGGCGGCAGGTGGTGAGAGGGCGACCGAAGACGTGGAAGGGGAAGAGGAGACAAAGGAGGATGTAGGCCAGGGACGACGAAGTGGACGGGGCTCTCTCCAGTACACTACCTGCTCAGGGCCCTGCGCAAGGGCACTGGGAACACAAATTGCGGGTACGGGTTAATATTGAACTGGCAGCCGGCAGCGCTGGGGGAGCCGCTAGACTAAATACCGAAAGGCACCAGCGGTTTGGCGAGATACTGGGACCCTCCAAGGGGGGCGGGTCTACCCTCTGATTGGTCTGTGGCTGCTTAATAGACTGCTCTTAGGATCTGGTGCCCTGAGAGGAATATGACCCCCGGCTCAGTATAGGCAGGGTATAGTTGATAACAATTGCCAGATCGCAAGACGTTGTTCTTGGTACTATAAAATAATATGGCCTGCAGCTGGCGACTTGTAATGCCTTTTGTAGTGCAGAATATTTAAAGCCTTATTACCACGCCGCAGACTAATTACGAGGTAGATGGTGCAGACTAATCCGAACAACACTAAGCTTGGAGGCGTGAGGCCGAGACCTAAACAGATCTGGGATAGCCACATGGGATCAGCAAAAAGCCGTTTAGATTGCTTGCATAGCTGTCTTGACGCCAATCATGCACAGGTATACGAATATTACTTGACAATCATGATACTAGTCTATATGTTTTATTCGTATGTCTTGATTTACAAGTCGCCAGAAATGTCGCTGTAAGGTCGATAACATGGTGGCATTCTATGATATTGCAAATGAGTAGCTGTCAAAGAGATATTCTGAAGCCATCGTTGTGCGATGATTCTATATTTTCCGAGGCCTGAGAGGACCCCGGACAGAAGATCGTCAACGGCCAGACTGTTTAACTCAACAACTCTTCCCCAGTTAGATCGCCGAATTGTCCAAAGGCGGACTGAGGGCCCGGTAGTTGAAAAGAGCTTAAATTTATTGAGTGGGTTTCAATTGATTTTTAAAGAAAAGTGAAGTTTGCCTTGCAAAGGGTGTTAAGACTTGACCATGTGTTTTGTGTTGCGGGTAATGTGCCTGCGTGGCAACACGGCAAGGGAGGTGTCAGTCTTTTGGGTCTTCTCAGGAATGCCATGGCACGACCGAACTATTTCAATAGCCTGTTGGTCTATAACAAAGTAGCGTAGTAAGACCGAGTCTTTCAAAGAGAACACAATATCTAACTTTAGGTACGATCCCCAGCTGCGGTGGATGCATTTTGTGTTAAGATCGTGCTGTCTGAAGTTCAAGTTCGTGTTTGTTTTTCACCACCAGACATCATGCTTGAATCTATCGATATATATATATGTGAAAGCGACTATCATTGCACGTCTCATCGAACAAATTTTCTCTACCATTTAAAGTGAGAGGGCGACACCGATATTGGAGAGTGACAGATGCCATCATCGCAATAGGCAAAAGATTGGGGTCAGCCCGTCCAGCCTTATTCCAGCCTATAGCCGTGACCCAACAGCTCTTTTCATTGACTGGGGAAAACACTGCCAATATATAACCCAATGCAGTGCCGGAATGCCATCAAGGCGGTCTGTGTTGGACCACGTGAGCGGTGCTGATGTGAGACAGCAAAATCATGCAAAAACAAGATGGCAAATGATACACGGTGTTAAGCAATACTGTTTACGAGCGATCAAGCACCGCCTGTCGTGTATCGCAGTTGATCCCTTATTAACTATTAGCAGTTCTAACTTGCGTTGTAAACACTGAGGGCCGTCTCTCTACTCGTAGTCTATATAACACCTAGCAGAGCCATATTGCCTACATACTTAAATTAAGGGCAAAATTTACCTTTGAGGCTTGCTTACAGAGTTGAAAGGCCAGGATAATAGCCAGCCTTAAACCTTAAGTCCATACAGCTTCATATAGAGTCCATCAAAAGGTAAGGGTCCCCCTTTTCTTTCATGAGTACAGTGAATAGCTTACAGTGTATATATCGTATGCGTACTCAGTGAGCTGCTTAATTTCTATTTTTATCGAAACTCCACGGAACGTTTCCCCACCAGTACTTCCAAGGTAGTACGCAAAGTGGGCTCTACTTCCCTACGAAGTATTCCTTAGTTTGCAACAACGAAGACGATTTGGCATCAATATAATAACAGGAGCCTTTGGCAAGCCGAGAACCTAAAGCGAATATATATTGCAATTGTATACCGCAGGATAACTGAGCATACAGTTCTGTGGAGAGATCTTAAAGGAACTTAGGTCAGTGCTTTCGACAAGTAACTACTATAGGTAGATTACAGGCACAGTACGTATGCAGCTGGCGTTGAACGAACATGGGGCAGTTCGTTTCATGCTCATAAGCTAACAACATAAATGGCGACAGCGAGCTTCTTTTTAGACTAGGCATGCTGGACAGACAGTAGAAGTGGACGCACTTATGTATTTAGGTACCTCCTAGCCTCTTCGCCTACCAAGTACTTTGTACCCAGACTGCCAATGTAGTGTAGCGCAAGTACTTGCCATTCAGGAGATCATTTAAGCCCCTGAAAATACGAGTTTTAGACAACCAACAAGACGCCAAGGGAATACCTTCCCATACAATACCTACCTTCGCTGACGGCCCTATATGCATTGCACTAGATACTTAACTGTCCTTTTGAGGAGAGATCGGCCGGACGGAATAGAGGTATATGTCCACCGGTTCATTGCCTACCTCGCCTACTTGATATGAACGCAAGCAGGTTTTGTTTGCCCTGCGGTGGCATACTACGTACGTGCAGGCGCAGCATACCCGCTTGCCCGCTGAGTCCTGTGAAATGAATTGCGTATCTTATTAGCGTCCAGGGGCCACCTATGGTACCTCCGGAGGGTTCCTTGGCTGGGTAGTACGGCAGGGTACTACGGCTGTATTTAGCTCTAAGGCTGTGGCTGAGCTAGACCCGTCAGCTGAACTAGCTACATAAGGCAAAAGGATAATTCACTTTCATTATGCCTCGTCTCGACTCATGCGATTCAGGGACAGCAAAGAAACAAGACCCTTTACTCATATAGTTTTACACTATTACTGACGAATCTCTAGCATATTGGCATACCTACATATCTATATTATTCAAGTTGGGAGAGTTCTTTAGCTGTGACGTATATGGTGGTCGGTTGGTCTAAGAAGTCTGCATTGGGACGTTGCATTTGAGGTCATCCATGCACATGCAGCCGCTTGCTACCATGTACCGGTAGCAGCAATATCCGCTCAGATCCGCTCTTGGCGCGCACTGTTCTACTGTAAGTTTACGTGTAAGATCAAAAAAAGTGCAGCGCAAAGGGTAGTGCAAACCTACGAAAATACTGATTCGTGAAGCAGTCTAACACCAACCAAGATGGCTGCTGGTATGTGTTTTTCCGAATACTTAATGGGGTGCCTTTATGGTTCCACGTACGCCTGCCAGGTATACAGAGCATCTGTCGTCTGTACGCTCAAAGTGCATGGGGATATGTCACCGCAACTTAATAATAGCCTAACCCAAGTAGAGTGCGCAAGGCTTATTTATGCTAGCAAATTGTAAGTATGGATGCTACGGACTACGAGTATGCTGACGCGCGACAGCGTAAAGTGTGCCTACCGTAAACGCTCCCGCTGCCTCATAGGCGCAAGCCGGTTGTAAGATGAGAGCCACCAATCTATATAGTATATTAACCTTAGGCTCCTTTCAGACAAGTTTGATCGCATAAGTTTACCGTTTACTTTTTGAAAAAAAAAAAAAAAAAAAAAAAAAAAAAAAAAAAAAAAAAAAAAAAAAAAAAAAAAAAAAAAAAAGAGCTTTTCTATTTAGGGGCAAACATAGCCAATCTCCTGGGCTGTTCGCGCAGCTAAGCCACATTGACTAGTTGGAGCGGTCCCTCTCTCAGATCTCTTGATTGGCTCATTCTGTCTGGGCCTCTCCTGTGGCCAACTCCCACTCGGCCCAGCCGCTGCTGTACCTAGGTAATTGGTACCTACACTGTTTGCAGGTAGCTACCTGAGACTACAGGTATGGCAGTAGCCTATTAGGGCATGTATACAGTACCAGGGCCGCGCATGTACAGTAGTACTTTTAGGCGATGAATGGCTTTGCGCTTCTGCAGATCCCAGCCAGAAGAAACACGAGTTTATCTAAAGGCGTCACTGTCCCATGTACATTCTCCCTGTTTTCCTTCTGAAACAATTTACCACGGCGAAGAGATTTTCTCTTACCTACCTACCGAAGGCTGGGTGATCCATCACATCACACTGTCCTTTACAGCTTCATTCTTTTCTTTCCCACTTATCATCGTCTTGCAGTGTAATATTCGCTCTCCTGCAAACAGTCCCTTCGCTTTCCACCTCGTAGCTCTTTGTCACATTTGTGGGGGGCCATCATCGACTAAGAGCTTCTGCCCCCTAGATCGTCTCATCTTACGACTCAGGCTTCCGTGCATCAGCGGCCATCGAGACAGCCATCCATCCCCCTTAAAGCTCTGGTTTCGTTTGCACATTTTGTGAGCTGGTCAAGAAGCACTTTTGGTCATTGCGAATAACGGCCCGTTGAGCCTATCGCAACCATGGCGTACAATCCTCCTGGGAATAATGAGTATGACGGGCACCATCTGCAGGACCTCCCTACAGGCAGCACGGTATGTGCAAGAGTTAACCTTAACCTTAACCATAACCATAACCATCATGATGGGTTTCAGCTCTTTTTTTAAGGTTCTGCAGCTGACTTGATGGCTTACAGTATCATCTACCGCCCGTAGACCAGGACGACGATGAATCGCAGCGACACCTGCTCTCCCAAGGGCAGGGCCACTACGAGCAAGATCGACTTGGCGCACATACACCTCCAGTGCGCCCTGTCTCCGCCTACAGTCTTACGGAGTCTTACGCAACAAATGCTCCCCCTATGACCCAGACCCCACAGCCGTATGGCAACGAGTATGCAGGAGCATACGGAGGGCACCAGCTGGAGGATACTGGCTTTGGCTTCGGCGCAGACACACCTCGGCCAGCCTCTACCGTAGATTCCGACGAGAGTTGGATCCGACGCCAGCAGCCGGGTGGGGCACCTGGCGGCCTCAAGCGTTACGCCACGCGAAAGGTCAAGCTTGTTCAGGGATCAGTTCTCAGCGTAGATTATCCTGTGCCTAGTGCTATCAAGAACTCCGTCCAGCCTAAGTACGCCGACAATGAGAGCGGCACCGGCGAGTTCGTGAACATGCGATATACCGCCGCGACCTGCGACCCTAACGATTTCACCCTCAAGAATGGATACGATCTTCGCCCGAGAATGTACAACAGGCACACCGAGCTCCTCATTGCCATTACCTATTACAACGAAGACAAGGTCCTGTTTGCCCGAACACTGCATGGTGTCATGCAGAACATTCGCGACATCGTCAACTTGAAGAAGTCTACATTCTGGAACAAGGGTGGCCCTGCTTGGCAGAAGATCGTTGTTTGCTTTGTCTTCGATGGTATAGAGAAAGCAGATAAAGCTACTTTGGATGTTCTCGCAACTATTGGTGTATTCCAAGACGGCATCGTCAAGAAGGAGGTCAACGGCAAGGAAACCGTTGCTCACATTTTCGAATACACCACCCAGCTGTCTGTGACGCCAAACCAGCAGCTCATTCGGCCATCACCGACTGAGGACAGCCCTCAGACACTACCTCCGGTTCAGATGATCTTCTGTCTGAAGCAGAAGAACAGCAAGAAGATCAACTCTCACCGTTGGCTCTTCAATGCGTTTGGCCGTATCTTGAACCCCGAGGTCTGCATTCTCCTCGATGCCGGTACGAAACCGGGAGCAAAGTCGCTCCTGGCATTGTGGGAAGGCTTCTACAACGATAAAGATCTCGGTGGTGCTTGTGGTGAAATTCACGCCATGTTGGGCAAGGGCGGCAAGAAGCTGCTCAACCCTCTAGTTGCCGTGCAGAACTTCGAGTACAAGATCTCTAACATTCTGGACAAACCTCTTGAGAGTTCTTTCGGTTACGTCTCTGTGCTTCCTGGTGCCTTCTCTGCGTACCGCTTCCGAGCGATTATGGGTCGACCTTTGGAGCAATACTTCCACGGTGATCATACCCTCTCAAAGATTCTAGGTAAGAAGGGTATTGAAGGCATGAACATTTTCAAGAAGAACATGTTCTTGGCCGAAGATCGTATTCTGTGTTTCGAGTTGGTCGCCAAGGCTGGCTCTAAATGGCATCTAACTTACATCAAGGCGGCCAAGGGTGAAACTGATGTACCCGAGGGTGCGCCGGAATTTATCAGCCAACGTCGTCGATGGCTCAACGGTTCTTTTGCTGCTTCGCTTTATTCCCTCATGCATTTCGGCCGAATGTACAAGAGCGGTCACAACATCCTGCGCATGTTCTTCTTGCATCTTCAGCTCATCTACAACGTCGCAAACGTCATTTTCACTTGGTTCAGTTTGGCATCATACTACTTGACCACCACTGTTATCATGGACCTGGTTGGTACACCTTCGGACTCGAACGGCAATCATGGCTGGCCCTTTGGAAACAGCGCCACGCCCATTATCAACATCATTCTGCAGTATCTATACGTTGCATTCGTCATCCTCCAGTTCATCCTCGCGCTTGGTAACCGTCCCAAGGGTTCAAAATGGCAATACATCAGCTCGTTCGGACTGTTTGGTTTGATTCAATTCTATATCATCATCCTCTCGGTCTACCTCGTAGTCAACGCCTTCACGAATTCAGGCAATAAGTTTGCAGGTGACGACGCAGGCGACGCGCTGAAATCCCTGTTTACGACGAATGCTGAAGTTGGTATCATTATCGTCGCGTTGCTGGCCACTTTCGGATTGTACTACATTGCCTCTTTCCTCTATCTGGATCCATGGCACATGTTCCATTCGTTCCCCCAGTATTTGATTTTCGCGTCAACTTACATTAACATTCTAAATGTCTACGCATTCAACAACTGGCATGATGTCTCATGGGGTACCAAGGGTTCAGACAAGGCCGAGGCTCTGCCAACAGCAAATGTCGTGAAAGACGAAAAGGGTGAGGCAGCTATAGAAGAAGTGGATAAACCTCAGGAAGATATCGACAGCCAATTCGAACAAACCGTCAAGCGTGCTTTGGCTCCGTTCAAGTCTGAGCCAGAAGACGATAAGCCTGATCTCGAAGACTCCTACAAGTCTTTCCGTACATCACTCGTCATTACCTGGCTATTCACCAACCTTGCGCTCATTATTGGTGTGACAAGTGACAGCCTCGCTGCCTTCGGCATTGGTGTAAGTTTGAATGATGAGGATGACTCTAGGAGCAGCGGCATGCTAACATGGAACAGGGCAAAACTTCGGACAGAACCGCCGCCTATTTCAAATTCCTTCTTATTGCGACGGCCATTCTATCACTCGTCCGTTTCATCGGCTGCTTGTGGTTCTTGGGTAAGACCGGAATCATGTGCTGCTTTGCAAAACGGTAGACGGGAACACCATTCCCACACGAGAGCGCGTTTCATACGTTCTCCCAGTTTGTGTATAAAAAGTCGACCATCTATAGGACCCGGCGTCATAAGTTTGTCTGCTTTCTCCCTTTTCTGTACTGGATAGATGGAAGAGCGCGGCCAGGTGCGGGTCAGAACATTGGCCCTAAAATTTGTAGTTGCAGCATAATGACCACAGGCTGCCTCGAGAGCTCCCCCGGCTGTGATCGGCAGGGTTCGCGAATGTTTTTATATGCTATTAATAGGAACAATAACTGAACGACCAATTTACTTCATATATATTCATATGAGTCTTGTCTTGTAGCCGGTGCCATCTAACATGATCAGGGTGATTTGACCGAAAAACTCTAATAGTTGAGTATCTAGTATATACCTATTTATGAAGTTTGTATAGGTAAATGCAGCAACATCTTTGGCCCCACTACCAACCAGCATTTAACCCCACGTCAGAACCCCACGTTTAGTCTGAGAGCTGTAGCTTAACCTTGGACTTCTCAAAGTCCATCGAAATTTTTATTCAAACTTCCATTCTTTTTTTTTACTTGCTTTGAAAGTAGAGGGGGGACATACCGAACTCCAGGACCAATTCTAAATCTCGAAAAATTACACTGTATATTAGCAAGCATCACCATCATGGAGACTTTAGAAGAAATGCAAGCACGCCACCGCAAAGAACAACGAGACCTACAATCACGCATCACCAGCAAGAAGAAGAACGCGACCAAGAAGACGCGAAAGGGCGTCAACGACGAGTGCGCGGGTCTCGAGCGGGATCTAAAGGAGCGTCAGGAATCAGAACTCGACGCCCTGGCGGGAGGCGGACAGGCTGAAGAGCAGCAGAAGCAGGAGGACAACGAAGAGCCCAATGGCGCTTCTAATCAGAACACGATAACAAATGGCACGGAAAGTAGAGGCGAAGCGGAAACGGACACAAATCATATCACCGATAAGTTAAAAAAGACCACGGTATCCTTCGATTTACCCCCGCCCTCCGAACCCGCCGCGCAGACACAGACACAACCACAGGAACAAGGAGGAGGAGGGGGAGGCAAGAAGCGGAATCGCCAGAAAGATCGTCTGGCGCGACGCGCCGCGGAGCGGGAATCGGCCACCGTGGCAGCGGAGCAAGAGGCGCGCACGATGACGGACCACCGGGGCCTCGAGCGGTCGGCTCTCGAGCGCGCCTTCAGCGCCCACGGGCTGGTCGAGCACGAGATCGCGCCCGACGGACACTGTCTGTTCTCGGCGGTGGCGGACCAGCTTGCGCAACAGAACATGGCGATTTCCCCGTCCCCATCCTCAGATAGCAGGGACTCAGATAGCAGGGACAGTGGGACGCCGTCGCCGCCGTATAGAGTCGTGCGCAGGGTCGCGACGGAGTACATGGAGAAGCACCCGGACGGCTTCGCGCCGTTCCTCGAGGAGCCGTTGGAGAGCTACGTCCCGCGCATACGGGACACGGCCGAGTGGGGCGGGCAGCTGGAGCTGCTTGCGCTTGCCAGTGCGTATCAGGTTGAGATTAAGGTCGTGCAGGATGGGCGGACGGAGACGATAGAGCCGGGCGGTGGTGGTGAGGGGCTGGGGCAGGCTGGTGGTGGTGCTGTGGATAGGAAGACTATTTGGTTGGCGTATTATCGTCATGGGTATGGCCTTGGAGAGCACTATAACTCCTTGAGGAAGAGGTGACGGACTGGATTTGTTCTTCTGGAAGGTCGTGGGATGGTCTCGCGGTGGAGCTTAGATGTCGTGATGGGATACCGGCATATAAATGCGCAGTCCGCTTAGTGACTGTCGTCGTTTTATACTGCCACTTAAAGTCTATTGGCTTCAGCATACGAATAGCACGGAGACACTACTCGACGAGGCCTGAAAATTTCACCCCGTCATAATAGGATGGTGAAACCGTGGAGAGGTTCTGGCTATGGACCTAACTCTACGAATCTGAACTACTCATTTCATCTTTGTTCTATTTCAAGGTGATTAGAGCGTGAAATACTACTATCATGGGCACATAGACTTTACCCACGTGTAGAACTCTCTCAGCTGAGAGCCAATCTCCGCAGGTTCAGAAACCCTGGAAATGGGCTGCGAAGTTCCGTCGGAGCTTGAATATAGCTGAGACGCCTCGCATCGCGATGAAGAATCTCGGAAGGATTAATAGACGCCCAAGCACTCGTTAATTGTGAAGTTGGTCAATTGGATTCAACCACGATGTCAGTTCTTGGAACCCCATCCCGTGGCTCAACGTCTGCCCGTCCGGCTGAACGTGTACGGAAGGTTCTCCAGGCATTGGGTGTCAGTACACAAGAACATACATTGAGGCTCCTAGGCGTCGACTCTGGGCGCCTAGATGACCTTACGCGGAACTTCGTGGAGGTCCTTGCCAAGCGCAGATTGTCTACAAAACGCTCTGATAGAGACCCAGACGTTCTTCTACTAGACCCTTCCCACGAAAGGTCGCCTAGTGTCACGAGGCATCTACAAGAAGAGTAGGTAAAGAATATCTGTTGTTGCACAAGGACTTCAAACTACGGATACTTGTATAGTTTTATCATAGTAAATAAAAGACTAAGACGATTAATAAAAGAGATCTGCTTTGTGCTCTAAACCCGACGTCTTATAAACTGCTGAAAGTCGCCGAGCTGATGTCTTTATCTTAGAATAACGCTACATACATTAATCCCTCTGTTTCAAGTAGTCCAGGGATAATCGCGGATCAGAATTGATAACCTCACCGGTATTGATATTCCGAAACTTGGAACAATACCGAGGATCATCGCGTGTGCGGACCCAGTCGAAAGGCTTCCACTCCGGTGGCAATTCTCCCAGTCGAGGATCTTCAGTCAACTTCGCTCCAGTATCGCTGTTACAATAATATGGAATGTCAGTCCCTTCGTCTCCTTTCATACCAACAACGCGCCATTCGGGCGAGAGTTGTCCAAGCACGGCCTCTCCGTCCATGAAGCCTGACAGATAACAATCCCCTACTACACGATGATGACCCGTCTGGTCGGGCCGTAGTATCATAGGAGTGTTACACCCTAGGATAACAAAAACCTGATCATCTAAAAGGAAAAGTGCAGTCATTAGCCTTGTGGAGTGAAATTAAGTGTTGGGGAAAACTCATGCTTACTTGGTTTGACACCAATCTTGGTGGTTCCAACATGCCCCTCCGCTGTAGAGAATAGACACGAACCTTCTAGCCAGACCTTAATATTGTACTCGTAAAGGCTACTAATATCTATTTCGGAATTCACGTAATCTTCTTCTTCTCCCAACCTCAGCACCGCCCCTCTTAATGTTGAAAGTGTCGGATAAACGTATCCGGGGCGCTTGTCCTCCAATAACCTCAAAGTAAAGGCACGTAAATACGCATCTAGTCGAGACTCGCCATTATAATAAAGACCACTCTTCAGTTGCTGTTGTCCGAATTGCTTGAGAGGCTGAGCAATATCGCTAACATTGCTACAGTTCAGGTCGTGGGCTGACTCGACATTCCCTACGTGAATAGCAGATAATTCAAGGATCCCGGCAGTTTCCGACTTTGCGCTCGCTGCAGAAAGGCCATTAGCCAGGCAACAGAAGTTGTCCAGCACAGTAAAGCGCATAGTTGATGACCAATTCGGGACCCATGTTGCTCTTGAAGTCTCGTCTAGACAGCAGTACTTGAGTAACTCCAAACGTCGTACTTGACGAATTCGAGCGAGGATAAAGTGTTCAAATACGTCGCCTTCGGACCTGGAATAGTTAACTTTGATGAGTTTAGCTAAACCAGGAGGCAGGAGGTTCACTAATCCGTAGACCCGGTCTCTATTATCGTGACACTTTCTGCTAGTGTGCTCCCACAGCAGCTTCTCTAGTGTCGATGCGAAGGCGTAATCGCACGTTTTCCTTATTTCCATAGTCGCTTTTCTGACTTGGTAACGAACGCCGTTCGTTTTATCTTTGATACACAGGATGGCGCGCCGAAACAATGACCATTGCACCTCATGCTCGCCACACTTGATTATAGATTTCCTCGAGCCAAGCTGGATCTCTTGGAGAACCCAAAGTCTCTGGAACCATGGCTTGGAGCAAAGCTCCGCTATAGCAGCCCAGGTCTCATCATCGTAAGGCAAAGGCAGCACAGAAGAATACCACTCCGGTTGTTCGCAGTTGAGCCGAGAGAGAAGCCATGAATCTTTAGTAAATTCGACCTGTCTGCCTAGGTAATCGATAGTAGAGAACGCTATGTCGGCATTGGAGAAGCTCGGCCCCATCCAAGCTACTACTCTTGAGGCAAGGGTATAGATCTGGCCCATACGGGTAACCTGCTGGTTGCGCTCTTCGATATCGTTTTGATTGATGCAGAGAGCGTCAACCCAAAGTGTTCGTGGATGACGAGGATTTCTTAGATACACGAGCGCTTCCGCTAAGTTTCGACCAACTCGAAGATAATTTTTGTGCTGAATCTGCGAGTGTTCACTCTTCAGCCTTACCTCCACAAGTTGGTCCGGGTATCTATCGCCCCAGACGTAAGACAAAGCTTCGTACTCGACTCTTTCCGGGTACTGCGAGATGCCAGGTTGATTTTCTTGCAAGGGGAGGTCGAGATTAGGATGACTATATGAGGCTGTCTCCGTCGTCAAGTCCCAGAATACTGCGTCACCGTCGACACTCTCGTAAGCTGATAACCCCGTCCGAAGACTTTCGTATCCCCTTCACTGAGGCAAGAGGAGACGCGGCGCCAGGTAGCTGGGTTACTCCCGTTAATGGTGTATGAAAGATTTCCAGCTGGATTGGTCCATCCTGCATACCAGGCAAAAGCGTGACTAGACGGATGTCTTCACTCACAACTGCGAGCTGTGTGTATTGATATTCTTGCATCTCTAGAACCGAGTGTACCGGGCGATTTTTAATCGTGCGTACGCTGCGAATGCTTTACACATCGATTGGAGGAAGAGAGGCGATGCATAACCATCTCGAAAACACTTTAGTTGTCGAAGCATAGCCACGGCAAAAACTGTGTTCGCGCACTCCCTTTGCCTTAAGGCAGGTCCTAGGGTGTCGCCTCGCCATGAGAACTAATGGCACAAGCAGAGCAACCTATCAGAACTAATATCCAGGCACCATCCCGGCGGTGTTCAAGGTTAGATAAATCAGGGCGTTGCGATTGGTGAAGACTCTTTTCTTTTAGGAGAGGGGTTCGGCGCGTTGGTCTACGCCTCTTTTCTGAGAACCCAACCCGGATACAAAAACAATGCAACCAACTTATATTTTAACGATTAACTCTTCCTTTTCCCACGTTGATAAACCCAATATCTCCAACAACTAGAGCGTAGAGATTGCGTAGCTGATAACCTGGCGCGAAGTATACGCCGGCATACTTATTCATCATATCCTGCTTGTCTTGCTCTGTGTGCCGCCGCCTTCGCGTCAGCTCCTCTAAGGCCTCATACATAGAACTAGCAAATCTCCTCCCGAGTCACTAGTTGGGGTGACAAGCCGTAGCCGATGCCTTGGTAATTGTGGCGTGGCTTCAAGCCAGGAGCCTCGGGGACATTTCCAATCAGCGCTTGTCAGGCGAATCCGCTCTATCTTCAACAATACTATCAGCAGTATCTTCCGCAGTACCACCCACAGTATTGCCCGCAGTCCCCTTCGCAATACGCTTCGCAATACCATCAGTAAGACTCTTGGCCATACTCCTCCACGCCGCGTATAAGGTAGCGAAGAGAGATTGCTGAATCAGCGAATTCGGCCTTGGGTGGCATTGCTCCGGGAGCGTCTCGACTGGTTACTTCTCTCGATCCATCGGCGAGTTCGTGGTTACGTATTGGGCGTAACGGTGCCGTTATCAACTGGTGCGTAACAGTACCTTCTATACAATGTCTTAGTCGTCTTCTCTGGTATAACCTGTTAGGTTCGATCTCGACGAACAAGTCTCTCTGCATGCAGTAGGCTAGATATAATTTCATTCTCGCGACGGCATATGATGCCGCGTCCAATTTGAACTAGCTGCTGATTTTCTTATTCTCTGGAAGTGTGAAGATTATCGCGATGCCAATTAGGGTGGGGGGGCATGACCCGGTGAGTGTTGTTAAATGCTATGTTCCAGATCATTTCGCTCTATCATTATCGCTCGTTGAGATGTACAACACATTATGAGTATGGCCAGTTTTGAAAGGCAGTGTAGTCACTTGTGCGTAATTGACATAATTGGGATAATAAAATTTGAATTAAAACGTTCAGTAAGTTTTTTTCTTAAAAAAAAAACTCGGTCTTGAAATTTTCAGTAATTCTAAAACAATCTTCAGACACTCTCTAATTCGGTTCTAGCCTAATTCTTTGCAGCGTCGGCTTGGAGCTCCCTTCTTTTATCTACTAGCAAACCAAAACGTTGAAAAACCACGGCTTCATCAGGACACTTGTCGCTCAGGCATTCAAAGTAGGTGTCCAGCCGGCAACCAACAATATACTCATGGTACGCCGGGAAGAATCCCGCTTGCTCGTAGTCGATGATTACAGGCGTGCCGTCCGGGCGGACAATGACGTTGAACTCGTGCAGGTCTCCATGGGTGAAGACTGGGTAATCGTGGTCGGCACCAGCGGCAATACAGTGCAATATCGGGGTGAAGTCCTCCACGATATCAGCGTAGATGTCGCACAACTTCCTGTCGAGGGTCACTTCAAAGAAGCCAACTATGCACTCAGAGATGGTGTTGTAAGGGCCGTACTCCTGAGCGTCATTGCTATAATAAAGAGGCTTCCGGCCAACGGAACCGTAATAACCAGGAGCGGGAATGCTTCGCAACTCATCGACTTGCGCCTTTAGACGCGCGCCGGTCATATCCAACCGTCGCCGACTCGCTTTCTTTAGGTAAGTATCGAGTCCTACTCCCTGATGAACTCCATGATGATCATGGTATAGATCTCACCTTCGTGCTTAAATTTGTACATGGCGTAAACCTCGGATATGGGAATATTTGTATTCTTCTTCACGAAAAGCATAGTCTGGCCTTCGGTTTCTCTTACATCTGGGCCATATTTGGCTAAAAAGTGTGTGCCAACGCGGACAACCCATACGGCCTTTTTGAAAGAATCCATAGGATCACAATCCGTAGGTTGTTTGAGCTTTTGAGTAGAGCTGAGCACTGCTTCGGTAGTTGGGAGCTCGGCTGGAAGGACCGGGGCCGTGTAGGGTAGGCTGACTGGTTCGTATGAATCCATGGTCTCTTCAACGTGGTGGCCTTGATAGTCTGGTACTAGGAAGAAGCGGTCAAGTTCCAGATTGGACTACTTTTGATTTTTGGTAGTGTTGTGGTTTACAGTTGTGGTTGACAGAAGCGTCAATCTTTAATTACCTCCTACTTATACACCGTATCTCCTCTATACAATCTCGTTCAAAGGGTGGTCCCCTACAATCAATTGAGCATAGCCGAAAGAATTCGATACCCGAGACAATTGAATTGTTTTTTGATAACTTCTAAGTTCTTCTTAGTTCAAAAGGACTTCGTCTTTCTATGCAACGTCGAGCCTTACTAGCATGAGGAAGTGAAAGGGCTCACAAAGAAGTGGTTAAAGCAGATAGCTTCTCCGATGTCTATCAATTATTCCAATCAATATTTGATTCAGGAGCAGCCAGATCCGTCTCTACAGCGCATAGTTGTAAGAACGCCGTATGTCCGTAACTTCCTTCACAGATAATAACATTCCCGTACCCGCCGCCTAGTTCAGTAAACGCTCTAAGGCTTAATTATTTTCAACGTTTAAACACCTTCAATTATGGAAGCTACGCTTAATCGAATCTCAATCGAGAATCCGGTTTTTTTTTCTATTCTATATACGTCGATCGAAAGCGCAACTCACCACTGAGAATCTTTTAGGCATTGAGATTCATTTTTGCAAACTGTTGCTCTCGCTCAAAAAGACGCCGTTGATGCGCGACAGCGCTCAATAGCCTATATCAAGCGGATAAACCCACTCTAGCGTGACAGTCGCCAAGTATGTACTGAGCCCAGCAATTTTTGGTACGTTTGTGTCTATATCTAATGATGTGAGCCCATGGCTCGCGCAGAACAAGGACTTAAGCCGTCGGGGGATAAACCTAATCTGTATGTCCTTGACCCGCCAGAGAGTCAATTCAGTTATTACGATGTAGAACAATGACCAAAGAAAACGTAGTTCGATTCAACAAAGGAAAAAAATTGCCCAATTGTCTTCTGCCTTTTCTTTTCCGTCTTGAATGCCTGTTATCCAGTTTTATCTCCGAAACCCTCTCAATACTTAGTGGCTAAGCGCGTTCGCCCATTCCACTTACACACTCGCTACCGTATCATGATGACCTAGACTAGGGCCCTGGCCTAATGAGAGCCCAGCCAAGCAGGAGCGGATCAGGAACTTGTGATATACTGCAGAGCTTAGAGAATTAAGCTTCGTCGAGGAATAGCAGAGGCTCTTGGGCGAGTTCACAAGCCATCACAGGTATATTATGTGCACGAAAAGTAATGCAAGCGTCAAAAGCCAAAAAGCGGTCACGGGTGTATTGAAGATTCTTGCTACGAGACATTTCAAAAGTACCAGGATGTTGAAGTCCATGGCAGCGTGATAAAGGGGTTGAATAAATCTGCCGTAGCAGTCCAAAAAAAGTCGAATGAAACACAGTAGCAATTCACCGTATCATCGCCTGCAGACATTGAAAAGCTACCAGCTCAATCAGTGTCAGGGAGCCATCACCCCAAAGAGTATTGGGGTGTTGAATATCCTAGAACAACTTGTGCTCAAGCGTCATGTCGGACTCGGGCTCTAGGCCAACGCAGGCGCGCAGGATGTTGGTCAGCGCGGCGCGCTGTTTGGCGAGGGCGTTGACGACGGGGGTGCCAGGCGGCGTCAGCGGCGCCTTGAGCATGTAGGAGAGGATGCTGAGGACGCTGTGGAAGCCCTTGAACTCGTCGTCGGTGTGCGCGCGCCATTGGATGCGCGTCATGATCTCCGTGACAAGGACCAGGTCGATGATGAGGGGCGAGGCGAGCAGGGAGTCTTCACAGACGTTGAAGATGCTACATAGAAGGCACAGTAGGTCAGTATAGAGGATGGTACTAGGGGAAGCGGGGTAGAGCCGGGTCAGCTTTGACTTACGAAATCGTCTGGTGCCCGCCGAGGAAGATCTCGGCGTAGTATTCATCGAGCGCCCGCTTGTTGTCACCGACAGCAGGCATGTACTTGATGACGACGGTGTGGTCTGGGTGCTCGCCCTTCTTGTACAGAACGCTATTGGCCTCGACCATATCGTCGACGACGTTAGACTTAGAAATCTCCTTGGAGCGGAACTGCTTCTGGGAGCTGAGGTTCTTGCCGTCATTGTTGCCAAGGTGGTTGTAGCTCGCGATCGAAGTCAGCTTGATGCCTGCGTTAATCAGGAAGTCGACAAGTGCTGATTTCATCTTCGTCTGCCCGGACTTAAAGTCATCGCCGCCAATAAAGGCGTTGTACTTTGAAGCAAGCTCAATAGCACCTGGCACAAATGTGTTTTGTGGGGAGCCGTTGATGAAGGGGGCATTCTCGAGGATGCAAGCTACGGCAAAGACAGTCGAAGGCGATACTTCCTCGTGGCCATTCTCAATAGCCTTCAACAAGTTCTCAGCGGTGTCATTGACCCCGGGAATGATGTCGGCATATCGTTCAGTGTTGGCGGTCCATTGAACGATAACCTTGTCAAGGTTGTTCTGGGCTTTGAAATCACTATATTGAAGAGTGAGCATATACTTGGGAGACAGGTATAGGAGCGTTCATACCGAATATCCTGACGAATCTTCTCAACGTGAGCCATACAGGCTTTATCGCCAGGGATCAAGTTGTCAGCGCGATCCTCCTGGTTGGCAGCAATGAAGTCGGGATAGTAGATGCTCGGAAGAGGGACCATTTGGCTCATTTCCTTCTTGACCTGTGCCTTGAGCGTGGGCTCGAGCACGGCAGCGCGATCCATGGCTGCAGCAAGGTCCATGCGGCTGATGTCCCATCCGCCAATGACGAGGTCATTGGGGTGGACAATGGGCAGAACATCATGGAAAGGAATGTTGACGTCTTGCATGGTTTGCGCATCAATGCCGAGCTTCATGGTGGAACCCATGAGGACAGAGCCGTAGTAGTTGGCAGCACGAGGGCCCTCGCGAGTCTCCCACACCAGGCCTCGACGGTTAGCAATAATACCGGCGGTCACGGTGGTGCCATTGTTGCCACCCCATCCCACCAGCATCATTCCCGTCTTGGGGATCTTGCGGTCGACCTTGAAGTCGTACAGCGTCTCCTTGGGCGTGGCAACATACTTGCCATCGGCGCCCCGGACCACGCTTGTGGTTCGGTAAGTATACTTGGACCGGATCTCGCTGTCGGTGTAAGTCACGTTGGGAGAGTTCACTACGAAGATGTTCTCCTTCTGGGCAGAAGCAGCTGTTGGCAGGTTGTGGGCGTGTCCATCCCCGTACGCAGTGCCGTTGTCTAGTTCGGCGTGTGGCGCCATCTCGGCTGCTCGTTGATAGTGGTTGGTTTTGCAACTAGTAGTAGTATCCCTTTAGGGGGTGTAGGGCGAGTCCGATGCACTTCCGCCTGGAGAAGAGCAACGGGCTCCTGCGTACGGGTGGTGGACGCTGGTAGAGAGGTTAGCCCAGCCATATCGTAACAACACGGGCTGGGAGAGTCCTTACGAGTTGAGGAGATTAGAAAACGTCTTGACGGTGTTGTGTGACCGCGGCCCGGGAGCGCGATCGACCTGTGACGAAGTCTACGAAAGACGGATGTGATCCGGCGAAAGACCGAATTCTACAGTTTGAGGGGTATTGTGAAGAGAGAAAGAGAGGGAGAAACTAAAGGGAAAGCTGGGGAAAGCGGGATAGATTTAAAGTATTTCAGGGCCGGAAGACGGAGTCTATCGGTGTAAGTAACCTAAGGCACATAGCGTGTTCTATCCGTGTACAAGTATGTAAGTGGTCTATCTACAAAGAAAATGAGGGGCAATCGTCCTTATCGGATGAGTTGCCCGCCGCTAAAAGTAGTGGATGCGGTGAGTTCAACTGCTGAGTTGTCCAACAGACTTGCGGTGCCACGGTTAGCTCGGTCCCAGCATGCGGTCGGTGGGAAGTTGGGAGGTAGAAGAGGGGCAGAAATGGCAGAAAGGGCGATTATCAAACCAATAGCCTACGGCTACCACAGAAAGACCGGTCACTATTCTCCACGACAACGAGGTAAGAAAAAACGGTGGACATTTATTTAATGTATGCAGTGAAAAGACCCTGGTTTTGACCTGTGAGACAACGGAGGGGTCAAGGTTGTAGGGTGCTTGATTGGCCCCCTAATTAGGTAATCCCTTGGCTATATGTAACTAGCGTAGGATACCGCCTTAACCTGAAATTCCTTTACTAGGCGCCGTTAGGCTAATATAAGTTAACGCTACCAATTAAAAAACTAGTTTAATTTTTAAAATAATAAATTTTTACTTAAAAAAAGATAATTAATTTTTATTATTTTTTTATTATTAGTTTTATATAAGTTTATTATCAATTATTAATTAATTTAAAAATATTTTTAAAATAATTAATAAATTTTATAATTTATAATTTTTTTTTTTATATTTTGATTTATTTATTATTTTATTATAATTATATAAGTTAATATTTATTAAAATATATTTTATTAAATAATATAATATAATATAAAGATTTTATAAAAGTTTTAATAAATTATAAATATTAATATATTTAAATAATAAACTTTAATTATAATTAATTAATTATTATTAATTAAAATAATAATTATATAAATATTATAAATTAAAATAATAATAATAATAATAATAATAATAATAATAATAATAATTATTATTTTATAAATATTTATTTTAATAATATTTTAATTAATAAAGAAAAACTAAAAACTAAAAAAACTAAAAAAAAGAATTATTATTATTATTAATTTTAAAATAAATTGTTATAACTAGTTTATTAAATATTAAAAGTTTTAAGTTTATATTTTCTAAATTATATAATAAATTAATAAATATAAAAATATTTTTTATATAAATAAAACTTTATTTAAAATAATATAAATTAATAATTAAAAAAATATTAAAGAATAATAATAATTTTTTAATTTTTAATAAAAGAATATTTAAATAATTTTAATTAATATTAAAAAACTTTTTAAAAACTATATATTATATAATTTTAATTATCTTTATAATATATATATTCTTTTATAATTTATTTTAAACATTATTTAATCTTTAAATAATATTTATATATTTTTATTTTTATTTTTTATAAATTAAATATTTCATTTTATTAAATATAAAACTATTTATTTAGTTTAAAATAATAATTTTAAAGTTTTATTTTAAACATATATTATTTTTTAATTAATCTTTATTCTTTTAATTTTTTAAATTAAAAAACATTTTTCTTTAATAACTTTTCTTATTATCTTTTTTTTAAAACAATATAATAAATAAAAATATTTTTCTTTTATAATTATAATATTTAATTTAAAATATATTTTTAAATAATTATTTTTTAATTTTATTTATTTATTTAAACCTTTATTTTATATTTTCTTAAATCTTATTTCTTTTAATTATAATAATCTTTCTTTAATATATTTATTAATTTCTTTTAATTTATTTATTTTATAAATTCTATTTTTTATTTATATTTTTAATTTTTTATAAAATAAATAAAATAATATAAACTTAGTTTATTTTAAATAGTATTTTTATTTAGTTTTATTTAATATAATAGTATTAAAAAAGAATTTAATTAAAAATTATAAATATAATTAATGTTATTATAATATAAATTATAAATAATTTAAATATTTAATATTTAAAAATATTTAAAAAAAAATTTTATTAAATATTAAAAAAGAAATATTTATTTTAAATAAATTTAAAAAAGAAAAAAGATTTTATAGTTTAAATTATAAGAAATATAAAAGAATAATAAAGTATTATTAATTAAAATTAAAATTATATATATATTTTAGTTAATTATTTAATTAATTATTAGAAACTATAAATATAATAAAATCATAATAAAAAAATAATAATTTTTTAATATTTAAATATTTAAAATATTATATAATATATTAATATTATTAATATTTATAAAATAAATTATAAAATTATTAAAATAAATAATAATTATATATAAAATTTTATAATAAAATATTATATAAATAATTTATAAAGAATAAAAGAATAAAAAATTATATTTTATAATATAATTAAAAATAATAATTAAAAAATATTTTTTATTTAAAAAAGAACTAAATAAAAAAAATTAAATTAAATATTTATTAAAATATTTTATATAAAAGAATAAAAAAAATAAAAAATAAAAAATAAAGCAAGTTTCTATTTTAAAAATAATAAATAATTAAAATTATTAAGATTTTATAAAAGACTTAATATAATATAAAAAGAAATTAATTTAAAATTTAATTTAAATATTAAAAAATATATATATAAAATTTTAATAAATTTTAAAATATAAATAAATATTATATTATTAAAAATAGTAAAATTTAATAAAAATATCTTTAATTATAATAAAGATTAAATATTTTAAAAAATAATATTTTTTAATATATTTATATAAAAATATAAAAAATAAATTATATTTAATATTATTTTAAAAATATTATAATCAATAATTAATAATTTTATAATTTAATTAAAAATAAAAATAATTAAAGATATATTAAAAATATATTATAAATTTTGTAAATTATCTTAAAAAAATCTTTTAAATATAATTTATAGAGTTATTATATTTTAATTAAAAAGAATATTAATTAAAACTTTATTAAATTTATTATATAAAATTAAATAAAATAAAAGTTTTATAAAAATATATGTAAAGAAATTTAATAAATTAATTTATTAAAAAATTATAATTATTTTATAATTATTTAATAGTTATAATATTAAAAAGAAAAAGAAAATAAAGGTTAATTAACAAATTAAACTATAATTAAACTTAAAAAAGATATATATAATATATATGAAAGATTAGTTTTTCAGAATTTATAACTATACTTAAATAAATAAAAATATAATTATTAAAGATTAATATAATATATAATTAAGAATTTTTAAATTTAATAATAATTATAAATATTAAATAGATTTTAAAAGTTTTTAATTATATTTATATCTTTATTAAAGATTTTAAAAATATAATATAATATTTTATAAAATATATAATAAAGAAATATAAAAAAAACCTTTTTTATTTTAAAGAAAATATAAAAAGCTTTTAAAAAATTAAAAATTAAAATAATATTTAATTTAATAATTAAATTATTAAACTTATTAAAAAAAAAAAGCTTAAAATAAATATTTTAAATAAAATAATTATAAAAATATTAAAAGATATTATATTATATTATTTTATTTATAATAAAAAACTATTTATAATTATTATAATATCTAAGAAATAAAACATATTTTTTATAAAAATAATAAAATTAATTAAAATTTATAATTACATACAAAATTATTAAATAATATAAAAATTAAATAGTTTTTTTTTAAAATTTAATTTAAAAATATATTATATTAAAGAAATATTATTTAAGTTAATATATTTAATTAATAAAAATAAAAAGAAATTTAAAGTTTTAAAATAAAGAATTTAAATATTATATTTTTAATAAAATAAAAACTTAAGAATTTAAGCTATTTTTAAAAACTTTTTAAATATATAATTTAAAAGAATTAATAGAATTATATAAATAAAAAAGATTAAAAAATAATAAATTAATATATAAATAAAAAATTTATATATTAAAGATTTTATAAATATTTAAATAAATATAATATATAATTATTTTTTATTATTTAAAAATAATATAATTATTAAATAATTTATATATATATTTATTTATTAATATTTAAATAAATATAAAATATTAAAAAAGATTATTTTTAATTATAATAAACTTTTTATATTTAAATTTAAAATAAGTTTTTTAAAATAATTAAATATTAAACTTAAGTCTTTAATTATTTATTATTTTTAAATAAAAAAATAAAAAAAAATTAAATTAAATTTTTAAATAATATTTTTAAATTATATTAATTATTAATATAATTAAATAAAATTATTATTAATTATATAAATTATTTATAATGTATTAATTAATAAAAATATTAATATATTATTTTATAAAATAGTTTATAAATAACTAACTATTATTAAAAAACAAGAAAAATTATTAATAAAAATATTTATTATTATAACTATAATACTCTGTTACGAACCAACAGGAGGGTGGCCAACTCAATGGGCCAAGCGCAGAAAAAGAATGAGGCGCCGGACCAGAAGAGGGGAAGGGAGGCCCCAACTGGGACAGGTCACGTGATGGATCACTGGATCACGGTGGTGAGCCAGTGAGTTATGGATCACTGGATCACGATGGTGAGCCAGTGAGCCCTGGATCACCAAGAGGAGGAAGTGAGCCTTGGATCTCTTATGTTTCCTATGTCTATATAATGATCATGATTTCCTGTATCTAGTCGCTCGTTTATTCTAGTTCTCCAGCTATCAATCTCACACTCTTATTTCACTTCATACTTTGAACATCTAAGAGCGACTACTATTCTATCGCGACTAGAATAGTGGTGGGAGTACCAGTAAAACCTCCCTTACGGACCACCTGCTGTTAGTCTTATTGTTACCTGCAAATCAAGAACCCCCGCGTACGTCTTATATATCTTCCGATGTATAAGAGGTCCGTAACATACTCTAAGCCCAGGTTATTATTATAAAAGTCAAAATATTATAAATAAAACTATAAATATAATTTTAATTCTTTTAATAATAAATATTATAGTATTATAATAAAAAAAGAAATTAAAAAACTAATTTTAATAAAAAAAATAATTTAATAATAAATTAAATTTTAAAAAACTTGGTTTTTTTAAAATTAAAGAAATTATTTTATTAATTAATTATAAACTATTATTATTAAGAAACATATTAATAAAAACCTAGTTTAAAATAAAAAATAATTAAAATATTTATAAAATTAAAGAAATATTATATTTTTATTAAAATAAAAATAATATTGAATATTTTATTAAATAAAAGAAATATCTATATATTAATAATATTTAAAAACCTAGAAAATATTTAAAAATAATTATAATTATGATAAATTAATTTTATTATTAATATTTTAATTGTTTATAACTAGAAATAAAAGGTCGATTTTTTCAATAATATTTAATATATTTTAATTTAGCTTTTAAATAACCTTAGATTAATTATTATTAAATATTATTAAAAAGTTTTATTTTTTATGTTTTTTATATTTATAATTTTCTTTTTTATTTATCTTAATCTATTTAATTTATTTATATTATTAATATTATAAATAATAATTTAAATTATTTTATTATATTATAATTCTTTTTATATTTAAAAATAAAAACTTTTTATTTTTATTTTCTTTTAATTTAAAATAATAATAAATTATAATATTTATAATAAAAGTATTTAATGGTTATAATAATAAATTACAAAAGAAAATATTATTTAAAAAATAAAAATATTTAATAGTTTTTTATTAAAAAATAAATTTAATAATATATTCTTTTATATAATTAAACATTATTATAAAAATATATATATAAAAAAAAAACCTTATTTATTACTAAAAAAAAATGTTATAAAAAATAATTTAAAAAAAAAGCTTAATATATATTATATTTTTATATTTATTTATTTATTATTAATAATATATAAACCTTGTTTATTATATTAAAAAATTAATTATAATTTTATTATTTTCATTAATATTAATTTTATTAATTTTAATTAAATTAATATAATTAATAATAATTTTATTAATTCTAGGTTATTTATACTTTAATAAAATATATTTTTTATATTTATAAAATCTTATAATTTCTTTATATTTAATTATTAATTTTAGTTTTTATTTTATATATAAATAATTATTATTTTATTATAACTAAATTAATAATAAAAATATTAATAAACCTTTTTTATAAATTATTTATTATTAACTTTATTATTATTTATAAATTAACAACCTTTATATATATTTTATATATTTCTTAATATATAAAAAGTTTATAATAAATATTTATAATAAAAATATTTAAAAATTATAATAATAAGTTAATAAAAAAAATATTATTTAAAAAATAAAAGTATTTAGCGGCCTTTTATTAAAAAATAAACTTGGCGGTATATTTTTTTATATAATTAAATATTATTATAAAAGTATATATAAAGAAAAAAAAAACTTATTTATTATTAAAAAAAGAAATAATATTATAAAAAATAATTTAAAAAAGAGCTTAGCGCGCGTTATACTTTTATATTTATTTATTTATTATTAACAATTATATAAACCTTGTTTATTATATAAAAAAATTAATTATAACTTTATTATTTTAGTTAATATTAATTCTATTAATTTAGGCTAGATTAATATAATTAATATTGATTTTATCGATTTTATATTAAATCGATATTATTAACAGCAATTCTATTAATCTTAAACCGTTTATGTTTTAATAAAATATATTTTCTTTATTTATATAATAATCTTGATTTCTTTATATTTAGTCGCTTGTTTTAATTAAGCTTTTTAATTATTAATTTTATTTTATTTTTATTTTTTATTTTATTTTTTAGTTTATTTAAAAGTGATTATTATTTTTAATAACACTTAATATAATAATAAAAATACTAGTAAACTTATTTTAAAAACCATTTATTATTAATCTTATTATTATTTATAAATTAAAAACCCCTGTAAATATTATATATATTCTAAAGAATATATATAAGGTTTATAATATACATATAATTGTATCGAAAATAAATTTAAATTATAATTAATAAAGATTTTCTTTAAAATTTATATAATAATCTTTAAATTTATATAAATATAAGTTTTTATTATAATATTATAAATTAATTATATTATAATTTATATATTTATTAATAATTTTAATAGTTTTTAAATATATTAATAAATAATAAATTAATCATTTCTTTAATTATGTTTTTAATAATTATATTATTAATTATATTAATAAAGATTTTAAATCTTTTATTATTAAATCTTTTATTAAAAAATAATTAATAATAAATAAATCACTTAAGTTTTAATATATTTAATATTAATAGAAATATAATAAATTAATTAATTAATTTTAAATTTTTATTTTTTAATAAAATTATTTTTAAATTTAAAAATATTTAATAATAATAATTAAATAAATTATTATAAATATATATTAATTCAAATTATAAAACTTAATAGAAATTTTTATATTAATTTTAAAATATATATTATAATTAATGAATTAAATATAATCTTTTTAATAATTCTTTTAATAATTATAAATATTTAAAAATTAAATTATATTTAATATTATTAATAAAAAAATATAAAAAAGAATTTCTTTATACAAATTTTATAATTATTAATAAAATAAATATTAATTATAAAAAAATATTTTTAAAAATATTTTATTATAAATAAATATAAATTTAAAATATAAAATTTAATAAAGAATTTATATAAATTTTAAAATTAATATTATAATTAAAATACTTTTTTTAATTATTTAATTATATTTATTTTATTTTTAATTATTTTTAAATTATATTATTTATATTTCTTTAAATATTTTATTTATAAAATATTAATAATTATTTTATAATAATTTTTAAATATTTAAAATTAATTTATTTTGTTAATATTTAATATTATTTATTTAATTATAATTATATAAAATTAATATTTTAAATATTAATTAAATTATTATTATAATTATTTAAATAAATTGAATATTTATTTTAATAAGAAAATTAATTATTAATAATTAATTTATAAATATAAAAATTCATTTTTATATTTTTTTAATTATATAAATTATTATTATTATTCTTTTATTAATTATTTATTTTATTTAATTATTTAAAATATAACTTTAATCTTTGTTATAATTATATTTTAAAAACGTTATTAAAATTTATATTTAATAATTAAAACTAAATAATAAAACTTAATAAAATTAATATTTTTAATATATTTATTTTATTAAATATTTGTTACGGACCTCTTATATATCGGAAGATATATAAGACGTACGCGGGGGTTCTTGATTTGCAGGTAACAATAAGACTAACAGCAGGTGGTCCGTAAGGGAGGTTTGCTGGTACTCCCACCACTAGTCTAGTCGCAATAGAGTAGTAGTCGTCAATAGAAATTGAGATGAGATTGATAGCTGAGGAACTCAAACTAAACGAGTGACTAGAACTAGAAACGTCAGACTTATATAGAAAACCCCATTCTCCCCTTTGTCCTTGGATCGCAGGATAGCTCCCCTATCCTCCTATCCATCACGTGACTAATCATGTGGCTTCCTATCTCCTGGGCCGTGGCCCGCCTTCAAACCCTTAGCGTATGGCTTTCTCCCCTTGGTCTGCTCAGCTGGCCGCTTTCCTGGTCTACTTCGTAACAATATTCTTTTAATTTTATTTATTATATAAAAAATAATTATATTTATAATTAATAAAAAGAAATCTTTTAATATAAATAATTAAATAAGTTTTTATTTATTTTTTTTAAATAATTTATTATTATTATATATTATTTTATTAAATTTAATAATAACGTTTTTATAATATAAAATATTCTTTTATTAATAATATCATTTTTATTATAAAAAATAATAATAAATTATAATTTTTTATTAATAATTTATTTATTAAAATTATTAAAATTAAAATAATTTAATATTTTTTCTAATTATTTCTTTTTAAATCTTTTTATATTAATTTAATATTTTTATAATTACATATATAATTTATTAAAAATTTAGAAAATAAATACTCTTTATTTAAATTAATAATTAAATAAAATAAAAATTTATTAAAACTAATATTTTTAATTAAAATATTTTTTATTTAAATTAATTAATTATTATTAAATATTAAATCTTTTTATAAAATTATCTTTAAATAAAAAATCATTAAAATCTTTTTTTTATATTTATTATTAAAAAATAATTATTTTATTAAAATTTTTAAAATAAATAATTTTTTTTTATAAAAAGAATTAATAAAAAATCTTTTTAATAAAATTAATATTAAAAAAGTAAATTATAATAATTAAATAAATTATAATAATTAAATAAATTATAATAATTAAATATAATATATTAATTAAATATAATGATTTTTAAAAAATAATATTAAATTATTTATATTATTAATTTTAATAGTTTATAATTAATTTTAATAATATTAATAATAAAATTATTTTATTAGATTAAACATATTAATTCAATTATATTTAATAATTTAATTATATTTAATATGATTTAAAAAATATAATAAATTTAATTTTATTTAATTATTTTAATAAATCTTTTATATTAAAATAATTTTATTAAATATTAATATATAATATATAATAATAAGTTAATTTATATAATACTTGCTTAATAAATTATCTTTTTAATTTAATAAAATATTATTATATAATAAAAAGCCAAGCTAATAGCTTAACGGCGCCTGGTAAAGGAATTTCAGGTTAAGGCGGTACCTTAGAATGTACCTGTTATCGTGCGCTGCCACGTACCTTCAATGCTGTCGAAACTTATACTGCAGTTCCAAAGAGCAGAGTGATTGGGTGTTATGCCATATTAATCTTTACATTATGTAAAGACAAGCAGTCCAACAAGATACGCAGCGGTATACCTTATCATCTCGCTTGCGGAGAGTTCCGTGCTTGCAGATGTAGAATCTGGTTGTGCATACTCCGTACTTAGAATCTATCAACTCGAGACTTCTCGAGTCTTCAGACCAGCAAATCATACTGCAGCATGGGCAATATTTATTCGCTTGGACACCTATCATCACGACTGAATCAATCTATTTGATCTACCATACACATCCACAGGAAATCTAGAATGCGATCCAGATGCAGATTCGTCGCCGACTGAGTATGGCCTCCAACAGGGCATATCTCTCTTGCCGGCACATCAACTGTGTTGATCAGTTCGTGTCTGCCATTGACATTGTTTGCATCATTCAGACTTAACTGTAAGCTCGGAGCCATTGGCATATAATGTGTGCGTCCGCAGGTTAACTTTCTGCATTTTCTGACTAAGTCCAGGTGATGTTTCCAAATAAACCATCTTGTTCAACTACAATTGGAATGGCTGCATATACTATATCTATATATATACACATTTGCAACACGGCAACGACCGCAGCATTCCAAAGCACCCGAGACTTTTGCCTGCCACCAACGTCCATTTACGGATGATCCAATCATGAATTAGGCAGGAGAGGGATCCGTGTCCGTCCTGGAATCTCGGCGTCCCGAGACAGTCTCCACAATCGACCGCAAGCAAGAAAAGAGCCGAGACCTTTTCTGGTTCTCGTCACATCTCCCGTTGCGTCCGCATTAATACTTCGCCGTTGATGCACATGAATGTCCTCTTCACGCATGCCCTTCTAGCCTCAGCTACGTTGCAGTGTATTTTAGGTAGGAGCCCGTTGCTATACACTTAAATGCACAGGTAGCAGACGGGAGCTGTAGCAGGTATGCTCATGTGCGTCGGGATTCGACGTGATAGCTATATTCGAGCGAAATCTAGTCTAGTCCAGCGAGCGATTTATTGACTCGCTCAACGCATCTCGACATATAACTAATACGTATGCTCGACTGCTCCAGGCACAAGGCTAACCAAACTACTATATGCAGTAGCAGCTCGCGCTGAGTGCTGACTCCCCAATCTGGTGGAGTTCAAGCGATCGCCGAATCGACGCTATCGTTAGATCCTATTACCCTAATTTGGCAAAGAAGTTGGCTATCGTCATTGCACTCCGGTTCAGCATTGCTGTATATAGTGTAGTAGCACTCGGGCATTATCGGTGATTTTTGATCAGGGGACCTTCTTGGACATGCTAATTATGATCTTACAGGCGTAATGGTATTCGCAGATCGACAACAGGAAATCGCCAGAATTGAGCTATAAGGGTCGGCAGTCAGTTCGCTTGGAAAATGCCCTGCCATCAATTGACGTCGAGTGATCAATATATGTAGGCTTGTATGATATAGGGCTTGCCTACGTTCCACAGCGATTGAGAGCCGACTTACCCTAAAATCGGTCGCTGGGTCACAGCCCGACAGCTGCCGACATGCCAGGCAAGCAAGCGAGTGCTTCCTTCAATGCATCATTGAGGCTACGCGTCGATTATATTAAGCCGAGGAGCCAAGATAGTCCTAGCGTGCACTGTACCAGACTACGGCGGTGGAGACTGGGTCAGGGGACCTGATCGACAGGGGTCTTCGCTCGGCAGCGAATGGCCTGACGAAACGAGCGGGAGAACCGTTAGACCAATGTCTCGCCGAGTGCAGAGGTGCTTCGTACCACGCGGGAATGCTCGATGTTCAATGCACATGCACGCAATACAAGGCGGCCGCGGGCTTCCAGCCCATCATGAAACGTCTGATCCCGTTGCTCGGGACACGATACTGGTGTGGTAGTAGGCCGGGCCACCGAGACATGCATCCGGATCGGATACGTGGTTGGTTGTTGGTGGTTTTTGGTTTTTGATCTCACTCGCGATGTAACGAATGCGGCCATTGCTGGTCTCCTCTCCTCTCAGTATCCTCCTCTTCCTCCACTCCGCCCCCTCCTCCATTTTGCCCACCAGCAGGCACCCTATCAGTTAGTGTGAAGACTAATATAGCGTAGTGCTGTTGTGCTGTAGAATAAGTTAGTAGCGTAGCAATGGAATGGTGCAAAACATCCACCGTCGTTGGATGCGAACCCGTAATGTGCTGGATTTAGGTACTATCTGTCGGCTTTACTTACGAAATGAGAACAACCATGGACTTCAGAAATGACCATTAATTTGCCGAATGGCCTATCACAGGGATCTGGTGGGAGGACCCTCCGCGGCTTGCTACTTGATTAGGATAAGGGCTGCTTATTAGCATCCGCGGAGCGGATCAATACTCTTATTGTCTTTGTTTGCTGTGACAACGTTACTGTAGAGCAGTGTAAAGCCGCAGACGATATGTTGGATGGTAGTGCATAGTTCCTGCTATGCATATTTACAATAACCTTGGTCTGCTGGGAATCGATTTACAGTAGTGCGCGCACTAACCTCTACCTAATCAAGTAATAGCCGCAGTATTTATTGGTGGCCGTCTTACTGCGTATATGAAGACATTCCTGCGGCCTGCATCAATGACTAACAATATCGGCGAGAAAGCACAGGTATCCCTTTAGCAGGTTTTCTCCCCCAAGAATTGAAGTTTCATGCCAGAAGTAGCGGGCGCCATTCGACGCACACAGAGCACGAGACCGCCGATTTAGGCAAAGGGGAGAGAGGCGAGGCGAAAGGGCACCCCTTTGTTTCAACCGGTTCTGGAGAGAGGTGTACGGGTGGCTGATTGGCTGGCAGAGCTCGGAGCTGTAAGGTACCCGTGCCAGGCCTGGGGGTCGGGTTGGCGCTAGCGACAAAGGCAGCTCATCTCGCAGCACGCTAGGCTCGCAGTAACAATAAGTGGCGTTCTTGGGTTCATTTCCAGCGCCCTAGGCGGCTGTTGGTTACTGTATCACGAACCCGTATATGTCTTGTTCGGCGCTCCTCTGCGTCTTAAAAGGGGAGGTTCCATGACTAAAGGACTGGAATTATTCTCGAACTGTCATTGTGCCTAGCGAACAATGACATAATGATACATAAGATTTCAACAAACTACATAACCCAGTTGCCCGTTGCGGAAACCGCATGGCTGAATAGATGCTGCTTCATCTGTAGTTGTACCGTTTGGGAAGAGCAGCCTGACACGCGCAGCACAAAGCAAGGGACCCAAATGATTGGCTGTCCCTTCCGCTCGCTGTCCTGTCCTATCCTGTCCTATCCTGTCCTATCCTGTCCTATCCTGTCCTATCTCGCCCTTTCCTGACCTTTCTGACCACGAGACAACCCAAGGATTGTCAGAAGGCAGAAAATTTGACTCCCTCCTACACTGGTCTCACCATTTGTTTCTGTATTTACATTTAGTATAGAATATTGTATATTGTCTTCCCCCCCATCCGCCCTCTCTCCCCCTCCCTCCACTTTCTGGTCTCACATTTTATGTTCATCTCCTCTGTCATACTAGTATTCACAAAACGTTACCTTATGTGGAGGACCCCTCTGTCGTTCGCAACGAAATCCATAATACTAATACTAATCTGAGAAAGCTGCCAAGCGAGACCAGGGTCGCAGCCTTCCCTGTCGTGTAGTGTATACACTAAACAACCGTGCATATCAAATCGCTACAGGGGGTGGCCCCCATGGGACTGTCCAGGGGTAGTTGTGCAGGGATATTCAATACGCATTCTTGATACAACAGGAATAACCACCCTCACCGATCTTTATACAGTTCGAGTGCTCTCGAACTTGACCTCCTTTTCACCAATTCGCTGTCAAGCGTAGATCAACCGGTACAGGCAGCGCTCATCGAAACACCATCTCAAACAGGGCCGCCGCAAGAGAAACTCGTCAGAAACACCCTGCCAATTAGACTACTAATTGCAAAGCTCTCGTGACACCCTCAGAGCGGATCAGCTTGCGGGAGTAACACAGCAGAGATCTTCGATCGTCTATGCGTCCCCCCGTCTTATCGGATCCCCATGACCTTGTCGACACAGCGCGCCTACACCGAGCAACTGTCGAAACCCATTACTGTCCATATCCATACGAGTAATGGGATCTTCTTGACGACTGGATACACGAGGAAAAAAACAGACCGAATTACGGGTCAACGAATAGCAAAAGGGTCATCAGCTATCAATAAATAACGAACGAATGATTACATGGGCGCGGGAGACATATACTAAAGAGTTTGGAATTTCGGATCACAATCATGACGGACTTATCACGACAGTCGGCTTTTATGCCGACGATAAAATGCTCAAATTGCGGCAATCAGGTTGAGATTTCTATGATGGGGGACCATGTCTGTGGAGGTAGCAGTGAATCTACAGCATCAGAACGTACGTGAATTATTCTGTCATTTTGATTTCAAGGGTCCAGTCTCTGACATCCATACAGCCGTACCACCAATGCCAGATCTGCTTGGTGGCGCCTTATCTTCATTTAAGCAAAATGTGTTCGATAAGTTCACCCGTACACCGCCGACAGTGGACACGTCGGCAGCAAGTGAGTCTACTACCAGTTACTAGATGCTGTGGGTAATACATTCTGACAACCTTTATCAGATCGAACATTTGCAAGGCAAGATCAGTTAACACCAGTCAGCGCCTCAACGGGTTCTCAAGCGATCTCGCCGAAGACGCCGATGAACGGGCGCCTTGGAGTGGGATCTGCCAATGATGATTACTTCTCACCGGCTATCGCAGGATCTCCGCGACGACCTAGCGCCTTTGGTGGGTTTTCAGCAGAGACGGAAGCCGAAGGAGAAGCAGCATACGGAACGAGCCCTAATAAACAGACAACAAATCTCTTAACAAGAATGAACAGTATCGCACCAGGGCCATTTGAAGTGGCGCGAACTCGTTCAGCTAAGACCGCGTTTCCCCAGAGGGCCAGTAGGGACGACACCAGAAATTCCAATGACGATATCTCGCGGTTAGGATCGTCGATTGATCGGCCTAGCACAGCAGCCTCGAACTCGTCGGCGATGAGTGGGAGCATAGCATTGCCAAAAATGCCGCGGAAGAATGGGTATGGTGGCTTTGGGCCGCCGCAGAGAGAAGGGGAAGACGCAGGCCCACAGCCGCCTGCCTTCGGCAAACGGTCGGATACGTTCCCCGACCAACTTCTAAAATCTGGCGACACTGAATTACGAGCCGAAGGTCCTAGCCGTGCGCCGTCTGCACCTGGTCTGCGACCAGATAGATTGAGTAGGCCATCCACTCGGAATGGAGATGGGCCCATGATGACCAGCGACCGCCTTCGTCGGCCTTCTCAGGGAATAAGAGATACTTCGCGAGCGCCGCCCCCGCGAAAAAGTATAATACGGCCACCGACGCGAGATGGTAGCCTCTCGATCAATCTCGCCCACGAGTTCGGTGCTGGAAATCCTTATCATTCTCCTTCAATATCTCAGTCTTCTAGTAATTCCGGCTATAGCCAGGAGTCCCAACGGAGCCACTCAAGCTCAAATACAAGCCCGGCTCGGTCCGTCGGATCCCGTTCCGAACCGCGCCGACCGTCCAACACGGCGCAAATCGACGCGCTCATGGACGATCTGCAAAGCTCTATGGATGAGCTGCAGACAGAGTCGTCAACAAAGCCAATATCAATTCCTGCTAGCGGGCGGCCAGCTGTCCCCAAACCAGAGCCGTTACAAACCTTAAGGCCGGATCCAGCTGCCCCGACCGGGCGAGATATGATCCTATCTGAGTCTCCTGTCTCGCCTAGGAGTGCTTCTAATGCAGACAGGCTCGACGCCTCGCTCTCGGAAACCCAAAGCCGGACGCGATCCCAAACGACATCAACGCAAGGTTCCGGCAGCTCACACAACCGACAACCGTCGCGGAATCCCCGGCCGCGCGGGAACTGCAAGGCTTGTCAGGAGCCGATAACGGGAAAGTCGATCTCGTCAGCAGACGGGCGTCTGACGGGACGCTACCACAAGGCATGCTTTGTATGCGCGACGTGTAAGGAGCCTTTCAGCTCCGCGACTTTCTACGTTCACTCGGACCGGCCGTATTGCGAGCAGCACTACCACCGGGTCAACGGTAGCCTGTGCGGGGCCTGCCACCGCGGCATCGAGGGCCAGTACCTCGAGGACGAGGTCCCGCAAAAATACCACCCGGGCTGCTTCCGCTGCGGCGACTGCGGCGTCGTGCTGCGCGACGGTTACTTTGACGTCAACGGCCGGTCATATTGCGAGCGCGACGCCTGGAGGAGGATGCAAGCTGCTGTTCGCGCGCAACAGCAGATGATGATGCCTCCGCCATCGCCACGGCAGCAGCAGCAACGGCAGGGTCCAGCATCAGGTCCGAACATGAAGGCGCCTCCACCGGGAGCAGCTATCCCGAGCATACGCGAGCCGCCTCGGGGCCTACCCGCGGGTCCGTCGTCAAATCTCCACCGTCCGTTCGGATTGCCCACGGGCCAGAGATTGATGCCTGGCCAGGCGCTCGGCCGCGGCGGCTTAGGGCCCATGCAGAAGATGGAGAAGCGGATGACGAGGCTAGGAATGATGTGATTACTGGACAACTGAGTCTATGTAATACCGCCTACCCAATCATCCATTCATCCGTCCGTTCATACATCGTATAACACGTCTTACGAGCGGTTGCTTAGTGACAGAGCCATCACTACGATACGAAGAATCACGCCATTCTCTTTCTCTCCTCCAATCAACGTTCCTTCTTTTTATCATTGATTGATACCTATCTGTCTGTCATCGCATTTAGCAAAGGCGTTCCGTGAGCAATGGTTTTTATATCAGCCTAGATGACTGGGCTATTTTGCATTCTTTCTGGATTCCAACTTTCTTGACAGCAACATCTTATCTATATATGTGCTATATATACCCATGTCGCGCTGCCCCCTTTTTATCCCCCTTCTAATTTCTCTGTTGGGTTGACACCACAATTTTTCTGATCGATTTCCCCTCTTGCTATATATGTGTATATATACCCCTAGCCCTCTTGTAGGGTGGCTAGGTTTAGTCTGGTTTCTTAAGAGACTCTGGGACTAAGTGATGGAAGGAAAGGGCTTCCGTGTCTAGGATTAATTTTGGAAAGACGACAAGGTAGTTGTTGCGTGCGTGGATGGTATTATTCCCAATCCGGCCATCTGGTATACTGCCTAGCTACTATACCTGTCTGCTTCGGGGATTGGGACAGATGAGATATCCTAAAATCGGGTTCTTTCTCTCCTACTTACCTCGGACTTGATACGTCGCAAATACCGCAGAGATGGGAAGATGTCATGTCGAGGCCTTGGCGGGATTGTGGCATGTGCCACCTTGGTAGACGTGGACTATGAACCTGACGGGACGGATATTGCATGGAGCAACCCTGTGAAAAGATGCTTCACGCATGACGTGAGCTCCATTAGGTGAAGTGAAGACCTAAAAAAAAAAATAGAATAATGCAATAATACGTTAAAGTATCTAACTTCTTCATGCTTGTTTCCTATAGTGTTTGTGTATCCAGATAGTAGTTTGCTGAGATTTTGTCGTGTGACGACGCTGTAGGTGGAGGGTGGATGGAATACGGCCGGACGGTCGGCCACCTGCAGGTACGAATGTGCGTTTTGTTCTGTACTATGTATGATCAAGTGACAGACATGCTTACATCTATATAGTATATACCTGCATTCTGCATCGTACTGAGTACTGATACACTTACATTGTACATCCACTACCAGGCCGTTCGTTCCCTTGTATCAGTGAGTGCTCGTATTTCGTTCGGATCCGGGATTTGACCGACGGGTACAGCGTAACGCAAACGCAAACGCAAATGTAACCGGTGTCGCGGTTTACTTACTTACATGCGTCCTTCTTGTACGGTTTGCCAGCGCAATTCCCCCAATCCCCCATCCCGTTATGTCTGGACATACGAGTTTTCGTGCGGGCGTGTGTGAGTGTGAGTGAGTGTGTGTGTGGTTTATTAGTTGGTTGGTTGTCATTGTCCGGTCGAAGATTTTGATTGCCGGGTCTCAGCTGTAAGTAAGCAACTACCTAGGCAAGCCGTTTGCTGGCGCTGGCTTGCGGCGTGGCATCCGGTTGCACAACAGTTCGTCGATCCGGCATGGCATGTTCGTTTGTTCGTGTGACGGGACAGGCTTGAAACAGATGCTAGCGTTTCGGAGGTCCTGTTACTAGGTAGATTAGATATATGAGTAAATAAATAGGGCTCGGTGCTGGGCTGCTTACTCGCATCAGCCGTGACATCAGCTTAGCGATGAATGCCTAAGTTGGTAATATATATATAAATGAAGGGCAGGATAGATACCCGGTATATGAGAATATATCATTGTGTATTGTTTATTATCAGCATATTCTTCCTCTTCCGTATTTTCCTCTCTCCGAGCAGCAGTACCGCTTGGAGCGATTAATGCGGATAGCGTATGTAGAACAAGTACAAGCACAAGCACGGGAAGCTTGAAGTAAATTCGGTAGATGCTGCTGCTGCTGTCTGAAGCAAACAAACCACAGAGTAAATGAGACCTAGTGAGAGGTCTGAATCGGTGGAATTGTCCTTAGTTCTATACTAGGTACCACATAGTGGGAGCGCGGGGTGAGACATTTGATTCACGCTACTGGACCGGCGATGGCATCATACGACTCGACTCTTTCGTTGCACGGGAATCAGCGCATTCTACGTGATGTGTCCGACTATCTTGTATACGGAGTCCTACCGCTAACTATCCAGTGTACCCTATCTACTAGGTATAGGTTTGCCGAATTCGGCATTTGTGTGGCGGTGGCACTGTGTCGCTGTGTCGCACATAATATGTCGTCAGCAATCATGAATGATTTGAGAGTATGAGACCGAGCAGTGACTGGCCGGTAGGAGGATGTTTGCTGTGCGGGTGGGTTGTCGATGAATTTTTATCTTTATTTCCTCTTCTGCTTGTCGCAGGTAGGTATTGTGTGTGCGTGCATGGTGCATGGTACAGGGGCCCCGGCGGCATTGGGGGATTGGAAGATCTTAATGCGGGAGCCCAGCCGGAACGATTCATCCATGAAACGAGAGGAAGCAACGTGGACCCAGAATTTCCGGTCGGTCAGCGAGCAGCTATGCTGTCGCCGCATATAGTCTAATAAGTTCAGCTCATATCAAGTAATTTGATGCTGTGCAATATGCTACAACTTGAAGTTAGATTCACAATACTATATAAGTCAACTTTAGAGACAATGTGTCATGTATGCGAACATGACGATTTTACATACCAGTCCGTATAAAATGACGTCATACAAGGGGGATTCGCAGCAGCGGATAGTCTTGGCATACTCTAGAAGTTCGCAATGCACACCATGGTGCATGGATTAAGCTGCCGCAAGAGCCCCATTTCCATGCTTACCTATCATAACTAATAGCAGGGGGGGGGTGTCTTGTCGCTCACTTACTGGTAGCGTCTATCCATCAGGTTTTGGATGGCGACATCAAGTTGACGTTTGCGACATTGTAGAAAGATATGAAATATTTAATAGAAAGAGGAAGAGAAGGAGAAGGAGGAGGAGAAGCAGGAGAAAGGTGCCAAAGTTGCCGTTTTCTGCGTAAGCTTTTAATTTGGGGCTCTGAAGATCGTTGTTCAATCCCGGTTCTGATCTACCTATGTTACCCGCAGCGGCTGGTTTCGTGAGCCGCTTAGTTTTAAGGGCTGTAGTTTGGATTAGAATATTCACGCGAGTCTTGGTACTTAAAAAATGCGAAGTTTGTTAAATTGTATTATCGGTCGCGAGGCTATCTGGTAGCGCGAGTTTGAGCAAACACACAAGGTTGGTTCGGCCGCTATTTCGTGATACGAGATATTAAGTAGCTTAACTCCACACGAATATGATGATCAATATAGCTCATGATGAAAAGTCTTCAGCCAGAGTTCGAGGTGATTGATATAATTCGTAGAGGACCCTTGAAGAAGGTGGCGGTAAAGAATCCGTCAACCACAATGCGTGTAAAGACCATCGCGAATATCACCAGATAGGGGCGCCCCATATGCAAAATGCTAAACAGTGCCGGTAGTTGGCAGTGCCGAGAAATAAGCTGCAGATCTTATCTACTAAAGTAGTGTATAGAAAACTGGTCATGTTGAGGCTGTGTCGACACGGTATATATTTTAACCTAAAGTTTAAGTTATTGATGGGAAGATTTTGCTTTGCAGGGAGCTGGCAGCTAGTCGAGCTACATGGTATCGGGGAGAAGTTTATGCTCATATATACAGATACAGTTCCGTCATATCCAGATCACGCTAGGTACTTTGTATCTTGTGATTTGATGTCCATAATAGTCTATCCAGAGAACAGTAGTCGAGTAATGACTGCGTTGACCTATGCAGTAGGTATCTACATGGTAGGCAGCCTGATATGATCCGAACCTTGACTTCCCATTCAGGTTGCGCGGTTGATTCAAGTCCTATCAGTACATATCTGCCCCTGACAATCCAAGCTTTTTGTTGCTAATCCTCAAACACTAGCGTATAACTCTCTTATAGTCCCACTCTAGTAGGTATTGGTGGAGTGTCTCTATACTACTGTACAGTTTTCTCCGAGACACACTGTGCATACTTTATTGGCATATTAGCGCAAACCCCCCTTTACTTTATTAGCGTGCCTTTAGCATCATTCCCCTCCAGATATCTGTCCTCCTAACAAATGGGTAGAATAGGGGACTTCAAATTTAAAACCGCAACCCCACACTGTAGCGTACAGTAGGTACCGACTACTGGCAGCCAGCATTCCGATGTATACCCCTACCGTGAAATAACCGTCAGGGACCCCAGCCAGATCATCAACGACGCCTTAGGTAAGTACTTACCGTACCCTCCCTGGACCTGCGCTGCACTGCTGTTGGTAGCTATCTGCGCAACGCACTCCGGTTTCCTCTACTAAGCTTGGCGATGCGCCTGTGTCTTTCCTGTATTTTCAAACACCTATACAATTCTACCACACTGCAGTGACAACCTTTGCTCTTTTTCCTTTCTGTGATCCTTTGTACCTTCGCCTCCCTCTGCACTACTGTATATACCTACACACACCCACGGACCTACCTACGTAAGCGCTTGCACATGCGACTTTCTGCCCTTTCGTCGTCGTGATCTTCCTCTTCATTCCTACAGTCCCTTTTCCTGTTAGTTTACAGTTGATCCGATCGCTGGCAACGTCACTCCCGTGTGGTTCACCCTGGCGTAACTTGTGCGTCCGATTGTACGACAACGTGTTCGCGGCATCCTTTTGTTGTCTGTTGCAACCCGGTCCTGGTTTTTGTCTTTGTCCAACCGACGACTTCTTTACAAGTGGCAGCATACCTCCCTACCCTCTGCCGCCCACCACTTTCCCCAGATGTTACCGCCTTAAAAAAAAAAAAAAAAATCAAACGGCTCGCTTGGAGGGAGATTGGCCTTGACGTCCTTTGATAGGAGTCTTTACGCTCATTACATCCACCATCTCTTTTCCGGCGCACACTGCCTCGAGGCTTACCTTGCGTTCCCTGGGCCTGACCCAACTCGACGTTTTTTAATATCCGACTCAATAGTCGCCACTTTCAAACCACCTCGAATTTTGTCCGCCATGTGGATATCGTGTTTATCTTGTTAACTCGTCGCGATACAACTCCATTATCAAAACTGATTAGAAGTTTGCATCCGGCACTTCAGATCATACACAATGTTGGCAGTACAGCCCCGCCGGTGGCTGTCAAGGCCCAAGGGCCTCCTCGTCTTCGCATTCACTGTGGCTACACTTTACTGGCTTCTGTTGCATGGTTCTGGACGATATGGAGAAGTCATGCAGCACCCCACAGAGGCTGCAAACGATGCTGCAGATCAGTCGAGTCTAGATGAAAAGACTGACGATGAAGGCAATTCAAATCACGTGCCTAGCTTTGAGGACAAGATGAGGGAGGCGCAAGACGAGCAACAGGAAGCTATTCGGCAACAGTTTAGACTTGAATACGACCAGCTCGGCCGGTAAGCTTCCCAGCAATGCATTATTTAGCACGTCATAACGGAAACGTCTAACTCCATGGCAGTGTAAAAGGTGCAGATGCGATATATGGCAAGACACTAAACACATTAGACACGAAGAAGGCCCGATCGCCCGAGTTCGAGGCCCAGCTGACTCCCGCCAGCACTTCGAGCTACTTCACTACCCATAAACCTTATATTTACGACCCGTACCCCAATTACAAACGAGATGCGAAAGACGGACCGTATGTCGCTTGTGAAGGCCCGGGAGGTAAGGCAGTATCCGATATAATGGTATTCAAAGGTGTTCCCAAGGATTTCCCCGAACCCCTCATCGGTGGCTATGATGTCTTGGGTATGGATGGGGACTTATGCTTTGAGCGCGAGACACGGCTTGGCATGTACGGTTTTCAGAATGCCAACGATACCTCGGATCCATTGATGGACTGGGATAAAGTTCGCTGGGGCGAATTACAAGAGAAGTGCGTCCAGAAAAACGAGGCCCGGTTCGATTTGCAGGGGCGTCCCAATCCGTACGTTAATACGGTGTATTCGAGTAAGAAGACTACTGCATTCATTGGAGCAGACAGCGACCTTAACCTTGAGGATGCTCCCAAGGGTCGCTATCACAATGATGACCTCAGAAGGAGCTCTGCGACTGGCAACAAGCGACCTTCCAAAGGAACAGTCACCGAGTCTAAGAACGCCGAACCCCGGACAGCAGTGCTTTTGCGGACGTACACGGGAAAAGACTATAATGAGAACGATAAGCAAGTGATCCGCTCGCTCATCACGGAGCTGTCGCTACGGACGGGTGGCGTCTATCAAATCTTCCTGTTTGTTCACGTCAAGGATAATGCATATGCGATCTGGGATGATGAGGGAACTTACCAGTACGTTCTCCAACAGAACGTACCCGCCGAATTTCGGGATATTGCCATCCTTTGGAACGATGAGGCGGTACAAGCGATGTATCCGAAGCTGGACCCCTCTAAAACGGGAGTACATGTGTCTCAATGGTTATCGGTTCAGAAGTTCATGCAAGAATTCCCCGAATTCGAGTATGTCTGGAACTGGGAGATGGATGCCAGAATTACTGGGCACCATTACGATTTTCTAGAAAAGTTGGCCGCTTTTGCGAAACGGCAGCCGCGCCGTGGTCTATGGGAGCGCAGCGAGCGTTACTACATCCCTTCAGTGCACGGCGATTATGATACAGACTTTCGAAAGGAAGTAGAAGGCTTTGTAGGTGAAGACACTATTTGGGGACCTCCCGACTTCCCTTTTATCTCCCCTGTTGGGCCTAAACCGCCTGTCAAGCGACCTGAAGAAGACGACTATAAATGGGGCGTGGGCGAAGAGGCAGACTTAATCACTGTAGCTCCAATCATTAATACCAACTACAGTGGGTGGGTTGGCGCCAACGACGTGTGGGGTTTCAATGACACAACACACGCAACTCAGCAGTTGCCGCGGCGTGTGACTATCGTCACTCATTCAAGAATCTCAAAAAAGCTTCTTAATATCATGCATGTTGAAAACTTGCGCGGGAACGTCATCGCTTCGGAGATGACATGTCAAACCATTGCCCTCTTGCACGGCCTCAAGGCTGTATATGCGCCAATGCCCATGTTCTTTGACAGACCGTGGAAAGGCAAGGATATCGCCAGATGGTTCAACTCTGGCGAGAGGGGTGATAGTGGAGGCGACAATTCTGCCATCGGATGGGGACGTGAGGCCAGGTATGGAGGGATTACCTGGTACTATAGAGCCGGTCCGCCTCAGCGACTTTATAACAATCTCATGGGGTACGAAGACACCAAGATAGGCGGCGAGGAATGGGAAGAAATACATGGCCGCCCCTGTCTACCGCCGATATTGATGCACCCAATTAAAGATGTGGCTCCAACGGAAAGCGGATACGAAAGCGAATCCAGGCTACCGTTTGGCTGAGATGCCTGGAGCGACGAGTTGCATCCGAGTATCGAATCGGAGGGGGTACCATCAGGCTGGGCGCGTATGGCGACCTGGCTCAACGGAATAACGAATCTTCAATGGCATTGCTTGGCGTTTATGTTCTGTAGTTTCACGTGTACTACATCTATAGTCACGGCGCATTTTCTGGGTCGCCGACCCAGTTTCTTTTTGGGAGGGTATACCTTTGTAGTGCACGGGGTGTACTTATGCATGGACGACTCATCATAGACTATAGATGGATGGCTGAGTCAGGAAAAGACGCAAGGTCCAATACATACAGCAAATCAACTGTACGATATAATTTACTCTTTTGTTCAATATTACATGTGCCGCTGACACTGAATACTCGGGTCCGCTATGAAGGAGTGCCGCTGTTGATTGCGCCTTTCACTTTGAGTATCATTGATCGCGAGCTTCATTGTTGCTTCCATCCGCAATAGATCAAACGAAACTGTCGCGTCGGTCGGCACACGTCGTGTGATAGATATTCAGTGCGGTATCGCGAGAATGAGCGGCTATGGTCTGGTTTGGCACTACGCGACACGGGAGTCATACTTCAGTTTACAGTAGCAAGCATCGAATCAGAATCTCGACATCGTATCTGTGCAGCACAGATCAATGTGCAATAATTGGCTGAATTAGTTGAGATTACTCCACATCGCGCCGTTCCTCTTGCATGTACCAGGCCACTGGGATGCCGGATACAATGTGGGGGCTGAGCAGCTGAGCGGCATCAGCCCATTAGCAACTCAGTCCTTCAACCAATCCGTCTCATTCAAGAGGGGTTGTGGTGTTGCCTAGTCAGAGTCGGGGCTCAAAAAGCTGAGCTTCGTCCTCTGCTGCGAGAAGAGCCGAGTAACTATGCTGCTACGAAATCGTCGACGATACTACAGCAGCACTTGGAGATGTCAAATCCAGCACTTATAAGCTCAAACAATTCCGATCCGAAGCCCAGCCTTGTTATGGAGGAGGCGGGACTGAGGATTGAGAAGTGGAAGAATAAGATTAATGCAGAGAGAGATCAAGTGTCTTTACGTGTGACTTGGGTCACAGCACCTCGCCCATCTCCCCCTACACGGATAGAGAATCCAAATGGCATCCCTAAATCACCAGTAAACATAGAGTGAGTGATATCCTCCACAAACTATGGTAGTCAAATGAAAATATTCACATACCTGCTTCAGTGTTGTGGTCATCTTCGGACTGTCTTATACGCCGTTAAGGTGGCTTCACGAATATCTCGGCCAATCCGGAGCAGATTCCCGCGTCTTAGAATTCACATACCATCCGAGTCAGATCCTAACACCAGGCCTGAGCCATTATGGTATCACCAGTCTGGCCGAGCGTCTGCTTGATCAGCTGGGAAAGTTGAGGGCGGGCGGCACAGTAAGTACTGGCTTGCAAATGTTGATGAATCTGGAAGCTCATACATAGATTGTTAGAAACGTCGTATTATCTTCCTCGCCATTGAGATAGGATGTATAATTGTGAAGAAGGTCGGTATGCTTTGCTTGATCTGGTCGAGCATCAATTACTGATAATCGAGAGATAGGCACTCACACTTGCGTCTCGAACGAAGAGTCCTCACGGCGAAATATTCGATGCGTGTCGCACACTTGTAAATCACGATAATCTCGTTAGAGCAGTGGTTATTTGCTGATACTTGAAGGTATTCTTTGACTGTCCACATCGAAGTGGTAGGTGAAATCAAAAGCTTCTCTTCGGACATTATTGTCAACAGTGTGACCAATAATACTACAACCTTGTATCGCGTTGCTGCGCAATCTTGATACCCATGTCGAGTTTTAGTCAGAGAAGAATCGCTAACTTGGGCCCGAAGTCAATGTTCTAGACATGGAAGATAAGGTGGCTCGTATCCTGTACGATGGTAGACTAGCAGACAGCCGGTCACGTCGGCATCGGCCGAGCGTCGCTGCTATCTCGGGCCTCGCTGCTGTTATTCGTGAAACCAACGAATCATTTATAGCATCCAAATTCCTCATTCGGAGCTACCTTGTCAGCATCCATGATGAACCTATGCTGGTTTTCAGGCTTGGAAGGTTCGCGATATCACCTGTTTCCCATCATCTGCTAGTACTATATCTAACGAATGACAGATGCTCGATCGCACTATGGGAGCTTTGGTATGCGATCTCGAGTCCTCTACACTACCATAAGTCGTGGTTTCTAATATCTGTCTTTTGACAGGGGACGCCATTTGAATGGCGCCTGTTTTGCCACCAAGTTAACCCACTCTTCTTGGCCGACCTGTTCCATATTCTCCGTGGGCTTGAGGAGTCACCAGTCTCCGCGACGGCACCGTCGCCCGACAGCCAGTTCCCAAAGATCCCGTTTGATGGAGAACGTGCTCTCCTTAGCCTGGCTACACCTACAGAGCCCTTCATCACCGCAGGGCACGCGGGCGCACCCATAAGGCTGTCCAGTGTATACCTCAACTGGGTAGAATTCTTGGGTAGCCAGGTTCTCTACGTTTATTCAAGTAAAGACAAAAACGACCTCGTTCGCCGTGCTTCTGAACATGCCTTTTCCCATATAGCGAACATTCCCCCTTCAGGTAGGGGGTTGCCATTGCAGCTGTATTATTCCTTCGACGACACCGACATTAGATCTCGTTCCCTGTCCAGCATGCTTTGGACGTTCCTAACACATATTACGTCTCGTTTTCCAGAGGTACAGCATTTCGTGCCATTCATGCTTAACCGTCTTTATGAGGAGCAGGCATGTACTGAAGCAGATTTACTCGAGTGGTTTGAGTTTTTTATATCTCGTTTCGACGATATCCGCCTTGTCATCAATCATTTCGATGTCTGCCCCAAGCCATCGCGCGACGCCTTCATGCAGCTCGTTGCACGGATCGCGACGAGATATGACAGGCCGCTTAAATTATTTCTAACGAGCAGAGAGCCTGCTGTATTGCAAGCCGAGCTGTCGGGCTGGCCGACAATCGACCTCGATACGGGTCTTGATTTGACAGAGATAGGGATGAAAGAAGAGCCAAAGGACGGTATCCTAGTGCCGGAGTCATCTCCTTCACCTCCGATACGGGAAGCTATACAGCCGTCGTTGAAAATGCCCGAAGGCGCTGTATTTGTTGATGATTTGGCGATGACCATCCTTCTGGAGCAACAGAACCGGCGAGACCTTACTACAAAAGAAATACTGCAAGAAGCTACACTCGGTACTCTGGAAGCTTACACTCTCGAAGCGGTTCTTGATCGCGTATTTCGGAGCATACCAGATCAAAAACAGGCACGACTGGCAGTCGCCTTTTTACTGTTCGCAACGCGACCGTTATCGACAACAGAGTTTGCAACAATCATGTTTTTAGGAAGCTCCATCGATGACGGAGAGTCAGTTTCACCTTGTTGGGACCTTTTCGATCGACTCGAGAAGCAGAGAAGTGCATGGTTTGCCGGTATTACCGTGAATAGGCACAGTGGAGTTCACCTCGCCCATCCACGCCTGGAAGCTGTCTTCCTTGACCCGGAAACCACTGGCTCTCCACGCTATTTTTGGCATGAGGTTGCAAGCACTGCGGATTATGAGATAGCTCATGCCTGTTTGAGCTATCTCACTAGGAGCAAAGTCAAAAACGAACAGGATCTGTTGTCCGACAAGCTGTTTGCTGTTGATAGTGATCTAGGGTTCATCAGTTACGCGGTTAAATTCTGGCCTCACCACTTCTCTCACGCCTTGTCCACTGCCAAGGAAGAGGCAATTGAAAGCCTTCGCCAGAAAATGGTGGAGATTGACCTTGAACGCTGGTCGAGAACTCTTGTGAGTAGCTTCTGTAATCGTCTTGTTGGGAACTGAGCTGATCCCGAACAGTGGTTGCTTTCGAATCCGTTCAATCGAAGTAGAAATCCTTGGAAGTCACCGGTTCCAGCCCTCGTCAGTCTAGGCTGTTACAACATTCTTCAAGCGAGCTCTGCCTCGGATATTGCGTTAGCAATAGAGGAAGCGGCCCGGACCGGCGCTGTTGATTATGTGAACAATCTCCTTGTGACGGAAGATGGAGGTAGTCTCCTTCAATCTGCTCTTCTTGAGGCCATAAGAGCCGCAAGCTCGAGCGAAAGCGAGGCACTGGCTATAGGCTTAATCGACCGGCTTTCCTCCGAGGGTAGGGACGAGCTGTCGAAGTGTGGCAAGAATCTTCTCTTCCGGGCGGCGAGGCTCGGCCTCTCTAGCTTGGCGGCAAAATTGCTTGAGATCGGCACCCAAGTCGACCCAGAAATCCCTTATTCTCAGGGGAGCCTGGCGACGCCGCTGTGTATTGCCGCCGCTGCAGGATACGGAGCAGTTGTGGAAGTCTTATTAAACCATGGGGCCAATGTTGAGTTCAGGTCTCATCTTAAGCGGACACCGCTGTCCCTGGCAGCTGCCCGGGGAAATGCCGATGTTATCGAATGCCTTGTGAAACAGGGTAAAGCGGACATCGAGCAGGCGGATGGTGACAACGATCGAAAACAGACACAGACTCCGTTCTTCATCGCATGCGAATGGGGCAACCCAGTCGCGGTCGAGAAGTTTATTGAACTAGGAGTAGATCCCAGCAAGCTAGATACTACGGGAGATTCTCCGATTATCGTAGCGGCAAGCTATGGGAACTGGAGAACCATACAGTGTCTTCTAGATCACGGCGTTGACATAGAGACCGCGGGCCCCGGTGGACGGGGGACTGCTCTACGATATGCTCTCGCTAATGGCCACGTCGAGACCGTCCGCCGCTTGCTCGAAAAGGGTGCGGATCCCTCCAGTCCACGATTCAACATACCGCTTCTTTACGAATTAGCCGAATATAAAGTACCGATGCTCGACGGGAACAAAATTTCTCTAGCGAAGCTTCTTCTCGAACAGCACAAGGTAGACATAAATGCGACAACTAAGAAGGGAAGAACAGCGCTAGCCCGGGCTTGCACCAATATCCACTCTAAGCTCGCCGAGTTCCTGCTTGGGTATGATCCGGATGTGAATATAGCTGACAAGGACGGATATACCGCCCTCTTCGAGGCTAGCGAGGCCCGGAATTTGCCCCTGGTTAAGTTGCTCCTAGATAAAGGCGCAGATGCAAATGCGATGACTTCCAAGGGCAATATACCCCTGCATATGTGCGAGCTCTTGCCGGAGTTCACGCGGGTGTTGGCTGAACGGACGAAGGATATTGATTTTCCGACAACTCGGGGACTCACTCAGCTAAGTATGACATCTTCCCTCCCTTGTTTCTGAGGCCCTCGTGTGAATTCCCATGGCTTCATATGTACTATGAAAGGTTATATGCTCTTTTTTATAGAGGACCGATACTAACTGTCGATCGTGATTAGTGGTCGCGGCTTCTAAAGGATGGACAGAATCTCTCAAGGTCTTACTAGAGCATAAAGCCAACGTCAATGCCGTGGTAAATAAGAAAAACCGATGGGCCGGCTGGGCACCCATTATGTTTGCCGCTTTCTTCCACTTTCCAGACATAATGTTGATCTTGGCAGAAAAGGGGGCGGACTTCAAGAAACCGGATGCTAACGGAACTAGCCCTCTCCACCTGATATTCGAAGCACTGACTTCGGAAGAAGGAAGAGTTGAATTCGAGTGTCTGAGCGTTTTGATGGAATTTCAGACACGTATTGACATTGATCAGATTGGCGAAAACGGCGAAACCGTTCTACATCGTGTTGCGTGGCTTGGCCATCTGAGATCAGTTAAGAAACTCGTCAGGGCGGGTGCTAGCATGAACATACTAGATAACTTCGGATCCACCGCGTTAAACGCAGCCACGTGGCGTAGCAAGCGTGAAGTCATCTCGTACCTTCTCGAACAGGGGGCCGACCCAAACAACGCTGGCAGAGATCTCGGTCATAAGGAAGGACCGCTTCATCGGGCTTGTCGAGACTCCGAGTACGCTATTGCCAGGATGCTGATAGAGCATGGAGCAGACGTCAATTGCGACTCTGTCTCTGGTTTTGGGGCGCCTTTGATGGCGGTTTGCCTGCCTTATTCTAAGTACCTGGAGGATACCGATAAACTCACGCAACACCTTCTGGATCTCGGTTTCGACGTTACTGCCAAGAGTCGTTACGTGGGCAGTCCCTTAGCCGCAGCTGCGCTGTCATCTCGCCCCAGTATTGTTTGCGCCTTGCTAGATAAAGGAGCAGTATCTGATAGGGAGGATGATCTAAAAAGAAAACCCATCCATTTTGCAGCGATAAACGGCGAGGAGAATTTCCGAATCATCGAGGAAGTGGGTGGGAAACTTACAGGCGTCGACGTCCTTGGCCGCTCCGTGCTGCATTACGCCGCGCAAGGGGGCCGTTTGCGAGTCGTTAAACGGATCTTTGAGCTCATGCCGGAACTGGAGGTTGATGCGTGCGACATTGATGGCTGGACACCCTTGTGCTGGGTCGCCAGGGGAACGACGAATTGGGTTTCCGAGGACCGTGCAAGTGAACCAACTGACCCGGTCGGTGTTGTTCGGTACCTGCTCGAGCGAGGTGCTGATGTGTCCGTTCAGTGCAAGATCGGGAACGAAGTCTGGTCACCTCTCCAGCTATCTTGCTATACAGGAGCGCCAGATGAGGTCGTCGCTCTCTTGAAACAGAGACTTGGGCCTGAGTCCCAAACCAACGAGGGAGGCGAAGCTTCAGAAACCGCAAACGACCTCAACCAACAGAAGGGTAAAGTAATAGAAGGAGTCACTTGCGATGCTTGTCTCTGGGTACGTTCACACCATCTGTTTTATAGTAGACGAGCTAATAAAACTGAAGGAGATCCGTGGTATCTATCAGGAATGTAAAGTCTGTTGGGACTATGCGCTATGTCCGAAATGTTGGCACCACCGCGACCTCGTACACGTCTTCGAACCGCCTCATGATTTCGAACTTATAGATCTGGATTCTGATAATGCTAGTTGTACGTCGGAAGAAGGAGTTGATCATGTCCTTGTGACGCGGTCGAATAGTCCTGTTTCTGGGACAAAGGATCATGAAGGCGAGACTGGCACGAAGGACACTACAGTCAATGAAGCTGGGTGACGCTCCCGAAATCTCCTTTTGCTGTGCCGTTTGTAATAGCTTGGAACGTTAGGAGTACATTTTTCGAGTCGAATTCTCTTAGTCATCTTCAATATACTACTTATTACCCGGTTTACTTTCTGGACGCTCACCGTGGTCGACGCCAAGCTATTAAAACTAGGCTGCCGTGTGGAATACCACCAACTCACCCCACCTAGGGTGAACGAAAGCGGCAACTGCTCAACAATACGTTTTTCAATATGTTATACTGAAATTAACCGGTTTAAATAATCGTTTAAACGGCATGAAGTAAATTATTGTATAAGGACGTAGGACTTTTTTTATTTTTATTTTTTTAGAGTTTTAAGCTAGAGCTTTCTCACTGTATATTTAGAGAATAACCGCAGGGAATAGAAAAAGTGGTCATAACTAGTATAATAGTGCGAGTGTACTACATAGTGCAAGGCGTATCTCAATTTGTTAGAAGAGTATGTTATGTAAGTATTTTTCATAGCTACACCTTTTTATTTTGTGAGTGGTATCTTCCTGGCCGCGTTCGACGGCGCTTAAGCCCAGGGGTGGCCACCCTTGCCTAGCTGAGCATTAAGAAACGACAGCTTATGCCGCCCTTCTCGCAGGATCTCTTCTTTATGCTCCTCCATCTCCTTAAGATCCCCTATCAGGTACAGTTAGTAGGCTCCTCGAGTAACGGTGTTATGCAGAAAGTGCTTACAGTTGACGCTCATCACCCCAACTCTAAGCCACTCTGCTCGTTGAGTACAGAGGAGAAGCGACATATCCCCAGAAAGGCTGGGATCATCCCGCGCAAACGGCAGGTAATCTTTCGCCGTCATTTGAGTCTTTAGCAGGCCCGGAAGAAGAGTAAACACGCGAACACCGGGATGTTCTGATGAGACAGATTTGTTAGGCTAGGTAAAGTCTTGGGGACGACTCATCGGATGCGATGCCATGCGATGATAATCTATGAGAGAACTGTGGCTCTTACCGATATGTATGAATTCCATGAATTTGATCTGCGCAAGCTTGCTCGAAATGTATGAGCTCATGTTTGGGAACAGACTCCCCGCAGATCCGGAACTGATAGTGATGATTGTTCCTCCACCGCTAGATTGCTTGAGGAAGTAGTGGCACATGAGGTAAGTACCTTTGACGTTGACCTCCTGGAAGAAGTTAGCTCTACTGAGTTGAATTAAGTATGTTGGTGCGTTGAAGTTAGGTTGAGGAGCTTAAATGTAGCAACACCGAAGCCTAATAAGCGAATTCAGGGGCAAATGAAGCATATTACAGCGCACTATTTCTGCCCGAAAGGAGCGCCAGCAAATCTGGAATATAGTCTCATGGGATCAAGCAGATGAAATAGGTGAGGAATCGGAACTGACAAAATCATTCCACCATTTTGCAGGCTCGATATCGCCAGTGCGTGCATAGTTCATACTTCCTGCATCATTTATAAGGACATCAATCTTCCCAACGGCGGCTGTGGCTTTTCCCCAGAGCTCCTCCACGGATTCCTCAGACCGCAAGTCAGCCGGATAAGCAAGAATACTTAGGTCATTGTATGAACTCTTGATCTCATTCGCGACGCTATCTAAGATCTTCGTCTGACGACCAGATATGACAATAGCTCCGGCTCCGGCGGTTGCCCATGCCTGCGCTATGACCTGGAAGAACTTGCATCTTAGCATATACCTTGACTCCGTAGATTGTTTGATCTTTATTCAGACTGGTAGAGCTACACCTTTCCCACCCCACCGGATACGCCAGTTATGAGCACTCTTTTGCCGCTTGCCGCAATATCGGGGTTCGAGGGCTCTAGATCGGGATACATGTTCCTATGTACCACGTTGGTGAGCTGATAGGGCCAGGTAACGGCGTCGAGATCCGCAAAATCCATGTTGACCTTTTTTTTTAAAAAAAATACTGAAAGAAAGCTTGTGCACCAAGAAGAGTGTTGCTCCTCGGGACATAGGATGGAAGCAAGGGTATGATTTCGTGAGGGGCTCTGTAAGAACAGGACTCCCTTTGGACATACGTGTCACGTGTCAGTTTCAAGATAATTGCATAACACCCAATACCTAGGTATGACATTCAACTTCATGTATGCCGTGCTGCCATAGCTAGACCGATCTGTTTTATGTTGTGATGAACCCAGCGGGAAGTGATCATAAAGCGGCGGCATTATGTTGTGTATTATATACCATACATGTATAGAGCAAAATAGCAAAACACCCAAGCACCAGATTTACTTACTTCGATCATGTCAATCAACAGCTACTATGTTTGAAATTGTCCATGGCTAATCTACTCTTCTCCTGTAAGACATTCGTGTCCTTAGCTTCGCTAAAAATGGCGCGCATCATTGATGAAACTGTACTCCGATTACGCAGTAGTTTCCACAGAGTCAAGACTACGAAGTTGCTGTTGGCTGCAGAAGCACTAGAGAAAAAGACTGTTGGACACAGCCTCGGCCACAAGATCTGCTCTCATATGCAAGGAGCCAACAACAAACCAACAATGGAATGTGTGCGAAACCACGAAGAGAGACCCCTAGTGAGACCTGGGGGTAAAATAGAAGGTGCTCTCTGTGTCTGAATAGAAGACAGATATCTCGAACCTCAAGACGTAAGGAATATTACCAGTTGAAATGAGCATAGTGCTAAACCCATAAAACATACGCCTTCACCATAGTAGTGCGTAGTGTGCGCTATCTTTCGGCTTGTATCGCCAGCCTGCTTCTCTTCTTGTATGCTGGCTGTAAAACCCCAGAAAGAAGGTGTGGCCGGCTTACCACGGCCACGTAAACAGCCGGATCAGCATATGTGTGCGTTAATCCTATACCAATAATCCTCACCCGAGAGTACCACCTCACTTGTACTCCCTACCTAGCACGGTGATTGGCCGCGATTCTGCAGTTTGCGGGATGCCAAACCGAGGCTCGTATTTGAAGGGAGGTTGTTATGAAGTACTAGGTTTATCTTATCCAGTAAAGCTCTGTGTGCTAAACTAAATGAAAACTTCAGGCATGCATCACGAGCAACAATACCACACAACACCCATTCCAAGTCATATCCAATACTGATCGTGCAGAGAGCATTAGCAAACCCCCACCCCCCGCTCACTCTTCAGAGTTTTGAACGACGACGGGAGTTGAATTGTATCTATCTAGCTGAGCGGATGCTACGCGTGCAGCCTTGTCCTCAGCAAGTGAGTTCACTAATTATTTCTACGAGGAGACTTGCCAGGTTCATGATTTCGACTGGATATGAATGCTCAGTTCGCCTGCCCCCTTCTATGAAAAACCAAGACAGTTTTAATCAACTCGCGGATGAATTTGACGCGAACTGCTCACCATACTGACTTATAATCATCGCATCCCGTTGTCTTATCATGGCTCTCGATACCACCCCTGCACTGATGCCTCCGGGCAATCTCCTACCAAATTTCACGAACCCTCCTACGCTAATGGTCCCGGTTACCGTGATCTGTGTTCTAGTTTATATTCTTCCCACCGCATTCATCATCGTACGCATATTTACCAAGTCGTATCTCGCTGTAGGTCACCATATCGAAGATTGGCTCAGCTACTTTGCATGGGCGGGTCTCGTCACGTACACAAGCATACTCTTCTATATCGAAGACTGTGGGTTCGCGAGACACCAGTGGGATCTATCTGTGAGGCAGTTCAGACATGTTATGTACTTCATCAATATCTTATACTGCATCTATGGCCCTACGACACTAGCGGCAAAGCTGTCCATCCTTTTCCAGATCAAGCGCATTTTCGCCTGTGGGTTGAAAGAAGCTGTATACTGGGTTACAGTCGCCTCGATTGTCGCGAATATCATCTTCTACACTGCCCTCTTCTTCAGCTACGTGTTCCAGTGCTGGCCAAGGGAGCGGATTTGGAATTCAGACGTCCCGGGTCGCTGCATAAGTGCAGTCTCGTCAAACCTCGCCGCTGGAATCTTAAAACGTCTTTTCAGACTTTGAGGCTCTTTTACTGCCCGCATGGGCAATATGGCATCTTAGAATGCCCATCAAGCGCAAGCTGGCGGCATATGCCGTGTTCGGCATTGGTCTCTTGTCCGTTCCACATAGCCCCCTACATTGTACTGAGACCATTCAACTTTGACTGACCCGGTCCCTTAGGGCGTGCATCATAGGTATCGTTGGCATATGGTTGCGCGTCGTCGTTCTGCGGAACGCCGATTTCACTTGGTATTGCACCAAAGCCGCTCTCCTCGTGTAAGACCATCGCAAGTCCAAAGATGGACGATAGTGTTCTAATTGCGAGACAACAATGCAGAATTGCCGAGATCTCCGCTGTGATTATTGTCGGCTGTACTCCCGTACTCCCTCGGTTTTACTTCTACATACAAGGCCGCTTGCCAACCAACAGTTCGTCAGATCCCGAAGGTTTCAAACAACACGGCGAGATTTCCGGCTGGAGCGGTCGCAAAATCATAAACTTTAAATCACTTGGGAATTCGATGGCAAAATACATCAGTCCAGGAGGATTCGGTTTGACTACACTTCCTTCTCACGCGAGTAACGATGTAATGCCACCCGGACAGAACGGCAACGTCAGACGCGCCGTTGGGGAAGGCGAAGAGAGTTTGTATCATAATAGGGACTTATAAGGACTAACAGGATGCATCTCGGAAAAGCTTAGATACTCGAAAAATGGAACCACGCGTGGTAGCTTAGACTCGATAAGCTATTGACAAGGTGCCAGGATAATCGCATCAAATATTCGCTTCATTATTTTTAACACCGTCATGACTAGACAGAATATAACATACAACAAGACTAGGCACGTAGTTCTTGTCGCTGACTGTGAAACTATCTTGATAAATCCCGCGTAGCCCGCTGGGCAAGAGAGACATTGTTCCCCGCCTATACTTTCGGAAACGGGTGGGACCCTCATCCACTAACGCCCCTTTTCTGAGAGCTTTGGCATTCAACTATGTACTTGGGCTGCTTAGAGTCATGCATAATACCTGGTGGGTTGCAGAAAGCACGGCCACTGCGGTTGGATGCTGCGGTAATCAGACCAGTTATTAAGATACTGCTCATGAAGAAGCATCTAAGTTTACCATTAGGTACAAAAGTCTTGTCGATCACTAATTTGCGCACATAAATTTGCGTTTGGCCCATAACCAAACCATATGAACCTAAAGCCAGAATCGATGATTTTAACAGGACTGTGATTTGGTTTCTCCGAAGACCGGAATCCTATATATCTAAAGCTTCCAGCCTCCCTTGATTTAAATTTCCTTTTCTACGCACACAGACTACACACTACGACCAATCCCTCTTACTTACCTCAGGACAAATACAATTTCCTATTGCATTCCCACCGATATTTGCGAAATTTCAATTTATGTCAACCTCGTTACGATGAAAAGTTCCCGGACGTGTCTGCGATGCTGGAAGCCGGGCTTTATCATGGCTTCTAAACTTTTGGTTTGCCCAATCGTTTTTTATTTTTTGTCCACGATTTATACCGTGCCTTGGTTCCTCCGATGTCTATTTTGGCTGGTCTATTTCATGTCATTTTATCTCATTATGGCCATTTTTGTTTTCTTCTTAGCCCGGCCTATTTGGTTTGATGAGGAATCACCAGAGGAACACGCCCATATTAGCCCGGGATATATAAGCGAAAAGTTGTCACAGGAATTAGGATAGGATAACTAGCTCGCTCCGAGGTAGGACTGTTATGGCCTGTTCCTTGCCGATCGTGCAAGATATCCTCCTTAGCGAGTGAGGCTAACACAAGGTAGAGAATTTCGGCGACCTGAACGGGAAAGCGGAGCTTAGTCCTAAAACTTTGCGGTTACTTAGAGGAACCTAAGTTGGCCTTTCTAAGCCTCCTAAACAAGCGCCCCAGTACACAGGCCCGCAGTATAGCATGGGAGACCAGATATTATATTCGAGGAGCTTTACCGCGAAAAACTACGCAAACCTCGCCTTCTCGGCATGAGATCCAACGACTGCAACGACGAAAAGGAATTGTATTCTGGTTACGGGAACGCCCACACACTCGAGAAGGCCGTACGCGATCTAATGAACGTGGCTAATACGACGTCGAACAACGACGGCTTGTCGCTCGCACGAGCTATCAACGACTACCCCAGCGGCCCTCCCTCGTAAGGGACGACCTCCGAATACCCTTACACTAACCAGCCGAGCACGAACCTGCATGGCGGGACCAACAGACACGGCATAATAACACGCGCGCCTTTAGGTTTGACTTAGGAGCTCTCGGGATATGTAGACTATGTGCGGAATACGTAGTAAGAGACCTCTTACGCAGTTGCACCTAGAGTGTCGAGAAGGAGTAACTCTCCTAAGGCGTTAAATATACCATCTATCCATCTATCTGACTACTATCCAGTTGACTGCCATTTAGTTAGCTCCCATTCAGTTCGCTCTTTATAGTGCTCTCTACTGTTTTATGCGACCATCTCGTAGTTTTATCAGCTGCATAACAGCGATTAAGTTGTCTGGGGAGATAGCAGGGAACTCTCTCAGGACCGCGTTGCCGTACTTTATTTTTGTTGTTCTTTTCGACAGCGCGCTAAGTCTTAATGGCCTCGAGTACCGTTTTAGCAATACGAATGCCGACCTGGACCTTTTTTAGAGCTTGCGCGGCTATATATTCTCGTATGGACGTCTCGGTTAGTTGTTATGAACCCAAAGTGGAGCGATAGGCTATATCTGGAGTAGGAAACTATTGGAATAAGTGACGGTTCCTAATAACTGCCAGCAAGCAGTCTGAAGGCGGCGACGGATAAAGATAAAAGCGAATATTGTTAGATCTTCTAACATGAGAGCACTGAAAAAGTATACCAGATAGAGAACCCAGACTAGTATCACTAAACAAAACAGTCTCTAATAGCAGCAGCTCTATGATGAAATCCATCTACAAAATCCATATTGCATAGGCCTTCGCGATCCAGCTCCTCAAGACATATCATTAGACTGTTGGTTTCTCTCTTAGCTATCTCACTTAAGATGCTCTTGCTCACATCTGACAACAGCCAAGGACTTAAAGCGACGACATCATGCAAGACCACAAACGCCCTTTCCAAGCCTAGTAATGTTGCGGTTTTGGCTTCTGGGTACATGGAAAGCTCTAGCAAATCTATTGCGAAGCTGGAGGGCCATTTCCTCAATATATCTCGGAGTGACGTTGGCTCCTCTAGACCCTGACCCTTCGCCATCTCCAGTCCAATCTCATAAATTCCTATTAACGCTTGAAGGAAACTGTCTTTGCCTTGAACGCCGAGGCCCTCCACACTGAAGCCATTTTGGGCACGGATGAAGCGAATGATAGCGCAGCCAAAAACGCTGGCTGTTTTCGAGGGAATAGAAACGAAGCCCTCTAGCAGGGCGGTGTGCGCAAACCATAGAGGCAGCAGCTTTGTCAAGTCCATCTTGCCTATTTGCATCTTGTGTTCGAGCTGGATCTTCGCCTGCCGAGCGAGATCAGGTATGTCTGCGGTCGAATATGCGGCCCTCGTGCTTCTAGGGATAGTAGATGTATGCACTGGAAACACTGGGTAGTCCGCAACTATGTCCCGATCCGTCAACATATCGGTAGAATTGGTTGGAGTCCGTCCGGTAAATCTCCAGTATACCTGATCTAGCGATGGTAATGAGTCTATCCAATCACTAACCACCTTGACTTCGCCTTCTGTAAAAGCACCAAACATCTTCCCTCCCCAAGACAACGCTCGAATGATATTGCTCTTTCCGCTGTTACCTCTGCGCACAAGGTGCTTCGAAAGATTGAGATGGTGGATAAAATCCAGCCGCCAGAGATGTGAGGTGATAGCCTTCGGGTCCAGCCACTGGCTGAGAGTTTGAAATCCGACCTTCATCCCAACGTTGCAATGAATGCGATGAGACGCAACTGATTTGGAAAGAAGAATCTTCCCCAGAGCGACTTCACTCTTGCTTTGTGGTATTATGCACGTCTGGGAATAATCTTGGGGTAATTTCGAGGTTCTAGAGGTAAGATTCTGGGACAAGATGAATCCTGCCTGGACTCCTCTCCATGCTCTCTGCACTGCATTAGAGTCTTCAGTGGATATTAGATGTTCCATGTAGTCCACGATAACCTGGAGCGCCATGGCCGTGTGACCAGAATCAGAATTGTCGATGGAAATATGGAGTAAGAAGTAATAAGGGTCAAAGCCCAATTCCCGAACCTCTCTACTTGCTAGCAATGTATCCTTCGATACTCTTTCAAAATGCAAGTTGAAGCCGAGTATCTCGGGAAAGAACTCCTGAGGTAATAGTGATATGAGTAACTGAGCAACAGCTGTTTTCCAGATATGAATATCATCAAGCGAGTGTCGTGGGTGAATAAAGTCTTCTGAATCCCCCGCTGGCAAGTCCGGGCTGACATCACGGACAAGTTGTCTGTAAAGATGAACGTGGTGCTTGCCGAGGTCCCCATCCCCGTACTCCTCAAACAACACTTGTGACGCATTCTTCGTGAACATGCGGAGAGCGAAGGGAGTCGATGCTTTGTTGAGATGACCTAGCCATGCGCCGTCGACGTATCTCAAGGAGCTGGATTGTTTAATCCATTCGGCGGCGTCTTCGCGAGACCTGAATAACTCTCGAGGATGACCAGTTGTTCTTCGCTGAACATATTGTTCCCAGAACTTTGTAGTGCCGTCTTGCTCGCTTCGTACGAAGACAGGCAATTTGTCCCTGTCGTAGCTCGCAATGGATAGTATACCAGAAGCCGTAGACAACCTCGCCGATAAAGACTCCAGGGATTCCGATAGGAGGAGGAGTAAGGTGTCTCTGGCGTGAGGCAGAATGTCTTTGTGTCTCTCTAGAGACTGGAGCTCGTAGTAAAGATGCTTAAGCTCCTTCAAAGTGACCTCAGAGCCGTGTTTCCGGAACTGCGTTTCATTCTGATTACTCGGCTTTGGCATATTCGTGCGACAAAAGAAATTTCGGAACCAATAAAGTCCCACAATGAAGAAGACGGCCATGATGGTGACTTGCAACGAAATGGACGACATTGTCGATGCTGGATGAATATTGGGTTCCATACAAGAGTGGCAGGTTCTGGCGCAGCTTTCTGCTATGGGATCGTTCCCGGTAAGGCTCGAGAACCAAGATGGATTTAAGCGAGTGGGATTTGACTGGGCTTAAATTGCAAGAGTAAATAGTATTGGGCTATAGACGTAGTCATCTCATTCTAGCTGCATCTGCTTTCCTGAGAGAGGTACATATCGCGCTTAGCAGAAATGCAGAATGCAGCGGCTCCCTTGTGGCCACCATACGGCCATGTAGCCCCGGTCGTTGGAGAAAGACACATCTTGCACTTCCTTGAAAGACGGCTACCTTCCGGGATAATTTAGGGACCGGTAGCAGTGATCAGGTCATCTGTAGCCTCAGGTTGGAAGCGGGGTTCCGTCATTATCGTGTGAGGTACTTCTTATTAAGAAGGGGAAGGCGATGAATCGCAATAGCTAGATAGGGGTATTCCTATGCCGGGCGAGGAGCAAGCACGGCGCTCTGACCCATGTCTAGCAATGCAGCAGGCAATATACATACGTAGGTGGCAGTGCTGGTGGAATGAGAGAGGCTGAAATTCCATAAGTGGTTAGACATCGTCGCGTCAGTTTTACTACCTTTCGTGATAAAAGTACTGGTAGGATATACGGTACCGACGATGGAATGGTCTGTTTAGATCTCATTTCATAATCAATGTAACATATTTCATTCTCACACTTCTCATAACCTGGCAATAGAGTTGACGAAGGCCTAAGGTTTAAACTTTAAACCCATGTGTACACAGGGTACAAGCTAGCATCGTGTGCTGTCGATTCATGAATCTACTAATGAGTGTCCTTGGAAGTACACAATCTCTACAAATTGCCCCCCTCCCTTCCCTTTCTCAAAGCGGCCTCAGTGGTGCACATCGTAGAGACGCACGGGGCTGGACTAGATTCGCCGCACTACAAAGCTCCGTTACCCAGGCTGTTCAGTTGCCTTCAACCAGGCCGCCACTTGAGATGGATTCTCATCTGGCGGGAAAACGGGGTACCATACATGCACCACCTTGCCGTCTTCAATAGCTAACGTGCAGCGCTTGGCCAATGAGGCCCCCTCCCACTCGAAAACCGGCATTTTCATAGCCTTGACAAATTCCAGCTTGTCGTCGCTCAGAATGTCATACGGCAGTCCTAGTCGATCCTTGAGTTCTTTCTGATAGGCGGTATCCTGCACGCTTAGACCGTATATGTTATTCACGCCCAGTTCCTTCAAAGGTGCGGAATTATCGCGGTAACTGCCTGCCTCGGCGGTGCAGCCACGTGCGCCAGGCATGTTGTTCCACTCTTCCTTTACTGCTTCTCCCGGCGCACCCGTTCTGGGGTAGCAAAAGAGGATGGTAAGTCCATGCAGTTCACTAAGCTTGACAGGTATCTGTTGGGTGGAGACCAGGGTCAGGTCAGCGGGAATAGACGAGCCAAGAAGGTGTGATGCAAGGCCATCATCCACGGGCTGTGGGATCGTCTTGGGGACTTGAGAGTCTGGGCCCAGCCAATTAGCTCCAGGCAGGCATGAGAACTAGTGAGAGACTCGACTTACGATCGAGGGCCATGGTTTGTCCTTTGGAGCAAGTATGGCAGTGATTCAATATTTGAGTGCGATGATGTCTGAGTTGATTATGATTATGGTTGTATATGGTGCGCGGTTTATATAGACGATTTGCCAAACTGCCGCTGCCAACCGTTTGTCGCTTTTTGTTTCTGAACCTGCAAGGCAATTTTTCTTGAATACCCAAGACTACAGGGGCGGCGGCGCTGTATGCAGGGAAATTTTTGGCTTCCGCCGTTTGACGTAAGTTTTACTGCGAGGTAATTCCCCCAGACCACAAGGGCGGGGTTGTGAGCAGGGCAATTTTACCTACTGAGTAGTTCCGCCCGCTTGTGGTGAGTCTTACTGCATAGCAATTTTTAAAGCGACCATGGTGTGGTGGCACACGTACCTACATGCAGGTGGCCCTGGACATCACTCAAACTCGCGGGCTGTGAGGGGGCTAAGTGCCAATTGGGGGCAAGGGGCGCCTGAGTTTCCGTTCTCGAGCGTTGAACAAGGATGAAAGTTTCACTGCCTTCAGATGAGAATGAAGCTAGCTCGTTCACCATTGCTATCGATCTTATTTACGTTTGTCTTTCTCGAGTTCCGAAAGGAGACACGCGCGACAAGTGGACGAGGACGCAGAAGATGACTGGGGTGGGATGCCGTGGCTAGGCATCCCGGACATCATGCCGGGTTGTGCACTTTCGGACCATGACCCAGGCGGAGCCTCAGTCTCATTATGATCCTTATCTGTAGCCTGCTTAAGCTACCCCATTGTCCCACCAGTAGGTGAAGAGCAGTGTATCCCGATCTGCTGGTAAGACCCAAATTGGATCTGATCCTCAGATCACTTACGCCCGGTTTGAGTTTGTCAACTGTTGGAAACGAGACTGATGTGGTGCTTGCTACCCTAGCCGCTTCACTTACGCCCATAAAAGCTCGTATTCCTGCACGTGTACCAGAAAAAGGACTGAGCGTTTAATGGAGGCGTGACCAAATGGCGACTGATCTCCCTTATCACCTGCCGATTTTTAAAACAATCGGGGGTATGTAGCGGCATAGAGCCTCGCAGGTCCGCGACACGGGAAGCAACGCTGACCGCAAGTCCCATCTATCTCACAGGAAGTGACTGGGATGAGAGACAAATGAGAGCTAAGCAGCTGTCCTAAACATTTCGGGTTACTGCTACTGGCACTGGCGATCCGGCACCGAGGAATTGTTGTCATCTCTATGCCCGCCAACGGAATGAATTATGTGAAGACTGTCTAGGGCCACCGTAAATGGCACTCTCGCAAGCTACCTCACTAGGTCTCGCCTGAGCTATGGGCAACGAAGGCTTAGAGACAACGTATGTGCTGGGACTGGGTAGAAATGTTACCTTTGATCGATCAAAGGACTTTCTAGGGAGAGGCACTGTTGGAGAGGTATTCTGCGTACGAACCTTGCAGGTTGGTTGCTAACCATCTTTCTGCCTGAGATTCCTTGGTTGACAGTTAACCTCAGAGAAGAAATGAACCCCATGATCCGAAGCGTTATGCCCTCAAGATATTTCTCGACCATGGAGAACGTCCGCACTTTCGTAGAGAGCGCAAAGTGCTTGAGGCTCTCGCTCTCGTTCCACACCGGAATATCGTTCTCTTCCTGCACTGCTGGACGGCCGAGAGCTTCCAATATATCCTGTTCCCCCTCGCGACCGGTGACCTGTACACCTTTCTCCGCAGGCCTGTTCCACCACACCAACTTACAGAACAGTATATGCAGTGGGTGATTCGCCAGCTCCAGGGCCTTTGCGATGCGTTGAAGTATATACATGATTATGCCATGCATAGTCTTAGCTCCGAAGCGGGACTTAGAATGAGTCGAATTGGCTTTCATCATGACATCAAACCTGTCAACATCCTCCTGTTCGAAGGTGACGATCCCACAGAACTAATTTGGAAATTAAGCGATTTTGGGTCTGGAATGGTGAGTGAGTTCAAGGACAGTGATCAAGAGAGTATCTACAATAGCAAGCCGTCCACGGGAGATCCCATATACACTGCCCCGGAGTTCGCCCTAGAAGGGCGGGTGTCCCGCCCGAAAGACGTCTGGAGTCTTGGCTGCATTTATCTGGAGGTTCTTCTCTGGATGTCACACCCGACCCGAACCACACTCGACGACTTCCAGCAAGAGAGGTCCACTCTACCTGGCGGTCAAACAGCAAGAAAGCCCATGTTCTGGTACCAGGATCATGATGGTGTCGCTTACATACACCCCGTCGTTAATGCGACGATGAGATCTTTGCGTGACTTCTGCGAGGCCAACCGCTCTCTGGAAGACACGCGGCTACTCGTCTCAAGGATGTTGATTGTATCTAGCAAGGCACGGGCAACGGCGAGAGAGCTCACTAGCCGTTTCGATGCCATTATTGGGGGTCGTACCGAAACATAGGTAGAAATAGTCATTACCTTAGATCTCAATGAAATCCCAGCGTCCCGTTTTGCCTTTCGCATCGACCCCTTCACAGATGTTAGAATACATGGATGGTGCAAAATATTTTTGGTCATACCTTAGTGACCTAGCCCTCAATGTAGATGTGTGGTGTATCCTGTTCATTGACGGTCCCGTTCATGCCAACTTGTCATTTCCTCGATCGAGCGAGACCCAGGGCCAACAAGAAGTGCAATCTCGTGGCTCATTTCCTCATATAAATTGGCAATATCCTGTTGTTTCAGAGGTCCATCGTCAAGACTTGTTAAATCCCCCCAGAACTTGGTCGCGCGGGCGCTATCAACACCACCAATCTGCTCGCTGCAGCTCAACGCCTTCCGCATCCACACTTCTGCAGCCGTCATGTTCCCCATTTGTACCAAAAGAGTGCTCAGACCTGCCATAGACTCTATTGTACTACCTCTGAGTTCACCGCGGGTCTTGATCTGTTGTTGGACAGTCTTGGAGTGAAGATCATAGCTGTCGCTCAGTGACCCGCGTGCTCTTAAGGTCTTGCAGAGCCAGAATCTGCATCGTAGAGTATCTGGGTGTTCATCGCCGAGAAGTTGCACCGACATATCTAAAGTTTTCCGATATAATGTCTCACTTTCGCGGTAGTCTCCTTTCTTGTAGAGGACTGTGGCGAGTTTGCGGCTGATGAGACATTTCTTCCGATCGGAAACCTCGGCACTTTGGCTGAGCTCCATCGCAGCTCTAAGCAACTCCTCGCTTTCGGAAAACCTCTCGGAATCGATGATGGAATCACAGAGGCTTCGTATGGCGGCCAGAGTATCCCCGTGTCTGGGCCCCAGTGATGACAACCTGATCTGGACCAATTGCCGAAGGAGGACTTCCTCCTTCGAAAGATCATGCAAGTTTCCATAAGACTGGGCTAGAATGTGAAGGGATCTCTGAGTCAGTCGACCGCCCGGAGTGTCGATGGCGAGAGCCAAGTCGTGAACATCTTGTGCCATTTTGTTTGCCTCTTCGAATCTTTCTAGGTGTAGGATGACTTCTGCCAGGTCCCTCTTGACGGAAAGAACGTAGCGAGAATTAGGGGGGTGACGCTGAAGAAGCCTGGGAAGCATACGATTAAACTGCTTCTCTGCCTCATTATAGTGTCCAAGGTCAAAATATGCGACAGCCAGACCATCGATCAATGCAACAGCTGCGTCGGTTTCTCCAAGCGCAACGCTTTCGAGTCGTTGTATCTTCTCCGAAGATTCTTGCATCTTTTTTTCGAAGGATATCGTGAGTTTTGGGTGGCGGTACATAATCAAGACGGCTCTGGTAATGATGGGGGAAAGGATAAAGTTCAATGTCCAGCGGGTTGGCAAATATGAGCTCCTGACTTGGAAATATCGCGTCTATGCCGAGGCACTTAAACGGGGAAGCCCTTAGTCGTTTTCTAGGAGGGGTTTCATGGACGGAGCCCTGAGCACTGCTCCATAGTACATCTAGGCCACCACGACTTAATTCTATGAACTGCTCGTTTGTGATAGTTAGGGGACATTGAGCAGTGACGTCAGTAGATGACCCGGTTGTAACCAAAGGTGTCATGTCGTTAGGCGGTTCGATCTTCAAAGCCGAGAACAGCCGATGCATCAACGAGATTTCATCATCTAATTGAAGCAAGGTTGACCAGGGGTCATCAGCAAGCGACTGTCCGGGAGTGCTGTTCCTTCTCACATGCAACTGTCCCGGAGGACATAGGTCGTCTGCGTTTGGCGAGAGAGACGACTGCGAATGGTCCCGAACTATGTTGCTCGGCGAAAGATTTGACGATGAAGTCATCGGACTAACCTTGTCTGGTAGAGCAGTTGCCGATGAATGAGTTGAGGGATTATCAGTTCCAGTGCCAGACAAAGTCATGGAAGTGTTTTCCTCGGTGTGATCGATAGATACAATTTCGTCGAAATGATTTCCTACACCCGACCGCTGCCCCGCTGATGTGGTTCGAGTGCCCTCAAAGTGCTGCTCGAGCCTGGCTCTTTTACCCCATCGCTCGCGTTTGGCCGCAGTTATTCTCACGCCTTCCACAGAAACGTTAGTCTGCCTAGATGCGGGATCTGCCCTGCGCAGGAAGTCTTCTGTCTCTGCATGTTTGACGTTCTTTTTGAATCTCCACTTGGAAATCGTTTCGTCAGCTGCTTTTGACTGTGACAAGATTAGTGTGCGCAGTGGCAACATGAGCTGCAAGACACTGGGCTCACGTGAGTACGAGGCCATGCTGCTCGCGCAAGATCGTCCTGATCTTCTCGAGTGTTTTGTTTTCCTGAATGTAGAGCCTATGAAGGAGATCTTTCAAGTCGCCCCATTCCGTATCGGAGAGCTGTCTTGCTCTGCCTGGGGCACTTGCTGCTGCGCTTGGTGAGTGCGAGGCGTATTGAACATTAGGGGGTTCTGGAACTGTGGCCAGAGGAGACGAATTGGTCAGCGCACGCGCACGCGGATGCGCTGGCATTATCGAAGCGTCGCGGGGGATTGCATCATCATCCATCATGGTGTTGCCTGACGCAGTACGGTCCATGGCGACATGCGAGGTGAGGCTGTGTGAGAACAACCATGGACAATGAACCGGGGTGGATATTGGAAAGGTAGGAAATGATGTTGAGAAATGGTGAAGGAGAATCGAGAAGTCTGTATATGTGCTGGAAACTGACAATTAATGCCACCGCCCGGGAGGGACCAGAGTCCATGATTGGGTGAATCAAAATTGCCTTGCATGTACTTACTTAGATTACAACTTGTGAGTCCTCTGTTCCTGTTACTTCAATTGTGTTGTCGCTCTAGCCAATCCAGTGTCTCGGAAAAAAAACTACCTTGCATTAGTGCGTCTGGCACGAGAGCGGGGACTTATCCATGATACTTGTCCGGGGGGTAACGCCAAGAGAGACATTCGAGTCCAGTACTGCCCAAAGGCCACTGACTAGCCAAGAGAGACACGGACGTATCTCACATTCGGGTTGCTGTCTAAAGTGCTACAAGGACTTCACTTCAGTGTCTGGTAATCGCATCAATATCTCTCTTGAAGGCCTCCAGGGGTCTATTTTCGGCATCATGAACAGTCCTGGTGAGCCGGGCCGAGGCGGACGAAAAATTGCCTTGCACATGTATTTTATTGAACCATTGTCTCATTCTTTAAGTTGGTAACGCTGGTCTGTCAGCCCCAAAAGATTTCCTCAAGAGGGACAGCTGTGAGACCCAGAAGCTGTCGCCCAGAGACACCATCACATCGAGTTGTCTACAAGCGAAGGGCCCATAAACATATGTATTGGAGCATATTCCCTTTGTGCTACTAGGATTAGAGACTCAAAGACACACACATACCGGTCCACTACTCCAGCCATGGATCCTATAAGCATTACGGGGCTTCTCATCGCCACTATCAACCTCACGGCAGCCTGTTTGAAGCTAGGCAAAAAACATCTGGGTCCCTCACGGCACACTACTGCAGCCCTTACCGCTCTAATGCATGAATTATACTGTTTCAACGGCGTTGTCGAGAGCCTCCAGGCTCAGCTCGAAATCGACGACGGTGATACTACGCTTGACACTATGTCCTTTCTGAACAACTCGGTCGAGAACTGCAAGAATGCCCTATCCTTGATAGAGTTCCGACTCGCGAGCACAAGCTTCAGGGATAGGTTCCTGGTGGGGAGGCACTTCGATAAAGAGCTTGATGAGTCGTTGGAGACTCTTAGGAGAGGGCGAGGCGTGTTCAAGATGATACTTCTGGATGATCAAAGGTGGGGTTTATGTACCCCGCAAAAGGCGTGCTTCATGACTGTGCTGACACTTGTCGCCTGTAGGGCCACTCTTACTACCATCGAAAGGTCTACCGACGGTATTGCCGAAGGAATACGGACCATGCAAACAAGTGTCAATAGTGGCATGAGGAATCTCGACCATCATATCGAGGAGCATGTGGGCCAAGCACGGGACACACAGGCCGCGATGTGGAAGACGATTCAACACCTCGATGACAAGCTCTTGGTGCTTCGTAATGATATAGGGGTACGGTTGCATCATCAGGCACTGGCTGCCTGGGTCTACTGGATGATCATTACCAGCATGTTGGTGCTGCTGCTGATGGTCCAACTGGTATTCGCATGATTACCAGTTGCATGGTTCCTGGATAGCCGACCCCTTAGGTGGTATACAACATAGATTCCCTTCATAGTTGATTTACAATTAGCAATGCTAAACTTGTAATACTTAGTGTAGACCTGGACGCTCTAGCAGCTGTTGAATAGCCGGATGTCAGACCCCCAATAAGCGATTTGCTACCGATGAACGCTTCGAATGCTGAAAAGTTTGAAACAGTGAATTGTTAAGTTCTTTCGATAGGTTTATCTTACTATAAGTATCAGTAAGAGCATAACCTGCTGTAAGCTTCACAACTCGTGGTAAAATGACCACGAAACCAATCATCACAGGCCATTCGCTTAACGTGCCAGGATAAACCCCACCTCCGAGATGACGGGTTGCAACACAGCCTTGATGGGGTCAGACCGCTGACCTGGCTGCCCAGCATTGCATATTCACTTTACTTTGCGGGCAAAGCCACAGTTCATCGACTTGGAACCCATAGCGACTCGGTTTATTCTCTAACAGTTGTTCATCTTTCAATAAATACTCGTAATCATGGCTGGAACGGCACACCCTACTCCGTCTAACGCCGAATACCAGCATTTCGTACCGCAGTTCATACTTAGGAACTTTGCTCACAAATACACTGGGCCACAGCGTTCAAAGAAAGGAAAGAAAAACAAAGGTGATAACATGTTTCGCGGCGAATTCATCGTTAACAATGTAAATCTGAAAGTCGACCCAATCGCGATTGAAGAGACGAAGGTCAAGCGCATTCTCGGGCAGTATGACATGTACCAAAACACAGCCCTGCCCACAGCACAACATCGACAGATCGAGACGTTACTAGGCAAGTTGGAGGCTCAGGTCAGTATCAGTAAGTAGCTGTTTAATTTCTTGTCCAAAAAATAGATCCCTTCCCTCCTGGTTTGAGACGCGCGCTAAGAGCTCGACATCCCCGTATGGAAACGTCGCTGACTCTCACGCGCGCAAAGTCTTCCGCAAAATCATCAAGGCCTTTGAGGCCGGAGACCCGAGTATATGGGTGACACGTGAGGAGCGAAACTCTATCCGCAAGTTCCTCTTTATTCTCAAGTATCGCGGATCTCGCTTCCATCAGCGCTTCTACCACGAAAGCCTTGATCAGTATGTTGCCAACGACAAATCGCAACTGGAAAGCTACATGAGAGAGAAAGGCTTTAAGCGACCTGTTGATGTCTGGTTCCACGCTCTTAAAACGATTATGGACTTAAATATGAACACAGATAACTGGCAGCGGGAACTTGCCAAGAACATGTATCTCGAGGACGCAATGTGGTTCTTCATGCACACGGAGATGATGTACATGGCCATCTGCACGCCATCCGAACCAGGAGCCGAGTTCATACTCACCGACAATAGCTACAACGTGTTCGAGGGGCCGAATACTTTCGTGCAAAACCCGGCCACCGGCGAGACAATGGATTCCGGATGGACTAGCTTCCATGAATTTGCCCCCCTAACTCCAAAATTGATGATTGTTTTGCGAAGCTCCTTGTTCCCCGTGCGTGAAGAGGACAGCGATCCGAAAATAAAGGCGGCAAGGGATGCGCAGCGCAAGATGGCCGTCGACGACTGGTACGGGGCTAGCCAGCAGTCGTATCTAGCCGACTTGCCCATAAACAAGCCGCGCAACAGCTACAGCGAGATCGTGGACGGTCGGGTGCGGCTCCTGCCCGGTGAAGACGGGATGAAGCGCAAGAGAGATAAGTTTTGCTTTCCGTTCTTCCCTCTCGGCATGGACCACGTCAACAAAATCAACCATATTTTACTCGATAACTCGTATCGGTGCTCGAATATCGTCTTCGCTTCCACAGAAACCTTCTTCACGACCCTGGAGTGGTACATGACCTATGACGGCTCCTTCGGCAAAGCAATTACCATAGATTCGGCGGATGAGAGACGCAAGTTCCTCATGAATCTCGCTACACTCATGAAGGCTCTGGGGTCGACAAAGAAGCCCGTGTGGACGGACAAGACGGCTAAAGTCATGTCGGAATTTGACAAGATGAACGGTCTTCATCGGATGCTGCAGGGAGGCTTGCTAGACTGGATGGTTACCGCAAAAACGGAGGTCCAAGGGAGCTCGGTACCGCCTCGAGGGCCGAAATTTGCTTACATGTCTCTTGGTAGGATGACTCTAAACAAATTCATATCAATATGCAATCGCTGCAGACGCTAACCGGGATTTTATACAGGGGGCTCCGATCAGACATTGTTAGAAGATATGAGCACTGCCAAGCGCATGTTGAAGCAGCGGATCAAGATAGATGTCGAGTCTCAGGGGCAGCCAGAGGATATTCGAGGCCATAAACGCGAGCAACTCATTGAAGACTATATGGTCTCGTATCATTCTAGGATAGTACTTCTTTTCGTAAAGAGGGTGAGGCTGATGGTTCTCAATCACACTGATGACGAGTATCTTTTGAGATTAGCAGACGGTACTGTTTCGCATACGGAGGACCCAGAAGATATTATCGCCCAAGGTAAGCATGTCCGATCCTTGCCCTTTCATTCTTTTTCAGAAACCTTGCGTACTTCGTGTTTGCTTCTCGTGAAGAAAAGCCCCTTTCAATTCTGAATTCTATTGAACTAAACCGGATCAGCTCTGCATGACAAGATGACCTCTAACAAGCTCAATCGGCTTATGTACAATACCGCAATGAACGATATCGAGAAAGCAAAGGACCCGATTCCCGAAGACGAGTTCTGGAAGACGCCAACAACGCCCAGCTTTGCAACAGCTCTGCGGTTGATGATGGTCAGGAAAATTGTGTTTGGTGTTCCAGGGGTGTTAAAGGGATGTGGGATTCCAGAAGTTGAAAAGCTCGCTTTGGCTCACGAGCGCATGATCAGGCGGCAAGATCTAAAAGGACTCCCTTTTCACTTCACCGACGACGATCAGAAGACGGAGCTCTTAACAAGAGTTGCGGTCAAACAGATGTTTCGGGCGGCCCTAGCTGGTATCGTGGCGGACGACTTGCTGCCGATATTGGAGGACGTCTTGTTCAAAACCTCCTACCCTACCCCACCCATGAAGTCTCCTATCTAATTACTTTTCTCGGTAAATTTTGTTTCAGTGAAGTATGGGGGTTACGTGGAGGTTCAATCTCCGATTTCATCTTGGCAGCCTTATCGTTGCTTTCTTGTTTACTGTCCACTTCCAGTGAACCATCCAGACTTAACACCTACGTTGATTTGCCAATAAGCAGATAGTGATGATGAGGCATATTGTAGCAAAGACAACCTCCACCTCACCAGTATGCGGTCGTCGACTCTCATCTGTAGCTCATGACGCGTCATCCCAATTATCCCATCAATCAGATCCGGATTCTCTCGAATCCTTCCTCAAATTCTCACTCGGACTCTCCTGTAGATTCTCTCATAGATTCTTCCTTAGATCTTCCCTCAGATTCCTCTATAGCTTCTTCTCTAGCTTCTCTCTCAGCCTGTCCGTCGTAGTCTCCCCCAGTTTCTCCCCCAGTTTCTCCTTCTGCTTCTTCTTCTGCTTCTTCTTCTGCTTCTTCTTCTGCTTCTTCTTCTGCTTCTTCTTCTGCTTCTTCTTCTGCTTCTTCTTCTGCTTCTTCTTCTGATCCTGCTGCATATTCTCCCTCGTTGCTCTCGGTGTTGCGCCATACGAGGATAGGTCGGATGTCCCCAAAGGCCATCATTTCGGCCACCATACAGCGGTACTGCATCCTCTGGTCTACGCTTTCTGAGTGTGCGATTTCGGAGTTGAAATTGTAGACGTCTTCCTCACATTCTTCCTCATATTCCTCCTCATATTCCTCCTCAGACTGCTCGTGATCTTGCTTCGGGTTTTGTTTCAGCTTGATAGCACGGTGAATTGATCTCCACCGAGCCCAATTCATTTGGATAAGTACGATGACCAAAAATTCTAGTGTGATTTGCTCCAGCACAACGTAGGGGTACATTGCGGCCGTAGCAGAGGTAGCAATGGCAGCGGCGTGAACGATGGCAATGATTGGGAGAGGCCCGAAATAGGTAAGGGGGTTGAGGAAGCATTTGAGCATGGTGCTTGATAACGGTTCATTAGAGGCCAGTCTCATCTCGACCATCACTGCTATCATGTAGGCAACATCTACCGCCATGAGGAAAACGGCTGCAATCTTGGCGAGGGTGAATGTGAAATCCATCCTGACGGTGTTGAAGTGTATCAGGATATTTCGAATTAATTTAAGGATGATCTGCTGTGGCATCAAGGTCTTTCAGCTTCTTGTATACCATGAGAGAGATCAGCGGCTGAACATACCGGAATAGCTGGTCTATTGAACTAGCCGTCACGTTTTTAGGGCTCCTTTGAAGTTTGTTCTTAGTCGCTGGGTAGGAACTGCCAGTTAGCAATGGCGAAGATGATGTTGGCGTGGGTATTGGGGTTGGTGGTGTTGCTTCTGCGTCAGTATATTCGGTAGGAGTCGAAGAATAAGAAGAGACAAGCAGAAGATCGATCTAGCGGGAGACTCAAACCAAGCCAATCTTGAAGAACCTAGTATCATTAGCACCTTATCCCGTGCGTCCATGGGCCCAGCTTTGACTTTCCACCGATACTCCGACCAAAAGTATCACAAGATCAAAATTGGCAGCGTGTTACTCATTGTCATAAGCTAATAGAGTTGTTAGATAATGGTACACGTTTCAGGGGCGGTCGGGTACAACTATGGACCCAAAATTAGACACTCTTTGTAAAAGTATGATGTGTCATTTGCGTACCTGGCTTCTCTAAATATTGCTGCTAATATGGACGACTTTGGAGGGTTTTAATTCGAAGGTAAGATAATCTTCTTCGAGCCTTTGCCACTGACCGTACCGTATATTTACTGGGTTATGTTTAAAGCTCTTAAGAGAGTCTCAGAGCGCAATCCCGTTATTATAAAACATATTTGAGGCTGTCTCCCTACAGACTCATATTCTTACGGGCACTGCTCTGAGACCTACGTGACTGTTAAAACGGACTCTAGGAGCCATGATTTGAGAAGCCGAATAATCCAATTCGTTCAGAGTTAATTTATGAGGATACGATCATAATACCGTTTACATGTATGAGGAAACGACTGGCCATGGTGATGTTGATAGTGAGATGATCGACTGTGCGAGTACAGTGCAAGAAAACCAACACACTATGTATCAAGATGCCTCGGCTCATACCTGGAAGCGTCTAAAGCCACCTTAGGTGCATTTGAGACTCGATGCAAAGAAGCACGATTGTTCAAGAATTCGAAAAACGACATCTGGGATACGATAGGAGTTGGATATAGCTTCTTTTACAACTATCATTTCATACAGTACCAATAGAAATAATGGAGGTCAATAACCTGTTTGACGTCAAGGTAAGCAAGCATGCTGTACTCTCCATGCTCACCACCTTCACCACGAGAGCTTCATCAACCTTCTATCAAACGTTACAACTGATTGACTTACAATTATATAGGGGAAAGTCGTCTTAGTGACAGGAGGTCAGCTACTCCCCACCTCAAGAACGCCGTATTTCACACTAACCCGTGGCGGTCCCCCCAGGCGCGCGAGGCATAGGCCGCATGATAACAGAAGGCTTCGTAACCAACGGCGCAAAAGTCTACATCGCCTCGCGCTCATCCCAAGCGTGCCACGAAACCGCCGCAGAACTAAGTGCCAAGGGCCCAGGCTCCTGCATCGCGCTGCCCGCGGACCTGCTCAAGTTAGACGAGTGCAAGCGTCTGGTCTCGGAGCTACGTTCCCGCGAGGACAAGCTGCACGTCCTCGTGAATAACAGCGGCGCGGCCTGGGGCGCGCCGCTCGAGGAATTCCCCGACGAGCAGTGGTCGCGCATCCTCACGCTCAACTTGCAGCGCGCGTTCACGCTCACGCAGTTGCTGCTGCCGATGCTGGAGGCTGTGGGCGCCGAGGCGCGCGGGGAGAACCCTGCTGCTGTGGTTAATATTGGCTCGATTAATGCGTTGAATGCGCCTAATCTTGAGGTGAGTGGACGTTGTTCATATGGGGGTGAAGGGATTGGTTAATGCCTTGGCTGGTTAGATAGGGAGGACGGGCTATCAATAGTAAATAGCCTCGGAGACGGGGGGCGTTTCTCGTGTTTTGCTGAAACTTACATAGCTGCGGGTTTATATGTTCGTTACGCTGACGAGGTTATAGAATTACAGCTACAGCGCTTCAAAGGCGGGCCTACACCACCTCACCCGGCACCTATCCCAAGTTCTGGGTCCGAAGGGTATCACGGTGAACACACTTGTATGTACCCAGAGACCATCCCTCATTTATCCCCTTTTCACCCATTTTTCTCCTTCTAACAAGCTACTCCCCGCGCTGTATAACTTAGCGTAAGGCCTATGATCACTGACTGATTTCATCCAGGCATGCGGCCCTTTCGACACGAAAATGATGGCCTTCTCAATGAAACATTTCCGCGAGGCGATCGAGGACGGGAACCCGATGAAGCGGCACGGCCGGCCGAGCGACGTCGCGGGCGCGTGCATTTTCCTCGCCAGCCGCGCCGGGTAAGCTCCTTCTCTCCTTCTCTTCTCCTCTCTTCTTAGCCGAACCTCTTGCTGCAATGACTGAATTATTCTATCTCCCCTTTCTTTTCATTTCCCGTCGCAACAGCCGGAAATTCACGTCTTGGATCGATCATTGATCACGATGATGCATGGTGCTGACCACCTTCTAGATCATACGTCAATGGGGCTACTATCAATGTCGATGGTGGTGTTCATCTGGCGGCAAAAATGTGAACCCACCAGTCGGGTCTAGCTTTACGCTTTTGCCGGTCGAGAGGATATCAACGAATAGTAGGTAGGTTGGTGTGATAATCAGGGGAAGAAACACGCGAAAGTCTCCAACTGACGGATCAGGTTGGCGAGATGAATGAATTACTCAATTGGCCATTTAGTGCATTGTCGGTTACGCATCTGAAAATTATCGGCTCACCTACTCTAGCGGTAGCCGGTATTTGAGTAGTTTTACATACTCTATGATACACATTGCCGTTGGTGTCGGCTGGGGGTATACTGGATGTCTTTTCCAAGGGTTATAGAACAACCGAGTGTATCATTAAATCCCGTTATTGTTTTCCGGGCTCAGTGGGGGTGACTCTAGTGTATCACAACCGTACTATGTACCAGGCCCCCAACATCTCTGGAATATTCTATCGCGATGGCTCACGAGGCGGGGGAATTCCTGTAAAATGTCGTTCAATCGCCGATTCTCCCAGGTTAGGCCGTCATGGAGGATGAGGTGGGTGTAGGAAAACACAGTCGCATCGAAGAGTCCCGGAACTGCGCTTTCGAAGAACCAATTCTCGTCACCCAGGACTGCATCTAGAGCACGGAATGCCTCTCGCGCTCCCCTGTATAGATCCACTGGATTGATAGCATCTCTGCTTGTGGATTTGAAAATCTCCAGCTCAGCAGCGCGTCGCAATTGGTACAGTATTGTGGCCCGCACGGGTCGCGACGAGGTTACCGGTTCAATGTAGAGACGGTCGAGGAGATTGGCGTTTGCGGGAGATAGATATAGTGTATAGAGCCAGGCATTTCGTATGCGATGATCAAGGAGCGACTCGTAGGCTTCTACTCTTGCGCCTAGATCACCCGGGAGCTTGGCTTTACCGTTATCGATGCCATACTGCTCCAGTTTATTCGACGGAACAACCCTTTGTGATTTAAAATCGCTGGGTGTAGACGGTGGTAAGAGGAACGGCAATGCGCCAGTAGGAGAGGCATGGTTATTTGAGGAACGGACAGAAAAGTCGACACCGGCAAGCTTGAGGAACGTCTGTCGCACAACATTAGCTCAGCAAATCAAGTCGCGACAGAGTTCAGGGTATCCAGAGCTTACCTGCCACTTCAGACAGGATGGGTTGAAGCTCGGCAGCCCCTTTAAAGCGTCCTCGTCTGATATGAAGACGCAGAGCGTCGGCACATCTCTAACATCGGGTGAGCGAGCAGGTAGCTCGTTGGGGGGGTACGTCAGAAGTGGAAATATCTTGAATAGCCGGGCGAGAGGAGCTGGTATTGTGAACCAACCAGAAGACTCTTGAGAGCGCGGCCTCGATTTTTGTCCCTCTGCTGTATTCGGCATTATGAGAGGGTAGAACTGCAGCGGAATTGCCAGTACAGTTTCTGCTCTTCGACGGCGCTCTTGCTACCCAATGCACGACCGCGAGGAAGCAACCCATTGCGCCTATCGATAAGATAACGGACCGGCTTACAGCTGGTGCTGGCCTAGGATTTTTGGACCTCAAATTCCGCTATCCGGACCGCAGCTAACCTAAATAAGCTATCTTGGACTGGAAGTAGATGCGCGGTTCCCCCAATCTAATCAACCGTCTTGGCTGGTATCTGTCCTGATTTCGAACTACTATGTACGAAGCCCGACATGGCTCGCACTCAATTGCAGAGACCCGCAGAAGGCATGGATCATCTGGTACACCAATCCGCCGCCAACTAACTGGAATTAGGAGAGCGCTCCCGGAATATGAGGTTACGCAATAACCTCCGCGGATACGAAACCAAGCCTATAACACCACAGATTGCGGGAGTCCGTGGATCGTACCGATGCATCGTCGATCACAATCACCAGCCGTTTTCTATCACTTGGGTAGGTTCGTCTGAGTATCCTGATCTCATAACTTTCCCCTTCCTCAAAAACGTCGACGTTTCGTCGGTACATCAAAGCCATGAGATGGCCGCAATTTGGAAAGACTCAACGATACTTGATTACGGTTCTCACGCATCTATTCGAATTACCGAGCACCATCGATTTCCTATTCTGAAGCTTGCTCATTCAGACGACCTATCTATCAAGCTCATTCGACCTGAATTCGACATACTCGTTGAATTAGCAAAGCTCGGACTGCCCATTGTGGAAATCGACCAACAACCCCTCCTAGACAATGGGATCGTTTGCGGGTACCGAATGAAGAAGCTCTCCAAAGTCGAACTATCCGAATTACACTCGCGAGCTGATGATATCAAGCAAACGCTCGATCGGCTTCATTCTGCTGGGTTTAGCCACGGCGACTTTAGTCCCAGCAACATTATGATGGACGAGGGCGGCCATCTCATCTTGATCGACTTTAGCTTTGCAGGTCGAGTAGGAAGTGCAGTTCCATCATTCTTCCCCAGCTGGGTCTATACTGATGGTATATATGACATTGGCTCTGACACAGAACGAATTGATAGATATACAGTCCCAATATAACGTAATGGCAAAGTAGTGCGGGGCTATCTGTAGAGACGGATGATTAGCCGCCGGGAATTTGGGTGATCTGATAAGCCGTTGCCTGTGCGTATCGCGCTGAAATGCACGAGGGTCTGATTCGGAGGTTCTGGTTACATATGTATCACGGCGTAAACGTACTCCTACTATACTTAGTGTCTTGTCCAGGAGGAAGCAAAAGTAATACTGCGTATATATCTCAATGTCCGTTCAGCCCCGGAGTAACTCAGCTAGGATTCTATTGGTGGTCTGGCTCCTCTGGGGAACAGATAACCTTGATCCTGACGATTGTCTGTGCAGCGCTGTCCGAAGTTCGGTTGACGATGCGAAGCCATCTGTGTCACGGTGTTGAACAATATGACTGCATACATAATGCAGTGTTTACCTGATACCTACTGACCTACTTAGTATGGAAGGGCATCCAGCGAGGCTGCACATACATACATACTGTATGGCAGTATACGGCACGACGGGGCGCATGAACAATAAAATGTGCGTGGTAATAGTTTGTAGTCATCAGCAGCTCAACAACGGCTCTTGCCGTAATCCGATCGCAGGATGAAGACTGTTTTGGGCGTTCGTGGCGGCCGCGCGTGCATTTGCATGTCCGACTCGCATAGAGCGTCCTAAATAGCGTAAGGCGGGTAGATACGGGGACCATCAAGAAGCAGAGACACTAATAAACAGACGGTGCACCTCTGTCTGTCTTGAGACAGCCTCTTTGCAGCCTGTTCGATAGTATTACATAACGATGCCGTCACGTCTTGGCAGAACACTCGCTGTGGCCAAGACTTGCAGATTACCTATCACAGACACAAGGCTCGTCTCGACTCTGACTCTGACTCAAGGGCCGTGTGAGGGCTGCGTTGAGGGTGACATCCCGCTATAAATTGTCCTTTTCCCGTGTTCATCGGCCCCCCGTCGTCTGCATCGACACACTCCACCGTTATTGTGGCCCACGCTGTGACGTGGGGCTGACGTTCGGATGCAAAGGATGGAATCTGTTCATGTTGTCATATAAGTTGGTGTGGCGCCAGATGCTGCTATGCAATGACTTGTGTACTTATTCCATGATGTCTTGTGTGTTGTACCAGGTATGCTAGCGACTACCTACTTACGTACTGTGGTATATATACTAGCTTCCTACGATGATGACGACATCAATGAGGCTCCATCTTTTTGTACGCAGTAGAAAAGAACCGGATCATGGCAACGAAAAAAAATAAGCAGAAAAATACTCCGATTGGAAGTCTAGATACGGAACTAGACTGCTGCGTCTGGCGTCTCTCGTCATTTGTTGCCCGACCAATAACACCCCGTAAGCGGAGATGCGACGACGACGACGACTTGCGCACCCAAGATTTCCAAATAGATTTCTCCAATATGAGCACACCTTCCCGACCGGCTTGCATGGGATAATTGCCCTGGTGAACCCCAATGTTTCAGCCCACTAGTGGAGCGAGGGCATGATGCAGCGATCGTCACCTCTCTCTCTTTGAGTATTTCCTCTCTAGCTAGCTAGCTAGCTAGCTTGAAGCATAGATCGTAAGTCGATATGGCCGATGACTACAGCTATCGCGAGCGTGACCAGTGGGCACGACAAGCTGAATGCTGAATGCCCTCATAAGTACTTATAGTACTCATAATACTTACCCTACTGCGTAGTAGGTATGCCACGATGAATACGCTATACGCAATGCTAGTATAGAACCAAGACCAGGCCGGTCTGGTCCAGTCCCTCTCTGAGCCCACACACTCTCATGTCGTGCTACCTGCTACCTACTTGACATTCGTCAGCCATCGCCCGTCCGGCTGCAATATACAGTTTTTGATCAATCTCTTTATGCTGTGACACACTAATATGCGTAGATCGCACACAGTATATCCAGGCCACCTGAAATCATGCGTGCGTACGTCAAAGGAGACCCAATCATGTTGTATACTTGTTGGAGTCGTGTCTACCGCAGTAGATAGAGAAACGCACTAGTTGAAACCCCGTTTGATGGAAAACAACTAGGTTGGTAAAGACTGCACCGGATTCAACTCGGCTTTGCTAGTACCAACAACCCCTCATACCGACGCTCCTAGGCCGTCCGCGAGGATGGCAATAATTGAAAATTGATGAGATAAACTAGGCGTACAAAATCTGAAGAATAATCCAGAAATACGGAAAATGGAAAATATTTCAAAGAGCCAAGCCTGTCATTTCAATTTCATCCCCAGTTGTGATCGTCAACGCAAATCGTCTTAGCAGCCAATTAGCACCCGTTACCGATTTCCCTTTTTGGACTATATTTCAGTACCGGGCAAAGATACTTGCTTACATACATATGTACATGATGTAGTTAGTCTAGTCACAGGGATCTTGGAAAGGGTAGGAATTCCGGAAGGAAAGTACCCTTGACTCGTACTGGGGAGAGTAGGGGATGGATACTGCTAGTATATGGTCGTGCTCCGTCAAACCTCTACACTGCCAACATTACATACGATGATGTAGGTTATACTCCTAGATATGTAATATACCTAGCAACTGGGTACCTTGTGTAGGTAGGTATAGGCAGAGCAGGTATCGGTTATATCAACAAAGAACAACCTCGCACTGCCCTTTGTTCTCTTTTCTTTTCCCCCCAGTCTTGCCTAACCATTTTCATCGCAAATTGTTACATGTGACTTAAAATAAGAGACATATATACCATATTGGCAAGATAAATAGCTGTCGTACGACGTCGTGCCATTTATAAGGTCCGTTCTTTGTCTACACTACTCATCATATATCTTGCACTACACACTGCCAGTGTGTCATCCGCCGAATCAACCAGACCAGCCGGCCCAAACCTTATTACACCAACCATACGCGTACAATCCTGATTCACAGTTTCTGCGCTCGACTGACGCCATAAAGGTCGAACCCATTCCCTCCGAGACCTTTACCCTTTGTGCATTGACTTTATCCGCGAACAATCCCACGGACGCACTTACACACACAAGTCAAAAACAACACCAACCGACCATCCACTCATTCACTCACTTACACCCAAAAACTACCGACTGTCTCCGGAGGTTATCGCTACATTTCGACAAAATGACACCGCTATATCTTTGCGCGTCTTCAACATCAGCTGCTGCTGCTGCTGTTGCTGCAGACTCCTCGACATCATCCATGTCGTCGGCTCCCATCTCAGACTCCACCACCAGGCGGCCCAGCAACGTCATCATGCACCCTCCTAAGTCCAAGAAGAAGAAGACGCACAGCACCGACCCTTACCTGCGCGACTTCACCCTCGTGGCCGAGGCCGCGCGACGGGCCCAGATGTCCCTCATGATGCGAGACATGGAGAACGTCAGTATAGCGCCATAGACGCCCGGACTATTCCATCCCATCCTCTCCTATCCAATCCACTGCGCTTGCTCGTGTGCTCGACGGAACGTACCTGGTTTGCATTATTACCTACGATCTTCGTTTTCCTTTGCCCTCTTCCGCCTGGTGCGCTATCCCCTTCCTAGGTGCTGTTAGCCACGAACAAAGCCAAGCGCAATGCAAGATTCGACTGGGGTTTATTTCTTGTCCCGAATAAGTTTCGACTTTACCTGCGACTCCCATATGCGCGGGTCGTATAGCACCACGTGCCCGTGAACCGGGGACCAGGCGCTTGTCCAGGCCAAGCCAAGGAAAAATACAAATCTAATACCTAGTGTAATCCCTACCAACCAACATACATACAGATCGACCGACCTACCGCGCATCATCTCAGCTCCTGCTTCTCCAACTTTTTGCTTTTTCAGGGTCACAAGGCCATTGGCGTTACAATCATATTACCATTGTTTTTATCAACCGTTTTCCCTCAATCTATTGGCATTGCGGCTTATTCTTGGGCGTTCGCGATGCTGGGCATATCACCTTTTGACCCGAGGGACAAATCCCCCAACGCCATCCCCGACGTCATCGTGGGTGGATGATCTACATAATATTACCGGAAAGGAGGACAATTTTCCCTCCCTGTGAGAAATGGGGAAAACGAGTCTCACGCCGCTTGGCATGCATACGGATAGTGGGACCGAGATTTGGAACCGGGGACACACTAGCCAGCTTGGATCTGGAACTACGACTCGCGCTAGATTTCCATACGCCCCTTCTACAGAAACTGGAATTCATTCCCCAACAATAACAATACGGTCACAGAGCGCGGCACAGAAGCGCAGGTCTGAGGCACAGCAACCCCGACACCACCAGTTACGTAACTTGAAGACCCTGGAAAAGAAATGGGAATAGAAAAGATTACCCGGGTTGTCTTGGATTATGATGTGTGTCTCGTTTGCCAGGAACAAGTCCAATAGGACGTGGACTCGTGAAACGGGCTGAGACCGAAGCGATTTTGGGGCTGGGCTAACCTCCCAACTCCGCACTAGGTCGGGGATCGAGAGTCCAACAGCACAAATCTCAGTATCAATAGTGAATTTCGGTCGGGGGGGAAACAAGAAAGTGTTTTTTTTCCCGCGGGTCCAGTCCGAGGTTCCGTGATTGAGAAAGAGAGTAGTATCTAGAGAGAATGAAAATCAATAAGAAGCCAAACCCAGCTCATAATGTGTTACATACCGTCTCGTGCTAAAAGTACCCAGTGTCGTGCAATGCACAATTGCAAATTTGAAATTCCCCGAAGCCTTATGGATCATTGGAGTATGTAATATACGTCTGTCCGTATAGGATAAGATCATGAGATCACAAAAAGGGTTTTTTGCCCTTACAAACAAGGATTGCGGTCCCAAGGATTAAGTCTCCCGCAAACCAAACACAAGGAATCGGGACGGTGATTCTCTGCTTTCAGTTTAGTGTAAGCCGGATCCGGTTCCCCAGCAAGCACAGCGAAGAAAAGTCCCCCAACCAAATACTGAGTATTTTACACTGCACTAGACCTAACCGATGACGCGGATTGGTCCCGAAACAATTCATCATTCGGACTAGGTTAGACAATACAGATCAGATAAGTCGTTTGAGGCCCCTGTTCACCACCCTTGGAGGACCATCAATCACTTATACCAGCTATGGGTAAGGGGTTATCCACCCGCGAAATACCAATACCGGTACTCCGCAGCGCTATAACAAATACCTAGGTACATATATCATCCCCTAAATGAAATAAAAATTTTAAATGTCTGAGCAGAAAAATCTCTATACGATAAACTAATCCTGCTTCCGTCGTCTATTCTACGGTATCTTTGATTTCTAAGACTTCACTTTACCGCGTTAAGATCTACCATACCTACATTACCTAGCAGTGTAAGGGGGCCGGCCCGTTACGCGAAGCGAATGCGAATGCGAAATCTCCGAGGCAATGAATAGGGGAGGCAAAGATTTTGCGTTTCATTACGTTTGTTGGGCATCTAGGTATATACTATTAACCTAGCTATAACATATCTATAGGCTCCTCGCTTAACGCACAGTACGGTAATTGACCTTGCTAGTGCATGAACCAAACGAAATCAGGGGGTTAAGAGTTCGCATATAGGACACGGAAGGTAACTAGTATCAATGTAGAAAACCGAAGCATGGAAATCCAAAACGGCGTATCTACCTGATCGCCAGCCTCGTTCTAGTATAGTGTATAGAAGCGAGGCCCTGCGGCTATACTATTCTTCAGTTATTAGACCCCCAGGACCCCAGACCTACTGATTTCCCAAATGTATGTCCTCGGTGCGAAGAGCAGAGTCAACCCCTGTATTCATCATATTCCTTCGTTCATCCGTACCCTGGATTACCGACATCGGGACTCGCTTCCGGGGAACTAAAAGAATAACACTGCACTAAAGTGAAAAGAAAAAGAATCGTTCTCGAAGGAAGAGGAGTAATTAGATAGCCCTAGAGGAATGCGCTTGCGTTGTACTATCTCCTTCTTAACGAGGGTTTGAGGATTTGGCCCATAGTCGCGCGATAATAACGCCGACACCGCAAGGCAAAGCTGCCTACCACCTCGCCTGTTTCCTCCTATCCATTCCTTCTGGCGGCGCGCAGATAACTATTGCAATTTGAAACGCCTGTTTATCAGGTATATATGCAGGAAGAATCCCATCACCGGCAGGCAAGAGCCCACTTTGCTCCCCACGTGGTAGGGCATACACGCTGTATAGGACGGGTTAGGATGCCATGGGATGGGATGCCACAAATAGAGCGCATAAGGGACCACCGGTGCAGACAAGGTGAGATAAGAATATGTAGGACTCTTGAGATATTTGGTACGATGGGAATATACAAACCTGCATGCAGATATGCAGGTATGAAGGAATGCAGCGCATGTCTCCGGCGTGGAGTGCCCGGCCGGCAGGCAAACTGTGGGAGAAGATATGGAGTAGAAAGTCTGGCTCCGTGGAGATGGACTCGCCTACTTGAATCTCGGTGCTCAGATATGGTAATGTTACACCGGATTTGAATCCTCGTCTCCTCTTGGCGTGAGATTTCCGAGCCGAATATCGTCAGTCAGGTAGACAGCTAGATTGGCGAGCTGTAGTATCCCCAACGGCTGCTATGAAAACCACAGAGCCTGCGTCAAGCTGCTTATTATCTACTGTATTGCACAATTTGCTTCTCTTTCTTCCGCGAGTTTCGGTATCTTTCATACTTACGTTCATACCCCACGTCAACAGCATTCTGGGACCCTGTCCCTCAGGAAGTTGAAGTTTGCAGGGAGGATGTAGGGTGGGGTCCTCGCAACACATACATTGACATGCCTAAAGATAGAATTATTCCGGAATAGACAAGCGAAGGAACGATCTACAAGAGATCACCAAGCTGGAGGGTTGTGTAAGACGGGTTGTATGACCCGAGCAGTGTATAATCACAGCAGGGCAAGGTGCATATGTGCCTTCTTTTGATAAACGAAACAGCACGCCCGCCCGTCCCATGGGAACAATTTGGGTCTCATGATGCATGAATGCATGTAGAACAAAGGAACGCATATACCTGCATACAATGCTCCAAGAGTCTGGACCAGCCCAGCGTGATGGGAGACGCGATATGATGTAATATGGCGCACATTGCTCAGCCCATCCTATTCCGCGCCGCAGGGCCCCCTAAGGGGTCCCTAGGTTTCATGACAGATAGAATGAATCCAGCACGGGGAGTTACCAATAATAGTTTGCGATCCAGTAAGTCGGAAACTATCACGCATGGCAAGAGAACACGGGTTCGATTAGGACACATAATTACTTAGGGAGGTTACTGGGTGTTTTACGCTTCGTGGATGCTTAGGTAATCGAGAACCATAGACTAACAACGTCTAACAATTCAAGTGTTAATCATGAAAGCCTTCGTAATTATCCAAACAGAACAACTGCTCTACTACAAATTACTACAATCATGCCGTTGCGAAAACGGCCGCTCAACTATAAAAGAAGTATTAATCCCAAGAAAGATCGACTTTTTATTATTCTCTACCGACAACATCAACTTCAACCGAAAGGTAAAGCCAAGCTCCCAGCAAACGATTAATCAGCATCAGACCCTATTCACGAAAAGAACAGAAAAGACGACATGATTCAACCACTGATGAGTCACCCCAAGACTATGAATGCCGAGACCATCCGCCATGCTCAGCGCCGAAACGGCATCGAGCTCTCGGACTCTACGACTCCGAAAGTGAAGGAGAATAAAGCCTCTGACTTCTCTGACACGAAGAATTCTAGCACGCGCTGACACTTGAAGCAGATTTCAACAGCCGTGCGAGATGTCTTCTGTGTAGCGAAGGGTAAAGACTAAGTAACCCAGGGTGCGTGCGTGGACAGTGAAATTGCTCTTTACTTTCGCAACAATCAGAGACTACGGCATGTGAAACATGGCGAGCTACACATTGGTTTCCGTAGTTTGCCCGAGATGCTTTTCTTTAAGGGTTTTTATCTATAGAAGAAGAAAAAAACGAAAAACAAAAAACGAAAGAAGGAAAGAAGGAAAGAAAAAGACCATGAGAAATGAAGAAAAGGGAAAATAAAAGCGAATTAGTATTTGTAAGTGCTGCTAGAGGCGTAAGTAATCGGCTTGCCCTCAATGGGTCTATGTTGTACGGAAGCCTACGCGCTGACGGGAGGACACTGTCAGGTCATATGACCCCGGGACGGTTATATGACCTTGCCCTGGCTGGCCCTTACAGACACCTATACGAGGCCCCGAGAACTACATGATCCTTCGTGTTTATATTCATCATATCATAGGTATAAAGCCGAATTACAGGATGTCTCGGATGAAGCTATTCAGAGACTAAGACATACGGCTAAACCTTCTCATGAAGTAGGTTTAGGTCGTTAGGACTCCTGTATATAGACTAGTTAGCCCTCCAAGGGACAGAGGGTCCTTTGGATGGCTAAGGGTCATTGCGCTCGTAGAATATTATTCTCATATTGAGTCATTCTCCAAGCCCTGTATTCAGCCCTTATGATAGTCTATAATCTGAGTCTTAGCTATCCCTTCTGTAGCCCTTGTAATAAAATTAATAGGGAACATCAACAAGTAAGGAAAGCAGATAGTTTACGATCTATTAATCTTGGAATAACTATCCCAGATAATCGTACAATGCTATATCCATCTTGTACATGATTCATCTGACCCAACGTACGCGAGGACCCTGCATTTACCTTTTGAGTCGTCGCTCACTCAACCATAAACATCGAACTAGTTAAACCCCGAGATCTCTACAGCTAACAAAAAGTCCATGTCACAAGTTGTAAGTCCCTTCCAGATCTCATCTCCCTGTCAGTTCAAGATTACACCACAATCTGGCTTTATTTCAAACCCAAAGCTATGCCTCTTCGCTCTGGGTCAGAAACAGTTGCGTTTGCATTCCTTGGCTCCTTCAGCAATCTCTGTGATGCTGCCACGAGCCTGACCTTCAAGCCAAAGCGGTCTGGGACGGATTTAGACGGCAACCGTAGCTTCTTCCACCATCTGCTCACGGCGCCGTGTGTTGCGCTACTGTGGATACGCGCTCACCTAATGGAAGTGTACCAGTGCACTCTCCAGTCATGGGATCTCCTGGGATGAGTTCTGAAGCTCTATTGGTCTAAGTTCTAGATACCGTACATAGGAAAAACAGCTGGTATTTATATGAGAGCGGGTGGCTCTGTATTCACCCGAGCCCAGGGCTCTGGGGACCGACAGTAGTGTGACACCGTGAGATGTGAGCTTAATACGTAGACTGTCGCGCAAAAACGACGCCGTTAAGCGCGATAGCGCTCAACGGCTTCTATACCCATTATATCATGGCATAGAGACTCGACAGGTAGGGGTCATCTCGGGGTCACATCGGAGCCTATGGCAATTGGGGCAATGGGTATCCATAACCGAGCTGAATGGCCCATGCCCACAATCGTACTGCATTCGTCAGGTGATAAATGCTATAGGAGGGATAGAAGCTCACTTACACAATACCACACGGCGGTTTGAGGCCTGCTGGTAGCTTTACTTAGAACTGCTGGCCCACTTCCATTCTCGTCCCCCCCGCCGCCATCACCACCACTACCGGATGGATGATCGGGGTTGTCGTCGCCTGGTTGATCATTTGCTCCAGAATTTCGAGGAAGCTGGCTCGCATTTTTCCGATTACTCGGGGGTCGTTCTGCATTAACTTTCCGAGCAGCTTGTTGCTTAACGTGAACCGGAACCTTAGGGTAGGGAAAGCGAATGGAGTGGTAAGCTCTTTGATTCTATAAGGATGCCCACCGCTACAATCTCCGAACCACATTTGCGGTTGCTCACCTTAGTTTCCCCAGAGGAAGAATACAATACACCTGCATCGTGTTTGATACCCATGGCGATCTCTTCACGGTATAAGGTTCACGGACATTTGGAAACTCAATGCAAAAAGAGCTTGCGCTTCAATAGGAAAGTACCTGGACCCCTTCGTGTTTGGGGATTTGTATGGAAAATGATGAAAAGACAAGTTCGTTAACGTGTCATGGATTGCCGGCGAGGAAACTGTAGCTTCTGGGGGCTATGCAAATGCAACGCTGTGCACTATTGTGGCTGTGTTGGCTCCTGTATCAATCACGGCTCATGATAGGTGAAAGTCCAGATATGCCTTTTTCACCATCTAACGCCTTATGACTACGCTAACTACTTCATCTGGTTCGGAATAGCCATAACACCTTTTGCTCATAATAATACTAATGGAAGAGCCCTTGCCTGTGGAGGTACAGAAGCAGCCGTGGAAGTATGTGGGCTATAGGCGCTACACAGAGTTCATCTCATCAGACAGCGATCTGTTGATTTTCCGTCGTTTTGGGGCATTAAATGCTCGAGTTGGCCTGCTTCTGCAAGACAAGATCAGTCTACTCGAACAGAAGCTATTTGACCTTGACAAGGAATACAGTAGGAGGAATGCGCACCCAATCAACAATGGATCGTTTAGGGACGATATGGAAGAACGCGCTGTCTTGCTTGATGAGATCGCTTACCACCTAGACAGATACAGCAAGTGCTATCGTGTCAATGCGTATGTATTAACCAGCTAATAATGTCCACAGACAAGTTCCTCATCCAACAAAGTCAGCTCCGCGAGTATATTCGAGCCCCTTCCAGGGACGTTAAGAGCTTGCGGACTTGGCACAACAACCATCAGAACGTAGCAATCGATGAAGAAGAGCACAGATATCTCGAGGAGGACCAAGACCTCATCCGTCTGAGGTCTCGTGACAAAACACCCCTGCGGAATTGGATAGACAACTCACTGGCTTTAAGAACTTTGAGTATCTGGAAGAAGCAAAGCCGAGCCATACCGGAGTACGACGCGAACAATGTCTCATATTATTCGAACACAGGCATGGATGCTTTCGCTTCCGCGGTGATTGTTCTCATCGGAGCTTCCATACTTATCACTCCAATCTGGATCCTTCAAGCCATCGAAAACCTACAGATGAAATTAGCTGTAATCACTGCCTTCGTTTTAGTGTTTCTCCTTCTTCTATCGTTTGTCATGGTCTCAAAACCGTTCGAAGCATTAGGCGCGACTGCAGCGTATGTACTGACAATTTACTCTCTTCACATCGTAAACTCTAATCATCTATTAGATACGCCGCTGTTCTCATGGTCTTCATACAAGTGGGCTCATGAATCAGGACACAATTTCAAACGTCTGTGCGCCGCTATAGTAAGGCCTTCGACGTTAATGGATGGCCATACAAAACCTCTCCGGTAACCTCATCCTATTATTACTTTTCCAGCCGCGGACAAGAATTCGCCACGGAAAAACTACCAGACCTTCGGCTAAACTGGTATTTAAGATGGCAGAGATCAAAAAGCAAACCATTCAAAGAGTTCTAACATTGACTCTTGGCCCACCAGTGCGCCTAATTTCTGGGTATTTTTCTAAGCAACGGGAATAAGAGGGGGAGAGTATCATGCTGAAGAACCCGACTTTATGAAAGATACAATCAGTTCTTGTAAATTTATTATACAACCTAACATGTTACTCGGATACCACATTTCTCTCCCTGAGATCTCATGAGTGAGTAGTGGAAAACCGTAAGCACAGCCCTAGTATGTCTTTAGTATCTCATCACCTCATTCCCTCATCCTTAGCAGAAAGCTAGCAGACGTAACAACTTCAGGGGACCGAACAGGGCTTCCTGACCAGTAGTGAGTGTACAAGCCATCGCGCACTTGATGTTTGAAAGATATCTAAGCACTGCTCGATTACGGCACCTCAAATGGTACGAGATATCTAGTTTCCAGAGGTTCTGGATGATCCGCCGATGAGCATCTTACCTATTTCTTATTCGAGCGGCATTCAATTAAAATGAAAAGCTTGTCGAAGAATAAATGCCTTTAATTCCATCTCAATATTCATTGCATCTTTCAGCTTTCTACCAGGAAAGCAAACTGTTTGATTTATTTTACCTACTTAAGTAAGCGATATAGCATCTCAGAGAGTGTGATAACAGAAGACCTGGTGCATGGAACTTCCGGCGATAACCGGCGGCGACCGTCTTATACGGTGATAAGATGTCGCAGAGTACGGAGGGATTGAGTCACCGGCGAAGCACGTACAGCATAACAATGGTGTAGAATTGGCAAGTAAAATGAGGCACAGCGGAGTTAACAGCGAAAAGCGAAGAAATACAAGAATTGAAGTCTCTTTAATGTAGATAGAGACGGTGTGTAGATATGCTAAGCTTGCAGGGCTAGTGTTTAGTTCTGGAAGCAGTTCTGTATGCTAGAGGACCATCGCCCCCCGTTTACCAGGGACGTAAACCTCACGACAACGGTCAAACATGCCGTAGCAGTGCAATAAGTGAAAGAAATAATGATTGTTTAGCTAATAAAGTGATCATGTTCTACAGCAATGAGGGATTTCAATAATGTGCTGAAACAATGATTGTGCTAGTAGGCAGTGTGTACAGAGCAGGTACTTAGTCTGTATGGCCGTGTATACTGTAGTCTGGTTGGTCAATAAGTTGGGCGCCAAGTGAACTTCCGCTAAACAGCAATATAAAACCAATCTTCCCGAACTTGAATATATAAGTGTCGCTCTCACGAACCGAAGCGCTCTTTTGTTCTTCTCATCACAATTTTCAAATCTTTGTCTCTGACACTGCTAATTCAACGTCTCATTCTCATCCTCTCAGAATCATCAATCACCAATAATTCGCTACGATTTGAACAGCGCAGTACAGCCAGCTTACCAAGGTACATACCGCGCATTCAAGATGAGTTCTAAGCCCATGGGTTTCACAGACCAGGAGTGGGACGAGATCTCTCGCGATATACCCAAGGAGAGCGATCCCTTTCTACAGAAATACCTTGAGGGCCGCGAGGCGCTCATCGCACAGGAGAACAGGCAGCGAAGCGATGCCTCGTTCCGGCAGAACCTCTCGCCCATCGCTCGCCGCGCCTGCGACATCGTCCAGCGCATCCGCGATGAGGAGAAGAACACAGTCTGGACGCCCCAGCTCGAGGACGCGCTGGCACAGAAAGCCGACAACATCACCGTGTACCCGGGCATGATGTTCTCGCTGTCCAAGGCCCGCATGGAGTCGACGAAGCTGTGGCGCATCGTGCGGCGGATGCCCAAGGGCGCCCTGTTGCACGCGCATTTGGATGCTATGGTTGACTTCGACTTCCTGTTCTCTGTGCTCCTCGAGACTCCAGGGATGCACATCTACGCCGATCGCCCGCTGAGCGATCCGGCCGCGCTAGATGACGCCATGGTTAAGTTCCGCTTTTTCAAATCGCCGCGGACTGAAGGCAATATCTGGAATCAGACATATGTACCTCATACACCCATCCTCCTTACACAGGCCGCAGACGCCTTTCCCGAAAGCGGTAGAGTAGGGTTTCTGAAATGGCTATATAATCGAGCAACTATCTCCCGGACCGAGGCCATCGAACAGCACCACGGCGTGGATCACGTCTGGCGGAAATTCTTCACTTGCTTCCGCGTCGTCAACAGCATGATTCACTACGAGCCTATATTCCGGCAATTCCTGCGCCGTCTGATGTCACTATTGAAGGCCGACGGCGTCAACTACGCTGAGGTACGATTTTCCTGGGAACTCGACTACTACCGACAGGACAGCGAGGTTCCTGAGGGCGACTACACGGCTATGCTGGACGTGATAGACGAGGAAGTGAAGCGCTTTCAAGCAAGCGAGGAAGGAAAAGGCTTCTGGGGTCTTCGCATGATCTGGGCTACGATTCGCTCCCAGGGGACCCGCGCCATTGTGCAGGACATGGACAACTGCATCACCTCGAAACTAACACACCCTCACATGATCGCGGCATACGACTTAGTCGGCCAGGAAGACCTAGGCCGTACTCACCGTGACTTACTGCCGGAAATTATGTGGTTCCGGAAACAATGCGCCGAAGAAGGCGTCGACATTCCCTTTTTCTTCCACGCCGGAGAGACGCTAGGCTCGGGCTCCGACACAGACCAGAACCTAGTCGACGCGATCCTGCTCGGCACGCGCCGCATAGGCCACGGCTTCAGCCTCTACAAGCACCCCCTCCTCATCGACCTCGTGAAGGAGAAGCGCATCCTGATCGAGAGCTGCCCCATCTCCAACGAGGTGCTCCGCCTCTGCGGTTCGGTCATGAGCCATCCTCTCCCGGCGCTGCTCGCCCGCGGCGTCCCCTGCTCCCTCTGCAACGACGACCCGGCGATGCTAGGGCAGGACACGGCGGGCAGCACGCACGACTTCTGGCAGGCGCTGCAGGGCTGGGAGAACCTCGGGCTCGCGGGCCTGGGCTCGCTCGCCGAGAACTCCATCCGCTGGGCCGCCTTCGAGGACCAGAGCGCCGAGGAATGGACCCGCGACATCCGCGAGGCGAGCACGGGGTCCGGCCTCAAGGCGCAGCGCCTCAAGGAGTGGGCCGTCGAGTGGGAGCGCTTCTGCCTGTGGATCGTGGATGAATTCGGCGAGTGAAATGGGAGCCTGATCAGATCAGTCCCCGAACCAACCCAATTCGAATCAAACCGCCCAAAAATACGAGACAAGTCGGACCTCTGATCAACCTGATGTTGGGTTACGGGTACCTAGCAAATAAGTGACGACGAGACCAAGCCGAAAAGGGAAAAATGCAAATAAGAATAGGAAAATACAGAAACAAAACCCCCCTCCCCCGATAATCAACATAAGCTACAAAACTGGCAACCTGCAAAGGTCGGGAAACACCGTCTCGTCACGGGGTGGTCCGGTTTTGGTGAAGTCGGCGAATAGGAGTCGGCATGTCATCAACCCCCATCCGGTCTGGTTTCGTTTATTCCCTGACCACCCTCTCCGCAACAACATCCCCATTTTCTCTCTACCCCTCTTCTTGGGTGTGTTTGCCGGGGTGGTAGCACAGCATGTCGAGATCGATGCGGCTCAGCGGTTGCCGTCCCATCCCTCCATCCATCTGCCTAGCCCTATCTATCCATCTATCGTAATGGTTACCTACTTCCTATTCCCTCTACCTACCACTCCCACCCACTTATTTCTAGGCATACCTGAAACGGAATCTCGTCACCAGATCAGAAGTTCAGGATCTTCGCGACTGACTGGGCGCTTATTATAGCTAACCTGTTATTCTCATCTCTTTATTCGCTCTTTCCTATTTTCCTTTTCTTACTCAAGAGGCACCGCATTGTGCATTTTAGATTCAACACCGAAAAAGGGATTTAAGCGAGGAGTCCGGCGGGCGTTCAGTTAGCATAGACAGACACATCACGAGCGAATATCACGAAAAGGGCAGGTGTATAGACTGCGAGCGAGTACGGCCTTCAACGGGTCCGATTAGGATAGCACGAGTATCTAGAAAAGAAATGCACATCCCTATACGGGGTTAACAGCAGCATGGACTCCCTTAGAAGTCTACCTACGCAGTCTATTGCCAAGTCCCAGGCAACTTGATTCTATATATTATAACCATAACCCCAGTGATCGTTCATCCGCTCCCTTGAATATTATCTCACATAGACATGCAGGTGAGCAAGTGAGTAAGCTGCATCGCTCATTGCATCTTCCAGGTTTCCAGGTATATTAGGCAGTATGGTATAGGATAACCTCATCATGTCTCAGTCAGCTGGTGTCTCTGCATGGCCCTCATCTATAGCCCTATGCATGTACGTCAGATTACGGTTCGCGGCTCTATACTGCCGTATTACGCGCGTACGTATACAGTCAGAGCCACGTACATGTGCAGCGCATATTTGGGACCTTCCCTAGTTGTCTCACTATAGCTTTGTCTCCCGTTTCGATTCGTGTACTTACGTAGCTGCAGCCATTATGTAGACACCTAGCGAGTATGAAGCAGGCTAGCAGGCAGCAGGGGTCGGTGAGCTCAAGGACTGTGGTTGAGGCTATTCAGGTTCACGTAGATATACCGCGTCTTTCGTTTTCGGTGAGTAAATACCGGCGCTCCCGTGCCGAGGTGAACTTTATTTACTCTACTACGGACTGGGTCCATTTGGTTTTGACAGTGGGAAGATGCCTAAGTAGGCAGTAGGGCGAAGGCCGAATATAGCCCGATTCTCTCGGTGTCATCGAAGAGAAAAGTTGCAGAGACGTATACAGGTTGCCCTGAGGCAACGCAAATTCATGAAGAAAAGCTACCGCCATGCAAAATGCGAATGTAGGATCCGTGTATGTATCCTGCAGTCTGTGATAGTATGCTGTAACGTTTGTCTCAGGGCTACACCAACAGTCTCAGTATAGCCAAGAGCCGTTCAAGTGAAAATGTAGCCGATACTACTCCGTATAGCTACATGAGATACGGTGGGAAAGAGGTAGAAGTGCAGCTTATGAGGCTCATCAGGAGCTCGTGAGCCCCCCTTGCGTAGCGGATCAATCATTGTGTGGCATAGTGCATTGATAGGCCTACATCTCCGACCTGTGGCCCCGTTCTCTTAGTTAAGCGTTTTGTCCCAGGCACACAAGCTTAGATAACCAGAAAGCTATAACCCCGCAAGAACCCAGTCGGTTCCGAAGTGTCGGTAATGATACGTGGGATTGTTTTGGGAACACCAGGGCCAAAGAAGCCGGGGCGAGAAGGTAAGTAACACAAACAATGCGAGCCGAATTATAATTATCCCAGTAGCGCGTAGATAAAGTATGAGTAACCTAGTGTAAGCGTGGCGGTGAGAGAAGAGAGCAGCGCAGGGCTGCATATGCAGGTCAGTGGTCTGCATAGGTTAGTCAGCCCAAAACGAATGCCATTTGATGAGGAGCTATACAGCATCACACGAGTACAGGGGAAGTGGTGTCATGACTCGCGGCTATGCTTTCGGTGTAGGTCTCGTGACTCAGCATAAGGGCAATTAAAACTGAGCGTGAAAGAGCTAAGGCTGAGTAACGAACGTATGTTGTGATATTCAATGAAAAAGCTAGGTCTGATGCCTGCCCACAATCTATGCTAATATAGATGAGAATCTCATGCTGAGACTTGCCCATTGAAGAGGAAACCCCGAGAGTAGAGTGAGATGAAGCATTCTGTCGCCAGCGCAGATCTATTACAAGAGACACAGAACAGAATAAGATAAGAACGATATAAGAGACAATAACAAAACATCAAGTGAAAGAGAACTCTGTAGAAGGTGTATAAGAAAAGGATAGAGAATAGAAGTAGGCTGGCGAGCAATGATGGCCTGGAATGGTCCTTCGATCGCATTACTGAGGAGGGTTCCAGACGTCGGCCAACCATTGTCGAAAGCCCATGGGTTGAACGTCGACGAGCTCATTGAGGTTAGTGTCCCCGAAGGTATATCGGCCGTTGGCTGTCTGAAAGAGATGCTGCATCGAAAACCACATTGCTTCGTCATTATTGTCGCGGTAATAATCGAGCCAGCGGACTATTTCGGAATAAGGTCTAGTGATCACATCAAATTGGACTAGAAAAAACTGTTCAGCTCTTGAGTAACTAAAAGATAATAGACTAATGACATACTCTGTCTGAGCTCACTGCAGAATTGGAGAATTCTCTGAGGCGTGATACGTGCTCCACGCATCTTGAACTCTCGTGGCCAGTTATCAATACCAAGCTCGACGGCTGCAGCTACGAAGCGTGCTACGTCAAAAGCTGAAGTCAACGTGATTTGGATCTGGCGACCTTGAGCATTCGATGCGGGTAGCTCTGCTGTGCCCATCTCGATGTTGATCATGTAGTCGCCTTGTTTGAAGAGACGATGGCTGGCTCCCATGTTGTATGCCTCGAGACCACCGGGGGCAAACCGTTCGTAAAATATACCGCAGGAGAAGACGGTGTATCTCATTGGATAACTTCTTGACGTCGACCAGTGTTGCAGTTGCTCGAGGGCGCCAGAAGAGCCGTTATTGAAAGGATCCGCATTGGGGTCGGGCCTGTGGCTCAAAGAGCCTTCGAACTCAGAAGGGACAAAGGTGTGTACTCGAACTTGCCTCGCTGCATCGATGAGGTTCAGCTGTTCTACACCAGAGATTGTCGATATCACTAGATCCACTCCTTGCAGAATGAACTGCAGGTTCCCAGGATCGTGGTAATCAACCACGGCGACTTGACAGTCCTCATATTCGGCCTCGATCTCGGGGTGTGGCTGCTCAGAGTTAGCAAGCATTTTGTATTAAGGGATCGTGTTAACCAGGGAGTCTCACCCTTCTAGATAGTACGATAACAGCATGGGCACTCCTGGATAGCTCTCGTACTAGTAAGGCTGCAAGCCCACCGGCGCCCGCAATTGCAATCCGCATCATCTCGACTGCTGGTTTCTTCGCCATGGTGGACGTAGTGAAACGACCAGTTTCGAAGCTTTAAATTATTTCAAACCTATAGGAAAGGGGGTGATGACACGCGTCTGCGATTATTTCAAAGATCAGCTGGTAACACCGTGCAATGTTTTCACGCCGGAAATGATACAGAATATGCTGACCGGTTTGATGTTTAATGAGTCAAGCCAGGATCCGCAAAGCCCGTGAAAAACTGACCTCCGAAGGGAGACGATGTTACTTTAGAAACCCAAGCCCTAGGATTAAGGCAATAACCGCGAGATCATCAGAAACCAGATGTCTCAAGGCATACGCCAGAGTATCTACGCGAATGCCACAAGACCCCGGGGAAGCGGAAGCGGCTCCCAAAGGTAACGATCGAGATAGCTAAACCGTGTAAGTCATGTTAAAATCCTGGATGGTGGGTCTGTGAGTTCCATGGGCAAGAGAGGGAATGGCGGAGAGAACAATACAGGGAGCCCGCTAGTTCGGCTCCATCCCTTGAAGTACTTTCGAGTAGTCTCGAGAAGTCTGTCCCTGGCTCAGTATGCGTGAATCAAACGGCCAGCAGGGGTTGGCGAGCTTCAGGTGATACCCTTGAAGACCGAGCTGTGGGCTTTCTCTAGTAAGAGCCAGTGATATCTCTTCCCGTGTCGAGCAAAAGGATCTAAGGGAGTGTTGCCTGAAGAGGCCTTACGCCGGCGCGGTTGATGACATTTTGGCTTCGGCCACATCCGAGGGCGTGTTCCGTCGGCATGGATAGACTTGAAGGAACCTGAGCAGAAACCGCCATAGTACCGAAGCCGCTTATATGATAATCCCTACTTTATAGTCGGGGCTGGTTTGGACAAGGCTGGCAAAAATCAACATCAACCTCATGAACAGAGGCAGTCGCATTACAACATTATGTACATAGGCTGTGGCTGTTGGCACTCGCCATGAGCCGTATCAAGACTCCTAGGAAACATATTCGTAGCAAACTCTTGCCTATCTCTCGGGTGCTGGTGGCGGATGCTAAAGACGAATCATAGCTATCAGTTATACATGTACACGACTAGGCTGGACTAGCCTGGTCGCATCAAGCAACAAGACAACATGCATAATGCAAGCTAAGGAATTCTATAGTCGGGCTAAGCCTGGCTCAGGATGAAGGTCATGAGCATTTCCCGTTAGGTTGCCCAGGCAGCCAGAACCAGCTTTGGCCGGTCCAGTCGAAGCACATATGGGGGAAGTATACTGATGTAAGGCATCTAGTCAGCATCTTGCGGCTGTCAGCGGATGAAAATGAGGAGTACTCGGAGGCTCTCGAGCTCACCGAAACGTCAACGCCCCGCTGAGGAGCGAGGTAGGACATTGAGTAACGCGCCAACAATCTTAACTTGGGTAGGTAGGTCAAGAAAGGCCGAGGGCGCGACAGCACTGGGACGCTTAATCCCAGGAACCGGCTAGGGTCGTGAGAATGCGAGTATTGGTGAGGGCAGGACCGGGCGTGAGCAACTTCTAGAGGCTATGGGCCACGACGAACGGCATGTCGTGAGTGGCTCGGTTCGCCGATGACCAGGTTGCATCGTGCATGCAAAACAGGCTTCTCTCTGCTGGCCATGCCGAGAGAGTAGTATTAATTTGAGTTTGATTTTAGCGCGCTTATGATCAAAATTTAAATAAATTAATTATTTTATTTCGTTCTTCCTCCATGCTTGGTGAAGAAGTTAGTGCCATATGAGGTTAAAGAACGACGAGTTGGGGGCCAAGATGGGCCGGCGGGTTGACGATACTGAGAAAGCGGAGCCCCGTGTGGGATGGAATGAGATGCTGGTAAGAGGTAGTTGAGTTGACTGGTAGTGGCGGGTACTTGCACCCACAGGGCTGGCACTTGCTGTGGCGCCGCAAGCCGGGTTACCAGGTTCATGTTTACATACACGCGCGAGTCCGGCTGTACCTTCCAAACATTTGTGGTGCTCTTTGTACCTATCTAAAGCTGTTGAAAGCAGTATCAAATGCTTCATTACTCCTTTAACTTCTCTTTGCAATATTCCATAGTCTGTTGTTATTTTATTTTCAGTTGAATTCCAGTTTCAGGTTGCTTAAATTCATGAGTATATCTATAGTTGTAATAGAAGTTTAATCCAGCTCACTAACCTAGATAGTTCAGACGGCAAGTGTAACCTGTAAGGCTCTATACGGGACAACTCCCAAAAAATTGCTTTTATAGGATTAGATCCATCCCGCAAAGACATGCCTCAAGTAGTTATATATGTAACTGTTTCTAGAAGTCCAAAAGGTGTTGTTGCAGGTGGCCCGCGGACCCTGCCTGCGCGCAACTACCAAAAGGTAAGTAGCGAACTAATCAGCTCCACCACAGTTCCACAGCGGATGGCGGCAGACGCCACGGGGCACATGAGTCGCCTCTTTTCGCCACCGACCCCGGTCCCCAGCCTCTTTCATCTGGGCTAAGAGTACCATGCTAGCGGTACTTAGCGTATGGTACTATAATCCCGCCAGATGCACCGCTGAACTTCACCTGACACGCCACCCAACCAAACGTCGCGCATCCTACACCAAACAAAAGCCCAAAGTCCTGCATATCTGTCTATCTCCTCACCCCCCTTTAACCTATCAAAAATTTTTGCACGACCCAGAATCCAGCACTTTACTCGTTACCCTGCCTATGAATGTTGTTTATTTCCCTTCTGGTATGGAATGCCTTCGTCTCTACCTAGCGTTGACTCACTCACCAGCCTGTGAGCGTAAGTAAGTATCGTAAGTGCCTTGTTTGTTAACGACCGGCTCCTTTTATCCCCTTCCTTTTCCCCAAGGGGAGACGGTTCATCTATCAGCATCACTCATGTGTATGTATGTGTGCCTCGCAGATTCTAAATTGAGCCTATCTATCTATACCTCTATCCACCTACTGTAGCTAAGTAATTAGTCGATTAGTTAGTGTAGGCCTCGAGGCACGATTTCGACATTTGACCTGATCTGTTATTTTTCATTGGTCGAGCTCAAGGCTGCTACTCTCGGTGCCTCATCGATCAAATACAGCCTAGACGGCCCCAAAAAATGAGCCGTTTTTTTTTGTTCCCTTGAAAAAAGCCAGAAACGAAATAAGATTAAGAAGCAGGATGGCGTACAGACAGGCAGTGTAATCATCACGCAATACTTCTCAAAATGTAACCCGGACATGGCCGCGGTGAGCAGCAGCAGCCAGCAGCAGCCTCATGTAACGTCGTCTTGAGAGAATCCCTTTCCCCAAGGGCCGGCTGCTGACTACACTGCTACCAAGCATAGGGCTCAACTTCTGACCTCAGTGTGTGGATATGAGTGTAGTAGTAGGCAGGTATGTAGGACTTTCGAGGTTCGTTCATCTGATTCCCACGAGAATGGAAGGAGCTAGCTGAAATGTTCGATTGCTACCTAACTAATGTTCTAGCCAATGGCCAAGGAACGCCATTGTTTGGGATTTCATAACCCTCGTTAGGTGTGACGCTATAAGTTGTAACACCGCGTTGCCGACTGATGGTTACATCTGAGTAGTATAGAAGAGGTAGGGGAAAACGTGGGCCGAACGTGGTATTCGGCATGGAACTTATGAATATGCACGTTCTGGAAAGGCTAGGACGATGTGACTCAATTTCCGGCACAGTAAAATTCATTGTGAGGATTGTGGAAGGTCCTGCGTATTGTGTTCTTATGATTTGGTATAGTACACTATTATCATTCACCTCCTGGAACCTTCCCATCGTCTATTCACTTATCTCTCATCGTTCTCATGGGTATCATAGTACGCTTATCTCCTCTCCTACGGGAAGGCGCCCCTGGCTACTCAAACCGAACCCATCTAGACAGGTCGTTGGGACGCATCGTATTCAGCCTCGGCCTTCTTCTGAATATCGTGCTCAGCACCCCGTTCCTGAGTTTTGCCAGTATCGTGCTGGTCCTGGTAACTGGCCTGAGCCCCCTTGTTACCGGTAATACCGGCAACAGCGCTACCAACAGTTCCAGTAACTCGGTCACTGACACCAGAGACGTAGTCGTTCACCTGGCCTTTGGCCTCCTGCTGCTGGCCCTCCTCGTTCTGTCGGCGACCCGCGGTCTTGAGAGACTAAAGCACGCATCTGTCAGCTCGCACTATTCATCGCGAAGATCCTCAGGGCATTTAGATCATACCTCTGAACCGACTATTCCACCAACGGCTTCCTTGGCCGAGCCCACAGTCTGGTTATAGGAGCCAGCGGCTCGGTCAGGGTCGTCCTTGGCGACGGCGCCAGATGACGAGGCTGAGACTCCGGGAAGCTTGACTGTGGCGTGGGATGCGTCATGCTCGGCACTGGCTTGTTGCTTCTTGGCCTCACCCTCTCTCTAGAGAAGCAATACAGTCAGTTTACCGTGTGTTAAACCCATGGAAGAACGGCGGCGAGATAAACGAAGGAGAACGAGGTTACACATACCTGGTCTCCAGTGCTGCCGGTGAGGCTACCAAGAGCGCTCTGCGCAGCTCCGGTGACGGCGTCGATAGTCGACTTCAGAGTGGATGTGTTGTCGTTGGTAGACATGATGGACTGATTGATTGGTCAAAGATGAAGTAGTTTGAGGTGTTGTTGTTGGCTGGTATCTTGGGTAAGATGGTAATTTGTTTGATGTCGTGGTGATTGTTCTTGAGGGGAAGGAAATCGGGATAGGCAGAAGGAAAGGCAGCTTTTTATAAACCTGCAGGAACGAAAACAACAGTCAGTGAAAGAACCCTCTCGGTGGGAGTGACGATAGAGGCGCTTGCGCAAGACAAACATGTTGAGAGCTATCAGAACTAGGGTACCAATGATGTCATAGTCCGTCCAGCCGGTGTTGCTAAGGTACACAGCTACCCCACGCCAGTGGTCCTCTAGCGGAGACAACACTTTAGGTACTTTCCACTACCTAATGCAGAGTACTCACCAATTTTGTTTCGGCATGCAGTACTGAAACAGTGTAGTCATATGTACAGGCTGTGCCATTCAATATCTGTCCCTTTCCCTTGCTAGACGATTGCATGTGATTCTCAAGCGTTATGTCATAGTCCACGACAACCCACGCCACAGCTAGTGCTAGGGACCACCACGGTCCTATTTTGGCCCAGTCGTCTATATCAACCAATACGCCACATGTTGAATAATTTTAGCAAATTTGCCCATTAACCAGTGGTTGACGTGCAGTACATAGAAACCATTCCTTTACTAATTTAAGAGTATGAGCCTGTGTAATCACGTTCAAATAAATTTATATGATAGAGGCGTCAACATTCACCCAGGGCGTTGAAACCATAGGTTTATCGTACCTTATGTTTCAGGCCTGCAAGGGGCTAATTGATTGATATCAGCGGATGTTAATCCGTACAGATGCGGCCATTTGCCATGCCTCCATAGCGAGGGCTCATATGATACACCAACATTGGCATTTGCCCATTGCCGCTTATTTCCTGTTCGAATTGCAGCGAACGATGTTAGGGTCACCCATGCGTGGGTAACATTTGTATGAACGAGAGTGGCGCGTAGACGTAGAATTCTGGACACGCCGGGCGACCGAGTTTCCCATCCTAACCCTCGAAGAGATTGTACACCACCTACAGTAAACTCCTTGTTGCCAATTTCCCCAATATTTTACAATTTGGCATTTGTTCGCTACATAAGGAATCGAAGAATGATGTCAGGTTAATGCTGACTCCATTCGATCGTGTTTAGGTCAATACCCTCTTGGACGAGTTCCCAGAGAGGACTTAGTTCTCTTAAAAATGTGACACGCTCTTGTACGGCCTTGAGAACATAGTCGATCTCTTGCACGGACGTAAATCGGCCGATACCGAACCGAATACTGCTGTGGGCACTCTCGTCGCTGTTGCCTAGCGCTCGCAGCACATAGCTAGGCTCTAACGATGCAGAGGTGCATGCGCTGCCTGATGACAATGCAATGTCTTTCAAGGCCATGAGAAGTGATTCGCCTTCCACATAGGCAAATGACACATTGACGCAGCCAGGGTAGAAATGGTTAGGATCACCGTTTTGTGTCGTGTGTTCTAAAGCCAATAGGCCGTTCAGTAACCGGTCGGAAAGTGACTTGATGTATTTGCTGTCATACTATAATGCTGTCAGCCTGAGTCATCGCGGAGACTTCATCGGCAAGAACAAGTAAAGGAAGGGTAACAGATCAGACGCGTGTGCTGTGTCTCAACAAAGTAACTCCGGTCAAGGAATTCAGCAAGCCATGCATGTTTAAAGCGGTTCATCATGAAAAAAGATAAAAATCACTCGGAGTAAGAGGCAACGGAAAGGGAAGAAAGATCCCGACTTACCGCCATTTCCTCTTTAGCGATTCGACAAGCTTCACCAAATCCGACAACAAGCGGCGGAGCGAGTGTTCCACTCCGTAGACCACGTTCCTGACCGCCGCCACTAATGATAGGATCTATCCTAACTCGAGGTCGTCTCCGGACATAGCAGGCACCGATTCCCTTCGGGCCATAAATCTTGTGTGATGAGATAGACATCAGATCGATATTCATGGCATTGACATCAAGTGGAATCTTGCCCACTGCCTGGGCGGCATCGGTATGGAAAAACACCTTGTTCTTCCGGCACAGCTGACCGATTTCAGCTATCGGCTGGATGACACCAATCTCGTTGTTCACAGTCATGATGCTGACAAGCGCGGTGTCCGGTCTGATGGCGGCCTCGAGCTCTTGCATATTTATCAAACCATTGTTCTGGACAGGCAAGTATGTTACATCAAACCCCTCATCCTGTAAATGGCGGCAGCTATCGAGCACACACTTGTGTTCAGTTTGGCTGGTAATAATATGCTTCTTCTTGCCCGAGCGGCCGAAGAACCGAGCAACACCTTTGATGCTCATGTTGTTGCTCTCCGTGGCACCACTTGTGAATATGATCTCTTTCGGGTCCGCGCCGATAAGATTCGCCACATGCTGACGAGCATCCTCAACAGCCTTCTCGCTTTCCCACCCATATGCATGTGTTCGCGAATGCGGGTTGCCATATACGCCGACATAGAAGGGCAGCATGGCATCCAAGACTCGAGGGTCGACGGGGGTGGTGGCCTGCATGTCGAGATATATGGGCCGTTGCCCCTCGTCCATCAGTTTGGCGTCTTTCAGAACCTCGGCGACGGGGCTACCAGCGGCATTTAAAGCACTGGCCGTGCCTGGCATGACCAACTCGCCCTTCTCGTTCATAAAGTCCTTCTTGTCTAACCTTATGGCTGTTTCGACATTGACCTGGGCATTGTCTCTCCTGGTCTCGGAAACATAGCCTCTCCGCGACGTCCTTGAAGTGGCGGCAGTGGCTAAGCTGGGTAAAGACTGAGACGATCGCGAAGAGACAGTCGGAAGGGACGGCTTCAGATGGAGGCGTGCTGCCCGCCTCAAGGCCGTGTTTGCTACATTGGCCATGATAGTGCTCGGAAGATAATTATGTTGGAGGGGGTAAGGGTATCAATGAAATAAAGAAGAGGCGATGGATGAGGTGGGCGAAATTGACACAAATATCGAAAAGTTCGAGGCTAACCTAACACCGAAGCTCGGCGTTATCGGTTAAGCCTGGAAGCGCCAAAGCGACCGGGGCAGGCTGCCGGCTCCAAATCTCTTTGCCCCCAGATGGCGGCTTATAGTTAATACGTTCCGTCAATTACAAGATCTGACCGCTTCGGCCGACCCAACTGACAACCCCCGACAAAACCCACTTCAGTCTAGTGTAGAAAATCTCATGCCGTCATAAATTTGGAATCGGCAGGAGGGGCCAAGAATGACGTTGCGTCTTCAAACAAAGAAGCATGCGCCGCACCCAGAGATCGTACCTAAACTCTCCCGACCTAGCCGGGGACTGGTAAGTACAATGCATCTAACTCACAGAATACGCGCACCTACCCCCAAGTGCCGGTAGCTAACTACAAACATTGAAGCCACCACCATCACTGAACATGATGTTACCTACCTAGTAGGTACCGTTGAAGAGCATCATTAGCGAAGCATGACTTTTGAATAAAACAATACACAATCCACAACTGCTGTAGTATCTGGTGTCTAATTGCACACACAACTGTTACTGAGTATACCATTTTTGCAATTGTCCTTAGAAAAGAGGAGGTAATCCTATAGTCTGTCGCATTTTCCTCCACCACTATCAATCTACCTATCTGGGTACTTCGAAAGCTTGCCAAGCCACAGCATGATGATGATGGACTTGGGCATCTAACCTAACGAAGCCGGGCCTCACCTAGCACTGCCACGAGAACTTCTTCGACCACTAACCTGGAAACCGGTAGACGACCACACCATACCATACCACACCACACCACACACGTTGCACTACGTACGCTACATACATAATACACTCTTGTGTCTAGTAGCACGCTTCTATTCTTGGCTCTATCATCGCTTCCTCCTGCCTGCTACCTGCCTGTCTGCCACGATTTCTTCCTCTTCTTCTCCCCTTGTCTATCCACCCTTACGCCCAAAAACTAAACCGCTGCCTACCGAGGAACTTGAATATCAATTCGGCTACCACATCGCACCGCATCGCATTGCATCGTATTGCATTTCATCTCATTACGTCGTGTCGCATTATCCCGCCGTACTATAGTATAGTAGGGATACGGACGTCCCAATATTCCGGGGCCCGAGTATATGTAACAGACCAAACATACAAACAGCCAGCCAGCCAGCCAGCCAGGGAGCTTCTTCTACTAGGTAGAGACGCATACGGACCCGCCCTCGGCCTAACCCCGCCGTCTTGTTCTTCACACTCGAAATCCGCCCGTCGCCTGCTACGACGAACCGCCCCGGCCGCCCCGGCGCACACACATTGTAGGCTTCAAACAGTAGACCACTGCATCGGCTTCTCAAGAAATGAGCTTTCGGGGCTTTCAGAAGAGCGTAGTTCGCGTAAGTTGCCCTCCCGGCTGTCTCGGCCTCCCTCCATACGGCCTCATCTCTGCTCTCGTGACTCGTGACTCGTGACTCGGTCGGTTCGCGCCGCATCGGTCGAGGCTGGCTAACACAAACATTTCCGAACAGGCGCCGCAACAGCTCAAGGCCAAGTTTAACATTGGCGAGCATACTAAAGATGCCGTTTTTATCGATTCGGAGCGCCGTTTCCAAGAGCTCGAGAACGAGACGAAACGCCTCCATGATTCGAGCAGAAAGTACTTTGACGCCATCAATGGCATGCTCAACCACCAGATCGAATTCAGCAAGGCCATGACCGAGATCTACAAGCCCATATCCGGCCGCGTGTCAGATCCCGACTCGCTCGTCGTCCATGGCAATGTCGAGGGCATCCGTGCCTGTGAGGAATACGAGCTGGTGGTCAAGGACCTACAGGACACCATCGCCCCCGAACTCGAGATGATCGACACGCGCATTGTCCGCCCGGCAAACGAGCTGCTCGACGTGCTCAAAGTCATCCGGAAGACGGCCGTCAAGCGCGATCACAAGCAGCTCGACTTTGACCGCCACCGAACCACGCTCAAGAAATTGCAAGACAAGAAAGAAAAGTCGGCCAAGGACGAAAAAGCCATATGGAAGGCAGAGAGTGACTTGGAGCAGTCCACGCAAGAGTTCAACTACTTCAACGATTTACTGAAAGAGGAACTACCCAAGCTCTTCCGGCTGGAGCGCGAGTTCATTCAGCCTCTCTTCCAATCATTCTACTACATGCAATTGAACATCTTCTACACTCTACACGAGAGGATGCAACAATGCGACATCGGTTACTTCAATCTGAATCTCGATATCGAGGAAGCATTTGAACAAAAGCGTGGTGACATCCAGGAGCAGGCTGAGAAACTTACCATTGTGCGCTTCAAGACAAGCGGTCGCCAGAGGCCACCTAAGTACGGAAAAAAGCCGGCCGCTATCGAGGCTGGCAGCGAGCCAGCCGGACTACTCACTCAAGGCTCCGCATCGCCCACATCATCTGTGACCCCCGCGTCGCCAAACCCCGCTGCGTCGTTCAAATATGGACAGCAAACCCAGACCGAAGTTGCCGAGAACCTGCCGCCGCCTTACTCTGCAGCTGCGCTTCCCTCAAAATCACCGCTATCTCCATCATTAGGTAGCCCCAGCTCGGCGGCTTTAGCGGCGGCAGCCGCAGGGAAGTCCAAACCCCCTCCGCCAAAGCCGAAGCCCACTCGGCTAGCAGCGACAACTGCGGCAGAAACGGTAACAGCACTGTATGATTATTCCGCACAGGCGGAGGGCGACTTGAGTTTTAGAGCCGGTGATGTAATCGAAATCATAACCAGGACCAACAACGAAAATGAATGGTGGACCGGAAAGATTGATGGTCGAACGGGGCAGTTCCCAGGTAAGCTCACTCGGTGATTAGGACGCCTACGTTACGAAGAGCTAATGAAGTACGCCGAGTAGGAAACTACGTTAAAGTCGGCTAGAGACCGATGCATCGTCGAAAGCCGTATAGTTACGGGTGATGAAGCTAGATGATCCATGTGTATCAGCTTGGATACACTATAATATCATGAATCCCCACACCTATGCGATGGTCCCAGAACCGAAGCAAACCAAATTCAATTGTTCTAGAATACGACTACTTGCCCTTTTACGGTTGGTGAAGGGGTCAGTTTTTAATACGGTATTCAGGCAATAGTTAGTTGGATTATATCAGCCCGTCCCAACACCTCTTCATACATATAAGATAGGATAGTTAGTAGGGGTTCAATTCATCATCTCACAACTCCCTAATCTATTCATCTGACCCGACTACCGCTCTTATTCGAAGAATTAATTATCTTGGTCAAGGAAATGAGCAATCCGCCATGCTTTTCGGTGAAGCCTGGTTACTCTCGCGATATATAAAGGACGGAGAGGATTAGGGATCATACTAGAAGCCAGGGAGGAGTATGGCGCCGTGGCTGATAAGAGGTTAGAAACGGAACGGTACAAGATGTATGGGACATGGGGATATATTTGTAACCCGGACTTAAAGAATTAAACGAATAAAGTATACATTAACACAAACGAAGAGAGTGAGAAATCCGGAAGAAAAACCACGGGACGCTAGATCATGAGATGAATCATCATAGCTTGCGTATCAATTAAATGTCGTGGACAGCATAAATCTCATTTGCGCCGCTATAGGTGAATTGTATCTTCCATAAATGTGTTACTTACGTTGTTGCGACACTCGACAATCTCGCATTCACTCATTCAAGCTAGTACGCACTTTAGAGAAAGTAGACACACGCAGCCGATTAATATAACCGCGCCAGTTTCCTATATCTATGAATACCGCATGCTGTATATGCAGCCCAAGAGCTGTCTTATCTATCTACCTAGTTGTCTGCTTTATTGTTAAGATATCTAATGCATGTTTGAGGGTAAGTGGACTGAGAAACTGGATATAGCAGAACAAGGTCAAGAAACTAACAAAAAGACGCGAGAAAAAGAAAGAAATGGAAAAGACGTGTTTGGCCGACGATGGATTCTATATCCCGGTGCCTAGCGATGCAAAATGACGATACTATTACTAAATAACGCTAGACGCTGTGTAAGTTATAAATTGTCTATATGGTATAGAGATGTCTCGCTAGGCCGTACTAATTGGTAATGTGTATATATCACCGGATCCTCCAACTAGAATTATGTATACCTCTCTCCGCAGACTCTTCTCATGTAGGCATACGAGCTAAGACCTTACCTACCCTGTCGATATGTTCTTTTCATCTTTGTCCTTAAAGCAGAAAGTTCTACTCCTAGATTGGTTGGTAAGCACGGAAAACCATTCATAATATACTATACAATAGTTACCGACTTGAGTAGCGCCGCCTCGCTATGCATATGGATGACTATGATAGGATATATCATGTCTATATATCACATGCCTCCTGCCCATCTTCTAGATATCGACGTGCTATGCGCCACATTTGTACGCGTGTGATCGACAAAGACATCCTTAACCCTTAAACCAAGTCTACCATCTGGTTATGGACTCTTGCTGAGAATGTCCGGCAGTTTTTGTATATGTAATTATATCAATACGCTCAAGTTAAGCTATCCGGGCGTTGTTGCGAAGACCGGATTACACTGAGGTGAATCTGGACACGATGTTGAGTAATGAATGACATCCCTTCCTACCGTAATGCACCTACCTGGAGTGATATAAATTACGAGCCGTCGCAAGAAATTCACACCTATATCAAACAAGAGTAATAGCTTAAAAGAGTGTAAAGTATATCTTTATTATTTAATTATCTAAAGGAGTGACATTACTACCACCCAAGCACCAGTGATACTTGAGTAATAACTTAGTTGGGTTGGGTGAATGTTAAATCTCAAATTGCGCACGCAACTCGCTTTCGAAGCGAGGCCCAGGGGCCTGTCTCGTGACTGCGCTAACGATGAGTGATTGCTTGGTTCGTTGTCTGACCGTAATGTCGAAACAATTACAACCATGTTCAATCTCAAAGGGTGAGCTGGCGAATGAGCCGCGCTATTCGCCTTAGCTAGTGGAATAGTAAATACTTTAGATTTCCAGGCCGCGGCGTCCAAACAGGAGGAAGGAAGCTGTCGTTGCTTGTTTTTCATTACATCGGCCGTTTTGACATGCCGTTGCGGATCCTGAAAGCTTCCCCTGCTGGAGCTGTTCTTCACATCTTCCCTTCGGTTTGCCAGCCTGGTGATCGCATGGCTGTAGGCACTTCCCATGAGGAGTTACTGTGCCAACCCGAAATATAGGCCGCGAGGAGTGATCTTTCTACCGAGTTGTTGTTTCGGCATAATGACTCCGACTGTCACCTTCATTGGCTTCTTCAGAAACCTTTGCGGACCTGAGCTAGCGGTAGGATGTTTCACAAGGCGTACAAAACTAGGCCACTGTCCAATCCCCGACGCTTGTCCTTGGTTTGCGCAACTGTTCAGCTAGATGTCACTTTCGCAAGATGGGTGGACCTTTTATCTAGTGAGTTGTCGTGTGGTAACCTTAAAGGATGTCTATTGTTAATACGTGGGGCAATCAATCAAAGCCACTGCCAATTTGACTAGCGAAAGCCGTGCTGACAGACTTCTCGTCATCGTCGACGCGTCGGCGAAATCCATTGGTATAGCCGGAGTAACCAGAGTTATCAGCGACATGCTGCCTAAGTCGGTCGCTGTGGGTATAGGAAGTCGGTCGTGCGCGAAGGGCATCTAACCCGGCTCCCAGGCTCGCACCACCTTGTCCGACGCCCTTGCCGCCGATAACGCTCGCGGTAGTGTCAGTATACTCCGAAGTAGCAACGCTCTCGCCAGCAATGCTTTCGGTGCCGCGACCACGACCCTTGTTGCCCATCCGGCCGTTTGATGTGGCATTGAAGCCGGGGAGGCCAGGCCACTGCTCGGGGTTAAAGTTGGAAAACATAGGCGGGAAAGCCGTGTTACCTAGACCAGCACCGCCAAGAGCAGAGCTGTGAATGCTAGACACGTCATCAGGGATGTAAGATACCATGGAACTAGACTCCAAGTCGTGATGTCGATGATGATGCGCGGTGTAGTTGCTGTTTGCACGGCCATTTGAGTAGTTATTAGAACCGTACGAAGACTGCTGAGCGCGCTGACGGAAGGTATTCTTGGGACGACTGAACTGAAGGAGCGACGTCTGAAGATTGGTCAGGGGTCCCTCCACTAGGCATTTGCGTTCCTTAAAATGAATCAGGAGATGGTGCCACAGGTCATGTTTTGAGAGAACTTTGGGATTGCCAATAATGACAACACCGAATTTAGCACGAGTGAGCGCGACGTTCAATCGTCGAGGATCCGACAAGAAACCAATGCCTTGGTTATCGTTAGATCGAACACAAGACAAGACAATAAAGTCTTTTTCACGGCCTTGGAAAGCATCGACTGATGCGACCTCGACTTCTTTATAAGATTCCTTCTTGAAAGTGCCTGTGTTTTGCATGGTCGTTACAATGTAACTCCGTTGACCTTCGTACGGCGTGATAACACCAATATCGCTGGGGCGCACTCCGGCCTTGAAGAAGCGGGTCACAATCTTCTCAACATTAGATGCTTCTGTTCGGTTGAGGTAGGATGTGCCCGACGCAGATATTTCTTCATTGCCCAGATTGGACCAGAACATCATGGGCATCTCAGCCACAGGCCAGGGGAAGTCTACGTCCTTGCGAATGCGACTGGGGGCTGAGACGCCATTCTGCAAAGATCCCTCGTAAAACATGTTGGATGGGAATTCCGAAAGGCAGGGGTGCATACGATACTGGATATTGAGCCGGATAGGGGTAAAACCCAGCCGCACCAAACGTTCAAAGAGCGACTGGTTCAGGCCAGCCTTGGCGGCTTTCTTGTTCATGATAACGGGCCCCAGTTGCTTGTGGTCTCCAACAAGAACGACCTGCTTGCAGCCGAGAACCAGAGGAATCATGCACTCTGGCTCAGCGGACTGGGTAGATTCATCAATGAGAACGTTGCGAAACTTGATTTTTGCTAGTCGCGGGTCTCCGGCGCCAACGCACGTACAACATACGACGTCGGCATTGCTAAGAATTTCGCGTTCAGCAGCTCGCGTCAACTGCTTGAACTTCTTCTCGTCCTGACTCGACAGTTCTCCATACTCTCCTTTGAGCTGAGACAGCTTCATCAGCTCTGGGTTGCTGTCGAGCATACGGACTTGCTCATGAAGGGCCAGAAAGCTGACGGACGACTCTACATCCTCACGGGACTTGGCAGTTAGTCGAACAACTTTGAGGCCCGTGAGGTTGATACGCTCACAGAGTTGGTCTACTGCAACGTTTGAAGGGGCGCAAACGAGAACTTGCCCATTATCTTGCTTGGCGAGGTGATAGATAATAGTGGCAGAGGTTACCGTCTTGCCGGTTCCAGGAGGCCCTTGAATAAGGCTTAGTGGTGTACTGAGAACAGCCTTGATGGCACTGATCTGGCTGCCGTTGAGCTCTGGGAGACCCGGAGCACTGAACTTCTTAGGTAGCGTAGTCTTCATAGGTCCCGCAGCAACTTCATGGCCAAGAAGTTTGTGGAATATATAGCCGGAAACGCTGAACTCGTCAACGGCAAAATTTCTCATCGCGACTTGCATACGATCATAGGAGGTGGCCTTCCAGACGTAGTCGGCTGAAAAATTGTGAGTGCATTCAGTCGGAACAGATTTATCGTTACCGGTTTTCCGCAATTCCAGTGCCACCTCGTCAGACTGATTGTTCGGGATTTTGATGACATATCCAACGCCCTCCCAAGGTGGGCGGAGTTCTCCCTTGTACTTAAGGCGCATTTCGTCGCCGACTGCCAATTTCACATCACCAGATTCTAACTTCGGGAAAGTGAAACTGGCCACGTGCTTACAATTGAGGCCTACATCCCATCGAACAATCAAGCCATCCTCAGACTGGGCCTCTTTAAGTTTCTTGTCGTAGTCGGATTCCATCTTGACCAAAGGGCCGAAGATGTTCTGGTACTGGTAGGGGTCCTCGTACTTGAGAAGGACGGGAAGGGGGTCATCGTCGATACTAGCGGCCTTCTCCAAGTCAGCCACGGTGGCATTAGCGTCATCCTTCCACATCTCTTCCAGCTTGGCGATCTGCGGAGGGGTGAGATGTCTGGCACGGAGCTGCTCGGCGTCGCTGGGCGCAGAGACGAGCCAGCTCAAGAAGGCACGGTCTTCGATCAAAGGCTGCCATCTCGAGATATCCCAGCTCATATCCTTGGATGATGGGGTGGCGGCACACGGCTGACGGCATAGGAGAACGACAACGGTATCGGACTTCGCGGGGATGAAACCAAGAAGAAAGACATTCTTGGTGCCACAGTTGTAGCACTCGAGGGTGGTGTCGCCGAGAGCCGACTGGGGGTGCAGTTGGACTTCCTTGTGGCGAGCTCGAACGAGGTGGTTGACAATGTGCGAGGAACTTGCGTTGCCTCGAGCACTGCAGAACCACTTATTGCAGGCGAGGCACTTGACGACGGAACTCGGCGAGTGGATGCCGCAATACGCACAGGCGTGGGGAGGCAGTGCTCTATCCTCTTCGGGTGTCTTCAAGGCGAGACCCTTCAAAGCATCGACGGGGGCACTGGCCAGGCTCTCATTGTCGTCGTCATCGAAGGCTTCGGTCTCATTGTCGTCATCGTCGTTCTGGCACCTCGTGCGGCCGAGGCCGCCTCGACCGTTGTACTTGCCGAAGAGCAGGCTCTCATCGGGGTCAAGGGTAGACATGTCATCTTCGCCGGCGTTAATGGTAGTAGCCGAGTTCGAGACGAGGTGGTTCCCGAGATGGGTGAAGGCGTCCATCTCTCCAGCAGCAGGGGTTGTCAATTGCGGAGGAAAGGTGCTCGGCAGAACGCCCTGCCCGGAAGGGTCGTTGACAGAGGACGGATGCTTTGAGTATCAGTACTTTTGTGCCAATGTCTGGCGGAATCGTCGGCAGCGGGACTGAAGTCGGGAGTAAAATGCGGACGAAGAGGTCGTCGGCGAGATAGAGGCGAGGGTGGGTGGCGGTTGTGGTGGGATCTGCATGCGATTCAACAACGGAATGGAAAGGCACCAGGTCACATCATTGACAAGAACAGAACAGATGTAAAGAGTGGTCGAGCTCTTCAGGCTACGTGAAAGAGATTCAAGCCACGGTGGCGTTGAGTTGAGAAAGGCAAGATGCCGCGGAGGAAAAGGGAGAGATGATATAATTCACACCACGAGGTGGGAGGTGAACGTGGGCCGAAGGAAACTTTGGGGTCACCTGTGGTTTGCGATCCCGCAGTTCGTCGCAATTTACCATCGCACTACGGCAGAGGCAATCTTTTTTCGAGGGTTACGGTGGGCCCCTTGTATATGTACTTGGGACTGGTAGGTCTCCCACACGCTACGGCGCCACTAGATACAGGGCTGGATACAGCTCTGTACTTTACTTGTGCGCCGGCCACTGCGCCTACAGGCTCAGTAGGTACAGCCAGCGGTCCCTAATAGGCTTCCACCCAACCAGGTGCTCGGTATCTCTAGTCTATCCAGCTGATAAGCCTTGCCCCGCCAAAATTTCTCGGGCGCCAGAAAAAGTACGGTATCGGCATTTAAGCCTCCATCTTAGTCAAACCTTATATCCTCTACCAACGTAGGTATTCATCTCGTTCGCGTAAGAGCTCGCCCTCGGTATGGTCTCACCCTTGTAGAGCCATTTAAATACGTCTCGACAAATACTCAATCGCATCTGGCTTTCAAAAACGTTCAAAAACGAAAGCTTTAATATTGCTACGCCGCCATCATTCGCTCCATATATTAAGCACAACCGCCATCATGATCCGCAAGAATGCTCGTGCGAGGAGGGATTTCCTCTACCGGAAAGCCATACTTCTTCAAAACGCCGAGGTATCTGAACGCAGATCAAAGTTGCGCGCTGCACTCGCTAGTGGCCGTCCGCTCGACCCTAGCATCGCCAACGATAAGAGCCTGCGAAAGGACTTTCAATATGACGAATCAGCTCAAGATCGGTCTGCCCAAGAAGAACTTGAACTAGACGACGAATATCAGCATCTTTCCGGACTGGTAGATCCCCGTGTTCTCATCACAACTTCTCGAGACCCTTCCACGAGGCTTCAGGGTATGTCACTCTAGAGTGAGTCAATAGGTTGAAGATATTAACTCTGAAATAGCCTTTAGTAAGGAGATCCGGCTGCTTCTTCCAACAGGCATTCGCGTAAGTGACTTTTGAGTGCCATCAGTTCCACCATTTTGGTTGATGAAAAGGAACCCCAAACTAGTGCCAGCCAGTTTTATATCTCGCCATTAATACATATCAACATCACTAACTGTTGTTAACAAAGTTAAATCGCGGTGGGACTATTCTTCCCGAGCTCGTCAAGTCAGCGCAATCTGCCGGATTAAGTGACATAATTGTAAGTGATAGCTCCAAATGCCTCAGCTTCGGTAGCTAATCGTAATGAAAAAGTTGTTGCACGAGCACAGAGGCCAGCCCACAGCTCTCACGTTATCACATTTGCCCTTCGGTCCAACCGTGTCTTTTTCACTTGTAAGTTCAAGATTAGCTCGTGAACGAAGAGCAACAGCTAATTTGGGCTCAAGTTTAACATTCTGCTGCGTCACGATATTCCGAATACCATTCGAGGCACAGTGAGCGAGTCTTATCCGTAAGTTCTAGGGAGCATCGTATTCCACCATGAGAACCATACACTAATTCTTGGGACCCTCAAGACACTTAATTTTTGAAGGTAATCAGCCATATTCGTCTTCGGACGCGCTCTCAACTAACTTATAACCTCAGGCTTCACAACGCCCTTAGGGAAGCGCATAGTCAAGGTTCTCCAGCATATATTTCCTCCTCGTGAGGCGACCAAGCAACTCGGATCAAGAGTTATCACATTCCGAAACATAGATGATGTAATAGAGGTACGCATATGCCAAGTAGCTGAGCCTCTTTCTAGAGCAAACGCCGCTCAAGTCAAGAGTTTCTGTATAGCCTTACGTTGCCGTGTACTCGAGACAACTCAAAACCTTGATCGTGGCACAATAATCGCTGACTGAGTCTCGAAATAGGTTCGCCATCATGTTTTTGTCCAAACTAGGTACGTATTATGAAGTCTCTCGCTCAACGGAATATGCCCAATTTGCCACCATGGCGTTACTATCATGGCAACTACTAATCTATTGATCTTGGGCAGATATGACTCGGTTGAGTTAAGTGAAGTTGGGCCAAGAATGTCGATGAAGCCGTTCCAAATTCGGGCCGGGTTGTTGGACCAGCGAGATGGTGATGTCGAATGGGCCCTCACCAATTATACACGGACCAGTCGGAAGAAGAATTATCTCTAAATCCTACATTCCGTATATCGTCCTCAGCCACAACTTCACAAGAATATTTGGCAAAAGGCCAAATCGGGTACCTCTTCGCGGATTAAGTGAAGTGTCAGAAGAGAGAGAATGTGTGTTGAATGGCCGTCAATATGATACTCAATGCCGGATAAGCACCAAAAGCGTGCAAAATTTCATTGTTGGGCAGTTCTCCATCGGAGCTCAAAATCATGTGGTATTCACTGTACGGCAGTTGGGTTTCCATGCACTTAGCCATAGAGGCTATGCGAGTCTGCCTGGAGAATTATATCTCTTGCCCATGTTCATAACGGCCTTTCATAAAGCCGCAATCAGGCTCAACACGAGCGAATCGAGATGAGGATGATGGGGGCTACCCGAAGCGTATGCTCCAATTCGCAATACCATCACTGAATCGACTTGCTTAATCAAATAGAATCTACACTTAATATTATCTGAAACACAAAGAAAAGGAGAGAAATGAACCAGTTTGTGATACTTCTACCTAATTCCTTGAAAAGACGACAGCCATAATCCAGACTGGGGAGATCATTAGTCGGCTCAGGAAGAGTCATACTCATACTGTGATTCCAGAATTCGAAGTCCGTGCGCCTCAGGGGGTTTAGGGATCTCACGAGAAAGTCAACGGTATGTGAAAGAGAAGGGAGGCAGCAAAAGTTCGCTCAATCATGAAATTTAGTCTTGCTCAAGGATGAGCTAGCGAGACTATGAGCTTGAAACAGATATTGACGTTCATTTTGCCCGAGTTGGACGCAACGCAATAGACCGGTTAGTGATTGAATCACTTTACCTACAAGTGGCAATTGTCAGGCTACGACCCAATTAGACACATCGTGGCAAAATCTACCTGCAAAATATCTAGATTTGAAGTTCAAAGCCACAGTTTGTTACGTACACTGCCATTCACCATTGCTGTAAGGCTGTGCACTATTTTTAGTTGAACACTGGCATTACTCCGTCGAAACTGTGGATTGCGGAGAGACTCAGTCCAGCGAATCGAGAAAGACTAGCCTGCTCAATTAGGATTAGCTTCTCCTGTAGTCCGAGCTCGCTAATGCAGGAAGGGTTAGGCGGTTAGCGTAGAGATCCAGCCAACTACCTAGGTACCTCCACCTATCCTTTGTCTAAGCCATTGCGGCTGCGTACCTTGGAAGTGTGTAAGTACGACAGTAGCGTAATACTGCTATTTGCCTACTATCTCCCTCGAACTTGTTAGCATCCACAGAACCAATGATTGCTGTCTATCTAGGTAATTCTGGTACAATTATAGGTTACCGGTGTACTACTACATGCTAAATATCGACCAAGTGAAGATCTTCATTGGAAGGGACAAAACGGCTTTTCTTTTAGCGCCTTGAATGACTTAGAGTGGTTAAAATTGCAGGGGTCCGACGTCATCTTGCAAATTGAGGTGCTCTTTCGGACAGGCCGCAGAGGTCACTAGCAGTTAACAGTGGACCTGTAGTATACCTGTGGCCAGGTACCACAGCAACCTGGGGCCAAGAAGCTCTAAACAGCTGAAATCCATCGTAAACCTATCCACTCCACTACCAAATTTCCCAGACGTCCTCCCGCTCTGTCTGCTTTGCAACTTTGCAAACTTTGAACCCTCTCCCTCGACCCTGCAACCAGAAACGAAATTTTATTCCCGACGAGTCGTAAATACCATTGATTGAAAGGCGCGTCTTTCAACGATCGCTCCAGCTATGTCTTACAATCCATACCAGCAAAGCCCTTCGGCTGAGCAGGGATACGGGTATGGCCAGGTTAGTACGGAACAAAACACGATGACAAGCATCTCCATCTGACGGCTGTGGATTGCTATAGGACAACGAGCTTCAGGATTACCCCCAGCAATCGCAAACACTACCGCAGCAAGAGTTCCTCGGTCGCATCGACTTCCTCCGCAACGAGATCGGCGCGCTCACCAACAATGTCCAAGCAATCGCTTCGCTGCACCAACGGTCGCTCGCCGAGGCCGACGGCGGCATGGTCGGCCAACAGCTCGAGCGCATCATCGCCGAGACCCAGACCCTGAACGGGGGCATCCGCGACCAGCTCAAATTCCTCGCCAATGACGCCAACAGAACCGTCGATGGCAGCCGCGCTGTCAAGGAGCGCCAGGTCAGCACCATCAAGGCTCAGTTCGAGCGTGAACTGCGCAGTTATCAAGAGGAGGAGAGTGCCTTCCGCTCCCGCTACCGCGACCAGATTGCTCGCCAATACCGGATAGTAAATCCCGACGCCAGCGAAGACGAGGTCCGTCAGGCCACCGAAGCTGATTGGGGCAATGAGGGTGTCTTCCAAACTGCAGTACGTATTCTCTCTCCCTTTTTTTACTTTCCCCTCATATAGAGCCATTGAAGGCATGTTAACCCGCTTTCTAGCTTCGCACAAATCGGACTGGCCAGGCGTCGTCCGTTCTCGGTGCTGTCCGCGCTCGACACAACGAGCTCCAGCGCATTGAGAAAACGCTCATGGAGCTCGCCAGTTTGTTCCAGGATCTCGCTGTATTAGTCGAGCAGCAGGAGGTACCCGTGGTTCAGGCTGAGCAGAACGCTGAGAACACAACCAAGCACTTGGAACAGGGTAACCAGCAAGTCAAGAAGGGCATCGTCCACGCCCGAAATATCCGCAAATGGAAGTGGTGGTGTCTGCTCATCACCATCCTCATCATCGCAATCGCTGTTGGTGTGGGTGTCGGTGTGACAGAGGCTCAAAGGGCAGCCTCAGGGAACTAAAAGGGCAAAAAGGAGTTCACATCTCACTCACGATACCTTCAACACCCATGGCACGACTACTTAAAAATATCATCTAGAAGGTAGATGATGAAACGGAAACTAAAACAACCGACTACAACAAATATTCTCAACGACGACACCGACTAGACCATATTAATTCCTTTTTTTTTCTCTTTGTTTTTTTATCATATCTTCTCTCGAATTGGGCGCATTCCAGTCGGTCACCTAGCTGGCATAGCAGAAAGAAAAGAGGGTCCGCCGACATCTTCTTTCCTGTACACACTACTGTGTATTTTTGGGTGTATTATTTCTTTGCGGGTCCGTATGTCGGTCTGTAGCGAAGAAGGAGAGAGATGACAGACGCTTTGGATTTTTTCGGCCTCTCCTTTGCGGCATAGGGGAGCACGTCTAGGCAGGCAGGCAGGTAGGGACCTTGTTATATAGGTTAGTGTGGTAATGACACAACAGGCGATGTTTACATGCAAATTTGAACGAGCACTAAGCACCTGTAGTGAATATTTTTAAGCACGGATCAAGTACAAGGTTAATCGTGAAGTCCGAAGATGAGATGAGACGGGAGACTTATACCATCATGTCCTCGAATGCCTTACCTTCCAACGAGTCTATGATTAGGGGTTTGGATGTCGTCGTCTACTCGTAGTTAAAGCTTTAGTACTTTAGAAAGGTGTGATAAGTACCTTTACTTAAGCTACGTAGATACACTCGATCAATCTTATATACAAAACGCCCTTCGACTCCACCAGGCCTTCTTTAGGTGGAGGTAAGAAGACTACCCAGTAATGAAATAGTACATTGAATGGCTAAAACGAGCACTCAACGAATAAGGAAAAAGGGACGGTGAAAAAGGACTATTGATCGAGATTCTTTGCAAAATGGTTCTGATAGATGTACCGACCCAGCTTTCGCGAGTAGAGCTTCAGGCTCTCTACAGATGCTGATGGTGCCAATCGAATTATCTACCTACCCAGCAACGAGTAGATTATCGGTATACAATAGCTCAGCTTTAAAACCATACATCATATGAATCGTATCACACCATGTAGCCGTGACAGACCCGCTTATTGGTATCCAAAAAGGTCATATTAAGATTTTAACGCCCCTGTCCTGCGTCCCTACCCATCATAAACCGTTACTCCGTTCCCCCTTCCCATCCATTCACCATCCTACCCCTTAACGCCAGGCTCCGGGGCAACCGCATTCTTAGCAGCGGTATCAAGGCTCAGGCGACCCATCTGCCCAGCCATGCTCAACCCGGTACCTTTCCTCGCAGTGAGCGCCTTCCGCCACTTCTTTGCATTTCGCGAGGGCTCGCCGTTGCCATCCAGTCCCAATATCTCCATCAACTCGGGTATCTCAGCGTGGTCACGCGTAGTGCGCATGCGATGACACCACGTGACACACTTCTCCTCAACACCAGCCCCAGCCTCCCCCTCCTCTTTTTCAACAGCCGGGGTCGAAATAGGCGTCTCGACAAGTCCGGAAGCCGGCTCAAAGAGGAACTCCCCGCCGACCTGTCGCTGGTCCCCCATCTTCGTGACAAGCCCCGTCTTGACCTGCTTCAGGCCCTGCACGATACCCGAGACGACCGTGTGCGCGACCGTCTTGTCGCCCAGGTACGCGGGCCGGGACCCCAAGCTGAAGGTCCGAGTCATGCCGAGCTCGCGGTACAGGCGCCGCGTGGGGTCCGCGTACACGGGGAAGGGACACCCCGTTTCTTTCACGTAGTGGTCGATCAGCTCGTGCGCGCCGCAGCCCACCACGGCGATGAAGGTGGACACGGGCAGACCCAGGAGCGCCTCGGGGGTGATCGAGGCCGAGAGTGTGCGGAGGTATTCCTGGCAGTTCTGCAGACGGTGGCAACGATAAATATTCGTGTTAATTCATTTAAGCTTGATTAGGATATTTTATTGACTATATGTGTTTTCGGATATTATGATGTCATGATATATCTAGATAAATCACATGCGGAAAAAAAATAAAAAAAATAATAAAAGGTTCGGACTTACACCGCAAAAGAAGTGGCGCACAAAGATGACAAGAATGCGCCGCGCCACGTTGTGGCCCGAGTACAGGCTCTTGAAGGGGTGCGTCTTGCCGGCGTGGTCGAAGACGGTGTAGTTCTCTATGGCCTTGAGGACCTGCGGCGAGGGGATCTCGTTGTTCGTGTCGACTTCGCCCTTGAAGTCTGGCGGGTTGACGAGATCTTTTTCTTCTTTTTCTTCTTGCGCGTGGCCGTTGAGAGGAGGACTCTGCTCAGTCTTGCCGTTGCTTGTTTGCTCCGTCTTGGCCCCTGGTATAGTTTCTGAGACAGCGTCTGCTTTCGCCTCAGGCACAGACGAGGCATCTATGCCGCTATCAGAGTGCGGAGATGGAGTACCCATGATGCACGCGGCTTGGTAAGATAAAAATTGTAAATGTTTTTGTTAATAATTTATTAAGGATGTTATTTGGTTGGAGTGAGGTAAGGGTGAGAGGGAAAGAGAGCAAAGCTGCCCGCAAGTTTGATCACCGATAGCAAAGGATGCGTTAGTATGGAATAGAATAATGCCTCGGTAGGTAGCAAGCAAGCAAACAACAATGCTAGTGTGGGTCAGGGGCTCGTGGCACGGAAACGGTAGGGACAGGCTGCCTCAGAAAATCATTTGTGCAGATATTAAAGATATACGTCTGGAACATTATCATAAGTAGGAAGAGAAAGAACTTAGTATTTGTTGGACTCAAGAAAGGTTGACGACATTGGGATCGCACTCACTTATACTAGTCTAACCTAACCCAACCTAAGGTATTAATTGGCCTGAAAGACCCCGCCTGCAGCGGTCTTACAAACGCCAACCCACGCTAAGCACATTGTACGGAGTGCTTAGAGTTAGCCAATGAGCTGGCATCGAAGGCTTGGAAACCATCTTGACGAAAACAAGCTCGACTTGCAGCGGTTTCAAACTGTTCCGGCGGGCTATTGGATCGGGCTCTTGGCACGATTGTGACGGGGCGCATATGCGACTTACATGCCCGACGGGACCCCCACCATCAGGGCTAGTCGCGCTTCCTCCCCCCTTCTTAATGTTTCTTACCCGGTAACAGGGGGCGGCGGTGCTGCTCTGGATGCATCCTCCATCATTGGATATCAGGACCCGGGGTATCAGTTGTTGCTTCATGTTTTAAAGAAATTCAACTTTAATCAGATATACGACTAGTAATATGTGATAGCTACTACGCCTAAATCGATATCTTCCAGTGGTCATATTGAGAAGCTGTGTTTCTACTTCTTGAGATCTTTGATCTAATATGTCCAGCTTGGATGGCCCGAAAGGGCAGTCGGTCAGGAAAGTTCTATAAGCCATCGATCTTTCCACTGTGGTTATAGAATTTAGGTATTATCACCGTAAGTCTCAAGCCCGGGTCTAGGTAGTCTTGACCAAAGAACAAGACGCAAGGATACAAGACAGATATTCCTATTCAGATTAATCATGTCACCTATTCCCACGAGCCATATAATTTCACATGCGTCGTTGTCCCTCACCGTAAGAAATTCTCTACTGTAGTATGCTCGCTTGGGATGGTCGGCTGCGTATGAGTCTAAGTTGGCCTTCTTATTTCACTCAAGGGCTTCCAAACGAGTCGCTCGATTCGTCAAACTCACCCTTATCATAGCCCCAGACCTTCCACTTCTGTGTCATGAGCGAATGCCACACCGCAAATTATATGCGTGGTCCTGCGTCTTCATCACATGTGCGATTTAGATGGCGGGCACAGGGCGAGCCGGTAACCAGTGTATCCCTTGGTCACCATTGATCATACACAGCGAAGGCACAAATGTGTCTCTTGAATTAAATCCTCTGTTCTCCCCAGCTGAAGATGAAATATGTGAATACTAGAAATATTCTTTTCTGGCCGCTTCATGATGGCTCAATGACCCTCGTCATGAACCATACAGAGGGAAAAGTTAAAGCTCCGGCCCAATTTCGTCTCAGCCAATTAAATATCAATATGCAGCTATCCAGCACTTCACTTATTTGCAGCAGCAGCCTTCCGACACGAGTGTAACTTTGCAACAAGCAAAGATTGGGTTGACACCATTATCTTAATTAAGAACTTATGTATTGCATCCTTTGATAATACACGTTATCTCTCCTCTCGTTGTTATGAAGCTTATCCATACTCATTTGCTAAGTAATATACTTGCCCCTGCATATTAGGTCTCGACTGCACTAACCTTGGGCTGCCACAGTATCGAGATTACTATAATCCAGAAAACGTATCTTAGTCGACAAGGTCGAATGGCTTGAGATGTTGTACGGCTAATTTCTTCTTGACGATTGCAATGCTGGGTGAACAAACATACAACATGCGAGACAAATTGCTGATTCTATAATAAGCAGCGGGTCCTGATGTCTGAAAAATGGAATGCCATAGAAGCAGTCTAGACATCCTTCAAGTAACGATATCTGCACCCGAGCCTTGGCCCAGCTATCAATATTCAAAGTCGCTTGACAACTTTTTAATTTAAGCAACCTATATATTTCACTGAATAATTTTTTCCCCAATGATCCGCCTATCCCGGGCCCGACAATTCTTGCTGCTCTTCTTCACAGCCGCTTTCCTTCGGCCAGCCGCGGCAGACTGCCGCCTCCTGAAGCGCGGCCTATCGCGAGACCTCTTACTCCTCGGCACAGTCCTCACAAAAGAGGGCGCATTGCCCGATGCCGCCGTCTTCATACAAGCGGGCAAGATCGCCTACGTGGGCGACATCTGCGCCTTCGGCACCACACGGGCCAGCTACGACGTCAGCAGCGTGGTGAACTGCACGGGCTCGGTGATCTCGCCGGGCTTCATCAACACGCACGAGCACATCGATTTCTCCACCGTCGCGCCCTTTCCGGATACCGGGGAGCGCGTGGGCCATCGCCATGATTGGCGCCTCGGCACGCGCAATTACACCATGCGCGAGGTCGCGGTGAATGGCAGCGTTGTCGATGCTACGGCATGGGGCGAGCTGCGGCATGTATTCTCGGGGACTACGTCGATTATCGGCGGGGAGAGTGAGTAGCTCCCAGAGTCATGTTTCTGCTGCTTCTTCTTCGTTTCCAAGCCGCTATAGGGGGAGATATGCTGCTTGCGAGGCTAATTCGAAGCTTCGAAAGTTTCTGGACCTTTGCACAAAATCACGCTCGCAAATAATACTTAAGTAGGTATCCAATAACTGACTCCGAATATCATAGTGGTGCCAGGCCTAGCCCGAAATCTAGACTTAACAGACGGCCTAGAAGAAGGCCTCGCCCACCGCGTCGTGATCTACGACACATTCCCCCTCAAGGACAGACTGGGCATACTGCGCACGGGCGACTGCGACTACGGCCCCAACGCCATCGAGGCCGCCACAGCGGCCCTGTACCACCGGTACATCGGACACATCGGCGAAGGCGTCGACACAGAAGCAGCCAACGAATTCTTATGTCTCTCCAACGCCACCTTCGACGTGATCCCGGCTCTCAGCGGCGGCGGGGTAAGCACCGACATCATCGCGCCCAACGTGGCCCTCGTGCACGCGCTCGGGCTCAGCCGGCACGACTTCGCTGTCGTCGCGGCCCGCGGGGCGAAAGTCGTCTGGAGTCCCCGCAGCAACATGGCGCTGTACGGCAAGACGCTGAACGTGAGCCATTTGCTCGAGGAGGGGATCACGGTCGCTCTGGGCACCGACTGGTTGCCTTCTGGCTCCGCGACGATGGGGCGCGAAGCCGTGTGTGCGGCGGCTGCTACGAAGGAGATCTACGGCGTGGAGCTCCCTGCGAAGCTCTTGTGGGAGATGGCGACAGTCAACGCGGCGATGGTGGCGGGGTTCGAGGACCAGCTCGGCTCGCTTGAGGTCGGGAAGTTGGCTGATATTGTAGTTTTCGGGGGCAAGTCGCAGGATGGAGAGGCTGCAGCCGATCCATTCGGACAGGCCATATTTGCTCCGCAAGAGACTATTGAGCTTGTGCTGCGTGGTGGGAAAATCCTCGTAGCGAGCTCTGGGTTAAGAGAATTAGCTTACGGAACTTGCGAGACGGTGGCTTTCGGCGAGTCGGATAAGATAGTGTGCGTTGCAGACGAGTTGGGTTCTTCGTTTAAGGAGTTGGAAGCTTCGCTTCAGGGTGTATATCCAGCTGTGCTACCAGATATACCTCCATATGAACCAACATGTAAGCCGAATAGTTAATTGTAATCAGGATAATCCAATGAAGAAAGTGAACAATCACAACTCCCTCGGGAGTCATCGCTAAGAGAAAGGTGTGAGAGATAGGGAACCCTTCTTGGATTGTGTCAGTTATCGCCATGACTGGTACTTGAGATTGACGCTATAAAGTTTAGTCAAATGAGGTTCAATAACATCTAGGTGAATTTAAATTGTGTAGATTCGCGTCCCTGCCGTCAGAGACTGTTCAATGCAAAGCAGTGGTTTGACGCGACTACTAGACGAGGTTATACTCTCTTTACCCATGCCCCGGACATAAGAGGTGTTAAAAAAGAGGAAAAGAATAAGAGCAAATAGATTCACTATTGTCACATACACTCTACAAGTCAAATTCATTAAATTTAACCATAGCGTTTTTGACTTCACACATAATCATATCATATCGCCCTCTCCTTGGGAGGGAGGCATTAGTAGGTGGATATATACAGTAATTGTACAATAGTGTGCGATTACGTTGTACTTGGACTCCTGAGCATATGTAGCTTGATAGCCTGCCAGCCTGACAACAACATAGCTAGGCCCGGAGTCCCAAAGATCACGGGTCTTTCCTTCCAATGAGTGAGCGGGATTCGCCAAACTCGCAAAAAGCTGCACAACTTAACACTTCGTTGAGTTTCGCCAGATCGTTTCTGTGCCATTAGACACCTCATGAGTCAACAAGTGTCGACCACGGCCCAGACGGAAGAGATCACCTCTTCCCGTTCAGGCTTAAATCTTTAGCGAGGGCCACCAGGCAATCCAGCAGCCATACCTTGGCCGATACCATGGAGTTTAGCTGCGAGTTGAGGGTAATTCTCCTGGACCTGAATTTGGGTTCTTGTCGCTTCGGCGTAAGAAAGAGCATTAACAATCTCTCCGGGTGTTCTTGCCAACTCAGCAGCTCTCTCAAAATATCTGAGTGCGTCGGTGATCTTGCCTTGCTGTAAGAGAAGCTGCGCCATTGTGGCAACAGCGATATCGCACTCCGGATCAACTAATGAGCTGGTAAGCAAACGGAAACGAGTTATAATTATTATGAGCTACTCACTAATTAAAGCCTTCTCGCAGAGTTGCTCTGCCTCGGTAAACTCGTTCTTTTGTTGGAATAGGGTTAGTGCCTTGTTGATCAGAGGCAGGACATTCATGGACATGGGTTTAGTCTGCTTCTCCATGTCCATGGCGGTGTCAAACTGCTGAATAGCATCGTCGTATTTGCCCTGGTCAAGAAGGAGCTCGCCGTAATAGTTATAGACGTCTGGCACGCGGCTGAAGTTCTTAATGCAACGGCGGAAGGTAGCCATGGATGAGGCGACAGAGCCCATCTTGTACTGCGTTACACCCAGTTGGATATGCGAGAAGATGAACGTATTATCAAGATCAATAGACTTCTGGTAGTCCTTCGCCGCGTTCTGCCACTCGCCATGGATGAAGTGGAGTTGAGCACGGTGGTAGTAGATGTCGGGATCATCCGCATTTTGCTTAATGGCGCTTTCGATATCCGCAGCGGCCTGGTCACGGTTACCTAGGTTCTAGTTAGACAAGGATTTGCAAAATAGGCGGTCGTAGGTGTCTTACCCGTCTCTAGATGCATGCTAGCACGTTTTACATAGCTTTGTGTCATGGAGGCATCCAGCTCAATGCTCTTGTTCAAGTCATCCAAGGCCTGCTCTTGCGACCCCCGCAGACACCTGAAAGTACCCCGCATATTGTAGGCAAGCGCCTGATACTGTCCCAAATCACCAAGCTCGAGAGCCTTCTCAAAGGCAGTGGCAGCCTCTTCATAACCGTCGTGCGTCTTCTTCTCCATAGCTCGGAGACCAATCTGTAGCTGGCCCTTGCCGGTAGAATCAGGCAGATCTACGGAATCCTCCAAACCAACAGGCCGGGGTTTCTCGCGGAAGCTCTGGATATAATTGGAGACGAAAGTCGGGCTTGGGAGTTTGTTGGGATTCTTAGTCCTCAAGATACCCTCAGCCTTCTGTTCGGCAACCTTTTTAAGCAGCTTCTCAACCGACGCAGCACTGTTCTCGTTCCGGAATTCGTCGATTATACAGCTGGCGGTGAAATCCAATAGCGACTCGCTGTACTTTTCAAGGTGCTCGTAGGCATTGGCTCGTCGGTTCAGGGCTTTGATGTAGAGGGGATCGAGGTTGAGGGCGGCAGTTGTGTCCTCGACAACCTTCTCCCACTCGCTGAGGGCATTGTAGCAGGCCGCTCTGTTAGAGTAGAATATAGGATCAGGCTTGCATAAGATGGCTTTGGAGTAAAGATCGATAGCCTTGTTATAATCCTTACTACCATAAGCCTTGTTGCCAGCGGCCTTTAATTTCTGGGAGAACTCGTTTCGTTGCTCGGCGGTGAGAGCAGTGACTGTGGTCTCGTCAATATCGGGAAGCTCATCAGCGCTCTCCACTGTGGCAGGCTTGGCCTTTTCCTGGGGAGGAGGGGCAGATTTCGCCGAGGCGTCGGCCTGGCGTTCTGCCTCCTTCTTTTTCCGCCTCTCTTTCTTGCTCAGTTTGGGTTGCGCCGGCCCTTTCGAGGTCTGTACACGTATTAGAAAACGACCAATACAAACAGGTAGACAAACAAGACTGCGAGCTGCGGATTGGTGGAGCCGCTTACCGCATCGCCATTCAGATAGTATACAACACCAGCTCCCGTCACAACGACCGCGACTCCAGCGATTGTATAGACTAATGCCTTGTTCTCAGACGCCCAATTGGTGAACCGATCCCAGACCGAAGACTCGACGGGGACAGCAACGGGCGTGGCCAGATTCGGCACGGGCGGTGGTGCTGCAGAGGCGCCAGACATGGTCGAAAAGTGCCGGGTAGTTACAGGAAGAAGGTCCGCCGTGTACGATAAGTCGTGGCTAGAGGTAAGATACGACGCCGGGCAGGAAGATGAAGAGACGTCGGCGTACTGGACGGTTGGAGGCGGGATGCGAGACGTAGTACCCGATGGTGGTGCACGAGCAGATAAGGTGGTGTGGTGTAGGCAGGTCAGTGAATCCAGGTAGGTCAACCCGCCGGCAATGATGCGCTTTGGAGGAGCTCGACAAGTTAAAAAAAATTAGTAGCGCGGCTCGGGGCTTGGCACTTAATCGACTTTGGGACCGACCTAACCTTAGCTCGGCCAGCCCATCCTAGGTCTCCAATCGTGTTAGGACAAGGCATCGCCTATACAATGCTATACCCTACCTAGGTACTGACTATACCCACTTGGTAGGTAGCACAGCTGTACCTGCCTACTACTATATAATTCTCCCCAGCCCGCCAAATTATGTATGGGCTCGCTGATTGGTTCATGACAGGGCAGATGTTAGGTATGAGCTCATACGTGTCGAATGTAAGTACTCTATCTAGACTAGCCCAACCTTATATTTTACATGTCCGAGGAGTGGAATAATAATGTTGGGTTCGTCGAGCTGGTTGCCAATTGTGAACTGCATACATACCCTGCCAGTGGAATGATCCCAACGACCTAAAGTTACTACGTACCTAGGTAGGTTAGCATTTCTCTTAATATGTCATTGTATACATACTCCAAGTTTGCACTGACATCGAGTTTCTATCAGAACATCTTGTTATCCACAAACATCAAAAAGTATAACGCTGTGATACTGTCCGTCACCGCTGATATTCTTCAGCTATATTAAGTACAAGTCAAATGAGTCGACATGGAGGGACTCCAAGTTTTTACCACTATCAGATGTGATCAAGAACTATTAAAAATCGCCGACCAAGCCTCGTCTGACGTTGGTTGGAATCAGAATCCCTCTCCTTTCTACATGCTTGACTTTCATCGCGACCGTATGCTCAAGGCGGCCATCTATTGGGGCTGGGATGCTGCTGTGAGGACAATCGATGGGAAAGGTGGTATGAAAGCCCTGGAGACCTTTCTACGAGAAAATATTGCAGATGGTGAGGACATGCCTTGTGCCGCCAAGGTTCTCCTCAATAAAGATGGTACCCTAAGTTTGGTTAAATGGCCCACGGGACCAGTCCATCTGAACAATCTCTTTCCTTCCTGTCTCCCGGCGCCATCAGGCCACGCTACGGAAGATTCTTCACAAGGGGCCAGAATCCCTGAGAGGAATTTCGACTACGAAGTCGTCGTAGATGGGCAGACCACGACAAAGTCTGAGTTTACTCATTTCAAAACCACTCATAGGCCCATGTACGAAGTGGCAAGATATCGAGCCGGTATCAACAATCCCACCGACAAGAAAGAGGTCCTTCTTATCAATGAAAATGACGGGTCCATCATGGAAGGCAGCATCACAACCCCGTATTTTTGGAGGAACGGTAGATGGGTCACTCCACCGGTCGCGAGAGAATTCAACATGGCCGAGGGAAGCGGTGGTAATAGCGGCACAAGTAGAAGATGGGTGCTGGAAAGGTAAGTATAGTGCCCTATCTGGACATGTACGATTTTGGAGCTTAGGCTTAACTTATTAGGAATCTTGTGGTCGAAGAAGCGATCTACGCCGATTCGTTAGTTGACGGGGAAGAATGTTGGATTAGCAATGGCGTTAGAGGCTTTATCCACTGCAAAGTCAAGCTCGTCTGGTAATTTTACTCACCTGCTCATTATCGCTGTGTTCAGCTCACCAATCGCTCTCCTCCGCATTCGAGGGATTACCCTTTCTAGCTCTTATGGTGTAGACATTACCAGGCTCGCTCAAACTTAGAAATAACATCCCTGTCCCAGGGCGAGTGGAAGAGCAGGTTAAAGCCACGACACACATTATGCTCGTGATAGTAAGAGCCTTAGCGATTAGGACAGCCGCAATATCTGATGATCATTGCAGTGACCTCCCTAGTAGAATAAGTAGTAGAAGCGTAACAGCACAAACGAAACCGTGCGTCACATGCTACGTACCTTATATACAACATACCTAAAGTGCTCGAACTTGAGCAATAACTGGAAGTGATAGGTAGGGTGTCCCTTCCAGCTTCTCGCAGTTACGACTCATGTCATAAGAGACACTGGAGACATGTGCCTTCTATCAAAACTTCTGAAACACGCCGAAAAGCTAAAGTAAAGAGTACCTGACTGTTTCGCATTTGTCCTGGCACAAAAGAACGTTGGAACTCGGCCACCCTCTTCTTCTCCCACACAGCACAGTCATAACACCATTATTCATCTACCAAAACTTGGTCTCCTCTAGCAATACATATCTGATCTCGTTTATCCTGGAAAACCTACAAGCCCAACGTGTCTAACATACCTACTATATCGTATCATTCCTTCGACCACTTGCAGGTCAGCTTGAGTCTCGCTATAACATCGCCCGTACAGTTGACGCCCTGGCTGCGCAGAAAATCCAAGATGGATGCAATTTACCGGACCCAAAACAGCTTCAAAAAGGACCTTGGCCTTACCAAAGTCAGAGCAGTCCAAAATCAGAACTACAAGCGCCATGGCACCAAAGTAAGTCACATGCATGGAGCTTTGCTCTTCGCACTCCCCTCATGTCCAAGTCTATAAGATGTACGGATAAGAGGATTCTAATTTCACCTATGATGTAGTCCTACGTCCATCTTCTGCATAAATACAACTTTGAACCGACGAGAAGTGGTCCTTATTTCCGAGTGAGCCGTAGCAAGCGAAAGGCCCCCGTCTCTGAAAAGCTGAAGGCAGCTCTTGGTGGTCATGTCAGCAAAGGACCAGTCCTCGTCAAGATGTCCAGCCCTGAATCAGAGGCTGATCACGGCGAGGTCACCGCCGAAGACTCGCAGAACGACACGCTGTCAGTATTGCACAAGCTTCTCGCATTTTCTGGGAGCATAGACTCATTACTCACGTCACTCGTATAGCTATCTATGCAAAATCTCGATCGGAACGCCTCCTCAGAATTTGATGTTGGATTTCGACACTGGCTCAGCCGATACCTGGGTATGCGATCAGCACCATCGGCATCCTTGTGCATCACTAATTTGCGGCGTAGGTGTTCTCCAAAGAACTTAGCTCGTCTGAAGAAGAAGGCCACAACGTCTTCGATCCCGAAAAGTCAAGCACATTTGAACCACTGTCCGGTAAGAGCTGGAAGATCGAGTACGGAGATGGCTCATATGCCTCGGGCAACTGCGGCGCGGACACCCTAACCGTCGGCGGTCTATCAGTAAAGAAGCAAACCATCGAGACGGCCGGCAAGCTCTCGGACCAGTTTGTGAGCAACACGGGCGACGGCCTCCTCGGCCTTGCCTTCAGCAAGATCAACACGGTGCAAGACGGCAGCGGCAAGGCTGATCCACAAGCAACGCCCGTGGAGAACATGATCAAGCAGGAAGACATCCCGAAGGAAGCGTCGCTCTTCACCTCAGCGATGTACAGCTCTCGGGACAATGGAGTGACTTCTAAATCGTTCTACACTTTTGGCTACATCGACCAGGACCTCGTCAAAAAGTCGGGCGAGGAGATTCATTGGGCCAAAGTCGACAAGTCGGACGGTTTCTGGTCCATCTCGTCAGAATCAGTGTCGATCAACGGGGAATCAATCCCCACGAGCTCGAACACGGCCATTGCCGACACAGGTACGACGCTTGCGCTCATGTCCGACGATGTGGTCGACGCCCTGTACGCGCAAATCCCGGGTGCCACCTACGACTGGTCTAACCAGGGCTACATCTTCCCTATCGATGTCACGGTTGACGACCTCCCGGAGTTCAAGATAGCCATCGGCGACAAGGAATTCTTGATGCAGAAGGAGGACCTCGCCTTTGCGCCGACCGACGACGGCCAAAACTGGTACGGTGGCGTTCAGAGTCGTGGTAGCCTACCCTTCAATATCTACGGCGATACGTTTCTGAAGAGTGTTTACGCTGTATGTCTCCATCTCCGCTTGGTTCATTACCTGTCCATATAAGCCCCCCATATTAATTCTTCAACATCTCTGATAGTTCCGCAACGGATCACTAATGCGCAGCAATGATATATACAGATCTAGGATGTAGGAAACACCCGCTTTGGCGTCGTCCCGAAGATTGAGGAAAAACAGAATCTGACGCCACCCACGACGACCAAAAACGACGAGCCCAAGACGAGAGTCACCAGCGTCGCCATGGCGGCTGCTGACGGCATTGACCCTATCAGCGTTCCCCTTTAGATGGTGGAGCGTCATCGTTTCGATTGATGCGATATGCCTTTTCTTTTGTTTTGTACCTAGTCTCTAGAAGTTTGCACTCTTCGTCATTATGCTAGGTTTGTTCCTCTTAGCAGGATGCGAGAAATGAAGTCGGCGGGTGGGGCCAATGACTGGTAGCGGTTTGTAGTGCGGTGTATGGTAGGCCACCCTGTAAACATTGGCTCTGGCTCTCGTGGACTCGAAGGGATCCCTAATTAGATTGTAGGTGGATTGAAGGTAAATTGAGTTAACTAGTATATAAGTTATTTACCTACATGATCGTTCTGAGTGTTCCCTCGTGAAAAGTGTATCCATAATAAACATTTCCCTCCTGACCCCCCTGGAATGATTAGTGCCCGCTTTACCTTGTACTCTAATGTTTCCTGCTGTCTGCAGTAGCTAATAGCTTTGAATAGAAAGCCACAACAAATCTGGGGGGAAAACTTGACATTTCTCACTATACAGCTGGCAGATTATATAACCACGTTCAATAAGCAACAGAGAAGGAAAGCAGTTCCAAGGCCACAAACGCGGTTGTATTTAGGTAGGTAGGTATAGGTAGCAGACCTACAAAGGGGAGCAAGGAGGCCAATAACTAGGTAGCTAGAGTAGTAAGGCAGCCTCCTTTCACCATTCCTCTCCTCTCCTCTCCTCGCCTCTCCTCTCTTCGATCTTCTCGGATATCTCCACATGCAACAGTTTATAACCGGCAAACCCACTCTACTCGAGACAGGAAGAAATGACAGGATCATGCGTCGGATACCGATGTGTCCGAATCTGGACCTCCGTCTTCCCTCACCGATACGGAAATGTGGTTGAATTTGCAATGAGTGCCCTCTTGTCCACCAAAAAGTTGTCCAAACCAAGCAACACAAAAAAGTGAGCCTCCCATGTCCTTAATCCACCCCACCCAATACATCCCGCCCGATAAAAATTCTGTAGCTATAGAAAGCAAATATAAAACGTGAAAGAAAACTCCTCCAACGCCATTGCAGAATGACCCTTCCAGAAACTAATGGAAATGGTAAGAGCCAACGCCGAAAAGACTGAGTGAGCACAAGGGTTGGAGCTGGGTGGGGGGGATCAAGTTGCTCCCTTTGAAGTTGTTCCAGGTAGCCAAGATCAGCTGGCAATCTCAAGGTAGCCTGATGATCGGTGTATTTTAGGTTATTACACGGGGTGATCCAACGCTAAGAATAGGTACTGGGGGGAACATCTGGAACCCCCTCAGTGTCTACGAAAGATATATTGTGATGTTCCGATTCTCTTTCATCTAGTGTAAATAAGCGTGGTTGAGGAGCAAAAGTAGAAACTCTACTGAGGGTAGTAGACTTCAGGAGTAGGGTAGTAATATCCATCTGGGCTAGGTGTTACCATACCATTGATACCAACGTTAGGCATCGGGTAACCTTGCGACGCAGGATAAGCATAGGGTGCCATGGGTGGTAACTGAGAAGCATCGTAGTAATAAACCATACCGTTGACCTCTTGTGCAACAAGATTAGGATTCTGTGGATTTGGACCGGCTGGCTGAGCGCTTCCCATTTCACCCTGATGCTGCTGACCTGGCTGTGAACCAGGCACGTATGTGGCCGCATTCGGTGGCATGGTGCCGGGATAGGGAGCAGGTGGGTAGTAATAACCTTGCTGAGGGGGGATCATTTGATAAGTCGGGTAATAGCCTTGTTGTGAGAATTGATTAGGTTGGAACGGAGCTGCGTGAATCGCACGCTCCGGAATTTGTGATAAAGGTGTTCCAGTCGAGTGCTGCGAAGGATAAGACGAGTGGCGAGTATGAGTATCTTGACCCAAGCCGTTGGAGACCTGGACGGGAACCTGTTGATGGAAAGCCTGGTGGTAATGGTTCTCTGGGCTCTCGATACTAGCGACAGAAACAGTCTTCTGTGGGCGAGGCTGGTGCATTGGAATAGGTGTGACCCGATTCTCTACGAATGGTGGTTTCGGGGGGAGAGGGTGTGTTTGGGGTTGGGGCCGTTCGTTGAGAGCGAGATGCGAAGTGTTTACAGAAACCGCAGTTGGAACCTCACCTCTAGTGGGTATTCTCTGATCCTGTCGTGTTTGGGGTGGCAGTCTGACAACTGGTCGGGCGGTATCGTATGGAAGTGCGGGACGAGACACAGCGGAGCCAGTTGGGGAGGCAATATAATCTCTATTCATATCCGGGGCGATGGATGAACGGCGACTAAGAGCGATGCTAGGGGAATAAGCGCTTCCGGCATAAGCACTACCCCCGAAAACGCTTGTTCTTCTCGAAAACCCTCCAATGGATCCCAAGCCAGACCTCGGCTTGCCTCGCAATCGCTGGTTTGGACGCATAGCACGAGGTATGAATATGAAAGATCTATCAATGGCCGGGAAGACGTAACGATGCGGGAAGTCGGGTAGAGAAATGCGGACTGGCTTGTCGCGTCTCAAGGGGGGCCTGTGGTCGGGTAGTTTGGTGTATTGCTTGATAGGTATGCCAGAAAAGACGATAGGCCCCTTTAAGCCCGACAAGAACACTCTTATTTGGACGTTGCCTACTAGCCTCTCTGTGGACATCTTCCGGTTGATAGGAGTAGAGCTTTGAGGGCAGGTTGGGATGAAGCCGTTGCCATTCGGGGGTCCATCATCGGTGAAAGAGGATCGTGGCTGACGGACAGGCGGCAGTTGCGTGACAGTCTCGTGCATATCATGGGCCCAAGGAGCAGATATTGTAGGGTCTGCTGGGCTATGCATCGGATAGCTGCTATTGTCAGTACAGGAGAAAAACAGATGGGGGGTTTACACTTACTTGGTGGGAGCAAAGGGACCCCCAATGCCACGGCCTCTCCCACGGGAAGCCCGACCAAATGGGCGAAATCCATTAGCCGATGGGCCAGCATGTCTGTGATCATGCATAAAGAAAGCGCCTCTATTGGGAACGAAAGAAGGATCTTCGTCCCGCTTGCGCCTATATTCCTCATGTTCTGTGCGACGTCGATCGCCTGTAGGACCTTGCGAACCGTCTCGTGCGGCAGCTAGCACGGAGTTTGAACTGACTATGATAGGGGCGGGCACCTTTGCCGGCGACTTGGGAGCATCTTCGAAGTCGACCTCCTCCACTGGAGCACTCTTATCGGAGAGGCTCAAGCCGTTCAGCATGAACTCGGTGTCAGAGGCGACATCATTGCTCGACTTTGGGTGATTCTGCACGGTAGAAGTGGGTGTGGATTTGGAGTGTGCTTTGCGGTTGCCGTTCGTGCTGGCAGTGCGGCCGGATATCTTTTTCTTGACCGGCTGACGGGTAGGCGAAGCATCCTCGACATTACTAGTATCGCTGTCATCGGCGGCATCGACGTCGTCGGAAGCCAAGGAACCGTCACTAAGCGAATCATCGTCCAAGTCAAGTTGGTCCGGACCACCCTCGTCCTCGCCTTCATCCTCGACACGGCGTCTATGGCCGATCAGCTTTCTCCGTCGGATGCCGGCCGCCATTTTGTATGAAATTACAGAGAGTGTGCGATGCGCGAGACTGCAAAACTGATCGATACCGGCGACGGATGGAGTATTGCTCAAGCCGCCGGGGGAAACACGAAGCCACCACGAGGAGCTGGACTACGACGTTGGCGTCGTGACTGATGCTGATGTCATGCGGTCCCTATACACAATGGAGAAAACAGTGGATGACGACAGGTGATTGGCAATAAGAGTAAACAGACTTAAAACGATAGGGGGCGAAATAACCGCCGGCGGTGCAGAAAGAACGGAAAGGATGTTGAGACAGTCAATTAGAAAGCCAGGGCGCCTCTGATTCATACAATGGCCCTACGTCAAAGTAGAGTCGCCCGTCTCGGTGGTTCCCTTGCGGTGTCGAGTCGGGTTGGGTCGGGTCGAGGCAACGCAACGCAAGCCGGGTTGGAGTCGAGGCGGTGGTTACAAGACGAGACGAGACAAGACGACGGCGGATATAAGAGCAATAAAAAGAAACTACACAAACTGGGTCGATGGATCAAGAGGCAGAGCACCCCTTTATCCAGGCGAAGGCAGTCGTACCGACCTGGACGGGTAAGGGGAGGGCCTAGACAGTGATTTTGTCTCTAGGAGATATAGTGGTGACGAGAGGAGGAGTTGTGCGAGATGGCCGTGATGGGATAGAATCCAAAAGTTTCGATGAGGTTAAGTCAAGCTGGCAAAGAGAGTGACGGGGGGCCTACCTAGCGTGGGTGGGTAGGTGCTGGGTTGGTAAGTGAGCTAGGTACCTAAGGAAGGGGTACGGTAGTACCTAGCCGTTGGTGGGAACTAAGGTACCTAAATGTTGGAGAAGCCAGGACATACTTTCCTCAGGTAGATCCGGTTACGTATGGGTTTGCCAGCCCTTACTCAGGTGTTGCCGGCCGGACAAAGAATACCTACTATGTAAACTGTAAAAGATTTGTGGAATGATAGAAAGAATGGCTCGATGCTGGATCGACTCGTTCCGGCTTCAGTGTTGCAAACGTCCTAGGCTTATCGACGTCTCTATTACAGTACCTCGAGGTAAGTATGTACTTCGTACTATACACCTAACTATCCACCGGTACTACTACATCATTGCCTCATCTTCGTCTTCAGGATTAGAGCTGTTGTATGTTTTGTTTATATTGACTACCCAGGCGTTATGTGTTTTGTCTAGCAACAGCTGCTGCCTCAATATTACAAAACACTAAATGTCGCAAGAACACACCCTACCTTAATTGTCTGGCCGGACTGCACTCTTCATCGCAAAGTGCTCGCAGCATTGCCTACTCGGAGAAGAAGCCCCCCACAGTCTGCTATTGGTCAGTGTCGCCTCTGCTGCACTGACAGCATGCACCTCAGGTGTGTGCATTGACTGGCTGTTAGTGCCTGTTGAGCAGCCTGGCATGTTTGTTGATGTATTTAATCGAATGGCCCTTCTCCCACCCTCGAAACGCTCAAGCCGCAAGAAATACTACAAGCTCCGGGCGAAGTATTGGGCTGTGCTCAAGTGCGCACACATGCGGCAGCCTCCCCAACTCCCAGACTTCGAGCCCCTCGTCCACAGGAGTGCACGCTGGGTCCAATCATCACGGTGCACGCGGATCCAGTCGACAAACGTTGCAGCCATCAGCATTAGCCGTAGCTCGACCCTGGATAGCATGCACACATGCAAATTACACTTGTCTTTATAATCTAAAGTGTCTCTTCCTCTCGTGCCTCTGCACACTCGAGATGGGTTGGCAGAATATCATAAGTATATCCTGACTTAGGGCTGTGCTTGGTGTCAGCAAAGGGATCAAATGGGAATGTATGGTGGTATGAAAAGACAGCAGGATACAACAACATCTGATGCCCCTATCACCATCTTCCAGGCAACTGTGTGTGCTGCTACTATTCCCGTTGTTAATGTTGTTGTCCTGGGCTGGAGACGGCCTTCCGGTATCGGTATCAGTGGGTGGTTACACACTTACTAACCTACTGCTGAGGTCCTCATGCCTCCCTGTACTAATAGGGTGTTACCTTCAGCCCGGAATCTGACGTTTGAGCTATGGGCTGATGAAAACCGAAATCCTCTATTTAGACTCGTCGCAGCTTTCGTATGGGTAAATGCACTATGCATTACCTGCATGTTCTACATGTAAACTGGAACAAATCAATGTCTACTAGTATCTCTCAGCCACTGAGGATGTGACAGAAAGCAATCATAGGGCTATGTATTGAGAAAAGACAACAGAGCAAGGATAAGCTAAACCTGGTGAGTTACCAGTTCTTTACTTGCCATTTCTAATAAGAATACTCCTACCAATACCTAAGTATTGATCCACCTGAATACCTACTCAACCTAGGAAACTCTATTCTCTGGTAAAATTTCTGTTTAGATATTTCTTAAGGTATACTACATATGCTACATTGACTGTATAACGGAGTACTGGTACACTGAAGTTATATTCACTGACTATTCAGATGTCTTGAAAAAGCAACTCTCATAATTAGATGATTCGGTGAACAGGCAGCAAATCATGGGTTGTCTGAAACTTGGGGTGTTGATAGTGCAAGCCCATCAGATCATTATCTGTGTAAAGCGGGTACATTTTGACCGTCGCTATCATTTCTTAGTGGGTGCAGCATAGGCAACGACTTAAACGTTGTTGGAGATAGGGTATTTTGCTTTTCCTTCCTGTGATGACAAGCCATCAAAAGGCAATCCAAACTGGGGCCTAGATGGCATTAGCCAGGAGTTGAATGATTCCCGGGCCAACGACATACCTCCACTGGTGAGCTATGTGCGAATGAGAGCTGGGGACCATGCGTGTAAAGCTTCCTGAATATGCTAGATTAACTTAAGAGCTCGATTAGTCAAGAAGCCGAGGTGGTACAGCTCTCGGTAGAATTAATTGGTATGATTGAGGCAAAATCGATGACGACGCCCGGGCTGTTGGCTACGGATCTAACGTCCCAGGGATGTGTTGCAAAAGCGAGCCACATAACTAGCCAGGCAGCCTTATCCAATATCCCAAAGGTATAAGAGAAAATAGGGAACTTGAAGGAATAAAAAATTGAACCAGGAGGTATATTTAGACAAACTTCAGCCAAGTGTCCGCGCACATGTAGGTAGTTCAGACGTCTAACTTACATACTGAGGCAGTAGAAAGCAAAAGTTTAACGTTCCTAACACCGGTACTGTGGGCTTTATCGTCAAGTGTAGGTACATATGTAAAGGCATACTTGACGCTAGCTTTTCTAATCAACATTGTGCGGAAGTAGGTATGTGAATAGCTTGCGAAGGCTGTATCTGCCTGCCAGTGGCGGGGAAACAATACATAGCTCAGGACCTATAAAGCCCAGAACTCGCCAGTTTAAGTATATCGCAGGCTTAACGGTCTGATTGTCGAACTCAACTCTATTACATCAACCTCATCTCATTTACCCACAACATCCAACAACGTTTGAATGTGCCTAATGTGTTGAACAAGCAGAGCCCCTCTCATTATAAGTACCAGGGCTACCTTACAGTGCCATCCATCTCTGAACAAGAGCGCCTCCCTACGGTTACCACCCGACCATACATACAGGACCTTACCTACAGTGAGTGAGTGGTAGGAGCGAACCACCAGTACTAAGGTACGTACATGTGTACCTCTCCATTCTTCCAGCCGCATGTCTCTCACAAAGCTCTGGTCCGCCGTCCTATCCCTGCCAGTTATTACCTATCATACCCGAGAGTCTTCCGTCACAAGGCTCTCTTTCTCCTCTTTCCTTCTCTCTCCCCATCAGCAACGCAGCTTGTTTCATCCCTCACCAGCAAGCCAATACTCGTGCATTGACATCATCTTTCATTGTTCCCTATCTAAACCCTTTCATTGTTCTCTATCTAAACCCTTTCATTGCATGCACAATTGGTTATATCGACTCGAGCCTCTAGTTCTCGTTTATCTGTGCGCGCTGTCATTCAGGCCTCGAGTGCTTGCTTTGGCTGGTTGACTTGACCGCCTTATCATCAACTAAACAGACTACCGGTATCTTCCTGCACTGGGTGGTGGCTGACCACCGCTGCACAATTATTAGGGGTACCTACCTCGTACTTAAGTCTCATCGAGTCATCTCCTCATTGGTGACTCCCACTGTGATAAGCACAGGACAACGCCTGACCACAAAACATCATCACTATTATTGATCGGCCGTCTCTGGCCTAAGTACACAGGTACGTGAGCTGTACAGCAGCATTCATTAAATTCAATGTTCTTAGCCGCTTCCACACCAACTTGTGGGTACGCTTCAGCGTTGGTTTGCGGAGCAAGTGTACCTAAGGGACCGTAGGTACATTGACTTGTGTCCCGCCTCCGCTTTCCCTAGGTACCTTCTCCACCCTGTTGCCTGCGCTACTGCACGTCCCATGCTCTCCCTCCCGGGCCACCTACCACATCTCGTCACCAGGTCCTCAGACGCAGCTCCTCTCCCTCTCTCTTTCTCCTTCCTCTTTACTACTCCAACTCGCCCATCTCTGGTTATCATCCATCAGAGTAAGGGCATCATCGGCACTGCCATCAACATTCCTTCCCCAAACATTAAATTCATTGCCTAGTAGACAAACCAGCCCATTTATCCTCTCCGCTGCTGACATTGTTGTTTCCGGGCAGTTCGGCCTGCACTCGAAGATGGCTTCGTCATCTGCAGCGGCGGTCCCCACCGCCGATACCCCCATTAACCTAAAGATTAACATCAACGGCACTACTCGTCGTTTCAAGCTCCCACTACGAGATCTTGGTGCCAATGTCTTTGAGGATAAGGTTTGTCTCCCCAATCTTTGGTGTGCTGACGGATTGCGCTGACACGCTGCATCAGATCCGTGGCTTATTGAACATACCCTCTGATACTTCCTCCGTTGTTGAGAGGTACTCCGACTCGGCCACTTCCTATGTCACCCTCAACCCAGCAAACGTTGCTGTCTACAAGCAACTTTATCGGGCTGCCAAGGCTAAGCAGAAGCTGAAGCTTCGCGTCACCACCACGCCACCCCAACCTGTCCAGGCGACACCTGGTCCTAAGCCAGTAACCGTTGAGGATGAGCCTGAAGAAGAGCCCAAGACGGAGGAGAAGGCGGAAGAGTCCGAGCAGGCTGCTGAAGTTGAGACTCAGCAAGAATCCGGGAAAGAAGTTGAGACTGAGGCAGCTGAGTCCTCGACGTCTGAGGCTTCTGGAGTTGTCGAAACGGTCGTCGCTCCTAAGGTTAGACAAGAATTCCCCACATTTGTTAAGCAATGGCGGGCTCGAGGAAACCCCAAAATTCATCTTAGACGGAACGGTGATGGTGTGGAAGTGATAGACTTCCTTGCCCCATCGACAGCCACCGAACCCGTGACTACCCACAATTCTCCCGAGGGTTCAACTCCTGCTGCCATTGGTAAGGGTGATTCCACTGTCAGCTTGGCTCACCTCATGCGTGACATCGAAAGTCGAGACCTGGCAGCTGCTCTTCAGAAGATGTCCATCAAACCCGACTCCTCGGAAGGCTCGGCCTCTGTCGCTAAGGACACTTCTGCTGCTTCGGCCAATCTCGCTCGCAATGGTGAAGAAGCGGCAACTGCCGCCGATGCTAACGCGACCAGCATGCCGAAATCTGCAGGAATCTCGAAGCCTGTCTTAGGTGCCGACGGTGTTGGGTCTCCAGTAGACTTTTTCAAGCAACTCCGAGAGGCCCGGGACGCGCATTTGGCCGCCATTAAGAGAGACTTAGAATCTGTTACGTCACGTGAAGCAAAGGCTAACGTAATTAAAGAAGCCATTGCGAGACCAGCACCGACATCCGCTGCGGATCGTCAAGCAAGAGCTATCGCAATGGAAGAGATTTTCGCGAGATCAATGGCGAAGATGGATGAGTTGCAGAAGAACCTACCCAAATTTCCAAGATTTCCAATCAGAGAGGACAATGAAGTCAAACAAACTGAGGCACCTGCTCAGCAAGAATGCATGAAGCGGCCGTTTACTGTCTGCTGTAACAGCTGCGACCGGGCCGTTCCTGAGGCTCATTTCCACTGCTCGATATGTGACGAGGGTGACTTTGATCTTTGCCAAGACTGTGTCAACCGCGGGATCACATGCCACGGCGAAGGTCACTGGCTCATCAAGCGAACTGTTGTTGATGGTGACATCAAGTGCAGCAGCACTCATATTGCCCCGAAGTCGATTCGATCTAACCCCCTCAAGCCTGCCTCGAAACCGACCTCCTTGAACCTTCCTCCTCAATCCCGTACAGGACTGACATCATCTGAGTGGACCCCTCATTTCAGTGCTAGAACCTGCAACTGTTGTGTACAGGAGTTCCGAGAGGAGGAGTTTGTTCACTGCACAACGTGTGAGGACTATGATCTATGCCAAGGCTGCTTCGCTAAAGACCGACATGGACATCATCCTAGACACGGTTTCGTTCCTGCCGTGAAGGGCACCGTGCTTGACCAGTCAGTATTATCTCGACTGGCACCTGGGCGTGACGTCCTTCATAACGCCATCTGCGACGGTTGTGATAAATATGTACGAGGAGTTCGTCACAAGTGCCTTGACTGTCCTGATTGGGACTATTGTTCAGATTGTGCGAAGGATGCCAGTTTCATTCATCCTAATCATCGCTTTGTCGCTATCTACGAGCACTTGGCTGACCGGCCATTCCGCACCGCTTCGCGCGCTACACATTATGGCATCAGCTGTGATGGCCCGTTATGCTCGACTCGCAAAGGCGGCTGCAGGTATATTGTCGGCGAGCGATACAAGTGCGCTGTTTGCCACGACACTGACTTCTGCGCCAACTGCGAAGCTAGTCCTGCCAATACCCACAACAAAACTCACCCTCTGATCAAATTCAAGACCCCTGTGCGTCACGTTAGTGTCACCACTACGGGCGAACATGAGGACGGTCAGCGCCTCCCTACAATGGGCGACAGGTGCCACCGCACTCGTATCTCTACACAGTCTCCCGATGCAACCGCATCCAAGAAAGAAAAGATCGCTGCAACCCCTGTACAGACTGTTGTTGATGTTCAGCCAACTGAGCAACCGACCGTGCTGCCTTCGAGCGACCACGCCACTGGAGCCGTTAAGGAGGAGGTGTGCGAGACCAAGCCTTCTCTTTCAGTGAACCCTAAGGAGGCCTCTGTAAACGAGGACCTTGTAGCGGTCTTTAAGTGGGACACAATCCAGGATGGCTCCGTCCTGTCACCAAACCACACCTTTGAGCAGACATGGGTCCTCCGAAACGAAGGTAAGGTTCCATGGCCTGCTGGATGCTCAGTCAAGTTTGTAGGTGGCGACTACATGGGTGCTATTGATCCCGCCCACCCCGCGGGTATTCACGAACTGGTGTCTGCTTCCGAATCTACCATTTGCTACAATCCCTTGCATCCCGGCCAAGAGTTCCCTTTTACTGTGCTGATGCGCACTCCCGACCGTGATGGCAAGGTGATATCCTACTGGCGTCTGACAACTCCCGACGGCGTAAAGTTTGGTCATAAGCTGTGGTGTGATGTCGATGTTCAAACACCACCCAAGGTTGAAGAGGTCAAGCCGCAAGTTTCAGGTGCTACAGAGTCTGAAATTAAAGTAGAGGAGGCAACCCCAACAGCTATTAGCGAGAGTCGCATGATTATCCCCAAACTAGAACACGAGTCTCCTTCTGCCAGCATTTTCAAGGATAGTCGCCCTGAGATTGAAGTTGAGACCGAGGCAGACACCATGAGCCCATCTACTGTTGATGATGATGATGATTTTGAGGACTGTGGACAAGACGACTGGGCTGAAGATTCTGCCAGCGGCTTCTTTACTGATGAGGAATATGATATACTCGATGCTTCTGACGAAGAGTTCCTTTTTGAGCAACAGAAGATGGTCTCGAAGAAATAAACCACGCACCTGTCACTGCGGGTAAAAACACGACTGTTTCGGTTCCTCTTTCAGAGTGGCTGAAAGATGAATAGGTTCACTTTTTTAGTGCGATAATTCCAGTTCTTTTTGCTACGCCAGATTTCACGGATCTCCTTTTCCTCCACGAATCTCTACTATTACAGTGGATTCTATGGCAGTGGAGTTTTCCATGTATAGTCGAGACGCTCTTTACCAGAATGAATTGTCGCCAAAACATGCTAGGTTGCTCTGGTTTGATAGGTACTGAAATTGAGTCTCCTTTACACTATGTTTCGTGCTTGCGTGCCTTTGTGTCTGTGAACTGTACCGAGTTAGGTGTCGTGCCATACTCGCTCGTTGGCTTTGTTATCATGCAAACTCAGATACTATTTGTAGCATATGTATCTTTGCTGCTCATGAGTCCCTGTATCGACCCGTCTTTTATTATGCGTAAGAGTAGCATGTAATTTAACTATGAGTTGAACTTTGTGGTGTTCGACCTCACCACCTGCGGGACCATTCGTGTGTTCATAAGGACATGATCCGCAGATATTTATGATTTTCAAGCGGTTTGATGTCGTCTATCTCCGAGAACTTCTCTGCTAAACATCCACTTATGTTAGTCATCCTTGTATCTTTTTTCTTTTAATGTATGCTGTTAATGTATACTGGCGCCTGGTGACTGTACGTGGTAGCGGGGCAACAGGTGGATTTATAGGTGGATGGTGAGAAGAAGGGAGTAATTTCTTCGGGAGATGGGTCCTTGCAAGGCTATGTTGGTGGCTCGGTAGGAAGGTAAGATAAGGTAGTCAGTCGTCAGGATGTATGGCTTGAGTCAGAGGCTTGGTCATGGATAGGCATTAAAGGGTTGATTACCCAGTCCGCGGACCTCTAATTCGTCTTAAGTTATCGGATACCCTTTTCCGCAATGCATACATGCAAGGTCTGTATGACTCCGGTTCGACGTACTGTGGGTATATCTTACTTTCCTTTGTTTCTTACCTGCTTCTTCTTTCTTGACATCCAGCTCTCTATGTTATCCCCATTTCCTACAATTTGTTGTCCATTTCAGAAGTATTTCTACTACCTAGGTAGAGTGAAAGGGAGATAGATAACGCGACCAAGCCAGTTATGCTCGATATTAAAGACGAGCATCATGGAGTCTAAGGATATGACGCAGCTAGCTCTCGATACGAGCTTGTTCATTTCATCTTCTGCATTGTGAGATAAGTACTTCATACCTGGATCCCGAGTTTGTAGTCTGTTCATCAAGCAAGAGGCTAGCTAGCTAAAAAGACGAGCATTGAAAATACAGATCGCTTGTTGAATGACTAGATATATAGTACAAACACTCGAGAGGTTCGCAACTCCAACGACGTATTTGCGTGACTGTATATGTCTGTGCGTATATAGGCCTATGTGGCCAAGCTGGAAGGTAGCATCTACGCAACGAAGGCAACTCGCTAGCTATTCCAACTCCCTCCTTCATGCCCTCAATATAAAACACTCAGGCATATGTACATATATATGGTGCTCCATAGCCTCGCATGAAAGCTCTGGTAGTATCAGGATCGATCTGTGCCGTGGCTATAAGCAGCATACCCACACACAGCCATACGCTACCTATATCATCAGATAGGCATCAGGAGATGGGGGTAGTATTCTGGCAGCAGAGCCAACTGAATGTCTTCTCTGGGTCGGTAAATCTATCTGTCTATATATATCTTCCTACCTGTATGAATTACGAAACCGCGATCGCCCCCGAAGAGTCGCCGATGTGCTTCGTGTTGGACTATAGTTAGCGTACGGTTACTACCCTACCCTCTCTACCTATTTCCCTATGTATCTCCTATTATTCTAATTGATAGTAGGATATATGCTATTTATCGCTCCTCGCTTGGGAGACGTGTAGATGAAGCAACTCACGGGACCGAGCATGCAACTACTATCCTCTACCTGCTGCCTAGATCCAGCATAGAAATGAGAAGCAGGAGAACAAAAGTCCCTAGGATTACACGGACAGAACAGTGAACTAGGAGCGTCTTCACAAAGTTCCTTGCCTTGCCTCTTGGCTGAACATTTGAGTGAACTTAGCTTATTGGAGATGTATAGATCGATTTCCAGATCAATCGGTAGGTGCCTAAAGACGAATCGGTTCCCATCCGTGTATTCTAGTATACCGACAATTCGGCGACCAGCCGGGCTCATCAGAAAAGCTGTACCTCAACTCTACATCAGTATAGTAAGCGGTTCATTTCAAACAGTAAATAGGTGCGCATAGACATGCATAAGTCAACCGGGTCCGGGCCGAATCTCTGACCTCGCCGTGCGAGGACGTTCAACAATAGATGCACGGCACCGAATGGCGTCAGCGCATCTATGAATGCATACATACTTCGGTTCTCAGTCCCGGGCCAATTTGCCCAACAAAAACTAAGTCTCGTATCTCTGTTTGGCACCTGAAGCCAAGCCAAAACACCATTTAAAACGAGATTGATTGCGGCGCAAAACGAAACAAGACAAGACAAGACAAGACGACACAATCACCAGAAATTAGACGGTCTGATAATCGAGGAGTTGTAAAAATAATACCCTCAGACGAGACGCCGCTAATAAATGCTATATTGGGCCAGCTGAAAGAACTTCTTTCGGGTCCGTGATTTCTCGCTAAGGTGGCGGCGACGTCTCACTTTGATGTGTTTCTCCCGGCGGCCTGGAACCGACGCTCGGTCCCGGCTGAGAGTGAGCGAAGAAGCGCCTTTGCGCCCCCAACCCATCTCACTCTCACTCTCACTTACCCTTTCCAGTCTTTAATCTAGGCAATCTCAAAAAACCCCAACCCTCTTTTTTCCTAATCCTTATCACTATCCCTATTACCCCGAAAGACCCGCGGCGATGGAACGGGTACGTACTATTTTCGGGAAAGAAGGATTGTGACTACTGTGGGCGGCAGATCGTTTCGTAATCCGGTTTTCTTTTCCTATCCCTTCTCCTTTCTCCCTTTTCTCCCGTTTCTTCCCCTGATTCCTAATAATGTCAGTCGATGACGACTGCCAACCTCGGCCGTCAAAAATTTACCTCGGATTAGTACCTCCATGACATTCTAAAAGGAGGTCGCCGAGAAGCCCCGGTAGAACCGAAACCCACCCAGGAGCGTCCGCTGGGATCGGCTCCTCCTAGATAGATACCTGAGGATTCGATTATACCCCATTGCAACTATCCCGCTCGGCATGCCTACCGCTCCCGTTGATACCTTATGCGAACTCAAGCCAAGCGGCGTAACTGTATCAATGGGAAGCTACGGGATGCGAATGCGCCTATGCGAGTGCGATGCAATGCTCAACGTCCACCGAGGCATACCACCTTCAATCATGGAGCACAGGCATGTTGCCGGGTCGGGGGCCAAAGCTTAGCCCCAAAAGTTGGCTTATGTATGGCGTGTCTGTTTTTGGCCATTTCTGCGCCGTCCAGAGGCCTGATACGTCAACTGTTTCTGCGCAGGCATGGCCTCCCAGGATAAGGACCAATAGGAGACGCCACGGCAGCTGCAGCGGCAACGAAACGTCGCATTCTAGGATTCTATGCATACCGGACTAGATAGAAGGAGAAACAAACCTGGTGATGACTAGATAGTTTCTGCTCAAGCGCAAAACTTGGGCTGTCCAGGCGCTGCAGAATTGCGGCGCGATTTCCAGCTGGAACGAGTTGACTGAGAAAGCACGGGTATTGCTCAGGGTTTGAACGCCGTAATTACCCAGGAAAAGATCTTTCAACACTCGCTTCCGCCGCGATGTATGGGCTAAGGTACCTTGCATGCTCGTGGGGGAGGCTCGGCCCGTACGAGGAGGCTGAGAGAAATTCCTGACAAGAACAATCCGCTTTCTGCTCAACTGGCAGGGCGGCCCCACGGCGTCTTACTATAGAGGGCTTTGTAAGTTGACTTGCACGTGGGGCCTATGCTTAGGTTAGATTGTAACGTCCACCCACTCATCCAACTTCAAGGTTTCGATAAGCCTTACAGAAATGATCGCCCGCTGGGTTCATGATCTCCATACCACCTGGAAATTATGGATTGGCCCACGCTCGATGGATACTCTGCGTTGTATCTAAGTATCTATATATAGGGCGGAAGAGGCAGTACTTGTTTCGTCGCGCTGATTATGCCATCAATTCTACGAAACGAAATACTCGTGCTCGTGACGTTGGGCAGGCCATGACGAGAAGTCATATCACTTGGCTTCTGGTTCGGCTCTATTATCTTTTTTTAGCTGACGGCATCTCTAGTGTTGCATGGTCGTACAGCCCTACCTCAGCCCTTGTCAAGTTGGCAGTTGGATATGATTGATAGTGATAGTGAACTGTTGAAGATAGGGTTTGTGTAATATGTCGACGTTACACCCGGCAAGAGCGAGTAATACGTTCAATATGCTTGACATCTTCGTTGGAGACAATAAGTCACAGGAGCTAAGCTGGCTGGTTCTAGTCAGCAGATATATATCCTCGATCGTGCACCGCTGGGACCTTGGTATCCTGTGATAGCTCTCTAGTAGCGCCACTGTCCTACCCACAGCTTATTTCTTCCGAACGACACAACCTTGTCAAATTCGACCTGCTTGCCTACCCTTGTAGAGTTGATGATCATCAAGACCGATAATGTCTACGCTAGGGGAAAGCCGTGCTAGCGGGGGAGCAGCATCAGTGGCGCCCGAGCCGGCCATGGACGACGAGACTCTGGAAGAGTATGCCGATATATTTGCTCATATGCGTGCGACGGATGAAGCTCGCGCGCGGGCAGGTGACGTGCGTGGTCTTTGGACGACAGTCGACAATACAATTTCACATCTATCCTCCCACTTCGTCACAGAACCACATGTTGACTTCAGCGGCGGCTGGACTTTCCAACTCCAGAACTTATGGCATCTATATTATGTCGCTGGCAAATACTGTTCGGAAGACGCAGTGGCACCGGTTGTTCTTCAGCTTATCGAGACCTCGCATCGAGGTTTATTGGCGAGAAATCAGATCAGCAGCAGTGGTGCCATCGAAGTAGAGCATGCCCCTGTTGTCGTTCGGGTTGGGAACCACATCATACAGCAGTACCTCTGGCAAGACCTACCTTTCCTCGTCCCAGACATGACAAGTTACTGGATGCAAGACTGTGCACGGATGAGTTCAAGCCAGAGGATCAGGATCAGCTTCTTCTGGGCCTCGCTCGTTGCGGCTAGTTCGGCGCCTTGGTCATACGGACTATGTAGGATTGCACTCATTGTCTTCCGCGACACGCTGGAGACACAGCGGCGACTTGTCAGGGCTGGTGTCGAGCCAGGCGGCGACGACAGCGAGAACACCGGAAGGACGATCGACATGCTAACTATCGCGGACCTGATGCGCTCGGCCAACGCATGGCTTGTGCGGGCTGGGAGTAGAATCACGCAGCTATGCGAGGCGGGCGATAGCAACGCAGCCACGAGTCTGACGATTCCGGTGCCCGAGGAGGTGTGTCGGCTGGGGCCGCTGGCGCAAGCAGCAGGCATCCAGCCGGTGGCCGGGGGATTCAGCTCGCAACGGTGGTTCTTCTGGCTGCGCCGTCTTGACGAGATAGGGGCCGAGGCATCTCCTCAGGGCTTGGCAGACAGCTCAGTCATGGGGATGACGTCGCCGTTTGTGCAGAAAGTGCGCGAAGAGAAGCAGCTCGCTCGGCGGGTGACATACAACATGATCTATGCCGCAAGCCAGTCCAACTCGATGATCGTGCAGGAGCTGCTGAGGATGGGCAGAGTGCCGGTATGAGGCATGGCTTGCTTTAGCGGTGTGTATGATAGGGTTTGGTGAGGGTCAGGGCTACGAGAAGTCGGGCGGCGCAACACATAGACTGCGGGTTCTCGTACGATAGAGGTGGATTTTGACACGATTATGAGGAGAGTCCTTTGGGCGGGTGTGCTATTCATGATAGAACGGAGTTCTGTTTGCTTGCTTTCAACAATGCGAGACTTACACGAGAATCAAGTACTTGAGTTATGTAGTGGTTGTAAATACCCCAGAAGCGAATTGGACATTTTCTATTTGAAGTTGCTATAAGATAGAAGAGGGAGATTGTCTCCAGGAGAGGCAGTCACCTAAAGTACTTACCTTTCAGATAGACTCTTACCTAGCTGTGCTGTAAAGGTAGGAGCTTCCCTCACTCTCACTTGCCTCACTTGCTTTTGCTCCCAGCAGTTGCGCCGTTGCTGATCGTTAATACCAGTACTACTGTAGTTTAGTGTGGGTACTTAGGTCTAGGTATCTGGGGTAGGAGGGGCCAGGCATTACTGCGAGGGAATACAGATTGCTTCAGCTTAGGTAAGTACCCGTCTCGGTGCCGTTCAAAGCCAAGACACGCCATGCATCCAGACGGGCGGACCCTGCAGTTTTGCCATGGTGGGACAAGCCAAGACAGGGATGGAGAATGAGCTGCATTAGGCCAGTAATCTGTAGAGGCTGAATGAAAGCTGTCCTCATTACTGTGTAGTACTGCAGTGTATATACACACTTGATCTCTTCCCTGGTCTTGTGACCGTCCGCGATTCCCAGTAATTGAAGCAACTCACGCAACTCATGAGCAGCAAAGTTGATTTCTACATAGCTGGTCGTGACCGCAAACCCTCCACATCCCGACCCTTCGATTCCGGCCGCCCACGTACATCCCGGCAGATGCCGCGCAACACACGCGCAGTGGCCATATAGATCATCTGTCCACCTCGACTGCGTGCTGCTGCTCCGTGGTTGAAGGATCCGTATTGGGAAACCAAAAGAAAATTGGTCAGCTCGGGTCTGGGAAAGAGTCAATTGGCTCCGACATCCAACTGCTCGTTTAACGGCGCCGAGCCCAAGCGCAGCGCAGTGATAACTCGCATGCGACGAGGGCGCCGAAGAAGCCTTAGAGTTGAGGGCTGAGGGCTGAGGTTGATATACGAAATCGCAAATCGCCAGCACATTACCGCAGCCATAATGGACAGTTACAACGAAAAGAGCCATTACGATGACGAGCCCGCTCCCGGCAGCTTCGTGCGCGCCTTTGACGCTTTCCGTAGGAAAACCCATCTCAACCCTCTAACATTATATATATATACATATCCAGAGCCCAACTAGCTAACATTCTGATTACCACCCTCAACAGCAAAGGCGAAACCTCAATATGTAACTCGCACATCGGGCGGTGGGAAATGGACCGTCGCTATGCTCGTCGTGTCGGCAATCCTCTTCTGGTCGGAACTATCGAGGTGGTGGCAGGGCCAGGAGGACCACACCTTTAGCGTCGAGAAGGGCGTAGGACACAACATGCAGATCAACCTCGACATCGTCGTGCGGATGGTCTGCAAGGACCTCCACGTGAATGTGCAGGATGCCGCAGGAGACCGCATCCTCGCCGCCTCGCGACTACAAGAAGACGCGACAATGTGGTCGCACTGGGTCGACAGCAAGGGCATCCACAAGCTCGGCCACGACCGCAATGGCCGTGTCGACGCGGGAGAAGGGTGGCACGATGAAGGGTTTGGCGAGGCACACGTCCACGACATCGTCGCCATGGGTCGCAAGAAGGCCCGCTGGGCCAAGACGCCTCGTCTCAGCCGCGGCGCGCGTCCGGACAGCTGCCGTATCTACGGCTCCCTGGACCTGAACAGAGTCCAGGGCGACTTCCACATCACCGCACGGGGTCATGGTTACGCCGAGATGTTCGCCGAACACTTGGACCATAAGGGTAAGTATATTAAACCTAGATAAACACTTCTCGAAGTCCGCTAACGGCAACCATCCCAGCCTTCAACTTCTCCCATGTCATCTCAGAGCTCTCATTCGGGCCCTACTACCCCTCCCTCGTAAACCCCCTCGACCGCACCATCAACATAGCGAACGCGAATTTCCACAAGTTCCAATACTTCATGTCGGTAGTGCCCACCGTCTACGCCGTGACGGGCGGCAGCGCGACCACCAAGACCATCTTCACGAACCAGTACGCCGTGACGGAGCAGAGCAAGGAGGTCAACGAGCGCATGGTGCCGGGCCTCTTCTTCAAGTATGACATCGAGCCCATCCTCCTGACCGTCGAGGAGCGCCGCGACGGCGTCCTCACCTTCCTCGTCAAGATCGTCAACGTGCTCTCCGGCGTCCTCGTCGCCGGCCACTGGGGCTTCACGCTCTCCGAGTGGCTGCGCGAGGCCCTCGGCCGGCGCCGGAGGAGCGGGAGGAGCGAGGGCGTCATTGGGGCTAAGGGCGGTTACGATGATTGATTGATTGATTGATCGATCATCTAGACTTGGCTAATTAGGATATACATCAAAGAAAAAGCATGAAACAGGAGGGGCCTCAGTAAATAGGAGTTTGGGTTGTTATTGTCTATCTATCTCACGATTTTATCTTCTCGATATCTTCTTGTCTTTCCAGTGTCTGTATTGGTCCTACGCCTTGTTCAATAGATTCATTAGGGTAGACATCATCAAACGAATCTTGGAAATCTAAGTCGAAGATAAATATCAGCAACAGCATGTCCGGCTCTACGTAGCTGGATACAGTCTTTTATTTCGCTTCTTTCGGTAAAATATACGCATATGAATATTGACAGGTACGGTATTTCAGTTCGATATTGATGGCTTCAGATATTCTAAGGTACTTGTTTGCATGAACAAGTCAAGCAGCAAATTTTACTTAAGTAGCGATAAAACAACAAGATCAAGGCAAATATAAATTAATAATTCGTCTTTATTTTCAAAAGCCTTTCCGTCTCAGAACACTATCCATGCAAGCCTAATGTCCGAGGTTTAGGTATCTAAACTATATCCTACGCCACATGCCACTGAACCGATGATAGAGATAAGGACCGAGCATGATAAACGCACATGAATCAAGTTATATAGCCTCATAAGTGTATTCCTCTTTCTAAATCGACTGGATTATCACGTCTTGTCTCGTGCCGTGTTGCTGTTCTTGTCCTTGCCTTTTATCCCTGAATAGACGCAATGCTGCCGGTATCATCACGACATCTACTGCGAATACTAACCCACCACGCTATTGTATGCTCTCTTTCCACAAACGCCGGCTATTCAAATCATAGAGCCCCCCTAGTATAACATATTTTCTACGCTAATAGCATCGCATCCTCATCTAACCGACCGAAAAGGCCTTCAAGTTCCTTCTCGAGAATCTTAAGCTCTTTGGCAACCTGGCCTGTGACCAGGGCGTACGCATAAAGCAGAGCATAATCATGCTCTTCAAGCGTGACGTCACCGAGGTTGGGGACCTGACCCATAGCGCCAAACATAGCAGTACTATCAGCCTTCTTGTTGCTGTTTTCCGTGGGTTCCTCCCCCGACATCTTGTCCATCAATGCGTTGTGCTCTTGCCTGAACCGAAAGATCTTGCCGAGCAGTTTGTCTCGTATCGTCATTACACTAGGGATGGCGTCCGTAAGCGGATATTCTAGCATGACACTCGATGCAAGAACCTCAAACACGTGGCAAATGCGGGCGCACAGCTGAGCACGTTCTTCGGCTGTGTGGTTCAAGAGTGCTTTCTCGCCCTCCGTAAGCCGGCCATGTTTTTGCGTCACCAGGCTCATAGCATGAAACGCGTCAAGTATACGCATTGTTGACGCCATCATTCGGCCATACGCAGCAAAGGGAAAGGGTCCGCGCAGCTCGTACTCATTACTCGCTGCTACTCGAAGCGTTTGCAGATGCGCGGCGTATCGTTGCATAGCGGCCTGCTCGCCGATTTTCATGTAGCTCGTAAAGTTTGCGTCGTTACGGAGTAGGATAGCCAACGGTCCTCTCTTCCAAATGAGACCCATCTGAAGATACAACAAAGCTAACCCCTCCTTAAACTTCCTGCGTGCTGGCATAGCCCATATGAGGCGGCAGATGATAAGGCCCCAAAGGATACCGATGCCCACTGCCGCGACTCTGTGGAAAGCAATCTCTCTAATCCTGGGATGAATACCGCCTTCGTCATCGTCATCATCTTCGACATTTTGAGTAAGCGAATATGCGTATAATGAAGAAACGTTGTAGCTTAGCAATATGAAGCGACCGAACGCTGGGTTGCCGCGATCCACCATGATGTAGAAGGCACCAAAGGAGACAGCCCACCCCAGGAGAGCTAAGCCCACAGGGTTGCCGTCTGCTATCAGCCAGTTAATCACCATGAATGATGCGCCCATGACTGTTCCCGTAAAACGAGCCAAACCTGTAGCGTTGGAAGCTCCCACGGTCATGGAGCAGACAATCATGAAGGAGAGTAGACCCCATTCCCCACGCCAATGCCTATAAAGCTCCATTGTTTGTGGAATGAATGCGAACATGGCATAAAGGGTAGCACCGATGCCGACTTTCACTCCGAAGCGAACTAGGACAACATTAGCCAATATATGGAGTAGATAGACAAAGTAACATACTGTCATCTCGCGCGAGAAAGTTAAGGAACCTCCAAATGATAGGCGATGATTTGCGAACAATGGTGTCCCACCATCCTTTAGCAGGTGTACTGTTCCATCTAAGTGTCTCACGGCGGTTCGTCATAACCTGAGGCATCCCTCGTGGTAACTGTGATTGCCTCATACGTTTGACGGGCTTCATCAGTGCTTGGCTCTCGGCGTCTCCTTCAGTTGCCTTGCGCGATGTCCACATGGTTCTAATCTTATTCCAGACCTTCAGCCAGTGCCAAGTTCGCTTGTCCTGCTCGCTGGTATACTTCAACTCTTCAAGCGCGTCTAGGTACTTCTTCATCTCATCTGCGAAGCTCAAAAGGCTGAAAGAGAAATGCCCGCAGGCTGCTGCTACTTCCTCAAAATCGGCTTGGATGGACTCAGATGCCGATCTTGCATCCTCAATTATCTTGTACAGCTCTCCGAGTGCTTTAGCCCTTGATTCATTGTATAAGCTGACTGCCTCATCTAAACTATGTTTAAACTGTTCATTTAATTCAATAGGCGATCCTGGCGTATCAAATGGCGGTTGCTTGAGCATCTCGGCCATCGTGTATGTCAGCGATTTCATAGACGGCCCAAGAGTCGTTATGAAGAGCTCGAATATCTCCGAAGGCGTCTTAGGCGCGAAGTTTGACGAGCTATTCTGGACTCTTGACGGGGATTGTCCGTTCTGAGGCGAGATAGCGTCCTCCTCTCGATCGCTTCTTTCATCTGGAGCCTCATCTATGGCTGATAAACGGCCGAAACTGTTTTTAAAGGACGATGACGCCCTTCCAAACCCGGGCGAAAATAAGTTGGCGTCCTGTGACGGTGGTATGTTGGCGGGTAAGGGCCCGCTGGATATTTCTTTGAGAAGCTCAAACTGGGTATTAGCCGCACTCCTCAAGCCACCGATAGATTGAGCAAGGTTTTCCATCGACTTCACAACTGCCTTGTCGCGGCGATATATCTGCTCTCGTCCAAGTAAGTAGTATTCATATTTGGATTCCCTCGCATTCTTGTTCATTAGTGTTAAAGTGGATGTGTAAGTAGTCGAAGCGATTGTAAAAGACTTCGAGGTGAATTCTTCTTCGGCGCCGCTCAGAAACCCACTTGAAATCATGGAGAGCATTTTACCCAGAGATATCGAAGCGGTGCGCATCGACTTACGTAGCGCATGCCGAGCCGATACAGGCCAGAGGGTAAGGTTAACGAAGGTCGAAATTATAGTTGCCATGAGCAATATCTTCAGGTATTGCACGATTTTTTCGGTCGAAAACACCGCCCTGTGAACCGAGCCTTCTTTTGTGATGATAGTAATAATACCAATCGACGCGATACTGGCACCGACGCTCACTAAAGGGTTATTGAGTTTCTGCTTGACCCAACCCACAAACCCCAAGCCGAACCCGATGTACACTATCAGAATCAGGGCGTACGAGAACTTCTCCATCTCCAGCACGTCGCCAAACAACACTGAGGTAGCCATAGAGCACATTCCTATGAGCATGGCATAACAGACAGCTATGATAGCGATGGTGACGGCCTCGATCTGCGAGCCAGCGGTTCTCGCGGGGTGGAAATACGTCACAATGGTCGCCACGATATGCTTTCCGTCCATGGGACCCAGGAGGCTTGCGGCGGGGTGCCAGAAGGTGCCCAGGCTGGCTAACAAGTACGCAATGGAGCACTTGATGGTGCCCCTGCCGTTGGGCGATTTCAGCCAGGCCCATAGCAAACTGACCGAGAGAAACAGGTTATGGCATGCGACGCGAGCCTTGTCGCGCCAGGTCTGGCCGTCGGCGAGGGGTCGCATCTCGCCATTGTCGCCGCCGTCGAAGCTCGGGTTCCGTAGGGTGAAGGTGCGTCTCGTGCGTTCGCCGGTGCTGGGGATGATCCAGGTCCCATTCCGCAGCTTCTGTCGTCGGGGCGGCATCGCGTTAGCACAAGGGACAACAGCACTGAGAGCTTCTTGGGTGCTTGCCACGTCGGCAGAGGCACAGTGGAATTGAAGGATTACATAGAACTTTTGCAACAATCACGGTCGAAAACGACAGTGCTTGATAGAAGGGACCCATCAAGACCAAAGCTGAAATTGGTATGGAGACTCACGCTACGGGCCGGCCTTCTAGTCCTGCGCGGCGATGTGGGTATGGGCGTGCTCGTCGTCATTGCGCCGCCGCCAGCGCCACCATCATTACCACCGCCATTGCCATTACCATTACCACTACCGATTCCACGGCTAGTACTCGTCGTACTGCTCTTAGCACCGCGGCTCGTACTGGCGTTGCCGTTCATCGCTCCGTGTTTCCCGTCTAGCCGCCTTTTCCTCTGCTTACGGGCTGCTTCCTAAAGGCGCGCTCTCAGTATGGGCATCAACATCTTCAATCGAGAGGCCTTGGCACATGAGTGGAAACAAAGTCAGGAGTGTCCCAGTGTACACGGTACAAAAGAGAGCACCGGTCAGGAGTGAATCATCTCAAGACTTTTAGTTTCGAAAGAAAATGTATAGTTCGACGCTTAGTGAACGATCATCCAGGCACGACACCAAAATGGTTATCCAAAAAAGCATCTCTATGAGAGAATGGGCGATATACACGTTGAGCAGGTCACTGCGGGCCACGAGGGAAGTATCATTAGTGCACGTTAGTTAGTGTGCCTAACGTTGTGGAGCAGGCAGTCCCCCACCTGCTTCCGTCATTCCGCATACCACTTGTTGCACCTGCTACCTGGGTACATAGTGTGCCAAGTGCAGATGATTAGAGCGGATCGTAAGTCTCCAACATCTTCAAGACTCAACCCATACTGCTGTAGTATCTCTTCATGTAACACAACCAGAGTAAAACAGAGGCCTCAAGTAATCTGACGTGATACAGAAAGCTAGAGAATATTATCTAGTTTAATCGATAGATTCTTTCAGCCAACAGGCTCGTTACACACCTCTTCAAATAACACGCGCTATCTAGGAAGTAGTTTTCCGACTTTGACCAGCCTCCCTCCTGCCTCGCTCTAGACTGACCGATAACTTCCCCTATTTCCAACCTCCGACCTCAAAATCAATAAAAGCCAAGCCAGATCAGTCTCATCCTATCTACAGAAAAAGAAGACGACCAACAGCAGTCGTATCCAGGGCAAAGATGGCGCACCTCCCATCCCAACATCCAAACCTCACCCTCCACCTAACAGACGCCGCCCTCACACCCCTCATAACCTCGGCCCGCGCCCACCAGCACCTAGAGTATCTCACAGCGCTCTCACACACAGCCCTCGACGCGCACGAGTCGGCGCAACGACTAGGCCTAGGCGCGCCGCAGCGGATAATGGTCGAGCACGGCGACGGGCCGGTGCTCTTACAAACATTCCTAAGTCCGCATGCGCCATCATCAACACCAACATCAACACCAGCAGCACCGAGCCAAACACAACAACACTCAACCACCGGCACTACATCACAGCCCTTAGATCCCTCACAACAGCGTCAAAGACAGCAACAACAACAACACAAAGGAGCCCTAGCCCTCGCAGTAGAAAACCGCGGAGGCGGCGGTGGCAGCGCCACAATCGCATCCCACGAAGAGGAAGATCACAGCGATTCTACATACCCAGAAGCACACCACCACAACGATAACAACAACAGCAAAAACAACACCAATAACAGTAGCACAAGCCCAGGCTTAATCATCGACATCGACAACGATGGAGGAGGAGGAGGAGGAGGAGGAGGAGCGAACCCCAACGCCCCACCGATGCTCCTCGGCATCATCGTAGCAGCGACCTCGGACGATGCCCGCGAGGCGCGCTGGGCAGCAGCCAGGCTGGAGCGCGTGGGCCGCGAGATACAGGGCCGGTGGACCGAGCTGCAGCAGGACGTGAACCCAGCTTCAGGGAGCAGAAGAAGAACGGATGCGCCGCAGGAAGAAGATGAGGATGCAGCCGGGGACTAAAGCTGATGCAGAGACTGCTGTGTGCCTGAAGTATATAAACATGTTCATTCAATCAGTCAGTCAGTCACGGCGATGATCGACCGAATAGAAGCGAAGACGGGCCTGATGAAAGGCAGACCAGGCGTCCTGAGCATTATATTGCACAGGGTATTTACCAGGGCGAGGGAAGACTCCGACCTGGTCCAACCACTATCCTTGAGCAAAGTTGGGACTATCCCTCCAAATATGCTGGGATTATCTCCCCGAAGCGTAGTCATTTGGTCAGTCTAAGTCAGAATGTACAACGTCATGTTGTTTATGTGCGGCAAAGAAGTCAGCCGGAGGGCATAGTTAAGCCCAGCCAAACCCCATCCGCGCCACTCATGCGCCACCCATGGGGAAGGTTCGGCGTCGGACTACATTGGAAGTATACTACGCATATACGATGACTAGTTGTCACTCAGAAAGCACTTTCCATAGGATGGAAACCTGGCACACTGGTTCACAAATGATAGAAACGCTTTGCGCCCTTCACTGGTAATCTCCCCCTGGTTTGTTTGGCTGGAATTTTTTTATTTTAGCTGCCATCTATAAATCCGTTCTTATATTATGTGCGGTATCATAATAAAGCATCACATTTGGTATAGCCCCTCCACTACGCTTAGATGAGCTGCTGGAATGCACGGTTGATAGGAGAGCGGACGTTGGGCACGTCCTTCCAGAAATCGACGGTAGCAACGGCACGCTTGGAGACACCCTCGGGGGTGAATTCGAACTTCTGTTTCTAATTGTTAGCACCTAGAATCTAAGGAGGTGAATATATTGAACTTGCCTTGTAGACATCTTTGTATGCACCGGAAGCACCGAATCTGTTCAAGCCAAATTGCTCGTGTGTATACCGCTCCCAGCCCATTGTGCTCATAACCTCAACAGAGAGAGAGGGGATGCCGTCCGGGAGAACGCTAAGTCTGTATTCCTTTGATTGTGTGTCGAAGACCTCGAAGCAAGGAATGGAGACAACACGAGCCTTGATGTTGTGGTTGTCAGCCAAGTATTTCGCGGCGTCGATGCAAATGCTGACTTCGGATCCAGTCGAGACGAGTGTGATCTGGGCGCCCTCAACCTCGTGGGTGACGTAACCGCCCTTAATAGCTTTCTCAATTGTTGAGCCTTCCAACTGAGGCAGGTTTTGTCGCGAGAGAGCAATGATGCTCGGCGTGTGCTTTGAGGTTATGGCGACGTAGTATGCGGCCGATGTCTCGTTGCCGTCAGCAGGGCGCCAGACCATGGTGTTGGGAAGCGCACGGAAGTGAGCTAGGGTCTCGATAGGCTGGTGAGTAGGACCATCCTCACCCAGACCGATGGAGTCGTGGGTGGCGACCCAGATAAGACGCTCCTGAGACAAGGCGGAAAGACGGACGGCACCAGCGGCGTAAGAGACGAAGTTCAGGAAGGTACCGCCGAAGGGGAGGAGGGTGCCGTAAGCAGCGATACCGTTCATGATAGCGCCCATGGCATGTTCACGCACACCGTAGCGAATGTAGCGACCGGCATAGGTACCCAAGCCAGTCGAGGGTGGTTGGAAGTCCATGGCGCTCTTCCACCGGGTCAAGTTGGAACCAGTCAGGTCGGCAGATCCACCAATAAGCTCGGGAAGGACACCTTCAATCTTGGAGAGAACAGTCTCGGAGAGCTTTCTCGATGCAACCGCGGGGTCCTTAGAAGTATACACAGGGAGGTGCTTCTCCCAACCCTCTGGGAGATCCCTCTTTATGCGGCGGACGAGCTCATCAGCCTCAGTCTTATATTTGCTGGAATAGCTGGCAAACAACTTGTTCCACTCCTCTTCGGCCGCGGCACCCTCGGAAGAGTGCTTGTGGTACAAATCGTAGACTTCCTGAGGGACAACGAAGCTCTCCTCGGGGTTGAAACCGAACTTCGACTTGAGCTGCTTGATGTCATCGGCCTTGAGGGCTGAGCCGTGCACGCTGTGGGTACCTTGGTTCAATGAACCGAAACCAATGGTGGTCTTGAGCTTAATTAGCGTAGGCTTGTCCTTGCAAGCCTGGGCCTCCCGAAAGGCCTTCTCGATGCCGTCAAGGTCTTTGTCACCATCGTCAACGACAAGGACCTGCCAGCCATAAGCTTCATATCGCTTCACGACGTCTTCGGTGAAAGCACAGTTAGTATCACCGTCAATAGTGATATGGTTGTCATCCCAGACGGCGATCAGGTTGCCAAGCTGTAGGTGGCCAGCAAGGGAGCAAGCCTCGGAAGAAACACCTTCCATCAAGCAGCCATCACCCAAGAAGCAGTATGTGTAGTTGTCAATGAGCTTGTACCCATCTTTGTTGAAGTTGGCGGCGGTCTGAGCCTCGGCGATGGCAAGACCAACAGCATTAGAGATACCCTGACCAAGGGGGCCGGTGGTGACCTCAACACCGGGGGTGTCGTGGGATTCGGGGTGACCGGCAGTTATGCTGTCAATTGACTGTGGCTCCAGTTAATTTTGGCTCCATTTAAATCGAGTGGAGGATTAAGGATACGTACTCGGAAAGCCTTGATATCGTCCATGGAGAGGGCATAGCCGAATAGGTGGAGGAGGGCATACTGAAGCATGCAAGCGTGACCGTTTCTGAGCACATTGTCAGCCATACCGCGGGGCGAAACCAGGCACAGAACTAATTGCGGTAGCTTACGAGAGGACAAATCTATCGCGGTTGACCCAATCGGGGTTCTTAGGGTTGAATTTCATGAATTTGTTCCAAAGGACGTGAGCAGCAGGTGCCATGCCCCTGGAGTTGTGTTAGCCATGGTGCCAAATGAGGATATCATCGAGTAGAGACTTACATGGGCGCACCTGGGTGGCCCGAGTTGGCATGTGCGGTAGCATCAGCCTATGGGGATTAATGATGTCAGTCGAGCTTCAAATTTTGGGTCGGGGAAGAAGGTGTTTGCGGGAAAATTGAATCGCGGACAGCTTCACGATGGCGGGGGCGGGGTTCTTCCTTACCGCAAGGACGCGGATGGTGTTAATGGCAAGCCAATCTTTGTCTGTGTACCCCATGATTGCAGATGTATTCAAATGAACTCTTGTCTATAACTCAGTGAGGGAGAGAGAGAGAGAGAGAAATATGAACAGCGAGGAGGGGAGGAATAATAAGGAAGGAGGAAGTAGGAGGAGGGAAAAGTTGTTTCTGCTTGACGAGAGGTGGGAGAGGTGGGAGGTGGGAGGTGGGTTCGGGATGACCTCTTCTGACACGATTAGTGAGATCGCCAGGTGGGGTTGTTTCCAGTATGTACAGTTGGGTAGGTAGGTAAGCACCTGCACCTAGCAGACGCCTAGAGACACCTGACGAAACGCCTAACAATGAAACAGCGCCAGCTATTTGCGACGCTGAGAAGTAACATGCAGGGCTTCTCTTGCATCCACAAGCTCCCCTGTCGTGCACTTAGTAAGGCACAATCTACCCAGGTGTTTAGGTAGTGCTGGACATAGTGACGGCGTAAAAAACTCATGGCCGTCAATCAGTGAACAACACTGAGAGGATGTTTACGTCACAAACCCATAATATCTACCAGCCAGGTACCACTACCAACAATTTTCTAATACTGTTATTATTACTAGTAGTTCTTCCTATGTAGATACTCAGTAGATAGACTCTAGATTGGATGAGTTCTGGCTGAGCTGATACCTTAAGTACCTAGGTAGGTAGCTACTTTAAGCTGCCTGTGCTTCTTGGTTTATTTCCCTTCTCGGGATGATTTAAGTAGCTCCCAAACAGGAACATTTGTCCGTCTCAGCCCTACAACAATTTTCATTTCATGAGCAGCCCACGTATAGACTTACTACAGATTCAACACAACGTCCGTCGACATCGTGAGAAACACCATAAAATTCCAAATATTTGAGGGTTTTTCTGTGAGCTTCGTATAGCACTACGATGCACATGTTGAATTATATAACTGAAGAAATGTCTTTCAAATAAAGACAAAAAGCCCTCCCTTGAGAAGCCGAGTCAGCGCCTGGAGGTCTATAATCTCTTTGTACTACGAGCATACTACCAGAGCCATTGTCGCTACTGCAGTTGAGGGTGGAGGCTGGCAACCCGTATCGTCGGCGTGTGAGCCATTAACGAATCCCCTTACCGCCGTCTGCTCACTACTGGATTAGCAACAAGGGCGGCATGGCCGAGTTCCGCAGCCACTAGGACCCCAAAAAAAAGCCGTTAACACAGGATGTTAACAACAGGTAGCCCGGGTTATCGTTATCGTATCTGCACCACTAGAACATACCCAGGGGCCGGCCGTTAACCTACCTAACCTATGCGTACTACCTAACTATTACATTAGACTCTACGCCATACCCACGTGCCTGAAAAAATTAAACCTGATGGAGAACCATTAGAAGCAGCCTCCTATCTATATACACTATAACATTATTTAGCCTAAAATCTTTTGGTTGGAAAGTTGCAATACCTGATCTTTCTATCTCGACATACTCTGTACGGAATCTCTTCTCTCGAGTGGTCTTTTTAACGCCACAAGAAAAAGAGATTATATGAGTATGGACAAAGTACCGACTCTTCAAGACATCAATAACAAGCGACGACAACACTCTGTGAAGGAAGACACAATCAATCATTTAATACTATTCAAAGGTACGGGAATGGGCTTGTGTGAAAGTAGCCACCACCAAGGCCGGTGTCGCTGACGATAGAGGGGTCCACGCCAAGCAATGTCTCAAAGATTTATGGTCAAGGCGCAACTTGAGGCAACAAATCAGAGGACAAGGATTAGCACTTGGCTCCCACACACATCAACTATGTCTTCCAATTTAATGCCGAGATATTTCCTTGGGAGATGAGAAAAAAAAAGAAACGTAGACGAAGGAAAGAGATGAAAGCATCGTGACGTTACAACTCCGAGGAAACCAACTGCTGCGAGGAAATAGATATCTCATCTGTCACACGGATGCGGGATCGGCCGGTCTGCCCTGCTAGATTTCGATGCTAAGAGCTCATAAAACAATTGACATTCTAGAACTCTTAGAGCTATAACTGATACATCCTTCGTCTAGATAGAAGGCTAAAGCGCTCGGAAAGTGCCAGGAAACGTATATTGGTCATTCGTGAAAACGACTACTGCTTTGCCGAAATATCAAATATCGTCAAGTGTGATATAGTATAGTTATAAAACGAAGAAATAAGCGCAATTGCTGTATGAACGAGTTGAGTATGATGGGTTGTGTTACGTGTTGTAGATATGAACAAATGGTGGATTATTCGATTCGCTAAATGAATCGAGAAAACCCGAGCTACAAGCGCTACTGCTCCAAACGTCCCAAACCGAGCCAATGTTTGTTCTCGAAACATGCAACTGTGAATGAGGTTGAATAGAAACCGGAATGAAGCAAATGAGTGGTAGGCGACACTGCTAATTCTCCATGGCCGGCAAAAAACACCCAGCGCCCACCAAATCCGGGAAAGGAGGAGCAGGCAAATCCACCAACTCAACCTCATCAAGAAATCAAAAACAAAGCCCTCCAAAAGTCCCATCGCAGTCAACAGAAAGTAGAGAATCTGAGGACGAGCTAAGACGTCAACAGACCCTCTTAAATATCTTCAGCAGCACATTCCGCGACGTGCTCGAGGCAGAGGACTTCAGCTCCCAGCTCCGAGAGGTCAAGACAGCCCTCTTCAACCGCGACTTCGAAGGCGCTTTTGCGCGCGAGTCAGCCCTGGATGTCTACGCGGCGCGATGGTCACCTACGCGCGCTCTATGTTACGCACACGTTCTGCGTGGACTCAACTCCCATCTGAGGAGCCTTACCAGTGCTATATCTGCTTGCGAAAACTGTTCATCTCATGGCACGGGACTCAACAGCACATCTAAGAGGCAAGACAACTGCGAGACCAGGAACTTCCCAACTTGTATTGATCAAGATGAAAGTGCCACGAGGGGCAAGTCTGAGGATATACAACCCACGGACTCAGAAGAGCCAAAGGCATCAGCATCAACAGAAAAGCGTGAAGACAACGCAAAAGAAAACCAGACACAACCCCTCAAAATCCTCGCAATAGGCGGCGCCGCAGCCGAGATCGTCGCCTTCGCAGACTACATCTCAACCCACACCACCAACTCCTCATCCCTCCAAGCAGAAATCACACTCCTAGACATCGGGTCCTGGAACTCAATAATCTCACGCCTACACACCGCCCTAACCACCGCGCCGCCTCTATCCCGGTACGCAAGCGCCGCAGCGCGCGAGGCGAACAAAGCTCTAGTATCATCCCCATCCTTCCAGTGCAAATTCCTCCAGAAAGACATTATATCCCTGGATGAAATGGAGCTTGGCGAGCTCGTTAAAGGTGGAGATGTAGGACGGGATGCCAAGCCCACGCTGATAACCCTCCTCTTCACCCTCAACGAGCTGTACACAACAAGCGGGATCAAGCGCACGACCTCCTTCCTGCGCCTGCTCTCGGCGCTCGCTGTCCCGGGGACTTTACTCCTCGTCATCGATAGCCCGGGGAGCTACTCCGAGGCAGCGGTGGGCAAGGAGGCGAAGCGGTATCCGATGCAGTGGTTGCTAGACCACACCCTCGTGCCACCCACTTTGAATCCGAGGAGACAGAGGTCGGGAAGCAATGATGGCAACGATGACGGCGATGACGGTGGTGATGGAAATGGGAATGGGAATGGGGTTCGAAAGTCGGGCGTGAAATGGGAAAAGCTGGAGTCGCATGATTCAGTATGGTTCCGCGTGGCTGATGGTCTGCGTTACCCCATTCCGCTGGAGAACATGCGATACCAGATGCATCTATACCGCGCGTCTATTAGCTGAGAAACGGAGAAGAGGGAGGGAGAGTGAATGATAAATAAGCAGATAAAAGCACTTCTCTGAATCCTCGACTGCCACAGCCTAGCCTAGCTTCGCAACATAGTGCTTGTTCGTCGTAGATCTGGCTTGCCCCTTTGTAAATAGAAGGGCTAATGAATGTTAAAAGATGTCGATAGGTATTCGCATATCCACGTCTGAGAAGATCTAGGTTATCGCTTACATACTTCAGTAGACGCCCAGGAGGAAGCAGTGAAACCCAAAGATGCCATCTAGCAAGCATAAAGCAATATACAGCAGCAGCAGTAATTATAGCTCGCTAAGGCGCTCACGGAGGACACTATACCCGCCAGACGCATCTTGTCTGGTTCCAGAATATAATCTATCTGACAATCCAGCGCGACCGCAAAACATCACTAATACGTAAAGAATGCCATATTCTCTGTAATCCTAGCTTATGCACACAGAATATATACTCTAAGAATATTCTATCCACCCTGCCCTGTTTCCCAGTGTCTTATGCAACCCAAACCAACCAGCCCGTTCGAAGAACAGCTCAAGCCCAGACCAATTTCTTAATGGTATGGCCCAGTTGCTCGAACAAACCCGTAGTCTTCTTCGCCTCTTCCAGGGAGATGATATCTTCTCTACGAATCAAGCCACCCTCCTCCTTTTTCTTCCCGTTCCCCCTATCTCCAGAGGTCTCAACGCCAGCATCCGGCTTCGTATCCGGGGGAGGCGGCTGGCAAGCAACCGCAAGTCGTTCAATCTCCGCGGCGATGATATTCACTTGCTCAATCTCCGTCAAGTGCTTCACGCCCTGCGCCTCGGAGATGGACGTGTGAGCATACAGCACCTTGAGAGCGATCTTCCGCGGGCCCGGTGTCGAGGTCTGCTTTCCCGTGATAGAGCCTAAGATCCTCTGGTTCAGGACGCCGGAAGTGGCCTTCGCCGCCGTTTGTCCGGATCCAGGCAAGCTAGATAAAGATCGCGTATTCGTTCGCTTGATGTCCGTCTTGCCCGGCTCATAAGTGATGACGAGGCCCACATTCTTTGACTCGTCGGCTTGTGTGGGCGAGATGGTGGATGTGATGTACGTGCCAACCTTGATCCCTACAATGTGTCTCAAGTCTACACGCTCAAAAGCAGACACTTTGTCCAAATTCCAATCGAACCTACAGAGATACAACGCCGCATCGGTAAGTAAGAGAACAACTTCTTCGAATGGAAGTGTCTTGATTGTGTCCGACACTTGCGGGCTTAGAAGCGTCCAACCACCGATGAAATCCTCCTTGTCATCTTCGATGGCGATCTTTTGTGAGGTTTCAATGGCCAATTCTCGCATTTTGGACATGGAAACGCTGGGGTCTTTCGTCATCATGCTGGCCTCGAATTCATCGAAGACCAAGGAGGTCACGTTGCCCAAGAGAAAGTCAATTGCAGCTTGGCTAAAGTGATCATTCACCATTCTAGCGGCGGTATTAGCAACGAATGACATGTTCACGTATACAAATTTGAATTTCTCACCCGTTGTAGTATCTTGTTAGAGAGAGGCCCAGGTCGTTGAACATACCCTTATAGTCTCTCTTCCTCGTTCTAGTATAATCCCCCTTCATCGCAGCCGTCGAAGCATCTGCATTACACAATACAGTTAGCAGCCATTTGTTTCCTCGGAGTGCAATAATCTTAAAGGATCAAGCCCCGAAAGAGCGGAACAAGAAGCGACTTACATTGCTTAGAAATAGCATCGCCATTGTCGGCCCAGAGCGTATTAAACCAAGAATTCTCTTGGTCAACCTGAGCAGACATATCAAAGCCTTCCTCTTTGAGTTGCAGGTCCAGGATAAATTTGCCAAACGAACTCTGGCAAACATTGGTACGGTCTAGGCAGTCCATACAGTTTGTCCTCAAAACTCCAGTTTGCTTGCGGCGCACCTGGCCTTCCAATTCCACAGTACTCCCGGTCTCTTCTATCTTCTCTCCTAGAGTGTCCAATAGCTGGCTTACGTTTTCAAATTTCATCCCACGGCAGGCAGAATGAAAGTCAAACCACTCAAACGCTAAAGGCTGACCCTTTTCCGAACTCTTCTTATTATATTCCTCAACATTTCTTTGATACTCATTCCCCACGATAGCTTCAGCACCATGGCGCTCAACGAGGTTTACAAGCTGTATGGAGCCGTACTTCTCGCTCAGCCTATCGAAATGTTTCGAAAAAGCACGGAAGTTGGCTTCTGACGAATGCTTGAGTACCGGTATAGGCTTCAAAGAGTAAGGTGATTGGGTGAAGAAAAGGGGTATGCTGCCTCTGACTTGTACGAAAGAGTAGATTTTGGATGAAGGCTCCCATAGAGGGGTTGAGAGTATCTGTTCCGTCTCCACTGAATTTGCTGTGAACCCTTCATCATCGACCCCCCGGCGTAGATATCGTAGGCCAGCTCGCTTGACAGACCTACGTGATACTATAGTGACGACGTATTTCTTCTCAGAAGGACGGAGGTCAATGGAAGCTCGTTCTTGTGGTGGCGATCCAGGTACAGGTCCTGTCATATCATTCATTTCCACAGAGTCTAGCTGAGAATCCATTTGGGGTGGAGAACGATCAACGATAAACGATCGTTGGCCAACGAAACCTTGCATTATAGGCAATATGAGTGACTCGTCGCCTGAGCCTATGAAGGGTTTCAGTAAATTTTGATTCCAGAAAAACATAGGGTCTGCCACCCTATGCAGCGGGGTCTGAGATGTTATAGTGGTTCGATTGGCAATACTTCTCGTGAGATCCAAATCGTACGAAAAGAAAAAGCTTTTTGAGCCCCCAAACCATATATGTGCCATGCGCAACAACTTAGGGATAAGGCTTTCGCCGGCTGTCGAGTCAAGCGGCGCGTCAACCTTCTCTTGTGATACGGTTTTGCTGAGTTCTTTATCACTAATCTCTTTATCGCCGCGGCTCCCTTGGTCGTCTCGTTCAATCGCCGTTGCTGCCCCAACACCACTCAGCCCGAGGCTTTGTCGACGGTTTCCCATCCACCCCTTACTGCTGAACCACTTCTGGGCAAAGCGACCATAGCTACCACTTTTCTTGAATACATCCTGGGCAATGCCCCTCTGCTCTCCTAGCTCGCGGGTCTGTGGTACTTGGCGATCACTCTGTGCATCAGGGTCCTCGGCATCCTCGGCACCTCTGGCAGCGGGCGAGGCATCAACTTCGCTCTCGGTATCCGAGGCCTGCTCCACCAATTTCTCAGCAGAGTCGCGACTTAATTGGAGCGCCGTGTGATTTATCGCGCTTTCAGCCTCATTCTGGCTAGTACACGGCGTGATGGCAATATCAGTGACGACATAGACAGGATAGCCGCGGATCTGAGCAACCTGTTGCCGGCCAGTGATGGCAATGAGGTAGCTAAGGCGAGCGACAGTGAAGAGCCCTGAAGCGCATGAAAGCGATACTTGTCAGTGGATAGGACTTTCTTAGAACAGCGAAATCCGCCGCCCACTCCAATTCTAGACACCAACATCGCAAACTATGCGCACCCACCTACAATACCAAAAGCCTCGAAAGAAGACTTGGGCTGCGCAGATTCTGAGGCCGTCGCTTGATCCCGCTGCACCGAGGTCACCGCTGCATCACCGTATCTGACCTTGACCGGAGTAGCCGGGGTGCGCGCCTGCCCCTTAGTGGCCAGTGGTTGGATTACAAGACCATCGACGGCCGCGAAGATCAACAGCTTCCGAGCCAGACCTGGCATTATACTCAGAGACACGGGCCTGATTTCCTAACACAGAAGCTTCGGTGGGGTGGATGGCCATAACACGACGAGTAAGCCGGGACAATAAACAGATAAAACTAAGTGAGCTGAGCGAATAGGTATATCAAGACTCTAATAGTTTTGTTTTATCTTGCCAGAAGTCAGGTCTGACGCCATGAGATAGATGACAAACGGTTACGCTTTCAAAGTGAACAAGATAACTGTGCCCTAACCTATTGTAGCTGGTCGGCTGTTGATGATCATGACAATGCTGATGCCATATGAGCCATGCTAGACAGCTACCATGTGTGGATGTGTGGATGTCGGGTTGGGTAGTAGTGAGTGCTCAATGCAGGATACTTGGTGGGGTCTCATGAAAGACTGGCCCCTCCTGACGTCGTCATGCCGCTAAGGACGTTCCTGCACCATGTCTCTCAACAGCCCGGCCGGCTCTAGGCCGGGGTCGGCAGCAAAAGCCCATCGTCACATGCAATTATGAAGTCGTTGGCCCAACCAACCATCAACATGTCTTGAATTTTGTTTATTTATTTTCCGAGCGAAAAGCGATCAGATTCAATGCATCAGTGTTTTGAGCCAGCTACCAAGTCTAGCAATCCAATTTCCACAACGAGTTTGTGTCGGAAGAATGCGCATCAAAATGGCTGTATTGATCGCAGTCGAGTTGGGCAAATTGTAGCAACACTTTTTCAGGAAGCCATCGCTTTCTCACATTTCGTACTGCGCACTTCGTTACTGTCTCTTCTCCAATTGGTAGTCAACCTAGAGAGCACAGCGTACAGTAACGAATGCCATATCGATAACTGCTGCATCGTCCTTGGTCTATTATTTTTCTTTTCCTGTAGATCCCCCAAAACGCATTTAATCCATGTATGGGTATCTTAGATCATGAGACGCTCGACCTTGTCCTTTATAGCGCGAATCTGATTCTGGAGCTCACTGGCTTCGTTGGTAGTGATGGAGACGCTTGAGAAGTGATTAGCCGGCTTCGAGCAATGTCGAAAGAGGTATACATTGACTCACGCAATCACGGAACGGCTGACGTTGCAAGCGCGACCAAGAGCTACCTTGGAAGGAACATAGACGTAAGGGACGTTCTTGTCCTCTAGTGAGAATTAGCCACTATCCTGGCGTTTATGTTTTTAACGTGGAATTTCGTACCGCACAACAAAGGCAGGTGCAGAAGGATCGAAAGAGGACTGCAGTCGCCAGCGAGGATAACAATCTCCGAGACACCTATTCAATGAGAATATTAGTACAATTTCCAGGTTTATATAGTAAAGCGGTAAGATACAACGTAAACAGAGGTAGAGATGACATGAATGAACTCACCGCGAGACAATGACTTGGTGGCCTCGTTTGCGCCTCTCTTCAACTGTCGGTAGTGCTATAATTCGGGTAAGCCGCCGTGCGATACAATGTTCTGCATCTCGAAGTGGTACATACGCTAGCTTGCTGAACGAGATCCAGAAGCTCCTGGGTGAGAGCCCCGTCGGCCATAGGCCAGGCTATCAAACAGTTAGTAACCTACACTTAGGAGCAGAGCGCAGGCGGGAGCGCAGCTCCACGAAGAAACGCTCGTCGAAGAAGCTAACGAATTGAAGTTGGTGATCCCTAACTTACCAGCACTTTCTTGACCAGACATTATGTGATTGCAGAGGAGGAAAGGCCAGGGTTCCTTGCGTTGGCTCGCCCTGTACAAAAAGACGTAGGGAGGTGGTTGAGGTTGGACGAGGAGTGAGGTTGAAGACTTTGAAGATTTGAAGCTCCAAAGCTTTAATGCATGAATATTAATTGACGGAACCTAGCAGCAGAATTATTTTTTGGTTGGTGGGGCACAAGTTAATCCGACCCGGGTGGGGCTCGTGTTTAGGTAATCAGCCAGATCCCCTGCAGCCAAACCTTGGAGCTAGCTCTGGTCTTTGGTCCTTGCGTGAACTGTTCAACCTCGAAAACAACCACATTTGCAGACCACCTCCACCGTCACTCCTTGATTCCATCCATCTCATCTCGACAGCTGACCGACCACGAAACTTCCAGCCGAGCTTCCCGATTCTTTTATCGCCATCGCCAGGAAAATAAAAGCTCCGACGCCAACTTTCACACTCACCACAATGGCTGAATACACAGAAGCTTGGTACGTAATTGACTGCGGCAGCTCCGCAACACCATCTCCTATCCAACCTCCATCGGCCTGCGCCATCATGGAACGTCTTTCGATCTTAAGACGTGCGCTTCTATTGCTATGCTACTGAGTTATTAACTTTGGGTTTTCCTTTAGCCCGGTCTACGCGGTTCGTCCCTCCTAATCCACCAACGTGGCAAAGCTTCACGACTCGTCGCGAATACTGTGTCGCCAAGAAATGTTCTGTCTCCAGGGCGCTAACATAGATATCAGCCGTTCTTCGGTGCTATGGGCTGCACAGCCGCCATCGTCTTCACCTGCTTAGGTGCTTCGTACGGAACTGCCAAGTCCGGTGTGGGTATCGCTGCTATGGGTGTTCTGAGACCTGATCTCATCGTCAAGAGTATGCGGCCCGTCGCTATTGCCACTACTTGGGTCTCGGCACTAACAACCCCTTAGACATCGTTCCCGTCATTATGGCTGGTATCATTGGTATTTACGGTCTAGTCGTCTCCGTCCTGATCTCCGACGGTCTGAAGCAACAGCTCCCCTTGTACACCGGCTTCATTCAACTTGGTGCCGGTCTCGCCGTCGGTCTTGCCGGTATGGCCGCTGGCTTCGCTATTGGTATTGTGGGTGACGCCGGCGTTCGTGGAACCGCACAGCAACCCAGACTCTTCGTCGGCATGATCCTGATTCTCATTTTCGCCGAAGTCCTGGGTCTTTACGGTCTCATTGTTGCGCTGCTCATGAACTCCAAGGCCTCTGTCGATGTTAGCTGTTAAGCTGCTCGGTTACCGCAAGTATTTGGGCTGGCTCGTGGCCGATTCGGATTGAGGCATAGGTGCCAAGCTGTACCTAATCCGTGATCCTTTGCTTCGATCGATCGGATCATCCAAGCATATCATATAGGGGAGAAATGCACCGTGACGATGGGCATGGCTGTGGCCGGTTAGGTTAAGCCCTCATGGCGCGATGTTATTTTGTTAGAAAGATGAATGAGGAAACAAGTAATGATGAGGCAGGAGCTGGCATTTGTATTACTGGTTCTGCATCACACCTTACACACTTATTGGTCGATTCACATAGACCAACGGATGGCGAAGATATTGTACTTTAGGCTGGTAATCAGGTTTTATTGAACGTGTTGTCGAACTCTATAAGTACTCCATGGTGTAACCGGACCTCGTTTCGATCTGGTCGTCTTGGAGGTACGCCCAACTGAATTATCATGTGTTACCAGGTCAATCTGAACACAAGACGCTCCGAGCTGGCGCATCGGAGAACTTTGTAGTACAAAGCGTATCTATATCCGGGTACCAGTCGTATGTGTCATATCCATATCCTCGCTTCTACACTTGGAGGTCGATATGCACATCGTACATCATCTCCCGAGCAGGCGGAAATATTTCATTAATTTCCACCGTTATATCAGTAGTGACAATGTACGATGCCATGTAGGTAGAACTACCGAGTTGCAACATGTTGTCTACTTCTATACTGATATGCAGAGAAGAACGGTAATAGGTCAGTGATGGATAACCAAACCTGGGCTCGCAGACGGACGATCAGCTTAGGGCAGTATTTCTAGTGGTATATGTCCCTGTGGTTAGGAGGTCAGGTTGACCGCCGTATGCTAGCGGGCATCAGGTACACGGCTTTGCTGTGATGATGTATTTCTCTGCGATAATTATGTACACGAAAGGAAACCAGCTAGTAGTGAATAGATAGGCAAGTCTTTATGATGAATACCGGGAGGAAGATAGTCGCGATTGGTAGGCTGTCCCCGGGATACGGCGTTAACACGGATAAAACTCGGTGAGCGTAACCGGCAAGAGACTGATAATGAAAGAATGCTGCTATGTAGTCACGAGTATTTTTAGCTCTCTTTACTCGAGAACGACCTGTTACGATACAGAGTAGCTGGCAACCGGTCGAAAAGTTGCGAGAGTCATTACTAGGGACACAATTATCAGTAAGCTGGCCCTTACAACTGGCCAATCCATATATGAGATGTTCACATAATAGGTGTCATCGTACTGCACGAGCGAGCACCGACGTTGACGGGATCTTACAACTTGTATAAGGGCATACCGTGGACATAAATATCTCACTTGAACACATCAAATATCATCAAGACCATCGATCTCTTAAGTCGTAGACAGTATGGTGAACTTAGAAACCTCGAATTTCTCACATTCACCATGGAGAGTGCTACAACTTAAGGTCAGGGAGCGATAGCTTAACCCAGGCACCCAATTCTTGACAGCGTGTAACAGCCATCATCAACTTGGGCCATCCGAGTTAATGAGCTGTAAAGGTTCTGCGACTCACAAGAAGTCGCGAGGGCTCGAATATATTGCATGTCATAATACGCATGTAAGCTTCCGTCCGTGACCTATGTCCGAAGTTTTCTATCCCAGAGACCGGGATCAATCAACCTACCACTAAGATGAGTACTAAGTAGATCTCCCTTGTCTCTACAATCCTAGCATTTGTTATATCTGGCTTGTAGGGACTGTGCCGCACAGCTGCATACACTGCAGACCCACGATGCCATTCTAGTCGGGATACATCCCTTCCTCCTAGTACTCGAATAGGCAATAGTCTTGCATTGTGAGGAAGCCAAATGGCCCATGCGTTCGTACTATAACTACGACACCTACCTACCGATTTACTTCCTTGAAATCAATCTAACGAACGGCTTCATGATGTGCCAATTGAGCCTCAGTACCGGGACTTATATTCGCTCCGTAGTATTGAAACAAATTTGACCTCGATATTCGAACTCGAATGTGTTTACACTGACCTAATCACATCAAAATAACAGGTTCCACAGAATGAGATCTACGCGAGTAAAGATAATGGCCCTTAAATTTTGAGAGTAAGAAGCTATACACCTCAAGAGTCCTCCGGCTGTCAAGTGGGTTCTCTGATACCTCGCTTGCCATCTGATGTGTACACTGGAGAACCGGCATCAAGAGCGAATGCAGCGATATGCCCCAAGGAGGTCCTGAATATTTACAAGAATCGAATACGCGACATAAAAGGGGAAGGGCTTTGATCGTCCTTCCATCCCAGCTCCGTGTTTTTATTTCCCTCCGATAAATCCGGTTTCACTTCCGGCGCTCCCAGCCTTTTTCTCGAGTTTGGCTATCCTTCTCTTCCCTTCCGACAGACTCATGATGTTGCTTGGCCACGAGACAACCAGTCTTGGTATCGGATCCGGCCGTCCCTCATCCTAGTCCCCTCGAGTCTGCGAATCGTCGATGCTGACGAGGATCTCGACTTTATAGGTTGATCCTCTCGAAAGGAAGCCACCGGAGCCACTTGGGGGCCACGGGGGTGTTGCGCTTCTCAGGTGATTCTTGGCTTGTTTCTTGCTCCTCGGAAGGAGAGTGGTTGTTGTTGCCGTCAGGGAAGCCAGTTGGCACTGGAGGAAGTCCAGAGCCGGGGAAGCCCGTGGGATGACCAGATGGGTGGCCAGATGGGTGCGGGTGGCCAGATGGATGACCGGATGGGAAGCCCGAAGAGACGGCTTTCTCTAAACCGTTTGGTACCCCGGTTGGCTCTGTCCCCGGGAAGCCCGTTGGGAACCCGCTAGGGAATCCGGTTGGGAAACCACTTGGGAAGCCAGACGGGAAGCCAGACGGGAAGCCAGACGGGAATCCAGACGGGAATCCAGTCGGGAATCCAGTCGGGAATCCAGTCGGGAATCCAGTCGGGAATCCAGTCGGGAATCCAGTCGGGAATCCAGTCGGGAATCCAGTCGGGAACACGGTGGGAAAGCCTGTAGGCTCTCCCGTTGGGAAACCAGTTGGGAAATCTCCCGTTGGGGTTGGGCGGTCTGTAGGGACTCCCGTAGGAACCTGTCTCTCTTCGACGAGAGGCAATGACGAGCCGCCCTGGAGCAGGGCCGCTGCTAGTAAAGCGAAGGAGAGGCGAGCCATTTTGACGATGGTATTCGATGTGCGCGTACAAGTAGAGAGAGACTGATGGCAAGAGCACCGAGTTCGTTGGGAATGACCGAAAAGCCGGATTCGGGTGAGAGATGCAGAAGACCAGCTTGACCTCTTCTTTCTTTAGCTTTGAATGAGGCTGGGGGACCGCACTGATATACTCGTAGGACTACCTATGATCGTGGGCTCGAGCCATCTCCGGAGCTCGCGCTAATCTATCAAATTTCATGACGAAAAAGGCAAATGGAAAATAACGGCCCGTTCATAACGAGATGGCGTAATACAAGGGCTTGCCAGGCCCCTGGTATGTTTCACGAATCTGGGAACAGAGTATATGGTAGACATTGTTGGGTCGGCATTATATTACAATATGGGAGAGGCCCCCTTGTTTAGCTGCGATCGTCGGAGGTTACACTAGTGGTATTCCAAAAAACCGTTGACGGTACATGTACGCGTAACACCCGCGACGCCATAGTCAGCCCGCTTTTCATGCTCTTGTCAGTATAGCCTCTTGCGGAACGCGAGACAAGGTCGTCGGTAGCATGGGTATAAACCGGTAGTCGAGGCTAGGTATCATGAATGGTGCAATTAGGTCGACGGATTTGTCCAGACTCAAAATCCAAACCATCAGGTAACGGATCCTATACTATTATTATCGACTGATCGACATATGGCTTGACGGATTCGCTGCGGATTCTTCATCGCTGCATAATGCCCAAAGGAACGCAGCAATGGGAAGATGACCTTAAACTAGGTCATTGATTCAGTAACTGAAGCGTACAATAATACTTTCGCACAGGTGAGATTCCAAGTACAGTATACTAAGAGTACGCCTAATATAGTCACTATGCTTACCTTACTTGCATAGTGTGGCTTCAACTCTGCCTCCAAATCAGAAGCCCGAGTGTGGCACAACATCGTGTCTAAGTGCTAAGATGAGTAATTAGCTCTCTTATTTAGTGTATGAACAGACCCTCCCCCATACCAAACCGAGGCCAGAAACCAAGCGCCCGAGCGCCTAGTTGTAAATGTATTAGTGAATGACAAATGGGGGGTTAAATGTGGGAACAGGGAAGAACATGGACAGAAACTGCACCAATGTCGGCACTCGATCGACATTGATCGACAGGGGATCTTTACTCAGCATAGGAGATGAACGTGGCCGATTCGTGTTCACCACATTACACCAAAAGAACCTCTAAGTGTACGAATTACAGGTATCACCAGTGTTGGGTGAGCGTTGTATAGATTTATTACTTCTCCAGCAAGCTAAGTCACTATTTTGTCTTTGCAACGCTGATCTCCCCGATCGGTCGAGTTCTTTCATTTGGGTGCGTTCTCCTTGGCGAAAATAGCCTAGCATGTGGGTTGAATAGAAATGCCATTAATGTTTGTTCAGCGAACTCGGCTCATATATCTCAACTCATATAAATTAAAGATGAGTACGTAAGCCTCCGAGACTACAAACAGAACTATTCCGTTCATCGTTGATCGACAATCAACTCATCACCGCGGACTGTCCCTGATGTAGGATTCAAGGCCACAATAGGAAATGGTAAACCCCGGCACTAATAAATTCGAGACTAAGGTGGACATTATTAGCCAAAGCCCAAGTTGAACTTCGACCTGACTATTGACGTCAAAGTAATACGAGCGTTTGGTTTTTTCCGTGAGTAGGATTAAGAACTCAATTCTCTTCAGCGATAGAAGTTGAGAATTTAAGCATAATAATTCGGGAGCCGCCTAGGACTTGGCTTTGCTTGGCTACTTTTAGCCCCCTGCACGAATAACCGAATATGGTTTTCCTAGTGTAGTATACGTTCCAATGACACCGCGCGCAAGGATGCCAGATCATATTCCATTTCGCCCAATGCTGATCAGCCCCTTTAAGCCACTTAGTGTAGGATAAAGACCGTGCTCCTAATTTAGTGTATAGATGTCATGTGCGATGTAGAACGTATTGTAAACCAGGGTCCATATGTATAGCATCTTCTCAGCGATTCCATGCATGTATTTCACCGCAGTCGAGAAGCTCGTGATTCAGCATTTAGGCTAACGTTACTGCCTTACCACTAGCAGTGCCTCTGGGGGGACCGTGTCACTTCCATTGTGTTGACGGAATTCGCTGAGACTTTCAGGTTGGACGTGGACGTTAGACACGTCAGCCAGCGGAAAAATCGATTGCATTCGAATAAGACGGAAGATCCCGCTCACCAAAGCCGCGGTATCAGCCCCTTAGTCTACAAAAAATGATGTACTGCGTGTAGGCGCAGTATTTGACACTATCCAGCATCTCAGTTTGATTCAAGTTGGTGCAGCATCCCAATACATTTTCTACACGATAAATATGCCAGATACCCAACCGAATTGTCAGGCATGAGATTGGTTTCCGGTCGGAAGAAGGATTGTAAGGAGAGAGTAGGTAGGTAGCTACCAAATAATAGCAGTGGATTGCTACGGATGGTGTTGATCTTGGATTTTCGTGATACTGCCAGCAGGCACATCAGACCCATTGTGCCCACTTCGGAACAGTAACCTCTGTGTAATACCTATAGTTGCATTCTAAGAATTCATGTTGGGAGTCTCGCTTTTGCTGATCCCATGAAGGTTAATGTATTTTGTTTCATATTTCTCCTTGTTTCTGTTATCACAGCCTCTGGGAATGAGGTGAATAGTCACCTGCCCAATATTAAAGGACCCAGGGACTGTATAGTGAAAATGACAGCAAGATTGATGTCATAGTGAGTCGAGTGGGACTGCTAAATTCTCTGAAACTATAATATTAATATGCAACAAATGCTTTCGCTAATGCTAGTTGAACTAGTTACATCGGACCGACTTATCACGACTACAGACACCAGCTCTGACGACATAGCCGAACAAGCATATACATATCGCTGAAGACGTTTAGTATCGGACCGTAAGAGTCCGTGTCGTATACTCTCTCTCTTTCCTTTCCCTCTTCTCGGGAAGTGGGTAGCATCATAGGGTTTCTTCCGAAGCGAAGATAGGGGTCAGATATCGCCGGAACGACTAATGAATTGCCACCTATTGGCTAGGAGCTCATAAGATCGACTCTTCAATTATTTTCATCAGAATGCTTGAGATAACCATCCATAATGCGCTAGGTACACTCTAGTGAGCTTGTCCTCCCACATCCCGTGTACCCTAGACATTTCTTGACTTTGTCATTACATAATTAATAACTCTTAATCAAACCTCACTTCTCGTACTTGGTTCTTACAGGTGCGGCACATTTCTTGAGAGCGCAAGTTCAGTGAAAGACGGTGTCGAGGATTCCGAGCCGACGGCCAAACTAAAACTCACCGCTCTGACTGATGACTAGGATAAGCAGCCAGAAATTAAAGACCTGTAAGAGTTGATAAGAGAGGCGAGACAATTACATCACTCTCTTGCGGATTCTGACGGATGACTGAGCTTCCGAGCTTGTATTCATCGCCTATATTGCCGGTGAAGTCCTCTCGCTTAGGAACTTCTATTTTCAGATTTTGTTTTCGTAGAGACTTAGCAGCATCAGTGGCAAAGTAGTAGGTACGTCGATTGTAAAGATGGAAATCATCATAGCTGTAGAGATGTTCGTCATAGTCTTAACGACGAGGTCCCCAACGATGACTATCATGGGACGCAACCAGGGTGAAAGAGTTGGATTGGTGGCCGTCAAGGTCAGCGACGTCACTTAGTCATGGGGCCTTTATCCGGTCATGATAGCAATGATGACTCTTAGAGTAGAAATCTGAAGTAGAGAACGTGATCGTGATTGCCACTCAGTTTCGGATCTTGATCTCGCCATGATAGCGAAGATAGAATCGAGTCTCGCCACATTATAACTACAACGGCTGAGGGTCGTACTAGTAGCAGCCATTGCGATGACATAGTTATACCGTGTATTAGCCTGAAGCGTATCAAGTACGGCTATGGCACCGGGCTCAATGACTAAAAAGGAGCTAATGAAACTTATCATCAGTCAAGAGACGACGGGCACGTACGGCGTATATGGTTATCGTCATCCCACCTTCAATAGCAGAAACTATTGAATACCCCATGGAAGGCAACTGGGGATGCAGTCGCTGCTTCAGTGAGATGGCTAAGTAGTAGAAGACAAAATGGTTGCAGTATAAGTCGTGGATGTTGTCGGCACAGATAATCAAACCTGCCGAGATGATAGCTAAGAAAATGGTGCTAAAAGGCGGGATGGAGGAGCTAGCCAATACATTACTGGCACCTATTACAATATTAGTTATCATCAAGTGTTATAGATAGTTATCATACGAGATACCGTTCCTGTTGCGTGCAGACTATAGCTTCTGCGAAGTTGTAGGTGTGTCGATTCGTTGGAGTGCGGAGAGCGGAGTTCTGTCACTGTTAGGGGAAATTGGTTTGTCGGTAATGTCAAAAGCTTTATCAACTTAACTACAAACTGAGTTATCATTGATGTTATTGAGACCACTTCAACTGCTGTTGTAAGTAAATTGACCAAGTAGAACTACTTGGGTTGATGACCGGAGCCTCAACTCTCCCCTGTTGGCACCATAACAACGATGAATCATGAAAAGCTGAGGATGTACTAAAAGTGAAAAAACATCCAAATAGAATGATGAAGAGTGATGAGCAAGGAAGGAGATGAGCGGAAGACCAGGTTCTAACGACACGATAGCATGGGAATGACTGAAGCAACATCACAGGTGAGAGAGGAAAATCATGATTGGTGTTAACGCCAGGTAGATAAAGATATTCTCCTTGAACTGAGACCAGTCTTTGTATTATGAGTAAGTTTGCATTCGTGTTAAAAAAAGTTGCTTCTGACTCTGAGATGCAAATCGACATGTCTAGCCACAGTCTATCATCATGGATCAAAGATTTCGCCCCCATTCTTTAGTAGAAATAACTGGGCAAGAGCTGTAACAGGCTATTGCTTGAGCCTGACTTGACCTATGACTGGTTTGTGCGAAACTCGTGACCCCCTTCTCTGGCGCTACGCTTCAGTGAGCGTTCCGGTAATGATGAAACCTCGGGCAGTATCTCTCCTGCGGAATATAAGATGTATAAGCAGCCTCTCTTTTTATAAGGATTTTCTATTGTATGTCGTGAGTATGGTATAGAAACCCTAGTATCGCGGATGTTGTTCGCGTTTAGGTGTAAGGTGCAAAGGCAGCGAGTAAGCTTAGTTAGTGCCAGTCTTATGTCTAACATCAGCCGCGCAAGCCATGACTGCATGCTCGTGGCTCTAAACCCATATTTAAGCAATGAACGCACGATGAGATGATTTGCTGCATGGATTCTGGAAATAACTAAGCGTAATACGGGAATATAAAGGTAAAGCTGGCCAGTAATGGTAGGTAGACTTCAGGGGCTGGCAATGCCAAGAAGCCGCAAGCTTACCCTCAAGACTCCGAGTGCGATAGGCTAATTATGTAGTGTAATGATGGTAAACAGTTTCTCCGATGTAGATTCTTAGTATGATATGCAACATCGGGTCAGCTTGAAGATTGTATGGTGCTACTTGTCATGATGAAGTGCATATAACCTCAACCTCGTCATTTTCTAGCCCAATCGGAGAAGTTAGCGACAATATCGACCAATTAGTGAGTCTTAATGCCTATTTAGGGTGCGATGAGTAACGAGCGAATTGTCCTTGGCAACCTTTTAGGAACCGCGCCGAACTGCGCCTCTGCTCCAGCAGTCTCCTCTTCACTAACTCCTCAGGAAGAGCCAGCAAGCCCTCCGTTAGTCCGGTTTCCAAGTCTATGACAAGATCCGACGACATAGTTGCTTTAAACACATCCCACAGCAGTTTGGGATCATTAGCTAGGCTTTCCGCCTGAGCTGTTTCTTTTCCTAGTCTCATTTGCCGACTTGAGACCGTGGCAGTGCTCTCACACCTCTCGGAGAAACCAGAAGAAGACGCCTGAAGTTACTACTTCTCCGGTTTAGGTACTTTCATCTACTTCTTTAAGCGCAGTACAACTACTTTGTGTACTCCCGGCAGCCTAGGCGGCAGCCGGAAACCTGTTAAAAGGCATTTTCTTACTGCATAATCGGTTCTGGCTGTGGACCGCATGAACCACAGGTCTTATACGACCTTCCCCCGGCTATACGCGGAGACTGGATCTGCAGAGCAGTTAATGTCACTTGACTTCTGAATATGGGGTAAAGTGTTCGCTGCAACAGGTTTCTCATCAAATGAGCAGTTCGTGGCGGTTACCGACAATAGGTTCCAAGGTACTACAATTTCTTCACTATCAGCAAGTGACGAGCTTTTACCAACTCTATGGCATCACGGGGATAATGAACTACTGGGAGCTATTGTGTTCTATTTTCCACGCCCGATGCTTGTTCTGCTTGGGAGCCATATACGCTGATCGTTTAGAAAGACTAGCTTCCTCGGGCTTGGGACTGGGCACGAAGGGAATCTACGCATGTGTGCTACACTTGCAAGAAATACCGTGAACTAGCGGTAATCCCACTACCCCCGACTACTTACCCCTGATCAACACGCAGAATTGTTACTATTCTTCACCCTTCTATCTCTGTCATTTGCCGATCTGTGGTCCAATGCCATGAGCACGGATAGATCCCGTAGGGGTCCCCTATCTTATACCGAAGAGATCGTCATCCCCTGTGTAAGTTAATGCCCAATCACGTCTTTCACGCATGTGAAAATCCTCGTATCACGAGTCACCACGTGAAGACATTATGGAGATGTCACGGGCCTGTCCTGTTGGGGGAGTTAATACGAGATCGACTACACATTTAAAGAGACGAAGCTCCTCCTCAATTATATCTGTTTATCTAGATGAGTTCAACACCAAAAACTCATACGAAATCCGGAAATGCCCTATGATTGACATCATGGGACGATATGTAGGCCGCATCGTTCGAGATCATCCCACGTACCTTCAAAGGAGTGATGGGATTGATACAACCATATGTTAATGGTACCAACCACTGAATTAGCGAGTTGCGACGTGAAGCTCAAGATGTTAGACTATCTCGGCACTGACTGGCGAGTCGAAGAGGATAATGGGCTCATGATCTCACTCGAAGGGCAGCTGCTAGAATTATTTCTCCAACATGACTGTCAGAGAGAGAGCATCCAGTTCCTGAGCAACCTAGTCAATTCAAGCGGCTACTTCGCTAACTCCGCTTATGCAGTTCATTTCGATCCTCGAAGGCCTTTGCCATTGAGTGGGTATCCCGAGAATGGCAGACCTAGCGGTGCCTACGACGGAATCACTACGGACCGAATGAGGCCAGATGCCTCAATGAATGCCACCGAAAACATCTTCCCAGCACCATTGAAATATAAGTCTCGAAAAAAGTTGGTCGATGTCATTATATGGTATACTTTGCTGAGTGAGCAGAACTATTGACAGCTTATCCTTTTAACAGATGTCCTGGGCTGCCCATGAGGGTCTAGATGAAGATCAAGGGTCAACTCGGCGAATTTTATTTACATATGAGCATACGCGCCGTTCTCGACGAACTTCTTAGCTAGGATTCACCGGTCTTGGCTCTCCATTACCATCTACTTACGTCGACATAGATTTGATAGTTCATCTAACGGCGCATTTCGACGGCCGACACCCGATCTTATACCGAAGCTTCTGTCCCTTCATCCTATTCGATCTCCCAGGCGTCTCATTATAGATGATCACGACACATAAATCGACCCCGAGGTTCACGTGAATGACGCAAGTCTCGCCAACAACCCGCGACCTCGGCTGTTCTGTGGAGTGACACGCTCATAGGCGGGCTGCATAACGGGCTTAAGTGCATACAACTGCATGCGAATTAGTCACGAAAGTGCCGCTTTTTCTTCCGCTCCGAAAGCTCGCCATTAATAATACTAGCTCCTGCGAAAGCCAAAGCCGACGGTCGGATACGTCAGAGGGAGAATGTGACTGGTCTAGAGTGTGTAACGTAGCAAGATCTCATGATCTTGCGTATGGTACTTTTTTTTTCAACCTCATGTGGTCTTTTGTACTTTCCTCATTCGGAAAGTATCATCGTGCTGGAGTTGGGGAAGATTCCGACGAGGAATCCATCTTACACCGCATTATCGAGGGGCAACTGAGCTGGCCATAAGCCTCTCCGCACTTCGTTGCCCCTCGCCGACCAATTAATCTCGAGAGCCGCAGTTCAAGCGATCGGGAACGCAATACAACCCTGTCACCAGCATGCGCTGACGCCCATTGTAACCAAAAGACAGGTGCTATGACGGAGGTCAGCCATACATGCCCGCTGAAATATTGCTGGGGACCTCGTGGTGTCTCTATGGTCATCGACAGATTCATGGAACACTAAGAACTTAGGTCGTCATGAGAAGCTTACACACGCGGGCAGAAGGTCCTCATGCCAAGCCACTTCCCCAGATTTCTGCCCAGATCTCTCTTTCAAGGACTCGGCTGAGTGGCTTGGAGAAACCCGGGAAGAGGCGGGGGGGTTATGGGTATGGGGTTCTTGGGCCAAGACAAAGCTACCTGGGTTTGGTCTAGTTTTGCCTACGCCAGCCTGCGCAGGCCATGGGCTTCGATGCCACCATGCGCCAAGTCGCCGAGAGCCTGGGTATCACTCATTTATTTTGCTTGCGGTTTCCTAGCCATGGGATTCACATTGCTAATTTGTATACATGTCTCGTTCTGCTAATGCTCAATATAGGAGGGGATTTCGCGAGCTTACGGTCTGCCGTAGCACCGACAAATGGCGAGTGCGTCTGTTTGCGTCACCGCAAAGCAAAGCCAGCGCCCCCATGCCGACCGGGGTCCTTAATCTGACAACCAACGTGCTTATCTGTATCATTGGGTAGGGTTCATCCATATCTGGCGATCTGAGACTGGACGAAGCTATAACACAGGGGATCTAAGACCACGCGTATCTAATATTTGCTCCGAGTAGCCGGGTCCATGATTCAGGGACAAGACTGCAATACATAGTAGACGCGACCTGGAAATTGTCGGTCTGCTTCGACTGGCGATAAGACGAGGCGGGAGGCATTGCTCTGCCGCTCCCGGGACCTGCATTGTGGCGGCCACTCGCTTTGCAAGTACCGAAAGTGTGACGAGCTTTAACTCTAAGCCGGTTTTGTTTGCCCAATAGAAAGATGACTTACAGGTCAGTCCTAAGCCTTGTTCCCTGCTTCCCATGTATTGTACACGAGTATCTTGCGCATGACCCTTGCGTTGGTATCTGAGTTGTCCATCCTGCTGTATGTAAGCACAGGTATAGGCAAGCCCCCCCTTTCCCAGAGGTACTATTTTCTTGGCCGAGCTACCTGTGGAATAGCAACATCCTATGTATCTGAGCGCCAGCGGTAGCACGAAGATCCACGAAATCTCCGAAATCTCAAGGCCGTCCGTGCCGTTGGTCCTTTGCCCGGCGCCTCCATACTTCATTCGCTTTCTATAATTCCACATTCATTTCCGGATACAGAAAAGAAATATTGCGACTGTTATCCCTCTCCAACCAGCCTGCATGAATGATGGACTTGGTTCTCCCAATTACACGCTTCTATGCCCGACTTCCGCGTTTTGGGAGCATTCTGGCCCATTCCACCCCTGAGACCGTCTCAAATTCGAATGTGGGTAGACAGCGAGATGCTGTCAACAAACCCTATCACATGGGAACTGCCAAATTATTCACGTCTAGTCCAACAGCTTGGCTCGGGTGTTTTTCTTAGCTTCTGTGTAGAGGTATTCTGCTTGGCCTACTCAAATTGCATGTTATGCCTAGTCGTTGGGCGGAGGTAAGGCCCGCCCGGAAGTCCTATTGTCTGCGGTACGACCGTCTATGCTCGTGCCAATGGCGTCACGTCAATCTAAGGGAGACATCACAACATCTTTCCTCCCCCCACGAACGGGCCGCCCAGGCCCTAATTCTTCTATTCTATGTCGGTGGCTACTATGATTTACACAGTATCATTTTCTCGTGAAGCCTAGTCGGCTCCAGTGCTGCACGTTGCCCCTCTCGTAGGTAATCATTCCACCTTGTCTCTCTCATGAGGTTCTAGACGACTTCTTCGAGTCGCATGACTTAGAATCCTGTCCCGCCATCGATATTCCGGGGTGTAGCCAGCGTTCGTGACCCTTTTCTTGTCTGGGAAACCTTCCTCATTTGTCCTGGCCATCTGACCTGCATGCGGATATTACCAACGGCACTGTCATGTAGGATTTGACTTTAAGGTTCGTTACTCGAAGCTAGTCACTATAATAACCTATGCTTCGTTCGCGCTTATGTTCATCTCATCTCGACGTTATCCCTTATCCACTAGTTGTATATACAAGGTGACCTGATAAGCTCGGACCTCCCAACATAAGCTTCCTTCTCATCGTCTGGGTCTATAATCGTCGTCCACCATGGGGATCAAGGACGCCCTGACCGGAGCGTTTCTCTTCAGTGGCCTCGCCTTGGGAGCATCTACATTCTCTCCTGCCAGGCCACCTGCGATACCGCTTGCTGTTAAGGCACCCTACCTAAACACCTGGTTGAACGCTGGAAGTGATGGCGGCAACGGCGGTTACCTTGCTGGCGAATGGCCAGTTCTCTGGACGTGTGTTTCCCGTCCCTGCCGAAGCAATATAAGATAGATCTAACTTATTTACACAGACAACACATCACGGCCTGGACAGGTATGATCCGAGTTGATGGTGATACATACCAATGGATGGGTGCTGTGCCAAACTCCAAAAATGTGGATCAGACCGAGTTCTCTTATACATCAACAAGAAGCACTTTTGTCATGAATGTTGGTGACAAAGTGGAGATGAACATCACTTTTCTCTCGCCTGTGACACCAAACGACTTGAAAAGGCAATCCCTGACCTTCTCGTACCTCGACGTTGATGTCCACTCTCTTGACGGCGCTAGTCACGATGTACAGTTATATGCAGATGTATCTGGCGGTAAGTGAGAGCTTGGCCTTCCCAACCTACGCCTGTGCTTATCGTGCTGTTCTAGAATGGGCATCGGGTAACAATGCCAACGTTATTGAATGGGACTATGGAACGTCTGATGGCGTTGCGTACCATTCATTCCATCTACAAACTCAGACCGAAATCACAGAGACGGGCGAGCTGCCGAACTGGGGTACTTTCTACTGGTCAACAGGTGACTCAGACGGGGTAAGTTATCTGAAGCACATTCTCCGCTGGGGCTGAATGTAATCGTCTGGTCACACATAAATGCTGATTTAATTTGCAGCTTACCTACCAAAGTGGTTCCGATGTTGATGTTAGAGGGGCATTCATGGACAATGGTGTTCTACCAAACAACAAAGATACCAACTTTAGGGCTATAAATAACAACTGGTGAGCCGAGACTAAATCTACTTTCAATATCAAACCCCAAACTAATGCTCTAAAGGCCCGTTTTCGGATTCGCCAAGGATCTTGGGCCTGTTGGAGGCGACTCAGTGAACACTCTGTTCACCATCGGTCTCACCCAGGACAATGCTATTCAGTTGTTAGGAGAGGGCACCGACCTCACAACTTACCCATCTTTGTGGACTAGTTACTTCGAATCTGATCTTGATGCTGTAAGAGACCATCCAAGATCCTTTCTGCGAGTGATTATCGTTACTAACAAGCACCTTAGGTTACCTTCTTCTTCAACGACTATAGTGAAGCTTCTGACCTAGCCACTGACCTTGATAATATGGTGGCATCAGATTCCATCGCTGCCGGTGGCCAAGATTACTTAACCATTACTAGTCTCAGCGTCCGACAGACATTCGGTGCTTTGCAATTCACCGGAACTGACTCGGACCCCTTGGTTTTCCTAAAGGAAATCAGCTCCAATAGCGATATCCAGACTGTGGATGTTATATTTCCTGCGATACCCCTGATCTTGTACACAAACCCCAAACTGCTCAACTATCTCCTAAAACCCCTGTTCCTCAACCAAGAGAACGGACACTACCCTAACACCAACGCTATTCACGATCTGGGCACCTTCCCTCTGGCTAAAGGGTATCCTGATGGCACGGATGAACCACAACCTCTAGAAGAGTGCGGCAACATGATCATCATGGTGCTCGCCTATGCCCAACGAACCAATGATGTCGACTACCTCAACCAGCACTACGAGATCCTGCAGAAATGGGCTGGCTACCTTATCGACGAGTCTTTGATCCCAGCGGATCAGATCTCGACAGATGACTTTGCAGGCTCGCTGGCTAACCAGACCAACCTGGCCATCAAGGGCATCATCGGACTGCGCGCCATGGCCGAGATCTCGAACTTAACAAATCACGCCGACGATGCGTCCAGCTACCTGGACACGGCGAACTCGTACGTCAACCAGTGGCAGACCCTCGGCATCAACAGCGCCGCGGATCCTCCACACACAACCCTGTCTTACGGAGACGAAGACTCCCACGGCCTGCTCTACAACCTGTACGCCAACTCGCTGCTGGGCTTCGACGGCTTCGTGCCTCAGTCCGTCTACGACATGCAGAGCGCCTTCTACCCGACCGTCGCCCTCGAGTACTGCGTACCCCTAGATACGCGCCACACGTACTCCAAGACCGACTGGCAGCTGTGGGCCGCGGCCATCGCCTCCGAGGACACCAAGAATGCCTTCATCTCGCGCATTGCCAATTGGATCAACGTCACGCCCACCAACAGGGCGTTCGGCGATCTCTGGGACTGCGTCACCGGCGACTACCCGCCCGGTATAACATTCGTGGCACGGCCCGTTGTAGGCGGTCACTTCGCGCTGTTGGCATTGCCATGATAGTGTTGGGTTTTATTTTTAATTCAGCCTTTTGAAGCTTTCGATGCTTAAAGCTCCTTTTCACGATGCCCCTGTCTCCACCAATTCAGCCCCATCAAAGATCACTTGCCCTCGGTCGCCTCAGCGCCTTCACTGGGTCTTCCCGCGACTCATTGTGTCCATTCGTTCTCGCCCTCGAATCCTCGGTCATCCTTACCATGGCCCAATAGCTTTACTGCGAGCTCTTCACATCTAACCCGGCATGGTGCATACATAAATATCGTCGTCATTACCATGTCACATCTGTACCTTGCACAGTAGCACTGGTCGATACCATACACCGCCCAAGAAGCCCAAGCAAGTGACACATTATCAGCTAGAAGCAAGAGATCTGATAGCGACACAAGTATCTGTTATCCATTACCTCACTCTTCGTAGAGTACACGAACTTGCATAAGCAGCAACGGAGATAGACCGTCATCTTGCAGGAGTCTTCTGCATGCGAGAGAAATATAAACAAGTATATGATCATGATGTCTATATTTATCTATTTATCTATCACAGGCAAGGGAAAGGCCCGAGAGTATTTTGCTCTCCCCTCGTGGGAGATCATATTTGCGATCCAGCATTGGACATCGTGCACGGAGGCAGTTCTGTTTTTCATATAACGAGATACCATGAAGACCCAATATATACAAACTTTGATTACCAAAATAATAACACATGTCAAATGGTATTATTGCCCAAGCAAGTATCCCTGGCTTTATGAAGATTTGCCGCGCTTTTGAGTACAGTCTTGCTTTAACGACATCCTCTTCTACTGTCTTCCTTCCCCAACATTTCCCTCCACCACCTGATCCTCTTTCAGCGTATGCATACGCCTACAGTATCTCAATTTCTGTAATTATGAATTCATCGTGCATTTGCTTTCCCGTCGCACATTAACTTCATTCTCACAGGCCTTGCGTACACATGGACATAATCCTCCTATGATTCTGATGCTCCTGGAAAGCTTATATCTTCTTCGACTTGTCAACACACACATACACACACATATCGGGCCGCTATAGTACTTAGTATATATACTGCAGGATATGCATGTTAGCATAAGCATGCGCACTGGTAACCACCACGTCCTTGGATATAATATTCTTACAAACGTGAATCTAATCCTCATACACTACTGTATACGAGCAGTGACACATGTACTGCAGCCATCCTCACCCAACACTTTCAAACCTAGAACAACAATAAGGAAGAACAAGACACCACCGAATTATAGAGACACGCATCAATTTGTCCTAATACTGTCTCAACTAATCCACAAGCTTAAAAGCACCACTAGCACCCTCAAACTCAGTAATCTCCCCGCCCAAACTCTTCGCACTCCCAAAATACCTAATACGATACATCCCGGGCTCAGCCCACGGATCGACCGTCTCCCACGTGACGGCGACCTCACTGGTGCCCAGCAGCTCGCTCGTGCGGCGCCAGCGGAAGACGAGGTGCCAATCGCTATCATCCCGGACGACCTGCCATTGTGGAGAAGCAGCGGAAGCAGAATCAGGATCAGAGTCAGCGTCAGTAGTGACAAACTTCTCAACGACGGCATAGCTTCCCTCAAGCCGGAGATTGTTCCTCGGGTTCGCGCCGACGAACTTGACGGTAATGGAATCGCCTTTCTGATACACGCCGTCGTCGACCTGCTGCACGACATCGCCGAAATTCTTGAAGAATGGCGGCGCGTCCCGTATCACGGAGGGGATGAAGCTTAGACTCCTGTTGGTGTTGTTCGGGGGCTCTGGGCCACGTGGCGGCTCAATCGTTGATGAAGCGCCCAGGGAGGAGAGCCATGATAGTGTAACGTTGATGTATGCTGCTAAGGTGTGCGGTCCGTAGAGTGTGCTTGCTCCTTCGTAGCGTTGGATACTATTGCGTGAATGATGTGTTAGTGTTGGAGTGAGTTGGTAATCTTCATCTCTCGTATTCAAAAGTGAAAGCGAAATAAAATCCTAGGGAAATCTCGCACACATTATATCTAATGTGACATACATCAGATCGACACATAGATGAGGGGGCTTACCTGTATTCTTCTTCCGTAGCGATATAGTGCGTATAGCTATTCGCCGGCCCACCGAGCACAACAACAGGGGCTTCGGCGTTGCCCTCTTCCCTGGCGAACTGCGCCTCAGCCTCCCTCGCAACGGCGTTCTTCCACCGACGACCAGACATGGTCGTGGCTTCGCCGGGACTGACGATGATGACGAGCTGGCCTAGGCGGAAGGCCTGCACATCAACAACGTTGGGCGTCCACTCGTATGGTGTCGATACCTCGCCCACGTCGAGCAGGATGGGCTTCGCGCCATGGCATGCAACCTGTTCTTTCGCGGGCGCTTTGAGTATACCGGAGACGACCTGCCACACAGGCGACGTCGTATTCGGACCCCCGTCGTGTTGCGTGAAGTCGAAGGCGCCGGGACCATCCGATGTTCCCGCGGCGAATGAGTAGCCCAGGGCCGCCGGACAGGTCATGACCTCGGTGCCATTCGGCAGCTCGAACTGGTAGTTGGACATGTTATGGAAGATATGGAACGACTTGACCCATTTCCCGCGGACGGGTTTGGGGGTGAGATTCAGGTCGTCGTATAACTTCCTCGCGGGTTCGAATTGGCGTCTGCCGATCTCGAAGCACGAGGACGTCCCCTCGTCATTAGCTCTGAAGAACGGGCCGCGGGCGTGGCATTTCTGGGATTTTCCGTCGCTGCACGTGCTATTCTCGAAGCTGCACATCTGCCCCGTGCCATCCTCGCACCAGGCTCCCAGGACATTCGGGCTCGTGTCGCCGACGTTCGCCTGCGAGAAGCCGGCCACGAAGCCTTCGGCGGCAGACTCGTCGCCTGCTACGCTCTTCTCGAACAAGTACGCTGCCACGCCCTTGTTGTCGCCAGAGATGAGGGTGTTGTTGCCAAGCACCGAAGTGCCATGGGTAGGAAACCAGGTCAAGACGCCGATGTTCTTCCCGTCGGACGATCTCTGGAATTTGAGCAGAGTCATGTCCTTTTCTACGGACCCGTCATCTTCGGAGCTAATATTGTATTGTGCGCGTTCCTCTTCCGGGTTCGCGAGGTATGCAAATAAGCTTCGGTTTATGTTGGCCCCGAAAACCTTGGTTGAGCCAACGCTGAGATGGCCCGGAGCCAGACTCTCATGAGCCCTCTTGATGGATAATAGAGCACCGTCCACAATGGCCCTATAGCTCTGTTGATCGAAACCTTTGCTCGTGATCTGGGGTAGTAGATAGTTTAACCAGGCTGCGGGCCCCGAATGAGAGTGAGTACCAGTCACAGCTAGATTGTGATGGCCGTAGCTCGCGTAATCGGGACCCAGCTCCTGGAGTCCGGATAAGATACCGTAGCGGACCGCCGTGTCGCCGGACTGAGTGTCGAGGACGAGGTAGATGAATCTGTCCAAAGGACTTGACGGGTCGGCAACGATGAATGCACGCGAGTACAGCCGTTGCCTTAGACCTGTACCGATCTGATCTGGGTCGGCATAGCCCATCAAGTTGATCTCTACACAGGGGCTACAGAACGTACGTCAGTTTATTGAAACATTACCCGCACGGAATTATTTAACATTCATAGCTTACCCAGTGATATCGGCCTTGCCTACACCCAAAAGGTACTCCTCCCCTTCAGCTCCAGATATGGTCTCCCATACTTGTTTCGGCGGCTGATAGCCCAGCCATGGCGTCAGCCTGTTCTTCAGACACTGCGGTGTGGCTACAGTCAAGAAGAGCAACGTCGACGCGAAAAGTATAGCAGACAAGAGGACGATGAGTCTAGTCGGATTCTTCTTCCGCAGATCCGGGAGTGGCGGCGAAGGACCAGCCTTCTTCTCGTGATCAATATCTGCCATGGTGTCTCTCAAGTAGTCTATCGCATTACCGGCCGGGAGAATACTTCAATGTTGTTGATTATGCGGTATGCCTGTGAAAGCTCTGTCGACTAGGAGATAGTCGAAATGTCTATTTTCTATATCCGGTTGACACGGAAAGAACGGGTCTATAAATCAACAACGCCGAATCTCGAGTTGAACCAGCGGACAGACGTAGAAGGTATTGTACAGCTATGGAATGTGCAATGAACGCCCACCAGAGGACCTGCCTATAACTCCAAGAGTGACATATTGTGTGGTTGCTCTACTGTATCACGAGGCCCTGGGTTGTGACACCCTCATAGTTATATGCTAAACGTGAAGCTCTATGGTAGGGAAGCACTAATACGGAAGCGGGTGACGCCCTTGCGTCACCGGCCACTTGGTAGGGCTCCGATTGGGACCCACCCATGAACCGTACCCCTACCGTACGCCGGTACAGGTGACTCCCCCCTTGTATATTTAGCGATAACGATAAGGAAATTTGGGGCCGGAGCGCAACGGTAACTTTCACGCGCGCTTCAAGCAAGCCTGCTCATGACAACCGGTACCGAACGTCAACAGCAACAATACACCCCATTGAGCCAAACAGAAAAGCACGGCTATCGCATACCCCTGTAGAGGACACACGTAAAGAAAGAGAGGAGAGCGACTCAATTTGTCCCCAAATCTTCACAATATGGCATCTTCGATCCATACCACGGTACACGAGTCTCTACCATGTAAGTGAGCCAGCCAACCTACACCCACCTCGTCACTCGCCTAGCACATCCAGCTACTGGACTACCAACCGCTCAACCACTCAACCGTCTCATTCTTCTAAACAGCAAACTAACCCCCCTTAACCAGACACCGACAAAGAACCAACACCAGCAGACCGCGAAGCAGCCGAATCCCTAATAAAAGCCGAACTCTCCTCAACCTCCACATCCTCTCCTCCCCCTGCCCCCTCTTATCCCACACCAAACTTCACCCCCCTGATGCGCGCAGAACTAGACCGCATCTCCAAAAAGGAGCCTCTAAAAGCCATAGACCTATCCCGCTACGAAGCCCAAGACTCCCCCTCCCCCTCCACATCTAGTCCCACATCCCCCTCAGACCTCATCCCCTCCCTCTCCCGCGCCTACGCAACCCACACCTACCTCGAGGGCCGCCAGACGCACCTCCGCCTCCTCGACGCCTACGGCAAGAACGCCTGGCTCGTCGGCAACTGGCAGGCCGAGGCCGACCTCGCCGCCCTCGAGCGCGAGCTCGCCGCCACCCGGAAGGAGATCGACGTCGTCAACATCCAGCGCCGGCGGCTGCAGGATGAGGTCGGCGAGGAGCTCAGGGGTCTCGAGGAGACGTGGAAGAAGGGCGTCGGCCGCGTCTTGGAGACCGAGATCGCCACCGAGGCTCTGAGGCAACAGGTTCTCGAGAAACAGCGAAGGGGCGCTTGAACAGGCCGGTCCTGATACCCCGTAATATCGAGTCGATTGGAGGATACTCATGAGGATCTCAAGGTAACATCATCTCACGCTTGCGCTGATTAGTCCAGCCAACGTTTAGTTAGGGCGTTAAGGATAATCATGATACCAATTTCACGTTGATTCTTTGGATAGACTGGTTTCAGGGCAAATGTATAAATGATACGTATGAGTCGTGTAGCGGTATCAATGCCAATGGCTCCAAAACCGAACCTGTTCAATACTGAAAAAAAGAGGGTAATACCACGTAACGCCACCTAAACCTCATAAAGGCATCGTCTTGTCCTAATGTGACCATTGCCAGCCGCCCGGGATCCCCAATCTTGATCCAGCCTCACGTCTAAAAAAAAAGTAGGTATGAAAACATAGTCTAGGATGCGTGAAGGGGATCAACATCTTCAACGCCGGACACCACTCCAACATACCTCGTCCTCCGCATAATCCCTTCAACAGGGCCCAGCAGCCTAGCAAACGCATTCTTGCCCAGGGTGGCTACCTTGATTTCTGTAGAGCTAATGACGCTCGCGGCTCGTGGCGCATCGTTCAGGAGCGCAAGCTCACCAAAGAAATCGCCCTTCTGGTAGTGCTTGACCGACTCGGACTGCTCGTCTTTGTATGCGTCGGCCTCTCCGCTCTCAACAAGGTAGAATGACTGCCCTATGTCACCCTGCTTGATGATGACGGTTCCAGCAGGATATTTCTGAGTTTCCAGGGCATCCGCAATTTTTGACCTTTCGTACGGGGTGAGTGTGGCAAGAAGAGGGACTTCCTCTAGGAACTTTTCATACAAACGCCTACGGGCAAATGTCGACTCCATGAGGATCCGGCGGAATGTGACACGGTCGAGAGCCCATAGCGTGCATGCTGACTCGGCGGAGACGACAGTTGCTGCTCGGGGTGCATTATACATGAGGGCCAGTTCGCCAAAGGAACCTCCAGCCTGAACTGTGCCAACCTTTTTGCCCAGGCCATCAGGTCCCGGCTGTAAAGCTCCACTGTCGTTGACGTAAACGTCGAAAGAACCTTTCTCTACCACATAAAAGTAATCACCCGCGTCCCCTTGCGTAACAACCTAAGTTCATATAAGCGTCAATAGTAATTAACAGATATGCATGATTTATGAGTCGTATCTCACCTTGATATCTTTGGCAGGGATGGGTTTTTCCTGCAAGGCGCCAAGAATCTGAGCGGTTTGTTCGTCATCAAGATGACTAAATAAGAAGTTTCCCTCTATGGCTCTCTGTAGTCTGTCGAGCTGTTCTGCTGGTTTCGGGTACGAGGGCGGAGACCAGTTGTCATTGACATCGGCCACCGGCTTCAATGATTCTGCTGAGACAGATGTGCGTCGACCGAAGTTATATTGCGCCGGGTAACTATCAGGGTTGGGAGGAGTCCTCACAGAGGACGGTGGCCCATCTGAAGAAGCGTCGCCGGAAAAGGGGATACGGAAAGTACCGTTTGCACCAAAAGAGCCTGTCGTGGGTGACGTAACAGCATCATTCTCATCTTCCTCTACAACGTTTAACAATTGCCCAGATGATGTTGTTTGGAGCTTGGGTCCATCTGTGCCAAACGGGTTCGAATTGGCCGCGAAGGGGCTCGTGAAAGTTGTCCCGGACATGGCGACTGAAATATCTAATTGTGACGCAGCGTGTATCCGGTAAGCAATACGTTCTTCAGCAAGACGTTGCAGGAAGTAATCGGCGCAGAATTGAAGAATATCGAAGGGCTTTTTGAGGCGAATTAAGGTGTCGAGTTGTTCTATTTCTTTCTTGTAAGTACTAGGTAGATCCATACTGCTTAAAGCTGTTGACGGGCACGACGAAGAGTTGATGAAAACCAGAGTCACTACTCGACGTGTTGTTGGAGCCGGGAGTTGAATATGCAAGACAGTGGAGAGATGCTGTTGGAGAAGACTATGGGAGTGGTCGAAAGGGTCCAGCTGAAATAGAAGGGCAGATAGCGAAAATAGTCCAAAAAAGGAATCTGGCGAACATACCGGAACCCAAGCAAGCAAGGCTACAATTCTGTGCACAGGCAGCGGTTGCTGATAATAATAACTTGCACCACTCAAGTTAGCCAAAGACGGGATAACAAGAACTAGAATCATGGCACATGAATTAACGCGATATCGAAGGGAACCTAGACAGGCGGCCCCGGCGGCAAGGTAAGGCTTAGACCAGACTAAGCTCGCAGTAGAGAGGCGCAATGGAAACCTGGTCGGGGGCCACCAATGGAGAACAAGAAAGCTGACAATAGTAATGAACAAACAAGAGAAGGGAACTGGGCCAGATGCGAGATAACTAGGGGCTGGCTGGATAGCTGAATAAAGTACTATGGAAGCTGATTTTGGTATACAAGGGCAGGTAGGCGGGGGGCGGCGGGATAGGCGCCAGAGGGACAAAAAGATCAAACACAGAGAAAAATGCCGTGCTATGCTATACTATGCTGTGTCGTGATGTGCCATGCCGTGCTTACTTTTGTCGTAATTAGAAAGCTTCGCTACTCGAGCTGCAACGAGTGAGGGGGGAGCTAGGATCTCAAAGTTCCACGCAAAGGAGGGTCCGTGTAGGTACAGAGTCGTGTCGTGGTCGCAGGGCAAGACAAATGCAATTCCTTGCAGCTCAAAGGATCGTGGCTGCAGAAAAGGTGTAAAGCTGATGTGACGGGTGGGAGGAATCGATCAATGCTGGCTGGGGAGTGGCAGAGGTGATAAGTGGTAGTGGTAGGTGGTAACCGTATAAAATAAATAAGAGGAGGGGCATTCATGTGGGTAAGGTCTATTGAGACGTACGGAGTACGGAGTACGGTAGGTACCTACGGGTTCACTACGGAGGCACTGCAGCTAATATCGCAGTCAGTGCTGCAGTGAGGTATGGTGTATGTAGCAAGAGGCAATGACGACTGATTTGTGGAGTTGACAAGCAAGACTGAGTAAAGTAAATGGGTATAGAAATATAAAACAAAGATGGAATGAAAGAAGCACTTCTTTCTCCTTACAAATATTTTCGAGGGAGGTTTGGTACCAATTGGGGTACTGTAGATCGAATAGTGGCCTGCCCTCCCTACTACTTTGAGATGGCAGTGCCGTGGCAAAGGGTGACGAGGGGAACGACAAGACAGAAAAGGTGATTGCATGGGAAAGTCGCTGAAGGAGGGGTGTTGTCGCTGCTGGCCTGGTCATTGCGTCTTGAGACAGCCGCGCTATTGGACGGTATATTGGAGAAGAGGCGGCACTAAACCAAGCTAGGCAGTGGGGGCTGATTAAGTGTCACTTTCCCCAGCAGTGTCCCCGGTTCGGATAGCTTCTTCGCGCCTTCCAGAAGGGCGCACGGTTCAGATAGTTGTCTGAGTCAACCTGCAGCTACCCTGCCAGGCGGGTACCTATGATTAACCGCATGTTGCTGGATTGCGCTACAGCACACTGCTACCGCAGCTACCCCGGTTCCAGACTTAGTGGTGTTGTTCGTCGCTTGCTGCATAGACGGTACCTATGGACTTGCTTTGGAGTTCTCCGTACCTACCTATCAGATAATACACTCACTTGGCGATAGGAAGAGAGAGGGAGCATTGACCAGGTGGGCCGGCCCGGGTTGATTTTGAATGGGCGAGAGAAGCTGCCGGCATCCCCTGTCGACGATACAGCTCGGGCGAAAGCTTCTGGAACAGGTAAAGAAGCTTGTCGATCATGACACACTGCAGGCACCAGCGCAGCCACCTTTCACCTCACCTTGGAGTAGTACGTAGTAGGAGTCCTGAGCAGGATAGGGTACGTTGCATGTCTTTGATATACCGAACAAACAACAATACTTCAGGGTCGTTACAGTACGTTTTAGTTATCTCAAACTAGTTGTGCTGATTATACCGACGAGATAGCTAGCAGTGCGCTCTCAAGTTGGGCTTAAATCACTTGCCGCTTTTACTCAGTCTCGGCTCAGCCTGCCCTCAGCTAAATACCTTGGTACGTTACTTCTAGGTACGTAGTAGAACAGTCGTTTAGACGGTTCAACCAGTCGGTTCCGTTATCTAAGCAAGGCAACACTTGAAAGCTCCTACAGACGTTACCTCGCCTTCAACTTAGCATCCCCGGATTTTTCAGAATAACACCTGCTTTACTATTGGTTAGAACTAATCCTCCCCTCTAGCTATATATTGACAACACGTCATAAGCATTTATACATCAGAATCGAAAATAAGCCTGGCTCTTATCCTAACTGTTTATTCATCTTTTGTTAGGTAGTGTCTACTACTTAATCTATTCTCCCAAGACCTCCATAGCGAGATCTGCCAGTTGAATCCTCTCCTTGTAAAACTGCAATGAACCACAACTGTATACAGGAACGCCATACCACGTAGTGGCCCAATATGGGTATGCTATATCTACGTTGAAGCCATCATAGTGTTAATAGCAAAGTTAACATTTTGAACAAGGCAACAGAAGAAGGCAACATACATTAGGCTGAAAGAACTAAAGCGGCCCCAGATAAACACATCCCAAGATGTATTCTGTCTGTGGAAGCAAATGTCACGGCTTTCAAAGCTGTATCGTCGCCGGCGATTCATGTCTCTGAAGGACAGCCGCGACGGCATCTTACATGAGGTCGGGTAAGTTACGTCAGGCTTAACCTTTCAATAAGGGGTGGATGGTGCACCTACTTCATGCAACCTAAGAAGTGGTGAACTCTCAGTATGTTAGAGACTTATCCGACCTTAAACTTTTCGCCGCGAACTGTATATAGATGTTGATCTGGCTAATGCCATGTTCTAGCAGCGACAGACTCGTTCCTCAGCTACTGGCGCACAATGCTCTCGGTCAAATACCACATCACATACTGGGTCGTTGCCGCCTGGGCCGGCGCCGTCTACCGGCTCTTCGCCCCTTGCCCCTTTTGTGTCACGGCCTTCCGACTCATCGTCGGCCCTCTAGCCGCATACATCACCTATGTCACGTTGAGATGGGATTGTGATGGCAAGAGAAGCACAGAGCTGACTATCCTTACTCATCAAGCACTGGTCACTTGCCTCCTTGTCGCCCTTGGCTCCGTCACCGACTACTTCCAGCTGCCTGACGAAAGCATCCCGAAGCCCGTGACGCTCATTCACGTACTGTCGGCCTTCGTTACCCTCGGTGTCCTCGAGTCGCTTCGACAGAATGTATATCGCTCAGGCCCTCTCATCTCATGAAATATTTCAAAGGCTAATTGTTACGTGCTAGCGACGCGACATCGAGCCTGCGACCTTCCGCCTTGTTCAGTCGGGACCGAGAACCGAGCTTGACTGGGGGTCCTGGTGCCAGACGCCTGCTCACCTGGCCTCCATCCTCGTATACAACGCGATTCTCTTTGGCATCTTGCTCGCCACGGACCGAGTCCTTCGTAAAGTAGGGGGGATGTCCCTCCGGCACATTGTGCCGTACTGGGGTTGGCAGGACATACAGTACCGGGGTCGTCTGGGCAGCGCCGTGGCCGCCCATTACCTCGGCGGACCCTTTGCTGATGTGGCTGAAACGGTATGTTCCAGAGCCTGAGTATTTCGATAAGAAGAAAATCTGACTCGACGACGTAAGATCTACTACGCGCTGTGCCGCACCTTCGTCCCGCACCTAGCTGGACCCTGGGGCTGGATGCCCAGACTGTCACCGCTCCTGATCCCCGTCTTCCCGTTCCTCTCGCCCTATTTCGAGATAACGGATTATGCTCTTTACTGGCTGCCGCGCATGCTTTTGTCACGGTATCAATACCGCGAAGGCGCGTCGTTGGATGAACCAATATGGGGTCTAGTTATTGGCTTGTTGAGAGTCTACTTTGGATACTAGAATGATGTGGGTAAAGATAGATCCGTTGTGTATCGCAAACTTAATACGCCGTTATGCTTGACCCTCGCTTTCATATCATATGGTGCTCGACTTGCCCAACTTAGGAATACAACCAACACGCCCGGAGAAAGGAGCACAGGCAATGGACCCTGGCAAGAGACGAATAGCCTTCTCCAGCGTAAATCGCCTTAAAACTGGAAAAAGCACGACGACGTTTCTACCCCGTACTATCCTCCGTCTCCGCTATGCTGCTTACAGCTTGCAATGGATCTCTCGTCCGATGCTCTTGAAGTGTTAACTGGAAGTGTACGTAAGATAGGCGATTGCCGTACTCATTACAGAGCTAGTAGGTGCTATCGCAGATTAATTGATAAATGTCGTAAGTTATGAATACGCTCTATATTACTGCAGTAGGCGAATTTCTCTCAACAGCTCCGGAACACTCAGTGTTAAAGCGGCGAGTCTCAGATACATATCCCAACTCAGTGAAGTGATACGTAGTACCTATCTTTATTTGCTCGGGAGTTTTCATCTTATCTGGCTCGTCTGTGAGTTCATCAAGTCACACCTATCCTAGCTCCTAATTGGCCGCGGTCGCATCATGGCACACCTTATTCGGAGTCCTGATACCCAGTCGAGTTTGTACGTCATTAGGAATGCTCCTGCCACCCTGTCTGACTCAAAAGCTACACACACTTATACTAGACGACAACACCGAGGATCTCTTCACGCTGTTTATGATACCTAATTAATCTTCCGTGTCATCAGCTGCAAGCTAGATGTAGAAGAGTGGATATGACAGCAGGATACATTATCGTACCATATGTTGGCGTTCGGCGCTGTGATATGTGACATGCCCACTTAGCCGTAAGTAGTTCTAGAATATGCCGGCAGAGGACTTGAAAGAAACTGCCTAAGGCATGTTAGTAGCTGTTCACCTATTGCGTGCTCTACCAAGGTCAGATCCTGCGATATCTACTACCACTGCTATCCAACTAGTGCAGTCGGGTTCACTGCCGATCTGACTAAGCTAGGTGATCTTATATGCATACAGAGATTCAGCTCCAATACTCCCTCGCTTCGATGTTGGTTGACGTTACTCGAAGAAATGTGAGTTCGGACGACGATTGGTTGGGGCGTCCCGTCACACGTAAGATCGCTCGTGCTACTACTCAGATGTAACGAATCAAGGCATCCGATGCCATTCGTGATTCTGTCTAGGCAATGTAGAGCGAGGTGATTGCAAGACTTGTTCAGAGAATGTATCTCTTGAACGGGTCGCGCGCGTGTATGATTCTATCTACTAGTAAGTCTATGATCCACAGCGTGTCATTCCAACTATGCTTTAGAATGAAACAAAATAACCGCATGAGCCTTTTATCTATACGATGTAAGCGTGATCAAATCTTCCTATCATCCAACGGATCGAAAACTTCCTTAAACACGGTTGGGTGTCCAAGGCTTGAACATCCCTATATTTTCCTCCTTAAGGCGCTGTTCCTCTTCAAGTATCTCCCTCTCTCGCTGCGCAGATTCTCCCACCGCCTTGACACCTTTCTTCCGCTGTCGCTCCTCGTAGAGGTCCCGGCTCTTCAAGATGCGCTGTACTATGGACCCAGCATTGACGTCCTGGAACCTGTGGACCGATATTTGGCGGAAGATACCCATCTCCTTGGGAGCCGTATAAGGGTCGTACGATAGTGGCATGAAGGCGGTTGGACCATGGTAGATAGCATCAGGCGTGCCCCAGGGTAATGTCGTGAGATACGACTTCGTAGGTGTGAACGGGGCACCGAAGATGACTGCGTTGACATACTATGCGGGAAATATTAGTATGGCGAGCCTCGGATCATGCAGAGTGGAAGAGGGTCGTAATACTTACGCGACATTGAAGGACGCAGAGTCCGCGCTCGTAGATGTTCATGATGGGGTAATTGATCCCCTTCCAATAATTGATGACTCGATCATCATGCACACCCGCGACTACGAACACAGGGCCGTAGTCCTCGCCCTTGCCCTTACGCTCGTCAACGGCCTGTTTATCGTACCACCCCTCTTTCCTTGCTAGCTCTTCCTCCGCCAATACTACCTGACGCAAAAACTCGATGTGGCCGCTCGAGAAGAGATCGAATCCGCCATCAACATACACAATCCTCTGACCTGGCTTGGGCCCCTTTCCTTTAAGAAGCTGGCGGAAAGTACCCGTTTCTTCCTTTGTATCCTCAGCCTTGGCGGCATCAGAAGCAGTCCAGAAGAACACATCGACGCCGGGATTCTTCCCGCTCTCATCAGTAGCATATTGGCGGATCCGCGCCATCATGGCTTCTCCCTCCGCCTTCCTCTCCGCTTCTGTACCGGGGCCCTCCTCTCCTGCGAGTACCTTCTCCAGCGACGTGATGAAATGTGTCTTAGTGCACAGTAGCATGCGGCCCACGAGGTCTGTGGTGGAAATGCTCGGCGTCCGCTTGACGACCTTGAAGCGGCCAGCCTGCTTCACGAAGCGGTAACAATCCTCGCCGTTGCTGTCCGAGGTGATGTCGTCGCCGTGGACGACATATCTACAGTGGTACCGGCCAATGAACGGTAGCTCCGTCACGTATGGCGCGTCCGGCACGGATTTGGTGACCCAGCGGCAGGCGTCTACGGCAGCGAGACTTGCAGCGGTATTAGTCCATGATTCGGTGTAAGCGGTGTATATGATATGCTATGGAATATAACATCAAGTTAAGTTAAGTTATTGCTCATACCGTTCGTCTAGGTTCATAACTGTCGGACCTTTATTGCTCAAAATGTCCTCGTCTGAGTGCACACCGACATATAGCTCGCTGCCGAGTTGTCTTGCCTGCAACATGGCGCCGGCATGGCCGTGATGGAAGAAGTCCCAACATCCATCTAGCCAGATTCGCTCGTCGTAGAGCTCCGGCTCTTCACCGCTCATACTTGCAGACAGTAATAATCTGGCAAGGAAGAAGAACGTAGAAACAAACCCCCAAACAAGTCGAGTGATTGTAATTACCGGAATCTGTCTTAGTTCTAAGAAACCAGGAGTACAACTGAAAGAACGTGATAGGAACGTGATAGATAGGAAGGTACGACAAAACCCCTTATTGTCGTTACTCGTAAGGTAATTGTCTAACCAGACAGTTGGTAGCTAGACCGGTGCTAGCTCTGCCGTCGTTGGTCGAAAGTCTTCAGGTAGCTGCAGTAGGGAAGAGGTAGCTTGCCAGAATTGCCCCTCCACACCCCTCATGCCCCTCTTTCCAGCTGATTAATTACATGGGTACCTGTACCATGCATTTGCACGTGGTTAACCCCCGCCATCGATCGATTACACCGGCGTCTATCGTCGGATACTCATATCTATGCGTACGGAATATCTACTTGCGTATGAAACATATTTAATACTATATATATTTAGTACTGAATGCCTACATGAAACCTCTGTTCACCTAGAATCCCCTCCACGCTTTAACCCCACCCCGTCCTAAACACCTACAAATCACAATGCCAGCCGGCCTCACTCCCTCCCAGCTCGCAGACTTCGAGCGCGACGGCTACCTCATAATCCCCAATGCCCTGCCCCCAACAACCGTAGAAGCGCTCCTAGCCGAAACGCACCAACTCCTCGAGGATTTCTCCCTCTCCGACCACCCAATGACGAAGTTCAGCACAGGCGAGAAGTCAGCGCACGTAGGCGACGACTACTTCCTCTCCTCGGGCGACAAGATCCGCTTCTTCTTCGAAGAAGACGCCTTCTCGCCGTCGACAGGCGAACTCCTCAAACCCAAAGCCCGCGCCATCAACAAGATAGGCCACTACCTGCACGCTTTATCCCCGCCCTTCGCGGCGCTCCTCGACCCAGCGCTGAACCCGGACCTGCTCGGCGCGGGGTCCAGCGACGGCAGCGTGGCGGTCGGCCACAAGGAATCGCACCCGGCCGCCGTCGCGCGCGCGCTGGGATTCAGGGACCCGCGCTGCCTGCAGTCCATGGTCATCTGCAAGCAGCCCGAGATCGGCGGCGCCGTGCCGCCGCACCAGGACTCGACGTTCTTGTATACGGACCCGCCGAGCGCCGTGGGCTTCTGGTACGCGCTCGAGGACGCCACCGCCGAGAACGGGTGCTTGAGTTTCCTCCCGGGGAGTCATCGGTGGGCGCCCGTGCGGCAGCGTTTCGTGCGCGCGGCGGACGGGAAGCCTGGGACTGAGTTCATGGAGAATACGGGCCCGCGGTTCCCTGTGGGCGAGGATTATGGGGAGGGCGAGAAGGAGGACGGGGACAAAGAGGGGGAGTACGTGCTGGGGGAGGTTAAGGCCGGGTCGCTTATTCTCATCCATGGAAATCTGTTACATAAGAGCGAGAGGAACACGAGCCAGAAGGGTCGAATTATATACACGTTCCATGTTATAGAAGGAGAAGGCACCACGTATGATGAGCGGAATTGGCTACAACCGCCGGCCGAGGGGTTTACGAAGTTATATAGGGACTGAGGCTACCTCTGGAAAGAATAAGAAATCGAAAAGCTGCAATGGAGGGGAGGTTACTTGCTGTAATAATAGGGGCTGTACCTAGTATGCAAGGGGGAAATTGGGAAGCGTGAGCATAGCGATACATGATATCATTAAGGTCAAATAAATTAAGACTTGTCATATCACGTTTTATTGGAGCTCTTCTCCTTGCAAGGCCACCATACGTGGACACTTTAAGTGAAGACTTCATTGCTTTTGTTCGCAATGAACCCTGTTATCCATGGCTGTAAACGATGATAGTTTTATTAAAACAAATAGGTCTTCCGAAAACCTTTGATGGCTGAATGAAATTTGCAACGCAGACGAAGAGAATGACAGTCACAAGGCGCATGAAAATAGCAGGCATTGGTTCTTTTTTTTTGGTCTGTCCCTCCCTTGCTTTGAATGCGTCCATAGGCTATCTGCCCAGCTAAGTTCGGCTGCGACCGAGATACTGCGGAAAGCTAGCTGCTCATCCTCATTCATGGCTGGTCGTAGAGCGTGGTGGGATAGAGATTATCATTCAGAAGAGCAAGGAGAGGGTCCTTTTCCCATCCTCATCCTCATCCTGTCGCAGTGGTCCTGCTTCTTCTGTTGATGTTTGTTTGTTTCCTTTTTCCTTCTGTGCGAGGTGTCCTGGCATCCTGAGAAGACACATCTAGTAATATTATGCACATGGCCGTAGAAAATATTATAAGTACACGCGAATAAGCAGAATTCCAGTCTTTCGCAAAAGCTCCTCGCCCATAAAACACCGCGGTCGTAGGAGATGCCAAGGGCGGCAAGTGGAGGGGATATATGATCTCTATCCGTGGAGATTCTTCGTCGACGCCGTGAATTCGTTGTAGCCCCGGCAAAGCCAAGGCATAGAACACACATTCGAACATATGAATGTCAGACTTTTGGTCCTCTCGAGGATTCTTCTGTGTGTGCGGCGAGCCTAGCGACCGTAAGGGTGGAAACCACGATTGCCTCCACGACCTCCGCCCCTGTAATTGGCGCCAGGTTTGCCGGCATTTTTAGGCCCAGTCGGAGCGTTGGCAGGGGGCGCGTGGTTGGGGTCTACGGGGCTTTGGCTTTGCTGGTGACCGCCTCGGTTTCGATAGAAACCACCACGTCCACCCTGGTTATAGTTAGGCTGCGGGACATCGTCATACATGCCCTCCCACGACGTGGGATCGCCATTATTGCTACCTCCCATATTTCCATAACCCTGGTTGTATCCGCCTCGGCCACCACGTCTTCCTCCGCCACCGCGCTGATTAAAGCCTTGCTGGTTATAGTCGTTGTAGCTCTGCTGGTCGTCACCCCCTTGACCCTGGTTTTGACCTGAGCCCACGTTGCCCATCATCTGATTCTGCATCTGTTGCATCATCGCAGCCATATTGTTCTGGGCGTTCGCGCCTCCGCCTTGAGCCATCTGCTGTTGCATTTGCTGCATCTGCTGCATCTGAAGCATTTGCATCATGGCAGGGTTCATACCCATTCCTCGGTTCATAGCCGCTTGTTGCTGCATCATGGCCATATACTGCTGCATTCTCTGCATATACTGGGCCATGATTTGTGGTGTCATGCCTTGATTCATCTGGTTTCCCATCTGATTCTGATTGCTGCTCTGATCGTCCATGCCGCCCTTTTTAAACTTGCCCCGCCTTGAGGCTTCTTCTTCTTCCCGCATGTTACCTCGCGGCTGTGCTTTTTTAACCTCAATGGCTTTGCCGTGGATTTCCAGGTGTGTGCTAAGGCATGCTTCCACGCCGACTTCGTTTTCGAAAGTAACAAATCCAAAGCCGCGAGGCCGTCCGGTATCTTTATCCATCATAAGGGTCGCGTCAACGACACGTCCAAACTGGGCAAAGTAATCTTTAAATTCATTCTCCGTTGTGTCTTGGCTCACACCCCCAACGAATATCTTCGACGTCTTCTCTTGCTCGTCCCGGGGAATAGCCCTCTTGGGATCGATCTACGAGGGTGTTAGTGACTTATAGTTGTCATCCTCGAGGAAGTAGAACGATCGCGTACCAGTTTCCCGTCCAGAAAGTGTTCTTTAACCATGACAATGTTCACGGTCTTCGGGTCCTTGAAAGTGAGGAAGCCGAACCCTCGAGACCGTCCAGACGCACCATCTCTCATCACAGTACACTCGGTAACTTCACCAAACTGTGAAAAATAGTCGCGAAGTGATTCTATATAGTTACAGAGATTGATTAGCCACGTATTCGGACGTAGAAAAGTGAAGTATATGAGTAGCTCCTTACGATCGGTAGTTTCCCAGTTCAAGCCTCCAATAAACATCTTTCTGTTAAAAGCCGCTGTTAGTCTAATATACGCTACAAACCCATGCAAGGATGTACGCCGCCGAATGTAAGAGTAAAGCTGCAGTTGGTAGCTTAGGATGGCATCGTTTTTCACTTGAACAAAACATGCCAAGCTCATGGCAATCAGGCCAAATACAACTCCACATCTCTAACAGAACCTTGTATAACGACCATCTACGCGTTCAGCCGCCAGACGCTAATATTTTTATTCGCATATGCTCGATGTCGTTACGAGTTGTGTCCGTTGTCGAGTAACGTGGACACAAGTAATATGATACCGCAGTCTTAGTTCCAGACAAATGCCTTTCTTCTTTGAGATTGATTTGGTCGCTAGAAATGACGAATCTTGGTGACAGTCTGGAAGATATAGGTGCGAATGTGTGTAGTTCATTTGTGAGAGCACGCGAGCCAAAAGCCAGATGCCGGTGTCTGGACACAGTAACACTGCTCAAGTGGGCATAGGGAACAGCGATGACCGAAACGATTGTCGATTCTTGCTCTCGTCTTTGCTATCGTCAAGCTAGGTCATCTAACTCGAGCGCTATTCGCTGCCAGTCTTCTTGTTACAGCTTCAGAGAGGTGTTCTTTGTCGAGCTCTATGAGCCTATCCTGACGAGTGGCTATAACAAGCAGTAGAGTGCTCTCGCACGGCTATGGTCGAATTATATCGTTTGGTCCTTTCAGGCAGCAGTGTGTATCATTCCGTCATCTATCCCCTCTTGTTCTTGTCTTTTGAGATGCACCCTGAACTTGGACGATGATGTTGTCCCTTGGCCAGCATTCGATAACACCTGAACTGGTAGATCTCTAATACCTCTCGATACCTTCTTCATGGCGCTAGCTGGGTACTGTGCAGAATGCCTCTCATTCCCAAGACTACCTCCGGCATGATCTAGGGTACCGAACCATCCCTTCCTTGGTAAAACAGACTTATTCGCCTAGTAGTCACTTGCCAAGCCCTCCCAGGTACCAACTGGGTTTGATCTGGTGCTGACGCACCCTATCCGTTTGAGCGTCCCGATGAACGTCAAACACAGCATACGAAATCAATAGAAATTGTAAAAAGCTTACCCATCTTCCTTTGCGCTTGGACCTCGTGTGGTATGGAAACTGGGGCCGGGAGACTCTTCTTGTTTTGTCGGCGCTGCCACGGCACTGGTGGTTGGACCGTTGCCGAGGTCGAAATCCACGTCATCGTCATCCTCATAAGCATCCTCGTGGTATTCGCCGCCGTAGCCATTCTCCGCAACGCCGTGGGCCGACTCATCGGGCACATGTTGTTCAACCTGGGGCTCTGGTACTTTTTCCGCTGCAGGTGGAGCTATGGGAGCTGCAACAGGAGCTGGCGCAGGGGCCGAGGCCGGAGCGGATACAGGTGCAGGTGCAGGCGCGGTGGGAGCTGAGCCATCGTTATCGTCGTAGCTGGGAGGATGTTAGCCAATACCTAGGTACTCTCTCCGCAAAGAGGCAGCGCAAAGCGCGCGTTCGCCTGGTCCGAGGAATAAGCGGTCGTGGCTGAAGTACTAACAGGTCGGCAAATAGGTCGTCCTCGAAGTTCTCGGGATCCGCCATGATGAAAGTCAGTTGTGCGCTTAAGGATCTAGACAAGGCGCTCTAGCGATGAACCGAATTGGTAGGTCACTCTAGTTCAAAGCGCGAAGAAGCTACACAAACCGTGCGTTTGCGAGATTATGAACGTGACAAGTCACGGTTCAGTATGCCGAATAGGCAATGAAACGGATATCTGTTGTAATAAGAAATGATGGGATGGAGGATGAGATGGTGTCAGACAGAAATTGTAGCCTTATGTATGGGAGAAGGTTTGCTGAGTGCTGAGGCAGTGATTGAACGGATGGAGACGGACGAGAGAAACTTTGGACCAATAGCTCGAAGGCTTCGACCTCGCGCTTGCAACTTGCGATTTACTAGCCGATAACGATAACGCAAGAACCACCTGGGTGGGTAACCAGAGTGGGTCTTGTGGCTCTTGTACTTGCTTCATGGTACAGCCACATTTATTGAGTCAATTGAGCTTGGAATACAATGGTCTATTTTCTCTATAACATTGAGCCACGCACATTTGGGTTAAAACAGTTACAGCTGGAAAACTTGAAGTTTGAAGGTGACCTTGTGGTAACACGTTCATACTAGTAGTAGTAGTGGCTTATGTACCTACATGTAAGTACACTAGACTTTTGTGGGCCCGCGATCTATGCTAGGTACATGTACAGTACAGTACCTAGAGGAGGGGCAAGTCAGCTCACAGGAGGTTGATGCACTACAGCCAGTCAACCAGGCGTCGTCTGTTTGGCGGCTCTACTACATACTAACTTGCCAACCACTGCAGGCAACCAAAGTAACCAAGCAGCAGCAGCAGTGATATTGGCCCAAACCAGAATGCCACCATCATAACCTCAAGTCCCGTTCTGCCACCATGTTCTCGTCTTCGGGCGGTGGTAAGAAGCCCCCACAACAGCAGGTATGCATGCTGCTCTCCGTTTTCGCTGGCGAGGCTTTCAAGATGAACAGCAGCTGACGATGACGTACTGAGTCTAGGAGATGGTTCAGGTCGGTAAGTCCAGCTTCCTTGAGGCACCAGAAGAGAGGAGGCCGATAGACCATGGTTCAGCGCATTCGTGGTCTATAAGTCGTCCTCCTCCTTCTTCAATACTGCCGTCTACGTACTATGTTCTGTGAGGTGGTCTGCGGCTAATCGGAGCTCTGATTGGTGTGGGTAGACAGGTCTGAGTAAGTCGGTCTTCATTCTACGCCGGCCATCTCTCGCTTGCCCTATCCTGTACTCTCCAGTCCGTGCAGCTGAACTTGCCGTTCACAGGTCTTCTTCGCCATTCTGGCGCTCCCAACGAGAAGGAACTCCGAAACGAACGGGTCGGGATCCGAATCTCGTCGTGGGCGCAGCATACTCTCATGCCGACATGCTCAAGTTCGATAACCCGTACGTTACGCTGCGCTACATCTGACTACCGCTCCAATCCATTCGCTGACCTTCGGCCTTTTCTATATGTAGATCCAGAAACGTGTCCGGTTCATCACGACCAAAGACGCCTCCTCCCTCCTCCCAGAAAGCCAGAACCAGCGATGTTGGCTCCGCAGCGCACAAATCCAATTCCTCTCTGTCTTCACCCCCATTGAAATCCTACTTTAATTTCTTGTCGACGACGAATTCGGATTGGAATGTTGATGACCCTGAAGGTGACGATGAATATGCTTACGAAGATGACGATGGGGACGATTTTGGACTTCCTAGCTTGTCGAATATGAAGCGCCGGTCTCGTCGTATGGCAGCAGCTACGCAAAGCGGTGGTCTCGCCTCCCAAAGTCAGCCCTCGTTGGATTCATCACTTGGATTCTCGAACAGACGGTATTCAAACAGTGCCGACATAGCAATCGAAAGACCCACGCTCGTATACCCCATGCCAAAAAAGACTGAAGGAAAGATACTTAGACCGCAGTACAAGGATATTCTGAAAGGTCTATTGCTTTCCCCAATATGCCAAGTACATCAGCTGCTAATGTTGGCGTAGATCCCGCCAATGCCTTGCATCTTATAGACCACCCACCCACTCCAGCTAATGCTACTCCAAGGGAGATAGACGCCATTAACTCTCGCGTTACGAAGATTAACAAATTCAAGAAGCTTCTTCAAGCAACCACAATCCCTTTAACAGATCTGAGAGCTCTGGCATGGGGTGGGGTGCCCGAAGAAGTTCGCGCAATGACTTGGCAATTGTTGCTTAGCTATCTACCTACGAGCAGTGAGAGGAGGGTTGCAACTCTTGAGCGCAAGCGTAAAGAGTATATGGACGGGGTCCGTCAAGCATTTGAACGTGGAGGGGCTAGTCAAAACCCGACCGGTCGCTCAAGAGGCCTTGATGAAGCAATTTGGCATCAGATCAGCATCGATGTGCCCAGAACGAACCCACATATTGAGCTATATAGCTATGAAGCCACGCAACGATCATTAGAACGAATACTATACCTATGGGCCATTCGACATCCTGCCAGCGGCTATGTACAAGGCATCAATGACTTAGTGACGCCCTTCTGGCAAGTGTTCTTGGGAAGCTATATTACCGACTATAATATCGAGAGCGGCATGGATCCCGGTCAGTTACCAAAGGCTGTGCTGGATGCTGTGGAGGCCGACTCGTACTGGTGCCTTACCAAATTACTTGACGGTATCCAAGACCATTATATTGTCGCACAACCTGGAATACAAAGGCAAGTTGCAGCGCTTAGAGATCTGACCGCTAGGATCGACGAAGGACTCGCGAAGCATCTTGAGAACGAAAACGTCGAGTTCATCCAATTCAGCTTTCGGTGGATGAACTGCCTTCTAATGAGGGAAATAAGCGTTCGAAACACAATTCGTATGTGGGACACATATCTAGTAAGCTGGCGCCGTCCGTCTTTCCTGGCCATTTCTAACCAGTAATCTAGGCCGAAGAGCAAGGTTTTTCGGAGTTCCACTTATATGTTTGCGCTGCATTCCTTGTCAAATGGTCCTCTAAGCTAGTGAAGATGGACTTTCAGGAGATCATGATGTTCTTGCAGGCCTTGCCAACGCGGGATTGGACGGAGAAAGACATCGAACTTCTACTCAGCGAGGCTTTTATATGGCAGAGTTTGTTCAAGAATTCCGCTGCTCATCTCCGAGGTGGTCCGAGTCGAGCTCCTGCGACCAATCTTCAATTGTAAGAAAATTCTCGAGGTAGTGGTTCACATGCCCTGTCTCACTCCATACCATGGCAATTAGCTGCCAAAAATGTCCATGACGACGAATACTGTTTGTCATGAAAGCAAGGAGTACGGCCATATGTTGCCAATATGGGGATAATAGCATTACGTAATGATTCTGAGCCACTCACCTCTCATGTATACATGGAAAGCCAGTACCTACGGGCGAAATAACTTGCTTGTTGAATGTTGGCATTGAATCGGAGTCGGCGTTAGGGAACGGAGTTGAAGGGCCGCATGATTACCTGCGCACCTCATATTCAGGACACTTCGACTGTTTGACTCGTTGCTTGGTTAACTATTCACATCGAGGACCTACATACACATACATGTATGCATAGAAGGCTAAGAAGCGCAAGATACAGTACTGTTTGCAGACTCGTGCTTTGCCAATAGAAACCAATGGTAGATTCGACTACTATTTCGCCACTGCCAATATTGCTATACGGCCTCCTTGGTAATCACGTAGGGACCCTTGATTTATTGAGGATACTGACAAAGTATTCCACCCTAAGGTTATGACATGAAGCCTTAGCTAAGTCTTCATTCCATCTCATACTGTGCCTATCTCTCACTAGAAAAACAGATGCACTATTAGTATCTGCACATGATAAAAACCTGGTGCTTCTCATCACTTTCGTTATATAATTTTACAATGTCCTATCTTCTTCTTTTTCTTCGAGTTTCCTGTTGCCTTTATATTCATAGTTATATTATAGCCCATTAGCGTCATATATCATTATATTCTCAACATCTATCTATCATCTACACATACCCAGCCTTCCTTATCCCTGGCATTTATTTCTCCGTAACATGAATGCTAAAAGCCGCCGTAAGATCCCTGTCAAGCTCGACAGTAACAACGTCCTTCGCGGCATCGACGTGCGCCTGGACAGTCTTACCCGCGACCTGGACCGAAGCGACGTTATTCCCACCGCCGTGCTTGCCCAGGCCCAGGAACGTGACCTTCGACAGACGCACGTGTTCCTTCCTGTACCCAAAGGTCCCAGAGATCGCGAGCAAGCCCTTGGCGTAATGGAATTTGATGTCCGACGTCTGGCCCCGCGGCTGCTGAATACTAACGCCGTCATCGACGTACAGCGACCCCGTCGCGGTCCCGTCGCGGCCGACGGCCACGATGAGCTCGAACGGCTTCGTGCGCAGCTCCGTCGTCGTCATGGCGGACTCAGCGCGCACGGGATAGACGATGCCGCCGCGCAGGAACAGCGGGATGTCAGTCCATCCTTGATCGCTCACCGTAATGGTCTTGCCCGCGCCCTCGACGCGCGCGTGCGTGTACCAGTCGTAGAAGGTGTCGTCGGGCAGGTAGACGTCGACGCTCGTCGCGTCTTCCTCTGTGACGGGCGCTACGAGGAGACCTGGTCCGAAGAAGTACTGCAGGTCTAGACTCGCGGTGTTCTTGTCGTGCGGGTACAGGAACACCATCGGGTTCACGGCGGGGGTGCCGTCGAGGCTCTGCTGGTGCATCGCTGTGTACAGGTAGTCTAGTAGTCTGTAGCGGATGCCGATGTTCTTGCGTCCTGATTCGGTCGTTGCGGGCCAGCGGTACAGTTCCTGTGGGATGTTGCCCAGCTCGTTGTGCACGCGGTAGAAGGTGGCGAAGGCGCCGAGCGCGGCCCAGCGGGCGCAGAGCTGCTCTGTTGTGTTGGAACCGAAACCGCAGACATCAGGGCCGACCACTGATTATACGAGTTAGTTATTGCCTTTAATGTAAATGTATCTTAAGATTAAAGGGTAATGAAGCGCAACGGAATGAATTTAATTCCAGAAATGGAATACTCACTGGGAACTTGGTACACCGATACAAAGGTCATCATGCTACGGACAGCAAGTCGGTACTTGTCCCAGGTAGAGAGGTTGTCGCCGAGCCAGTGGCCGACCTTCTTGCCGGCGCCGCTGAAGGTTGAGCGCGTGATGATCATGGGGCGTAAACCCGGACGACGAGCCAGCATGGCGTCGTACGACGTCTCGGACATCATGCTGCCGAAGAGATTGTGGACGTCGTACTCGGCAATGCCATTCTGGTGGACCACGTCCGTGTTGACTGTCTTGTTGGAGATGCCGCCCTCGGCCGCGTTCCAGCTGTCGAGGTATGCCGCTTTGTTGTGGATCGCATACTTGGGGTATAGCAAGTCGCGGCCCGGTAAGCCCTTCGCTTGACCCTTGGCTGGCGCCGCGGCGCGGGTCAGGTGGGCGAAGAAATCCGGAGGGGTGCTGTCACGAATCACTTCCAGGGCCCGGGTCTCAGTGCCGTTGCAGCCTTCAGGTTGGAATTCACAAGGGAATCCGGGGAGGGGTCTCGGTGGAGAGCGGACCGGGGGAGGGTCTGGGGTGAAATTCGCGCCGATCACATCGGGGTTGTCACAGGGAAAGTAGCAAGGGAAGTTGGAGGGCTCATTCAGATCGATCCAGAGGGCATCAATGTCGACGCCAGTGTCCTTGTCGAAGAACATACCGATCTCATTAGTCTTCAATATACGAGTCAGCACCATATACTCTTATATATAGACTCTTAAGGCGGGCGCTATGGTTTATCTTACCCAGAATTTCGAGATATTTGCGGCGAACCAGTCAGGAAAGGCGACAACGCCGGGCCAGACGACACCTTTCCACACAGAGCCGTTTTCACGCAGTAAGAAGATGTTGTCCTCGATACCGCGTTGAAGACTGCCTGGGAAATCTTGATAGGCGATGTCCGGGTCTACCATCATAACATAATGCTGGTCGTGAGAGTGAAGATACTGCAACATTAATGGTTAGTATGACATATCCTATGTAATGATTATATTGTTTGGAGGCTTGGTAGATTCAAGCTCTGTGGGAACTCTCACTTCATCCATGGCAATACAATTTCTTGAAAATAGCAAAAACACGTCATGGAGTACTTACGTCAACAAGGTCACGCATCATTCTAAGCGAGAATCGCTCAGGGTCCAAGCTGAAAGTCTATACAATGTTAGTGTTCGGCTCACCAACGTGTTTTTCTGCCTCAACAGATAACGCAGCCGTGTAATTACTCACTCTTCGTCGGTACATATAGTCGATATCAGTCCACATGGTCTCCAGAGGGATAGCAGCCTGGCTATAATTATAGACGACCTCAGCGACCTCGTAAGCATCCTGATAACCATATCGGCAATTGTGGAAGCCCAGACCCCAGTACGGCATCTCCGCAGGGAGAGTAACGATGTCAGCGTACTGCCGCGCGACATCGATCAAGGTGGGACCAGCGACGAAGTAGAAATCCAAGACACCGCCTAGGGTGTTGTACTCGAGGTACTGGCCGTCCTCGGCGGTGTTGTTGATCATGATATCCATGCCATTGGAGTTCAGGAAGAAAACACCATGGGCACCCGTGTCACGGAGCTCGTAGTACACCGGGTGGCTACCGTACAAGTTGGAACCTTCAGGCACGCTGTAAGCGTCCTGTGCCCACATTGTGCGAATGTAGTCAGTCGTGTTCAGCCTGAAGGGGTCCGAATGCTCTCCCAGTCCATATAGATTGGGATCCTCGGGCAACTTGGTTCTCAAGCGGAGGTATTGGGATTCGAACACCAAACTAGCAGCCGAGGTGTCAAACAAGACCTCGTTCGAGTCCGCGCGGGAGACGGTGAAGCTGAAGGGCTTCTTGACATAGTCGAACTTGAGAGCGGACTTGTGCTGGGTGCTACCACCGCTCTTAGGACGGGAGAAGAAGGATTCGGGCACCTGGTATGCGTCGTTCGCGGCATCTTGGATTTTGACGTGGAGTCTCGAGTCTTGTCGGCGTTAGCTAAGTGTCCATGAGTTGCATCTTGGGAGACGGCCTTACCAGTTTCATACGAGACCTCCAAGATCAGGTCTTCCAGATCGGTGCCGTATACATCACAGCCTTCGCCGGCAAGGGTCAATGCCGCGGTCAGACCAGAAGCAGTGGTCTTAACATGAGAAGCAGTGTAACCTGGGCATGCCGAGAGAGCATCGCCGGTAGGGTAGTCTCTTCCGGCAACGGCAGCAGCCGAAGCGGCGGCAGCCATAAACAAGAGGCTCGCCATTGTGTGCATACACGAACACTTCACTCTTGGCAAATGCGTGCTCCGTGTGTGTTCCACGTGGGAGGTGAAGGACTCATAGGCGGCGATGACCGCCCGACGAGCAGCCCGTACTTATATACGGAAAGACAGTGGCAATGGCGATGACAATTTGAATCCTTCGGCCACCGCTGCAGGCCTCATTTCCTCCGGTTACCACCCGGTCCCTGCCCGTGTGTATCCATGGTCTCGCATACTAAAATCCTTCGAGAGAACCCCGCATGGAGCTTGCTCATTGTTTTGGTTCCGATGCTATATGATGTAACTGGAAGAGGTGAGGCGCTTCTTGTACGACGTATCACAAACCAACGTGAGGGGGAGATCAGCTAACAACGCTCCTCTACCATGCTACTGAGCGAGCATTGGCTCATTCTCGTCAACTTCCCTTATCTTGACCAGCGAAGATGTTTATCATAGATGACGCCCTTGCAGCTAACAAGTGGTACGAGCGATGACCACAATTACAGTATCGTGCCGGCTCTATTGCGGTCTTTCCGCGGAGCCATTCTCCTTCCTTGTTGGCGTTGGCCTATGAGTCGACTTGAAGCTCAACCCGCTAGCTTGGTCCTGCTTGGTCGACACCGCGCGATCTGACGATGAGGAGAATCCTGGGGTTGCGAGATGGACTTTACCCTTTCCCGGATCGCCTCCCCCACAGCAGGGCTTGGCGCCCGCTCTGATTGACCCAGAGAAATTGCAATTGGGATTCAACAGGGTTTAGTCTGACAGGGGTTCGAGGGGGCACTGAGGAGAAGCTCTTCCCCGCATACACTAGACTACCTAGGAATCTCGAACCCGGATCTTGGTGTCTTTTCCAGCAGACTAGCAAGGTGCTTTTTTTTTTTTTTTTTTTATGATCACGAAGCAGATACGAAAACATCACTAATATCGAAGATTCCGTAGTACCCGTGATCGGCCATCGGCCTCGAGGCTCTCCGATTCAAGAAACATAGCGCGCGCGCAATTAAACCTTTTTTTTCCCTGGTTAGCCTTATCATATCTCTCTCTCGATCGGTGAGCTATCAATTCGGCCTTTTTTTTGTATTGCATATGGCTGTAGAGTTAGCAGAACTCCCTGTCACTTATTAAAGCCTGAGAATTGATTTCGTATGAGAACGGCCAGTCTTATATCAACTTAAACACTTTGGTCGATTCATCGGTTTATAGCAACAAGACCATACGTGAATAAACGACTGTTGACTGCATGGACGGGCGTATCAAAGATACAAGTAGTATCTTTGATGTGGCCGGAATGTGGCAGAAACTGGAGCTTTTGGTTAGCCGGATTACCGTACAGTACGATCTATGACTATAGATCGACATCCGATGACGAGCAGGTTGTTGTTGATCATCTAGATTGTCTGATGTGCAAAGAAAACACCACGTGGTATGACCCCACGCCGTTTAAGAAGCCCTTGTCAGTATACCTTCCAAGATATGATAAACTTTCGAGACTCTGTCTTCGAGACACTGTTCGAGAGAACTTGATGAGGAAGGATTACGGCCTGTATTGAGAGTATGACGTTCTACAAGCAATCATCCTAGGTAATTATGATAATGCTATGGACAACGAACTGGCTACTTACTTCATTACCACGCGAGCCCACGGAAGCTCTAACATGGAGGACTAACACTCGACGGTTCGAAGATGAGATAGGTAGCTTGCTGGGTATGTTTTTATCCACATACAAAATTAGACCGATTAGACCAAGTGCTTATTACTGGAATAAATTCAGCAGAATCCCGATTGAAGTCACGACGAGAAGAGAAAGACTCAAACCCGTTTCTTTGAATTTTCAAGCAGAGAGTATACATCTTCTCAGACAACAGCAGAACCTCAACACATCCCCTGAGTCCATCCACCGCTTTCTCTCCCCTCAGTTATCAGGCACCATGATACGATCAATATCCGGTCCATAAGTGCCATCCGTAGTGGTAATAACCACAGTATTCACCGCACCACTATTTAAATTAACATTCAACACGCTGCTCCCCGGTGTGCTCCCGTCCGTAGGCAAGAACGCAAGCTTCTGGCTCGCGCCATTAACAGTAACAGTAGCGAAGCGCTGCGAGCTATCGCCATTCAGATACTTGATCCTCACCGACGTCTTCGTCGCCGCCTGACTGCTCACCCCGTTAAACGTCACAGAACCCCCGGAACTACCCCCAATATACCCCACGCTGGTACTGCCACTGCACCCCGAGCACGACAGCGTGCGGGCGCCGTTGGCGATCGTCGCGCTCTCGGCTTCGGGCGTCGTCTCCCCCGGTCCCGCGGCCCAGGTCCCCGCGGACGCGTTCGGCGTCCAGTTGACGTAGTTCTTCATGCTCACGCTCGTCCCCGAGAAGGTGAGGGGCAGCCACACGTACGTGCTGCGCATCAGGTTGCTCGAGACCCAGCGGTCGCCCATGTAGATGGCGCCGTCGCCGAAGGGCAGGATGAAGTTCGTCTGCGAGGAGTACGTGTTCGAGCCCGTGTCCGCGAAGGTCTTCCATGCGGACCAGGGCCCCGAGAGGGATGTCGCGGTGCTGTAGACGTTGTCGTTCGGATCCCAGCCTGTGAGGTGCGAGCCGAACATGTAGTAAGTTCCCTGCCGCTTTAGGATTGCTGGCGCTTCGATCGAGTCGGACCAGAGGTATGTTGATTTTGATACGGAGAGGTAGTCGGAGCTGAGTTGGTCAATGCGGAGGCCGTTTGCGCGCTACATTGACATGTTTTGTCAGCCCACTCACTTTTTACAAGTCGGAGGAAGAATTTGGTGAAAAGGAGTTAGCATGAGAAACTCACATCCTCAGTCAACAAGTACGCGCTTCCATTGTCATCCTTAAAAAGCCCTATATCTCGACTCTGGAACCCCAGGGGCTGGAAACTTCCTTGGTACGTATACTTCCCACAGACAGAGCTGCCCGTCGCGACGCCAACCTTTGCCTCGCCGTAGCTACTACTATCAATATGCATGTAGAGCACGTATTTCCCGGTCGAATCGTTGTAGATGACCTTAGGCCGCTCAACGACGCGGTTCGGCCCTAAATCGCCGGAGCTCGTCTGGGAGAGCAGCGCGCCGACGTACGTCCACTGCACCAGGTCCGTCGACGAGTAGCAGTTGACGTTCTGGAACGCCGATCCGTTCGTCTTGTCCTCCCCGATCATGTAGTAGGTCGATCCGACCTTGATGATGCCTGCTCCATGGGCTTGGACGTGAGCGGCCGTGTTCGTCTGATTGGATAGATGTTAGTACCACGGTACTGCCACATATCGAAATGGCGCGTTGATAGGATTAGATGAAGTTCAGATCGAGGTTGTGTCAATACTCCTCAGATATAACATGGTTAAAGGTAAGAAGTACTAACCGCAGTCCATGTCGCGCCGGGAACGATCTGCAGAGTAGCACTCGCCGTGGTGGCTGCAAGCAGAAGCAAGCTCGCGCGTAAGGAGCCTATGTTGAAATACATTGCGAACAGCCTGCTTCTTTCACAGGTGTACAGAGTGCGATCAGCAGGCACTACAAGAAGCGTGCTGGAGATCCCATCGCGAACCCCGGGGTGCAAGGTGCATATTTAATATATCCCGCTCGACCATCGTCGGATACTCATCCACTCAGCGAGTGTAGATTGAAGGTCCATATCCATATAATATAACTACTATTATCCCATAAATACTACCTACCAGTGTGGATTCGTATTCTCCATCTCCATGTCGATGCGCTCCAATAGCCAGCGGCCGTCACACCCGTTTTACCCATCGGGAGAATACCACCGCATCTCTTATACCCCTTTGGATTTTTATCACTCGCAGCATATGATAGTACTGTACCTATGCAGACAGACTATCTCTTCCTGAGAACCAGAGTTGCGCAAATATAGATTGAGAATAATTATCACTGATTTCCATTATTCTAAGGTACGTCTTTCAAAGTCCGCAGATCCATCCATATGAGCCCGCAACGCTCGAATTGCTCAATCTCAAGTTCCAGTCTCCCATCCAAACGGGTGCCCCATTCGTGGAGAAACAAGAAAACAAGCTTCAACCAAAAACGATCACCGGCCGGAGCATTAACCGTACGAAGAAATCTCTACTACCGTGCGCTACCACCTGACATCCATTCATTCGTCAGACCTTTCTAAACCCTTTGCGCACAGCTTTACTACCGTGACAAGATGAAAATGAACAATCCAGCATGCTCAATTGGAACATCTTATTCTGGAATAAACAGCAACCTCCGCCTAACTTCGCCGCTACAGGTAAAACAGGTCAAGAACCAAACAGATAAACAAATATCATACAACACCAACATATCCCTATCGCTCAATGTAGATACCTCTGGAGCTGGAGGACAATCGGCCATAAAGGAATTGTAGCATATCCAAACCAGTCTCTAACTGACCTAAATGCATCCATGGAGCCACGGGGATGGACAAGAGATCTCCATGAGTAGACTCCACACCATTCAGACTAACGGGATCGTCGGAATCCTCTTTATGTTTAAAGCTACATACTTAGACCTAGCCAGAACAGTTACAAGTTTCTGCGGGATGCATAACCCACCTGCTCTGATACTATGAACAATAAGAACGTCATGGTCACTGGAACAAGCAGGCCCTCGACTGAAGTCAAAGCACAATTCATCACATAATTCCAGTGTGGTTGGCAGGTTTCTTTGCTCAGTTAGTGCATGACACCCCAAGATCTTGTCTTTTTTTGTATATTGTCACGGTATTCGAAGTTCCCCCTTCTGTTTATAAATAACAGCGAAGCTTGCAAGTCTGAGCTAACGAGGAGCTACTCTGCCAAGCGCCGATAATGTTGGTATCTAACTTGAAGGACATCATAATAGTGACCAGTCATGGTCGCATCGCTTCCCAGTATGATGATCAAATGGAAGCCCCCGATGACTGATTAAAATACCAAAAGACATAGGAGTCATTCCGCGTCCGTCATATCTACTAGAATCATGCATGTAGATAGCAATCCGTGGGTGAACTGCTGTGGTCTCTCCGGGCATGAGCGACTTATATACAGTGCTGATTAGATGCTGATGGCTAGCTTTCCTGACTGAATAGTTCTGGCTGGCTCATCTCTTGAGTGTTTCTTTGGTGTATACTCTCCTGGTCAGTCCACATCCATTTTTTCCACGATCGTACTCGCCGCAATGATGGTTCGTTCCTCTGGATCTCGCTTATTGCCGTCTGAATGATATTCTGTGTTGTGGTTGTTTTCCTTTTCAGCGTTATTACCGTTGCCGCTACATAGTCGATATTCTCCATCTTCTTTGCGTTCGATGATGCCTTCCTCCAAGGCCCACTTTGCCAGAAGACGATCGACACCGAGCCTATCTGCTTCTCCTTTCTCCATATGTCTACCAACGTGCTCTGTCCACTCATCCCAAGAGGTGGGCCCTTCAAATACGCTGGCACAATCAAGCTTGGGGCACGCCGAGCTTTGTGGCGGTCGTCTCCGAGTTACCAAACACGATTGTTGCATGTCCTTCACATGTGTCTCCCATTCCACCTGCAATTTACTATCGCCTTTAGTAAGGGCCTTCTTTATTGCAAAGGGAGCATGCATGCGCCGCAGATGCTGTGTGAAAAGATCTTTCCGGTTGAATTCATTTCCCTTTCCTTCGACCGACGATTGAGGGCACGATGAACACCTGTAATACTGCAAACAAAGATGTTGTGATGCAATGTGTCTCTTCCACTCATTTTTCGACCCGAACGTGCTGGGACATCCCGCAAACGAGAAGGCACATGGAAAAGGGCGAGTATGGGCTGCAGCAATATGCTTTCGCAGTGAAGAAGTATCCTTGAAGGGGGCATGACTGCAATGATTACATCGAGTCTCTTGTTTTGGAACTGGCTTCTGGATGGAACGACGTCCCGGCTTAGGCCGTGCTGATGGTGTCACTCCCTCGGGACGGAAGCGTGAGTCCTCTATGCTACCGACGGCATTTACATCATTTAGTGATCTTTCTTCCGTTTTCGAATCCGCGGCACGTATACTGGGAGACGGTTGAAGTCGTGCGGAAGAAGAGGTATCATCGCTGACATGGCGGACATGGCTGACATGGCTTAACGCCTTAAGCTGCTCCGCTGCTTCCTGCATCTCTGCTGAGTCTTCAACATCTTCCTTTCTTGAAACTGCCGTGCTTGGTGTTGTGTTGGGATAGGGTATGGCTGGAGTAGTTGCCGACTGAGACATGCTTGTCGGATCTACTCTCCCTAAACTGTCAGGTCGAACTGGAGTTTCCGGAAGCAAGTGTCGGTGAACAACAGGCGTCGTTGTTGCTACCTCCCGAGCTTCTAGTAGCATTCTGCCGTCCTCCATGTCCTTAGCCGACGCCTTATTCACTGATATGGACCCAACCAATCGTTTGTAGAGATGAGTCATGTTGTGCGAGTTAACATAACCCAGGAAACAACAGACCTTGTCATGCTGTACCACATTCCAGACAACAACAGGCATGGATATAAGGAGCATTGTGGGGGGTCCAAGGAACATCCCTTCAACCGCAATTTTAGAACCGATGGCAGGTGTATTGTGAAGCCAGTGATAAAATGACGACATGTCTGGACTGGCTTCGCCAACGAACGTGGTACAAACCAACACCCTTGGTTCGTCAAATGTCAGGTCCGCAACTGCGCTGGGATGAATGGCATTATCTTCTCTTGAGGCCCTCGAGCTTGCATCGGCTGTAGCCTTAGGTGAGTGCAATTGAGGCGGCGGAGCCGCAGTCGGTGTTAAGGGACAAAGGCTCAAGCTTTGACCTTTGCCCGAAGTGATGGCATATAGCAGAGGCAGCTTGTCGTGCATTGAGACGCTTTTACCAGCGATTCCGTTGGTCAGCCCCGGGCTCTGTAGAAGTTCATGCCGTCTTAATCGAGCAGCTTCCTGATATAAGTGCTCTGTTGTAAAGGGACGTCCCGTGCCCAAATGCAGAAATGCTTCAGTCAAATTGGCCGTGAAGGACCGAGCTCCCGGTTCGCGTGAGTAATGATCCGGAGTGCCAGCGGCTATGATTTGCTTCGTACTGCTCCCGTCTTTCACTGCTGGCTCTTGTACGACGCCGCTGTCCAACAGCAAGAGCATGTCGGACTGAGACTCTTCGAAAATGCATCGGAATCCACTCCATCTGAGCTTGAAAGCATCTCTCTTCGTATTGCTAGCAGCTGATTAGAGAAGCAGGGCAAACTGGCTGGCTGTTAACCTACCTTGCCCAATAAAGCTGCTTGTCCAAGCCAACATAGCTATGCCCCGCATAGTGAATGATCAAGAGGTGATCTGGGCCGGCGGGCTCGAGGAAGGAAGACATGCGCACGCCCAGCTTCATGCTAGCATTGGCTATTGCCGGTATAACCCATCGATCGGTACGGTAGCTGTATCGTTCGCGGAGTACTTGCTCGAGTGCAACAAGTTCTAGCTCGGCAGCAGGGTCGTCCTCCCACCGAAGCAGAAGCACCGATACCTTATTGTATGGGGATCTTTGGCTTTGGCGGTATATGAGCATTGCGGCATCCTGTAGATGCCTCGCAAAGGATTCAAATTCATGTCGTTCTGGAGGGGGCGGAGGTAGTTCTTGCGGCTGGTAATGTTGTGATGGCTGTGTTTGAAGCTGTTAGCGTCGAATGTCCAACATGTATGATTGCGCGCTCGCGTACCGTAGATTCGTGGGCGTAAGAGGCGGCGGAAGGAGGCGGCGGTTGAGGGATATGAGAGGGACTAGGCTGAGGCTCAACCTTGGGTGCCAGCCTTCTCTTCTTGGTGGCGGGCTGGTCCATCGAATCGTGGGAATGCAGCAGAAATCAAAAACTAGGTACCAGGAGACGAGGAGGGTGGACAGGAAGAAGAGAGGGTTGACACGAGTGGGAAATCTATGGGAGCACAGCGGCGACAAGACCATTTAGAGTCTATGCAGTCATTGGACAAGGCTAACGTGGCTAGGAGGAGGGGGATTGGCGAGGGCCAAAGAAAAAGAAAAAAGACGGAGTTGGAAAATCAGGCTGGGAAGAAAGGCTACGGGCAAGGCTGGATTCTGGATTCTGGCTTTCGGTGCCGGCGTCTGATGAGGCGGGCGGGTATCAAGGATGAGTGGGTGAGTGGGCGAGTGGGCGAGTGGACAAGTGGACAAGACCTGGTTTTTCTTCGTTCAATGTTGTTCTCTCCCCGTGGTTTCGGCGAAAATGGAAATGTCATCTGTACTGTGCTGCATGCCGCAGCAGCATACCTAGCAGACAGACAGGATGTAGGGTAGATAGAAGCAGGTGGCAGCGTTAAACGAGAGAGCGCATTTGGTAATTGGAGACGCGAAAGAGGGTGGCTTAGTTAGTCTAGGGACCGCAGTCCGTCCGCCCATCTGCCTACATTGGTAGCTCTGTGCCCAGGTGGACACCACCACTGTCGCAGTGAAGGTTACGCTTAGCTGGGCGGCAGTTTGGCATTGGCAGACGAGAGATAGATGGGTCCCTCGAGTCTTTTCGGGGTTGTCCCTTACCCCCTCTTGGCGCCCCCTTTGCTCGTTACTGTACCGTCAGGCTAGATAGGATAGGCTAGACTACCTGCCTCTCACTTAGCTTCTTAGCTTCGCATTGCGGTTGACGGGTACCCATTTCCAAGGCACTATCCATGTCAATTGTCACTGGGTGGGAGAGGTAGGCGTAGATAGGTAGGATATAGACACTTGGACTGGATACTGCTAGGCTACAGTAGGTAGGTATCTGCTTCGGCTTTTCATGAAACCGGGGGCACCGCTGGGCAATCATTAATGGTGGATGATGATGGATGATGGACAAGAGGGTGGGAGAGAGGTATCTAAGGTTAGCCAGGTAGGTCACCTACTCATCTGCATGTCCCGTACCGCATCGCAAGAACTTGGATGCGCTAAGGGTCGTCTAGCTGCTTTGCCCGTTAAGCGTCGTCGAGCGTTAAGCGAATTGGGTTTCGGACGAGTGAAATTTACAGCAGCAGTAGAGCGAGTAGCGGAGGAGGATGCGCGCGAGACGATCTCGGATGGGGGGCTGTGGGATGGGCAAGACTGGTCAAGACTGGCTAGTGGTTTAGGTACAGTACTGACTGGCCATGTCAGCCCTGTCCATTGGTCAGCAGCCCGCCTAGCCTCTACGTAGCCTAGCCCGCCCCGCTTTCAACAGCAGAAGGCGCACCCGCGCGCAGCATCCGAGCAGGCCAGACATCCACTACTGCGCACTGCATATGCGCCTACCTTAACCCCCTACCTTTACTTAAGCAGACCTACAGTAGGTAAGTACTAATCGTAGTGCCGAGGGCGAGCGTCGTGATGGTGGTGGACGGGCGCAGTCGATTGGCAGCAGTAGCGACAGCACTGACAGCCTTTTATTTCCTCCAGTACAAGGGGGGGCGCAGAGCCAATGACATGTCTCGCTCCCCGCCATACCACGCTCCCCACCTCCTGAGTCGACGTACAGTAGCTACGGGCCCCTCGACGTTGCTGCTACCCACGTAGCCGTGCAAGCCGTGCGTCTCGTGATTGGCCGGGTTGGGCTGACGGGGGCCTTCCAAATTATTCAGCCGGCGGCCGCAGATTGGCTCCTCTCGCTCCGTGCTGCTCCAGCCGTTGGTCTAGACTGTCCAGGCTGTTCCGTAACTTGCTCTGCAGACAATGACGCTGACCAGACGCTGGCCAGACAGGCTGCCGTGCCTACCATACAGTAAGAAGTGCCTGCCTACCTCGCTATCTACCTAGGTACACTATTTGCCTGCAAGTACCAATCAATGATCACGATGGAACCTGATAACCCTTGGTAAGTGACGGTATGTATTGCTTCTATCTTGCTTCTTATCTCTCTGCATATATCGATGTGATCAACTCAAATCAATCTTCCTCGACCCCTCCCCAACCCCCCAAGACTCACACACTCACGCTATAACTGTGCACCGCAAGCGCACAAACATCGAATGCCACCCTACCGCCTGTACCAACCTCACATTGCATCAACGCTGCCTTACACAAAGGCAAGGTAAGTGGTGCCGAGCTGCCTACCAGTACTACTCTAAGTAGAGGTACGTACGAAACATGCATGCAGGGCGCCCACCACGGCAAGACTGCCGACAAAAGCTGTCTACATAGTAGGAATCCAGCAATCCATCATCCATCGATCCATTCGGGTCTTGCCTCGCTGTTCTTGTTCTTATAATAGTCACCAGTGCTGTGCCGTTGTTGTCGCCAGAGAAGTGGTCAGAGACGATGGAGTAACTGTGGCCTTGACTGGCACACAGACCAGTCGCCATACACAACCACGAACTTACGTACCTACCTACCTAGTACCATGATCATGTAAGGGATGAATGCTTCATTGGTACCTGTGCACTCATTGGGTACAATTGCAGCAAGCTGTACCAGTTTACACTAAATGTTTCAGACAGATCTCATCCCCACTCCAACCGCTCATATTCAATGCGCCAACCCTGGTTCCTGAGGACGAGCGACTGTATGAGCTGTTTGAGACGAATCATATCAGTTACAGCTATATCGACCTCGAAAAAGCAATACTAGGTACACCGCACAGCCACTTCGTCTCTCCTAATAAAAACAATTCGCCTCACGAGGTGTGTCATCATATCATTATATAGAGGAATCCTTCGTAGCCAGGTGTTTGCTTGTTTAAATCAAACCACGTCCCACGTTTCTCGATAGGTGTTTTCCGTTCCTCTCGAGTCTCGGCGCGGTGCTGCCAATGCGTCTTTAGACCTGCCTTCGAGGGTTCTATCCTCGGATCGGCAATACTGCGCTCATGCTGCAGAGCAATGTGACGATTCTTCTGTGTCTCTCACGCCGGGGTGCCGATATATCTGATCGACGCCAGATAGTACTGCCCGGGTTGTTGTCTTCGACAATACTTGCGACCGTCTCCAATGGCTGATTGGCCCCCTAAGGAATAGAAAGAAGTAATTAATGAGCAGAGATGCGCAGAACGCAGCATATAACACTGGGTGACACTGTGTGAACGCAGTTCGCGTTAGTTAACTAAACATGAGTCAGCAAGGGAGGGGACCTCTTCATACCTTATTCGCTAGACTTACGCGGATGCAGAATTCAGCGCCCATTTTCAGAAAGTTCATAGTGCCGCTGCCTTGCTAGGCACACGGAGAGGGTAAAGTTCATGGAGATGTACCTTTACGTGGCTTAGGCCAGCAATCTTCACTGCGAGCCCAGTTATGTGTGCTCTGGAATCGCGAAAAGGTTTGAGGGCACGGGTTTGACCTCGGAGTGACGTGAAGCTCTGCGCCCTCATAATGGCCAAAATGAGAACGAACTTATCGGAATTCACGTACAGTCAGCATATGAGCGGCCACGAAGTGGTATACTCATACTGCGCGTATCTTTTCGGGTGAACCCCGAGTCCTCATTGAGATCGCATCGGTGCTGTAACGAATTCGAGTAATCCCAGCTGGGGGGAATCCAGCAAATAGTCAAGAGCTCAGTAATATGAAGAGCCATACTAGTAATACCCCGAAACGTATAGTAAGACGTTGACCGCTTATGTACTGTGAGATTGAAATTGAAACTGTCGTGGCTACATTAACTATGAACTCATACTAGATCTATGCTGGATTCAGCCATGAGGAGTTGTATAAGTAATAAAACTCCGCTAAAATATAAGGATGCTCAATTTGTAATAGAAGTCTTATAAAATGATGTGCGCGAGACCTAACTGTACGCTAGAAGTCAATATGATTACCATCATTCAATCATGCCCTCCGTCAGTTCAACTGGCTTGCCAGACCTTAGCAGTGTGAGAGACTCGAAGTTAGGCGTGTGGCACTACTTATGCTCGTTATTCTGCTCATAAACCACACACACCTCTTAGCTTAAGAGAGCGGATGGCATTTATTTCACTCGCTTTATATTTCAAGGATGAATTAGGGAAGTGAATAGTCCTGCTATGGGTTTATGCGACGTCCTTGTACATGAGATGCGCTAGATTCTACACTCCCACTTAGACTATCCGGAGTAATTATATGACAGCCCGTTCTCGGCTACATGCTATTTTTTCTCAGTGTACTCCGGTCCGATCTCAAGCTTTTGAAAAGGCCAAGATCCCGCATACCCATGCCTTCAGGTAACAATTTTTTATTTTATTTTTTTAAAAAGGAAGAAAAAAAAGAGCAACAAGCTCTTATCTCAGCTGCACGGTCTCAGACTACCCTTCGACAAATAGCTGCATTTACGAAAAGTGAAGGTCACAATCACGCTTGATTAAGGTTACTATGAGGTAGCCAGCCCTAGCTCCTGCTTCGCGACACAAAAGATCCGTGCCACAAAGATTCTCGGGACCGATCGAGGAATCGTTCCTTCTAACTTTTAGGTGGAACATAGACAATGGGCACCTTTAGGTTCTGAAGGGGCAAGGTGTGTTCACACACAAGCTTCAAGCTGTCTCTGGCGTGCCATATTTTCCACGCGGAGACCACATCTATCAAATACATTCTGCAAGCCTACGGGGTTCTATTGGCTATCAACTTCTTCATCGATAATCAAGTCTCATTACAGCATGGCTGAAGCCTCCTCCTCGAGTTCCCGACGTTCAAAAGGAGGCCAACCTCCTCCTCCTCAAAGCCTCTCGCCTATAGAAAAAGAACCTCTTCGAGATCAGGTTGAATGTCCCGATGGCCGTCGTCTATACAACGACGGCCATCCACTTGTAAGATACCATCTGAGTCAGCTTGCTCTTCTACAACAGTTGCGTCCGTCCAAAGACAACAGCCTCCTGTTAGCCTGGCTTCCTGGGACCCGCGCCTCTTTCCCATGAAGGGTGGTCATTGACTCTGATAATTTATAGTGGACCAGGGAGCACCTTTTATCCATCCAGAGACAGCTTGCTGCTAAGCCTGAATTCATTACTACCCATCCACTTATTGGCCCATCGATAGATTGGGTACAACCTCACTATGGCGACCCTAAAGTTGAATGGTCAGCAGTATTCTAAGCAAGATAATAATTTAAGCCCTATGAACATGCTAATGGATTCTCAACAGGCAGACTAGAGTGGAATTCGAAGGTTGGCGTTACCTCACACACCCCAAAACCGAACCCGCCGTTAAAGAGTCGCTCTCTTCTCTCGTCATTTGCGGAGAGAACATAACGATTAAAGAATTTGATGACTCCTTGCGTCAGGATACGGATGAGAACCTAGGAAAGTTTTTCGATGCAACTCAGGAGACCTGGGCGACAAGCAGGGCCCGCTACTTGATTGAGGAGTTGCTGTCCGGATATGAGCTTCCGCCGACCATCAACAAAATTGTGTGTTTCGGGCTTGGAAACGGCGTATGTCGCAGAGATTATGACGCCTGCTCTCAATATGCAGCTGCACTGACAATCCGGGCATATTTGGAAAATAGGTTGGGGCACGAAGTGCAACTTTTGACGCAAGACCCCGAATATACTCGTACTAGCAGGGACATTCTTGGGAATGCAGGTTTTAATATTGTCGGAATGAACGGCCTCGATAGATTCCTGGAAGTCGACGACAACTCATTGGTGCTTTCCATCTACCCCGGCGTATGTGTCAAAGAGATTCTGGCGGAACTTGCGAGACCTGCTATCATCATCGACCTGCCTTCTAATCCGGAGGACTTGAACTGGGCTGAAAAGTTCTATGCTGAATTCAAACAATACACACCTCAGGATGAGAACTTGGATTTGGAAACAGAACTGTATGATGCTTGATGGCTAAACATATCAAATATTATAACAAACTATGCTAACCCCCAACGATCAGGTCGATATTTCGCGATAAAGCTAACCCGGACACACCTCGAACGATAGCAATGTTCGAAGAGTATCATGACGCCGGCCGCTGGAGTCCAAGTGAGGAGGTCCCGCTCTGGACGACTGATATGGAAGTGTGGGTCAGGAAGAGAGGCAGCAAGCCCCTGAAAAACGAGATTCCCGACGTACTCCTCGAAGCCGACATCGAAGAGCATAGTAGTGACTCGAGTCTTGATGAGAACTCTAAGGGTAACTCGAAGAGTCTTTCGAAACAAGTCTTGAAAAGCATTGTGGGGATATCTTTGGGAGACGTTCAGATTGATTAATGACTAGCGGCTTATGGTGTGCATTTTTTTCCTTTCCTATTTGTATATATTCCCAAGCGATGGAATGGAGCGGTTCATTATGGAGAATCGGGCGAACCCTCAATGGAAAGGCAGGTCCCTACCTGAGAGGTGTTGGATAGCCCCATCCCATCTGAATTAGATCCAAAGGAAGTCTGGTCATTGATCATAGATTACAGCGGTAGACTTTATGGAGACTGAGGTTATTATACGTGTACAATCGCAAAACTTCGACTCTCGCGCCTCTTGACACTAAGCATGTATTATTCCGTTCAATGCTACCAAGTCTTAAGTTATTTGTAGAATGAGCTGAGATATCAATGCTTGAATCCGTACCGACGATTCTTCTTTTGTCTCTCATGTGTATTACCTGTGCGATCAGCATTCGTCCTTGGTTCGATATCACAAGTAATGGCCTACATATAGAATGTTGCATTGTTTAACGACGTTACGAATGAGGTCTCTATAGCTGAGCTATCAGGAATAAATGTGTTTTTAATCCAAAGATACGAATGCCGAATCAAATCAAGCTTAGGCAATTAATAATCCTTGTTGCTTTGACCTTCTTGACCTGTTGTCACTGGGAATACAATTGTTGCGACACAGTCACTTATTTCCGTAACTTGCCCGATTTACGCAGAAAATCAGGTATCTACGGACAGGTAGGCAAATTCCTGGTATTGCCCCCCGGGCCTTGTTGATATTGAAGCACTGCACGTCGGAAAAAGGGGCTGGGCTGGGCTGGCTTAGTCACCGACTGACTTAGTCAGCAGGGATCGGTAAGTTTACTAGAACGCGCACAAACAGCTGCGAAGATCTCATCATATAATTGAATTGGATCATGTTCCTTGCAATCCAGAGACTAATTGGCGTAGGCTGAGTCCGTTTCCAAATTTAGAGGCAAGAGCCTCCCGTGGGCGTGCACTTCTGAGTTCACTTCAATATGCATATCGATCAGTATCTGATTGCAGCAGATTTAACACTTTGAGATAAAGGATGACATAAGGTACATCAAATACGCCACGTTTTCCGATTGACTTCTATGCTCCTGCTACGTTGCCACCCATATTCATGGTACCATCCGCAGACCTGATCAAACCTATCTACCAGAATAAGAACCGAAGACATAACAACACAACCACCATTTGAAAACACCATCCGTAATACGAGGACAATCGAGTACAGATTTCAGTATATCCGGTTACGCAATGTCAGTTAATGTCTAGCGCCGTGTCATCAAGGTCTTTTCCTTATTCAACGCTGCTGTACTTTTGGTTGTGGGTGGCGATAGCTCTGCATTAGACGATAAGTATCAATCATGAACTATCGAATTTATGGTGTGGGACGGGCATTCACGTACCTGCCACTGGGGTCGGTCTGTTTAGACCATGTTGGCGTCCACCGCATTACTGTCGAGGCGCAGTGAGGGGGGAAATGCTCATCGAACATCATGCGGTACCAGTATCTGAATACAAAAGTCAGTAACTACCTCTTCAGGAGCTCCGCGGGATAAATAATCTGGGGTGTTTTCTAAGACTTACGCCTCTTTGGTATCAGGAATATCACTACCCCATTCGGGCTTGGGGTTCTTCATCATCTCATCGGTAACGTGGAGTTCGGCGTTATCCTTGAGGGCATCGATCCAGCCGTAACCGACGCCATCGGAGAACTGCTCCTTCTGTCTCCAGAGGATCTCGTCCGGCAGATACGGCTCAGCGTCAGGCTGATCCGAGATATCGAATGCTTTTCTGAGTATCCATTTCTCGATGCGCTCCTTGGTGATCATCTTCTCTTGTGGGTCGATGTTCATGCAGACTTCTAGGAACTAAATGACCGATAGTGAGTAAGAAATCGCCGTGTAGGTTGAAGATGATGGATTTGACTTACCTCCTTGTCGAGGAAAGGTACACGGGCCTCAAGACCCCATGCTGATGTGGACTTGTTGGCGCGGAGGCAATCGGCTAAGTGTAGGTTCTTGACTCTTCGGACGGTCTCCTCGTGGAAAGCCTTCTTGTCAGGCGCAGCATGGAAGTAGAGGTATCCTCCGAAGATCTCGTCACTTCCTTCACCGCTCAATACCATCTTGACACCCATAGCCTTGATTTTGCGCGATAGTAGGTACATGGGGGTGGAAGCTCGAATGGTTGTTACATCGTATGTCTCGAGGTGGTAAATGACATCGGAGAGAGCGTTGAGACCGTCGTCGATAGTAAATGTCATGACGTGATGCTTTGTACCCAGGAACTTGGCGACTTTGAGAGCAGCTTCGTTATCTGGTGATCCGGGCAAGCCGATAGAGAAGGAGTTGAGTTGCGGGAGGTATGTAACGGTCGATAGCTTGTTCTCGTCATCGATACCGACTAGACCCTCGCCTGTATCAGCATCCTCTACAACGTCCGTGTGGCCGTTGGCGGCCAAAGCGGCTTTCTTAAGTCTCATGGTCTCTCGCTGGGCGATGGACGCAACCAGACTCGAGTCTAATCCGCCAGACAGTAAGACACCATAAGGAACCTCAGCCATCAGTCGTTTCCTGACGGATTTCTCGAGAGTCTCGCGGACTAACTTCAAGTCGAGCGGCGTCTCGGGAATCCTCGAGTTTTCCCACCAGGTTGGCTGGAAATACCGAGTAGTTTCCTTCGTCAAGGTGTCGTAGACATGGCCAGGAGGGAACGAGCGAATTTTGTCGCAGACGCTATGTAGGCACTTCAGTTCGGAAGCGAAGTATGTTGTATCCGGCTCTTTCGAATGCCATCCCTGATAAAAGGTAGTGATGCCGATGGGATCACGGGCCGCAATTGTTCGGTCGAGGTTCTTGTCATAGAGCACGAAAGAGAACATGCCGTCGAGGTATTTGGGCGCATCGAGGCCATACTCGAGATACTAGTGAACAAGTAAGCAATTGTAAAATTTCCACACTGCCTAATAAATGAGATGTCTTGGGTGGCCCTTACTAAGGGAATGATAACCTCGCAGTCGGAGGTGGTCTTGAAGTGGTATGGCTTCTTCAGTGTTTTCCTGATCAGCCTGTGGTTGTAGATCTCGCCATTGACAGCCAGGACGATGCTCTCGTCCTCATTGGTAAGCGGCTGAGCGCCAGACTCTGTGATTCCTATTAGTATCATCAACTTGCAGGACATAGATGATGCTCGCATGCATTATCTGTTAGTCCCTCTGTCTTATCTTGTCTGTACCTACCCACGCCGACGATGCTCAATCTCTCGTGGCAGAGAACTATGCCCAGGTCAGTGACTAAACAAACCTCTACATTTTCCCGCCGAATGGACTCACTTGTGTTTTTGGAAATGACACTTCCGCCTAGTAGAGCGCATGTTAACGGGATATTCCGTGGGGCAGCCCGGCGCAGTTTGCGACTCACTCCAATCGGGGCCTCTGTGTCGAACTCTGCGCGCGACAAGTCAATTGATGGTCTACGGACGGAATCAAGCCGCACTCACTGTCTCGCAAGTTTGAGAGCCGTCGGCTTGAACTTTTGCACGTCGGGATGACTGCGCGCGTGCCCATGTTAGTCCCATGTTAGTCACCTATATCGTGTCGCATGCATGCGATAATGCAGTGCGGGGCTCATAATTTCGCTGTATCGTGTTCGCTGGCTTGTGAATGCACCCCTTCCATATGCTAAAGCATAATATGGAACAAGTGCTTCACAAGGTAGCCAACGGTGAAAAAGAATTGCAGAAAAGGGGAGCGGTACTGACCAGTGGCAAGCAAATATACCACACATCTTGCTTTGTCTTGTATTCTCTCTGGTTGAACTTTGCTGAAGAAATACCCAATTGATTGAGATAGAGATGCAGAGGGTACTTGGCGACCTTGCTGAAAGAGTACCGGACAACTGAGTTCTAGTGAAGCTCGAGATTGGGAATAGAACAGGAGAGGGGGAAAAAAAGACAGATCTTGTAAATAGAGTTGACTATTATTATTCACTATCCAATCTAGTGTACTTGAGCTAAACAATCAGTTATTTATGACTGCAATTCTGTATCGAAGATAACGGTGGATTGCCGATTTCGGCGCAAGTGTGACTTGACAATCCCAGTGCCGCGGAACCTGAGTCGCCTTAGGAGTTTATCTACCTAAGGTATTTAGATAATGCCTACATAGGCACATTATAAAACTTACATCCAGATAAGAGAATTCTCCCATTAGTAGCCGCGTTTTCTCTACTAGAACGTGACCAAATGCTAAAAAAATTCTACGATGTAAGCTCACATGCCCACGCCCTAAGTCACGTTGCGTTGCTTGGCGCGTTTGCTACGTGGGATGCGATGCGCGCTGCCGTGGCAAACCTGGTAATGGGTAATGGCTCCTCAAGTTGACTGTAGCAGAATGCAACCCTGCTTAAAAGACGTCTGGATGCCTGCCTTTACAGACGACAGATTACTGGATGTCGCGTGTTGCACCCACGCCGGAACACCCACGAGTTGTTGGCACATCCATTGGTATGGCGAGGGGTAGACCGTTCGTGCAGATCAAGTACAGCAAAGGAATCGTAGCATTCGTAAATCAGCTGCCTAATAGGTAGGCAGTGAGGCCTGGTGGCGTAAGTCTCTGGGATCATCTGTCATCCCGCGAAAACGTATCACTTGTCTATCCTCCCGCGCGTCTTATTCTACCACATTTTTCGTAGCGACATCACCGGTAGACGCTAGACCAAACCTTGCAAAGTAACGCCGTATTGTGGTATCCTTGAGAACCGAACTCCATGCCCAAAGCCCACGAGCGCAGTGCTCGCAACTCCCCGAAGACACCCCCGCGCCCCCCGCACACCCGTGCTAACATCACGCTGTCTCTCAAGTGGCGGGGTTCTGTCGGACTTCACGTCTCACTCGCTTCTCGTACTCGGCGCGGTCTTTCTTGAATAGGTTGTAGGCCTCTGCTTGCGCAGGCGACTCGGGGTTTGGGTTGTCGAGAAGGTCCTGCACACCCAAGGCGATCTGCTTGATGGTGATGGCAGGTCTCCAGCCCTCATCTTCGTTCAGAATCGAGAGACACACGGTTCCGGAAGGGTAGACGTTGGGGTGGAACAGCGGTGGCGTGAATTTGCCTGTGGGGAGAAATTCACGTTAGATACGTGATTGACGGTGAAGCAATTAGGGGAGAGTAGATGGATACTCACACTTCGGTGGCTTCGTAGGGTACTCTGCGGATGGGCCGGCTAGGTCAGCGACACGAACAGCAGCAATCGGTTAAGTGTGGTGGTGTGCAGTCTTTATGGCGTACCGTCCGGGAAAATCATGGTCATCTTAAACAGACCGCCCTCCCAGATCGTCTTCTCTTTGCCGGGGATACCGCACTCCCAGGTCTTGAGATCTAGCACACCTTGGGCATTCTTGACGGGTCGCGCCCAGAAGCCGAAAGGATGATCCTTTCGCCAGTGCTTCCTGTGGTTGTTACGTCAGTCAGTGAGTCGTCGGACCAGGTTGATGGGCCGGTCATGGGTGGTGTGGGTATCGGCTCCAGGGGGCCGCGACGTCTCACGAACCTTTCTTCACCCAGACGAAGGGTGCAAAGCGACATTTTGGAAGACCTCTGAGGAATGTGAAGGTTATGGTTGCTTGTACCATGCGATTTGTCAAGTTAGTGCGGGTAGCTTCAATCTTGGTCCAAGAGACACGGAAGATCTATGCGTAGGTCCTGTAAGGCTGCAGGCTTGTGCAAGGTGTACCGCTACTAGTTAGAGGAAAGTAAATTGGGCTAGATCGGGTGCAAATAGCAACAACACAGTCCACGGCTTCAGATTGAAAGTTGGTTGGCCCCAATAGATAGGCTTCCTAGGTAGTGGGGTAGATACCTACATACCGGTGGGTAAGGTACCTATAGTGTTGTTGAACTGCCAGCAGATCTGCGGAAGAAAACAAAGGAACTTGAAGAGCTAGTGTTTGCTGCTTCTGCTGGCCTTTTAGCAGACAAAATCCCTTATCCCCTTGCAGCACGATGAGGCAACATATCTGCACACATTATGCGCAGTAACTACTAAGGTACGTATGTACCTACCCGTTCGAGATTATTCGACCGGCCTCTGACAGATCTGTGGTAGAGATACCTAGGTACTTGCATTACTGAGGTTATAGAGCCTGCGGGGGATCTCTGTTCCACTTATTGAGAAGAGAAGTGGAATCAGACCCCTCTAAATGGCCCGAGAGGGTAGGCGGTAGAATGTCCTTATACTTAATTGGGCAAGAAGGCCCACCGCGGGGTTAAACGTAGGAGAGTTGCTTTGAATAAAGTACTAGTACCTACGAACTCCTTGTTCACGAGCATTTCTAAACATCTGAAGTTCCCCAGGGTAGTCTAAATACCCACTGCCAAGATCCAACGTCTCGGCACCTGTATGTCGCTTTGCGCTTCTCTTGACATCCATCTTGAGGCCAATAACTTTCATCCCTCACCGAAATACAGTTTCACCCATTCATATTTGGGATCTTCTCTTATACCTGTTCTCATAATATCATAGGCAGAGTTAGGTACAGAGTCTGTACGGCGTCTCTTTATAGAAGAACTTGTCGCACAGGGATCTCTAGGACTCGCTATCTATTGACCCTAGTCGCTATTCCAACTGCCTTACCAGCTGCACTACAAGGATCGCCTACTTGAGAATCGACTTGAGAAGTCAATTGCGATGGACGCAGACAAAGCCGGCATAGCTGGCGACCACTCTAAGCAGACCGAGGCGTCTAGCGCAGAACCCAAGAACGTCAGCGATGTGAACGATGTCGGTGATGCGCCCGACCCGGATGAGGATGATCTGGATGATCTAGATGATATGCTCGACGAGTTTTCTACGGTAAAGTTGAGTTCCAAGACGGACGTCCCGAAAGCAACTACTGCCGCTTCAGCTGCTTCTGCTTCCGCCGGTCCGGCCACTGGTGATGGAGCCTTAGACACAGAAGACTCCATACCAGACATAGATGGTTTCTCCGAAGAAGACTTTCAGAAGCAGCTGCAAGCGGGGATGGCGGAACTAATGGGCGACCTAGAAGGCTCGGCAAGTCGTACTCCGGCTAAGCCGTAGATCCTCTTGCTAACTGGAAAATAGCCAGATATGCAAGCCCAGTTCGAAAATATATTTAAGGGGCTTGGGGCTAGCGCAACAACAGACTCAAGCCAAGAATCTGGTTCGATACCGAAAACAGCTGAGGGAATGGCGGCGGAGCTCAGTCAAGATGCTTCTTTTCAAGAGACTATAAGGCGGACGATGGAGAGGATGCAGGCATCAGGCGACCAAGCCACAGCTGCTGCGACTGCTGAAGGGTCTGAAGATGACTTTATCGCCGAGATGATGAAGGCTATGAAAGATATGCCTGGTGGTGATGGCGGCGAGGAAGACTTTTCTAAGCTGTTGATGGGTATGATGGAACAGCTCACTAATAAGGAAATTCTATATGAACCAATGAAAGAGTTGAATGAGAAGTTTCCAGGGTGGATGGAGAAGAACAAGGACACGTTAGCGAAAGACGACCTAAAGCGATACCAGGAACAACAAGTTCTTGTGGGTGAAATGGTCGCCAAGTTTGGGGAGTCGACATACTCTGACTCAAATGCGGCGGATCGTGAATATATTGTGGACAGAATGCAAAAAGTGAGTGGCTTCACGATCAATTGATAACGAGCTACTAACCGTGCATCTAGATGCAAGCGGCCGGATCGCCACCCCATGATTTAGTTGGCGACATGCCTTCAGCTAAGGAAGTCCTCGATGCCCCAGAAGAGTCCTGCGCGCCGCAATGAGGTAATGTTATTACGGATCTCGGGCGAGGTGGTTTATACATTTATACCAGCGGCTTTCACAAACACCGCTCAGCCATGTACGGTATATACACGGGTGATGTGACCTAACCCCAGACTATAGAATCCACAAGTCCTCCAACGCCAAATGTTACCTGTATCCGCCAACTCCAAGACAATAATGGGAACAAACCCGCCCAAACACAAAACTTGTACAAGCAGGTATTCATTTATGACAAATCCATCTGACCCGATGATATAAATCCATCATCCTCATCTTTCTGCTGGGACAGCATGTCCATAAACAACGCATCGTAGTCTTCGTCATCTGATAACGATGGTGTATTAGGTCGCCTTGGCACCTGTGGAGAACTGCTATCGAGTAATGACAGCATTGCATCTAGCTCGGCTTCCTCTTCTTGAGCAATGGCATCAACCATCATGTCGTCAGTCTCCTCTCGCCATTCGTATGGAGTCTGAGGTATATCCTCAAGTTCATGTTCGAACACAAATCCGTCTATATCAGCTTCCTTTTCTTGCCTCCTTTGCTTATTTAGAATGTGCCACTCAAGCTTCAGTGCCTATGAGACGTGTTAACTGGAGGTTTCTGGAGCATGTGCGCTGCCATGCTTAAGCACTTACTTCCTGATCACCTCCTCTTTGCTCCCATTTCCTGTCATCTGACCGTTTCCGTACATTCTTCAAGAAGAGTGTCCTTCTACTCTCTTGCGCTTTCTCGCGACTCAGTCGCAGTGGGTTTGGCTTGACGCTGCGAGATGCATACTTGAAGTTGCACGAAGGCCCTCGTATGGGCGACGACTGAGTGTCGCGACGGGGAAGAGTGTTTGGATCGCGCGGTGAGAGTGGTGAAGAACCTTGTGACGGGCGTAAAGGGAAAGAAGAAAGCGGCGAAGGCATTGATGGCCTATGTGGCGAAGAGAAATCGAGATTGAATATTGGTGCCGGCATTGCAGCTAACATGTCGTCTCTAGTGTTGACTGCTGATTTATGTGCAGTAGACTGGTTGTTCAGTAGTGAATGTTGCACGATGAGCGTCGTGGTCGATTATGTTTTCTGTTGTTGAAGCTGAGCAGTAGATAGTTGCGGGTAGGGTGGGCAGGCCGCGGCCATTGTATTTATTATATTGAAGTAGAGCCAGCGCGTTGTGACGCGATTACACATATAAATGCACTAAAGCGGGCTTTGGGACGCGTAAAGAGATTGCCCCACCACTTAACGTCATGGTCCAATCATAAGCTCCATCCCCCCCCCCAGATCCTTGTCCAGGGCGTACCTACCGAGGGTACGAACCTTACCAGGCACGCTTCAGGTCGGCATTAGTCCGATCCTTGCCGACGAGAGATAAAAAATGTTAGACTGACGTTAGACTAAACATTGCCTCAACAGATTCAATTCAATCTTCAACGACCCATCGCATGATCCACTATTCACCCGCCCAAAACGCCCCTGGATCCCTACAAGTGTGAACGTCGATGGCAAAGACTTAAATATGTCTCAGCCAGTTTAATCTTGCTTAACACAACCACTGCTTGTTCCTAGAAATCCCCTCGTACGTGCCAATTGGCTTCGATCCAATGTGCTGTCCTCTGCTACCAATATGAAGCCGGTCTCTTTCGCCTCCCTTAGCCGCCTTGCTAGCAACACACCTTGGACGTGCATCAACTGTCGCACGCAGCTTATTCGGCACGGTAGACTCCAACGACCATCTTCTCGGTCATATTCATATTCCACAGGCTCGTCAGGCTCTTACAGACGTGGGCCGAGAATAAGAGCAAGGGCCGTTGTCTTAGCAGCTACTGCAACCGGTGCTGGGAGTGCTGGGGTACTCGCCTTTACGGACGACATCAAGTATGGGTACGAAGTGACTGAGCGTACAGGAAGAGTGGCAGCAACTTTGGCCCTATGCATTAACGAGTAAGTCTTGTATTCGCGCAATTAGTAGATGAAGGTGGGGGCTGATGCATCCTCTTACCCAGCTATCGAACGTCTTTAAACCAACGAGAGAAACTCGATGATGCCGACGAGCAGGATACGATATTAAAACAATGTCACAAGCGGTGTGCCGAGCGGACGTTGAAAGTATTGGAGAAGAATGGCGGGATATTTATTAAGCTAGGACAACACTTGGTACAGAACTGTGATATGCCGACGAGAGGGCAAATGCTGACAGTGTGAACAGAGTGCTATGACATATCTCCTTCCATATGAATGGACCAGCACCTTCATACCATTACAGGACAAGTGTCCCGTGTCCTCGTACGAATCGATCGAAGAGATGTTTAGGCAAGATACCGGCGAAGAGCTCCAAGATTATTTTTCCGACTTTGCGCACGAGCCGATAGGAGCAGCTTCACTTGCTCAAGTCCATCTGGCTACTGTGAAGGAGTCGGGACAGCGAGTCGCCGTCAAAGTTCAGCATCCTGGCTTAGCGCAATGGGCACCCCTCGATATGGCTTTGACTAAATTCACCTTTTCCATGCTCAAACGATTTTTTCCTGAATATGACCTAGAGTGGTTATCATCTGAGATGGAAGCTTCGCTGCCACAGGAACTGGATTTCCAACTGGAAGCAGCCAATGCGATTCGTACGAAACAACACTTTCAGAGATTACCGGAGCTTCCCTTGGTCATACCCGATATTCTCTGGGCGAAGAAGAGGATTCTCGTCATGGCAAATGAATCTGGCAGACGTTTAGACGATCTCGAGTATCTGGATTCGAATGGAATCGATCGTGATGAAGTCTCGGCTACTTTGGCGCATATTTTCAACGAGATGATATTCGGGAAGAACGCCCCTTTACATTGCGATCCACACGGAGGAAACATCGCGATTCGAAAAACTTTACATAGAGGAGGAGGGAAGAACTTCGAGATCATTCTATACGACCACGGACTGTACCGGGACATACCAGAGAACCTTCAACACTCGTATGCCAAAATGTGGCTGGCAATTATTAACGGAGATATGGATGCAATGAAGCAGCACGCTCATGATGTAGCGGGCATTACCGAGGAGCAGTTTCCCTTATTCGCAAGCGCCATCACCGGTCGAGACTATACGGTGGTCAGTTCATCAATCATGAAGTCACGGTCTGAAGAGGAGAAGAAGACCATGGGCGATGCCCTGCAGGAGGGTCTGCTATCGGATCTTGTGACATTGCTTGGTCAAGTCCCTCGCATCATCTTGCTTATCCTCAAGACGAACGACTTGACGCGGAGTCTCGACGAAAGCCTGCATACGCGCCAAGGCCCTATGCGTACCTTCCTCATTCTCGCGCATTATTGCGCACGCACGGTACTGCGCGAACAAGTTGACGAGATCAGGCAGCGCCCGGGCAGTCTGCTGTCCCCCGGAAATGCGCTCAGATTTGTCGCTGCCTGGGTGGGGTATCTACGCATTGAGCTGAAGCTCGAGTTTTTCGAGCTCTGGCTTAGCATTAGGAGAATCGCTGGGTTCAGCACGGAATATACTACTGGCGCGTCTATATTATAATGGCTATAAGGGCCGGTCTGCCATCTTCGTATGGTCCCGCGTGCGCCTTCGACTTCGGCGGTGGGATGTGAGGGGTGAATTGACCCCTGAGCGCTTAGATCTTCGATAAGGACGGAGATGAGATGTACATACGGAGGTTCTGGCCAAAATTAAGTGGCATGCTCAACGTCCATATAACGTGTCAATAAATGAGCTCTTATACGGTGTAGGTACTAGTCTAACCCGAATAGTTAATACTTGACAGCCGTTTTACAGCTGGCTAGATAATGTCTCGGGCCGTATCTGACTTACGTAGCTCAAATTCTCGTTGGATCGGGCCGTTTGCAGTTGTTGCCGTCTTCTCATGCTTATTTCCTAATGAGGATATTCTGCCAGTGTTTCTTAGTCGCTCGTACTGTGGCTCTACTTCGAGCATGCCACTTAATTTTGGCCAAAACCTCCGTACCAATATTATATATAGAGGCTACGGCGCTTACCCATAGACAGGGGAGGCGAGCAATCCCTCGTGTAATTGCGATGGATATATATTTTATGAATAGACGCTAAGTAATTTATGCATGAGAAGTTATAACTTGAAGCGACAACCTACAGAACTCAACGCCTAGCAACACAGCACTTCGGATTTCTGGATTTCGAGTTAGGATATTCTCTCAGAATTCCCCTGCGGGTGTCTATTCAGTGGATTGGAACTGTAAATTCCTCCTTGCAAACTATGATGAAAGAGCTGTGCTACATAATCAGACGAGGATCCCAAATTGGTTTCGTAAGTGGTATCTGTGCGCTTGGATCTTGAGGCGCATTGTCCAGACGCCCAGAACGTCTAGGCCACGTTACACCAAGGTCAACGAACGCCTGAGATGTGAACATGGATACCTGGGCTGACTTACGCAACCAAGCAAACAAGCGAGCTAAATTATGAGGCTTAGCAAGCATATAGGGTAAATACGCCCTGCATCTAGGTAGGTTAAGTACCTAGACAGGTTATGTTGAGTGAGTAGGTATGGTTTCTCATATAGAGTGAGTCCCCACCTAGTGAACCACCCGGGGAAGTGAACCACCTTTCCCACCAAAAACTACCAACTTTAACAGCTTATAATTAAGTTAATAAAATAAATAAAATTTTTAAAGCGATAGTTAAAAAGATTTAAAGCTGAAATAATATATAAAAAAATCGATAAACCTTCCGGGCGCGTTTAATAGGGTCAAAAAAAAAGAATTATAACACTTTGTTATATAAAATGTTAATATTTTTATTAATATAAATAAAAATTATTAAAAATTAACGAAACGCCATATATAGCTGTAAATAAAATATATTATAAAAAAAATAAAAAGAATCTAATGCTATAATAAGATTATTTTTCCGATTCTTTCTAGTTGAGAAATTATTAAATAAAAAACATATATTAAAGAATTTTAATAATAAAAGTGTTACGAACCAACAGGAGGGTGGCCAACTCAATGGGCCAAGCGCAGGAAAAGAATGAGGCGCTGGGCCAGAGGAGGGGAAAAGAGGTCCCAACTGGGACAGGTCACGTGATGGATCACTGGATCACGGTAGTGAGCCAGTGAGTTTTGGATCATTGGATCACGGTGGTGAGCCAGTGAGCCCTGGATCACCAAGAGGAGGGAGTGAGCCTTGGATCTATTACATTTCCTATGTCTATATAATGATCATGATTTCCTGTATCTAGTCACTCGTTTATTCTAGCTCTCTAGCTATCAATCTCACACTCTTATTTCACTTCATACTTTGAACACCTAAGAGCGACTACTATTCTATTGCGACTAGACTAGTGGTGGGAGTACCAGTAAAACCTCCCTTACGGACCACCTGCTGTTAGTCTTATTGTTACCTGCAAATCAAGAACCCCAGCGTACGTCTTATATGTCTTTCGATATATAAGAGGTCCGTAACATAATTATCTAAATTTTATAATATAATTTATTATATTTTTAATTTATTTTAAATAATTTCTTAATATTAATTAAAATTATTTAAATAATTTCTTTATTAAGAATTAAAAAATTATTATTATTTTTAATAGTTTCTTTAATTATTAATTTATATTATTTTAAATAAAATTTTATTTATAATAATTAATTAATTATAATTAAAATTTATTATTTAAATATATTAATATTTATAATTTATTAAAATATTTATATTTTATTATTTTATTAAATATTTTTATAATATTTTTTAATAAATCTATTTTATAAATTAATTATTATTTAATTTTTTATATTAATATTTATATTATATTAAACTTTATTAATTAAAAAATTACTAAAATATTATAAATTTTTTATATATTAAAAACTATATAAAATATATATTAAAATTTTTAATTTATAAATAATAATAAAATTAATAATAAATAATTTATAAAAAAAATTTATTAATATTTTTATTATTAATTTAATTATAATAAAATAATAATTATTTATATATAAAATAAAAAATAAAATTAATAATTAAAAAATTAAATTAAATAAATAATTAAATAAAAAAAAAATTATAAAATTTATATAAATATAAAAAATATAAATAAAATAAAATTTATTTTTTAATAATTTAAAGTTTATTAGCTTATTATTATAATCTAGTGATCTAGGGCTCACTAGCTCACTTTTACGATCACGTGACCTGTGCCAATCGTGGCTCTCCTTCTCTATATCTGGCCTAGTATCTCCTCCCTTCCACGCCTGGCCCGTCGAACTGGCCACCCCTTCCGTTGGTTCGTAACATATATACGCGATATTTCTAGTCTACTGTATCCAGTCTAGCGTCTTTGTCCCAGTAGTGCCTAGCTATCTAACCTGAGGCTCAACAGTAGTGTGTAAGTAGATAGTGTATGCTGTACGCATGTCATAGGTTGAGTCATTGGTCCCTGATTCATACAGGCAAGCAGGCAGGCGATGGTGAGTTTAAGGTCTCGGGAATCTAGAGAGTCATGAGACTACCTACCTGTTCCTGAGTAGTGCGGGTAGATGTAATTTAATCATTGCGTGGACGAAGTAGTCGGGCCTAGTCAGGCACAACAACCAACACCAATCCAAAATCTATACCCCTAGAAAGACGGTACGTTACCTACTTATCCTTTCTTTTCCAACGACAAGGTATCACGAATGTGGGGAAGACGCGATGCGTAGGTAGATTGGAAGTGTGATTCATTTCTCGACTTTAATATACTAGTACGCATAACAGGGAGCTCTAATGTGGTCATATACACGATTACGTGATCGTAGCGCGTTTGCGTCATCGTTGGAGAGGATTGCGCAAGAAGAACAAAAGCTCATGATCCACCTCATTCCATGCTTTCAAATCCAGGTTGTTCTTTAAGCCCAAATGTGTTAAAATAGGAAAATGGGCTAATATTTGCGAATCAGATAAACCCTCCATCGCAGACGGATGATTCATAACTCATGTTATAGGTGGGTGGTGGGCAGTAAGTAGGTAGTAAATGCACACTACCCCGTCTGTTGCTCTCGTTTCTTTTGTTTAAATCCCCTGTACTGCCTCTGCGAATCGAAAAAAAGGAAAATCATGAAAAAGTAAAATGTCAATTATGTTATGCTTGCTTCAAGGGGGTATTTCCATTCCGTATTTAACGCCGGTGCCGATCCCAGTTCCAGTCCCTGGGGATATACGTGTAGATGTATGTTGTGCATGTGGATGTGTGTTTGTGTTGTGTGTGTATGTGGCGTGTAAGTGGATAGCTATTGTGTAGGTGGATTGATTGATATGTTGTCGCAGTATGGTTTCGTGCCATTTTAACGACTACCCCAGCTCCAGCTAGAGCCCGACGGTGACCGTGGCATCGGAGCACTCGGCGTCGACGATGAGTCACTGCGGTCGCTGTCTACTGAGGTGCGCTTGGCGGGAGATGGCGAACGGCGGCTTATTGCGGCTGTCCACGACGACGTTGTTGCTTGCGAGTTGGGGTTTGGCTCGGGTGATGTCTGACGGTTCTGGTATGACTTGTAGATTTGCTTGCACAGGTGGGCAGACATAGTGTATGTGGGTGACATTGTGTTTGTTTGTCTGTTTGTTTGCTCGTTTCGTCGGGTTATAAGTGGTTGTTAGATGTTCAAGTAAGTATCTGAAGTAGGTGTTTCAGGATCGTCAATGCCTCAAGCGCTATCTCGGGAAAAGTGAGATTTTCTGAAATAGGAAGAGAATATCCAGGTTTCGGCAGGGTCGCAATATTTATATTATGGAACGGAATTTACACCACACCAGCCCAGAGCTGCTACATACCTAGGTAATTATTTGCCCGAAATAGAAGCTTGGTCAGAGGGCGTTCGGGAAAGTGGGCAGGCAGACAAGCAGGTACGGACGGCCCATCCCACACTAACGAACCTACAGTAAAGCGCGGCGATACAGGGGAGATTCAGGGGTCGTGATGGTATGTAGCGGCGGCTGTTATCCACTACCACCTTGCTGAAAGGGTAACTGGTAGGGCCATCCCACCAATCAGGGCCGCCTGAAATACCATTACGCAGCAGGTGATGGCCGCCTGACAGCCCCATTTGTGGGCTGATCCGGTTTCCCATCATACGAGGCCTGGAGCCGAATGGGAAGACCTGGAAGAGTCGAGTCCGACAAGCTCTTTTCTTGCTCTCACGGGCTTTTAAGTCCTATTTCTCAGCAGCGATATGTAAGCCCTGACACCTGCCCCGATGACACCTTTAGACCGTCCGACTAAGATCCCCAATATTTTTTCTTGGAGACGATGAGGAGAGGAACCCCGGCAACCTGCCCAGGTCAAGCCAGGTTGCTGATCACTCAGCCGGTCGGTTCCACAACACACACCACCTCTGGGCGCATTCGAATGTCGACGCCAACGCATCCTCTGTCGTGATGCTCGTAAGCGAATGCACACTTGCAGACGATAAAGTCCTGCGAACATGCCATGGCACGTCTTGTCCTCAAGGGTTCGTGGTTAATTAGTACATTCTCATATTAAGGTTTGCCCATTGCTACTGTCAGATGCAGGATCCCACTCAAGATGGAACCGAGCCTTAAGCAACTGGCGAGTCCACTGCAGGGTTCACCTTGATGGCCACCATTCCGGCTAAAAATACCAACAAGAAGCAGCCGGGAGTAGGTATCCACAACGCCCACACTGCCGGCTGGGTCACCGGGCTGGAACCGTGTGTAGGATTAACAATGACCCTTCGGCTAGATCTACTGTATACATAATACCGAACACTGCTTGGACAATTACACTAGATAAGCTGGACAGTCGTCTCTAACGATATACTCAGCTTCAATGATGTAGGTAAGCTATCAATAACATCTCGCATTCAATAATCCGCTGCATGGAGGCGCTTCCGCGTTTGTAGCCCGATAAACCATTGTCGATTGGTTGCCCAGCCGTAAAGTCAATACGTTCACCTCTCAGATGAGGTTGCTAATGATTTTTCTTATAAGCTGCTGCTTCTCATTGCCAACCGTTTGAAATAAACAAGCATTATGATCGTAGCACATAAGAAACAGTCAGAACATCGGTAGAATGATTAAATTGGGCTATTGGATGACTCCCCGTAGGCAGATCGATATAGTGTACCCTTTCTGATGAATTAGGCAATAAGCTATTAAGACGGTGTTAAAGCCTACAGTATAAATCAGCTACATACACAACGCCGAAATCCTGTGTTATTATCTAGAACACCACAGCCACAAACATGTTGGACGAAGTCCAATAACCTATTCTACTGCTGCAATTTACTTGCCTCAGACTGATTGCGAACAATGAGTTGATTGTGCACTGGGGCTAAAAATAGCAACTAAGTATCACGTGATGCGTAGTGTAGCAACAATCAACGACAACCAACATCGAATTGAGCCGGGCATAGCTGCAGATGAAAGAGCGGCTGAAACCGAGTAGGAATTACGCAGTAATTAATACGTTACTCTTTTCCAGACTTATCAAAACATAGACGTGATAATCCATCATTGCACTCAAAATTGAGATCGATTTTCTCGCTTTAGTGAGAGGCCGACGCGGTCATTCCGCTATCTAGCGGAGATTTGTGCAATCACGCAGGCTATTGAAGTGGTGTAGGGGTAAAGAGAAGAGTCTTAAGGAAACCAAAGGGATTAGCAGCCGATTGAGCTGCAGAAATTGCATAATCACCTCTATTGATTGCATGTGTAACAACCACATGTTATCGTCATGGAAGACGCACCACCTCCGTATGAAGAAGCGGTGAGCGAGCCGAGGACCCTCTTTCGAGCTCCAGCTCGTCTGATGCCGCTGGATTTCAACATCTATTGTGGACCCGAAGGACCGTTCACTGCTTCCGACCTCTATTTCATGGGGCCGCATCAAACCGAGCACCAGTTCGCTCTCACCATCCACCAGAACAGTTTTGCTCAGATTCCCAGACCCTTCCTGATCTTGTACGATGGACTGACAGTGCAGGATCAGGCCATAGGCACGGCAACCAACGCATGGGCTAAGGGTCAAAAGAAGTTCTGTGACAAGTTCACCATCACGCTCACAGGCTCCAGCCTTCTCCCGTCGGTTCAGGAATCCCTTGAGGTGGTCCGCAAGGGTACGTATTGGCATCCTATCGTCAATCTGCGGTATTCCGTCCAAGTCGCACCAACCGCAGCGGGCGGTGGGACCGAACGACAAGAGTTCGAGTGGCAGGAGAGTACCTCCAGGGAGGTGACTGGTCTTGGCGGAGACTCGCGCGGGTGGAGGCTGGTCGCCCTGGCCGATGAGTCGGAGACTTTGGCAGTGTGTGCGTGTAATGGCGGCAGCCTGACGAAGTACTTGCGGTTCTCGTTCAGGGGGAAAGGAAGGGCGGCAGATCAATTCGGCCCGGCCTGGGAAGTAATGGCTGTCCTTACCGGACTCACCACCTGGAACCGTGAACTTGAGTTACGGGATTGACATAAGATGAATGCTCTATTACGAAAGGATGGGCGTCTCAAGCCGGTCAAAGATATCGAATAGTGAGCCAAGGAGCTGAGTAGTTACCACGATTTCTTTCGCGTCGTTTTCGATGCTCCGGTTCCTAAACGATCCTTTGATGGTGAACTCCGAGGGGCGAGACCGGCGGGGCAATCGTTAATATTTCAATTTTATAAGTCTGGCAGAAAGGATGGCGTGATCCGTAGGATATCTCTACTATAGACTTACATTATCATGTAAGATATTAAATCCTTTGCTTCGTTGACAGCGAGTATGCGGAAGAGAAGGCGATTCCCATCAGCGGCGGATATTCCATGGACAAAGTCAAGCTAAGGAGTAGGCGCCTGGGTCATTGCGATTTGGGCCTCGGCGATTTTACACGACCCCTGACATGCCGCCGATGGTGTTCTTGAGACTTGGGTTGATTCTATCGCACTTCTCAAATTCATCTCTTTCGCTTTAATCGAACTTACGTCTTGCGCATATGAGTGAAACTTAAACCGCAGATTGTCAATAAAATCGGGATGAGGATTGCAGGGACGAGCCTCCAGAGACTTTCGCCTTTCCGGGTAATCACAGTAGCGGCGAGGAGACCGATTCCGCAGAAGACAGCCAACTCGGTTCAATATCGCAGCGATTCATCCGTAATGCCCGGAGCTGTGTCGCTACCATCGAAAGGCAGGGTGAGAAGTGAAAGGCCGACCGCAGCCGGCGCACTGTTCGTACAACTGCGTCGCAGCGTCGAACAACAAATTCATCGATCGCAAGGACCATCTCAACACATAAAGCCTAACCTAAAACTTCCATAAATAAATACTTCATCACAAATATTGTGATTAGGCTCAAGGTAGCTGTAGAGACTGCTTTGAAGAAGAGCGGGTGGGAATCTGAGCCGATGAAATGCGTCGACTAATGATAATAACCCCATACAGCTTACAGGCAGAAGGATTCGCTCAGTACGTATGAACTCTAAGGTAGTTGCTAGAATACCTTGCGAGGGTTATGTATAATTAAACCTTACTGTAGTATTAGACAGAGGGACTTGAAAACGTACACTCTCTAGCCACGCCGTATTGAACCACTGTCCTAGCAATGCTAGAGGCCGTGGTACTACGACACATTAATTCAGAGCTAGTATCTCTAGAATATTGATAGAAATTCAAACTTAACACGCCTCCCCATAGAAAGATACCGCTGACTAGAAGCTTCTTATTCAATCCATATTTAATTTCCAGATTGCCCAAGAAGTTAGTTCACACAAGAACCTAATGGCGAATCTCTGGTCATACTCAGCGGGACGGATAGGAGGATAATCAGAACATCCAGAGACACATCAGCATCGAAACGCGGTTTCAACACTTAATTGAGCACCGAACTGGAATTCTGCCGCAGTGCAACCAGACTGCTATTATCACAAGGGCTGAATACAGGGCTTGGAGAATAACTCAATATGAGAATAATATTCTATGAGTACATATTGACCCCTTAGCCCTCCAAAGGACCCTCTGTCTCTTGGGGGCTAACTAGTCTCTATATACAGGAGTTCTGCGGACCTAAACCTCCTTCATGAGAAGGTTTACCCGTATGTCTTAGTCTCTGAATAGCTTTACCCGAGACATCCTGCAATTCGGCTTCACGCCTATACGAAGGGTCATGTAATTCGCGGGGCCTCGCATAGGTGGCCTCCCGTCAGCGCGTAGGCTTCCGTACAACAGCTATGGAGACCCTATAGCCCCAACAGAACCCAGCTACCTATAAGCATCCCGTTCCATATCATTGTGACAGCCTGCGACTTGAATGTTTAGCCAGTCCATACACAGTAGTCACGATTCTGTATACTGCCTGATCCATAACGTCTCCCACAAAGCTCATTGTGCGCCACCCTTACTCACCATTAAAGTGAAGGCGTGGTCAGTTGCCCATGATAGAACCCATGAGTGGCTGTCACAGTGATCCTACCACTTTCTATCACTAAAGCGCAATCAGTGATATAACTCGACTTGGAGCTTAGCAGAAACATGACCGCGCTAATGACGTTCTCCGGCGTCGCCCCGCCCCCAAGAAGCATGGCTGGTTTAAATTGGCCCCCGAAATCAAGTATGTCGGCTACAGCCTGTCTAAGTAACAACCTAGGTAGTCAGTGTGGTATCTACCCGACATGAGCACGACACATAAGTTGACTCCACTTCTTTCTATGAGGTGCAATATCAAGCGCAGCGCGTAGGGCGCGTAGGGGGTGGTATACGCGCCTGCGTCCGAGGAGACTGCGTTCTTCGATGTCAAATAGCGAGCTATAATTACCCGAAGCAGAGTGGAGCGTGCCGCACTCTGACGAGCCAACAACATTTAACCAAGGCTCATAGGATTTCACTGCATTACAGCAGATGTATTAAGAGCTCTGTAATAAACAGCTTTATAGGTTTATGCTGAGCAGAAGAGATATTTCTACGCTTATAGTAGTCTCGTTCTCTGTTTTAGCTACTTTGATGCACTTCACCACTCGACCATGTCATGAAATCATAGACGTCTAGCCGTCATGCTAATCTGATCTTCAGCTTCTAGTCTGGTATGGTAGACCGATATTTCGGAAGCCATGGCGGGTGATCGACCGTATACGACGGATAACTGAACAGACTGCGGGGTAGGCAAGTGAGACGGGCGGGCGGTACGGTCGGCGCAGGAGATACGGGAGTGCCGGCTGCCCCTGCTAGGTAGGCAAGTAGAAGAAGTCTGTGTCGTCGATCGCTGTGAGTCAGTAGAACCAAAAAATGGCAAGAAGAATCAAGAGAAAGAGGATTGTACATAGGTAAGTAACCGCGAGGTCGAGAGCCAAAGCAGCAGCAGACAGGCAAGCAAGCCTACCTACCTAACTACCGAAAGTGCGGCCGAAGAGGAAAGAGAAAAGAGAAGCGGAGGCAACGTAGCAGTACAACTTGACCGCAGTAGTGACGGTATGTGAAATCGTAGTGGCAGTAGCGGAATGGAAGCTTAATGTGATGAGGATGACGATGTAGAATAGAACCACGAGAAAACCTTGAGGTGGTGTGGAAGGTGGATGTGATGGGGAGGAATGTCTGATCCGATCGATCCCTGCTAAGGAGGGGTAGTATGGGGTAAGCAAGTAGAGCTCTGAAGCTGCCTCGCGGCGGTCTGGTTGCGGTAGTGAAATGATGGGATCAGGTGCTTGATTGAGTCAACTGAGTGACGATTTCATCATATAACAAGCAGAGTATTACTACAGATGGGGGTGCAAGCTATACTTCTCTTATGGCAGAGAAACTGTAATTGGAACTTTCACATGCCTACGGCTCTCAATCTTGAGAGACGATAGAAATAGTCATAGTGATTAGATAAAGTGTTACAGCTGTCGCGAATCAAGGGTAGCTTCACATGGGATATGGCCCCATTGGGCAGCTCCCAGATTGGGGTACTGATGCCTAGGAATATGATGTATTCGTAATCTCTAAGAGCACAGTTGCGCTCTTTCACCTGAAAAATAGCCGGACAGGATCCTGCTCATACAAAAAATATGAAAGGGTGTTTGCTTTCTTCCCCTTACCAAGATACTAATTCTAATAACTGACGAGCCCTTTTCAATTACATCCCATCACATTATCACAGTATAACACTAAATTCTCATCCACTCATCCAGAGCTCTACTGCCATGTTGGGCTATGTGGCCAGTGATGGCTGTACCATCTCAAGTAGCGTTGCGGCCGCAACCTTCCTACCAGATCGATTAGTTTTACGCCACACCCGTCCTAGTCGGTATTCACGCACTCATCTCCCCAGGATTCTCGCTAATATAATTCTCAGAATTGCAAAAGATTTATAATCGTAACCTACCTGTCGAGGATTTCTGCACTATTACAGAGTCTGCCGTCTATCACATCTTGACCTGCTATCATATTTGGAAGATAAAAGAATTATTTCTGCAACAAAGATTTGCCGAGAAGGAAAGGAGACGCCCGCCCTCGTCTTCCCAGATCACCTCTTATGCATCTCAATTCCGCCAACCCATTCCCTTACCAAAACCACCATATCCGCCCGACAAGGAATCTTCTGTCCAAGATTTGGGCCCTGTTCGATATATCCGTGTGATATATAAAGACAGAGGAAAGGCGATATCAACAACACACTCTCCTAGTGGTCATCGGAAGAACTCTTCTCCCCGGTCCCAACGTAAACGCCCAAAAGCACAGCCTATAGACAAAGACAGAACGCTTGCATGCCCATTCTACACGAACAATCCAGCGCAGTATTTCAAATGCGCCAGGTACAAGCTATCTCGAATTAAAGATGTAAAGCAACATCTTACAAGGATTCACAAAGAGCCAATACATTGCAGTCGTTGCTATACGATCTTTGATAACGAATCTACCCGGGATGATCACGTCCGTGGCCCAGATTCGTGCGAGGTCCAACCTAAGATCGATTTCGGCTACATAACGCGTTCTCAGACCGACATGCTACAAAAATACGCACGCAAAACACAGACTATTAAACAGCAGTGATTCGACATCTATGGGCTCCTTTTTCCAGGGCAACCGCTGCCAATGTCTCCGTACGCGAGTGATCCATGGTTTGAAGGAGCTCGTAACTACGAGATGTATCTGGAAAGAGAAGGATTTCAACATCTTACCGAGTTCCTTGCCCGGAAGGGCTATTCTATTCAACGATCCTCTCAAGCTTTACCTGCATTCGGTGACGGGAACGTCGAGAAAATATACCAGGACGTCTTCCAGATCTTGTTTGATAGGTGGAAAGGGGGAAACTCAGTTTTTGATACCCCAGAAGTAGACGGTGGCTATTATCCTCGTCAAGGTTCTCCTAATAGCATCGAACGACCGCCTACAGTCACCCCTTCAGCTGCAGGGAGCAGTCTTCCACTCGAGACTACTATCCAAGGTGAACACGCGGGAGCCGATACCTTGCCTCAACCCGGGGACCCATTCCATCAAGGTTGGTCCGACACATCTTTTTGGGACAGCGCCTTCGGAATCAACAGCGAAGCGCTGAATGACTTCATTCCACTGTGTAATGTCGGGGAAGATCTAGATGATGTTTCATATCAATGATTTCTAGGTTTTGTTAGAATAGTACTCTTCCAGGTCACTTGGAAATCTTTCTCCTAATTAAGGAACACACCAAACTAAGCTTCTCTCAACTTGACGTAGGTTGCCACTTGGGCGACTAATGTTCGCCTACAGTATTGCGAATATAGTGTGCTGCGTAAAAGGAAAAGACACGCACAGACTGCGTATACGTCGGCCGCCCAATATCCCTTTGGACTTCATTTCGGCCCCGACGGAGTGAAATAGAATAGAGAAGAACCTGCCAATGTAGCTGAAAAATACAACTTCTTACTTCATGACGACACTGAAGCTTTTCCCTTAATAATGCAGCTGTATTTCGCTTATGTAGCGTCTAGGATTCTCAGTCAAAACTGTTCTTCGATACAAAGGCTTCTCCCTCCAGCATCCCTGCACCTCAGACCCTCGACCCTCTACCTACTCTGGTATATCCTCGCCAGGTCGGGCTGGACTCGCTGCATTCTCGTAGCTACTCACCATAATGTACTTACTGCAGCCGCTACACATTTCACCCAGGCGTCAACGGTGACTTCTTGCAAGGGTCATCTAGCCAATTACATTTGATATTTCTGAGATACCAAAGGCACCACCTATTTTACATGGTGAAAAATGTCACTACGTAAATAGCTGTTATATTTGTAGCGCTATTATACTCGCCATAGCTAAACCGCAACTAGTGCTAGTGACGCTTCTGGTAAATATCCCACGGCTGTCGATTTCGCCGAATAGAGCTTTTTAAAAACTAAAAGAAAAACTTGGGAATGAAAAAAGGCTAATACTTTCAGATACAATAGTGTTGTTTTATGAAACTATTGTTTAACGTGGAATACAATAGTGTCAACAGTAAGTTATCTGGCTAATTTCCTTGGTTTTACGTCTGCCAGAAACCTCCCTCCCTTCCCCTTAAACAAACGATACAGCCCGTGTAGGTAGATTTGGCAGTCCTTTCGTCGGCATTTCAACCGTCAGTTCCGCACGTAAGAAAGCAGACATGGTCATTCAAAATTGTTCCATTACTCCTAAAGCCTCTTTTGCAGTGTGTGTTTGCGCATCAGATCCTGGCCTGGGTATATCACATTTGAAACTCACCACTTAGGGACCTTTGCAGAGAAGTTCGGCTGGAAACGTTGCATATAAGTTGTGTCATCGCGTTTTCGTAGCCCACAGTCAAGGTATTGCTGGTGAAGGCGGGCAAGCCTCTCCCTGTCTAACTCCACCCCGAGCCCAGGAGAGGTGGGCACCATTAAGCCGCCGTCTACCCATCGCAGCGCTCCATCAATCACTACGTCCTCATCGCGTCTTTTCCATGGCCAGTGAGTGTCGCATGCGTAGTCGAGGTTAGGAGTCGCGGCCGCGAGATGAGTCATGGCTGCGAGAGATATGCCCACTATGGCAGCAGAAGGGGTTAGGAGTGGTCAGCCTTTTCTGTCAGTGTCATGATGATAGAGGAAGCTAGGATCTGGATCACAAGGGCGAGAGCAAAATCTCTAGGAAGGAGACGTTGATGCTTTGATAACTGGAAGAATCCGCGCACTCACGGTGGCTATTGGAGTGCATCGACAAACGCATTCCCCATGTGGCACAGATAGTCCCGAGTGTCTGTGAGCGGCGCAGCCCACCCCAGAAGTGATGATCGGAAAGGATGACCTGGACGGCATCCTGGCGGATGGATGGTGGTAGGTGGGAGAAAGCGACGACAGCCATGTTGGTGGCTAAGGGCATAGATGCCTCTCGCGCGACGGCCGCCACTTTAAATTCAAGAGTCAGCATTATTCTCGTCGGATATGGTACTATGGTCATTATTACGGTCCATGTGTAATTATGTTGTACTGAATTGCACGATTGAACCTCAAGGAGCTTGGACTGTCGTCAACCAAAGTGACAACTTCAACTTCTAGGCGCAAACCAGGAATAGCCGAGTTGACAAAAGGACTCTGGATGTTACTCACTGCCCTCGATCTCACCAGCAGGATCTTCTAGGTATTCGAGTACGCCATCGAGCTCGCGGGCGACCCACATTGATGTTCCAATGGACCACGCGGCATTGGGGTCGAGCCGCAGCGGCGCTTCCGGGAAAGCGGCGCGCAGGGCTCGAATAGCGGCTATCTCCTCCGCTGGCGGGAATACGCCGCCTTTCACTTTGATGGCCTTGAAGCCATACTCGCCTACGATCTTATGCGCCTGCCGCACGAGACCCTCTGCATCCAGCGCCGGCCCATACTCATCCTCCGGCTGCCCGGGGTGACCTGCCCATTTGTAGAACAGGTACGCCGAGTATTCGACCTTGTCACGCACACGGCCGCCTAGCAGCTCACTAACGGGCAGACCGGCCAGCTTGCCCTGTATGTCGAGACATGCCACCTCAAAAGGCGAGAACACCTTGTCCACAATCGAAGCCGTAGTGACCATGCCGGCCATCCCGTCGCCGCCCGTTCTAGTGTCACTTGCCATGGCGTCGATGCACACTCGGTAGATGCGGTTGGTGTCGTAGACCGACACGCCTTTCAGCTGGGTTGCCACCTTCTCTAGGCGGTCGAGGTGAGTCGAGTCGCCATATGATTCACCAAGGCCATAGCAATCCGAACCATCTTCATTGCCACCGCCCGTAATAACCTCGATTACGCTGCGAAGTGCGAAAGGCTCGTGTACGCCGACACTATTCAGCAGCGGCATATCGTGAAACGCCACAGGAGTTATTACGACATCTTTTATAATGTGACGGTGTGCCATGGTTAGGTGCTAGGGTTTGTAATAATTTGACAGTTCAGAATAAGATGAGAATATGTTATATTATGCTACCAGACGATATGGTTGCTGATGTTTACTATTAGATCAAGCATGCGTTTGAGCTCAGACTCAAGGCTCTTTGGACTAAAGCTCTTAGGAATAATCACACCTGATTTTGCGGGACGCCCATGAATCCTCGACTTGGCCATGGGGTAAATTCCGCTGTTGTCGGCAGCAACTCCGGCGAGGCAACGCATCCTCAATCACGTTCCGCAACTTGATCGCCATATAACCCACTTCTCCGTACTGGTGTATACTAAGAGTTAACACCTCCGGTTGGAGTGCGGGGAACGCGATGTTTTCCGTCGGGAGACAAGTGCGGAGATATAGGAGGACCTGACCCGCACGGATATGCAGCGATTCCGAGACTGGACGGTAAGAATGCGGATAAAGGTGCGCACGCCTAATTCCCCTCTCTTTACATCAATTGGTCTCCAATAGTGAGTCTATGCGCAAGTGTTCCTTTCTATCGGTTAGCGGCTTGCTTACTGCCGTAAACTGACGTACATTATCTTGGTGGTAGATCCTACCCTACTTGGCACGACGGTTGGACGCATATGTTAGGTATCGTTCAAAATGAAATTGTACCGATAATGGTGGTGCACAGACTACCAGTATACCTTTTGGAGAAGGGGAGTATAGCCCTGAAATGTCTGAGAACTTGGAGTACATGTCGTCCGCGCCCCCTTTTCGCCACCTATACCTACATACATGTGCTTTCAGATTCAGAAGAGCAGCCAGCTGCCATCGTTCTATACCTTGTCACGATTATCTCTATCCCTACAGAGTCGATTCGATATCTGCCAAGCTCGTGATCATCGTCTCGATGTTTCTTTTCTCCGCATCTGAGGGCTCTAGATACGGTCTCCTAGGCTTGAGCTTGTTAATGGCGTTTGGGATGCCTGCCATACGCGCCGAGTTTAAGGCCGTCGCGTATTTAACAGCCGAAATGCCCATCTTACACGCCTGCTCAGCTAGAGCAGCCTTGCGATGGAGGTCCATGGCCTCGACGGTCCTGCCGGCCTGGTACAGCTCGTAGATCCGCACGATCGTCTTAGGGAACACGTTGGCGAACCCCGAGATCGTACCTGAAGACCCGGACGTCATGCCGCCGATCATAAAGTCGGCTTGCCCAGCGTATATGGCAAACCGATCAGGTGGAAATTCAGCCGCCAAGCGCGTGATCTTAGCTACGCTGCCGCATGTCAGCTTAACTCCGACGATCTTGTCATATGCTTTGGCGTATCGCGCAATGGTTGCTGAGTCTAGGTCGATTCCGTTACACACGGTAGGGAAGTTATAGATGATAATGGGTAGCGGACTCTTGGCCTGAATATCGTGGAAGAAGCTATCGATCACTGCTGGCGTGGTCTGCTTGCCGAAGTAAGCTGGAGGGAGAAGCACTTGGGAAGGCCCGTTGTCAGTAGGGTAATTAATCAAGTTTGCGCGTCAGTCCGACGATTAGGTACACTTCTAGTGCACTGGGAACGTCGGAACCTAAGTCTTGAGGTACGCGCCCAAAAATCTTGGGTAGTATAGTGAAGGCATAATAGAATAAGCTGCAATAGGAGGACTCTCACAGATATAATCGGCACCCGCATCTTGGGCGTCATCAATGTGTTCCAGGACCTGTTTCGTAGAGTGTCCCCCGACCCCGGCTATGATAGGATATGACGGATCACACGCTTTTCGTGTTATTTGGATCAAAGTTTTGCGTTCCTCTTTTGTGAGAAGGAAGGTCTCCGAATTTGTACCAAGTATCACCAGTCCAGCAAGACCGCATTTCGAGAGATATGAGTAGTATACCTCCTGCGATTCAATATCTATAGTGTCTGTGTCGTGGTTGAAGAAAGTGACGGCGGGGACCCAAACACCGCTCGGCGGGACCTTCAGTTTCGAGGTGGACATAGTCGTGAAAATTATAAAAGATATATGCTAATTTTTAACTGATGTTGGAACAAAAACAGAATTTCAAGTGATCCTGTTTATCCTGGGTATCAGAGAAGCTTCCATATATACAAGATATAGGTAGTCTGGAGGCAGTTCTGGCTTTAAGAAATTGGGATGATATCACTTGCTAACAATACCTTAAGTATAGCTGGGTACCTACTATGCTAGTTCCCGCGTGGAAAACATCCAACTGGCTTCATGTATGTACTATTTATCTACCTATAGATGTAAATATAGGCGCGAGTAGGCGTTCTGCCGACGTTGAGCTAGTTCAACTTATGGTCCTCGGCACTTGGCGCAACGGAAAAGTAGCGCTTCCGGTTTCTCTCGCAAGTTACCAACCCCACACGCGGACATGTAAATCATGCATCCGATGTGTCTATCTGCCCAGGACGTATACCTTCGGGTTGGTCTTATATCGTGGGCCCGCTTTATCACCTGTTTATCGGATGAATTATCATATTATACCGAAGTACTTTTTGATGTTGAGGTGGGCGGTTTTCAATCTGAATGTTAGAACCATTGATAGTTGGTTACAACACCTCGTGCGACATCTGCTGTGAGGCTATCGTCACAGTGTTCTTAGTTTCTTTCATCTTTCTAGCGCGTACGCCAAGCAAAAGTTCTCCCTTAAAGGTGAACTCTGCTTCGTACAATATTTCCCCTTTTCTTTTCAGATAAATGTATGCAATTAAACATAGTACAATAGGCTATATTTTGTTATATGTGTAATACGTACGATATCGTACAAGAGCCTATTTAACACTGACTGAATTTCTGCTGCCTGTTATAGCGAATGGTTTTAGTATATAAGCACCTATAATTGGCCTTTGCTGTAAGAGTCTCCTCAAATTAATTCTATGTAGAATGAATTGATGCTTCGAACGACAAAGTTTGTTTGCTCTAATAAGAGGCAGAAATTATAGAGGGCAAGGAAAGCCAGTCTCTGGCATTACACATTTGTGCTAAATCTCGGACAAGTTTCTTAGTTGAGTCTATCTATGCTGATTTTCTGTGCATGATTGTGGCAGAGGCCTGGTGGTTAGGAAGAATCAGAGTGTCTGCGATAACGACGTTTTCTCTTCGTCCTGCAGCAAAAACTATCGTTTCAGCGATATCTTCTGGTGTCAATGGCTCACAGCCCCTATGACTGGTGTCAGTAACATCCTGCAGACATCCACGCATGGAATGGGGAGTGTATGAAAACAAGAATTTGAGAAGGACTGAAACTTACGCATAGACAGCGTCGGCCTTGCTCTTGTCGCCGTAGAACCGAACAATTGAAAATTCCGTCTCAACTTGGCCAGGGTCGATGTCGATGACGCGTATTCTCTTTGCAATTAATTCCTTTCGCAAGCTCTCGGTGAAAGACCGCACAGCCGCCTTGGTGGCGCAGTAGATGCTTCCACCAATGTAGGGCTCCCGACCTGCGATCGACCCGATGTTGATGACATCGCCAGCACCCTCGCCATTGTTCCGCCTTAGCATAATTGGTAGAATGGCTTGCGTCATATTAATTAAGCCCGTGACATTGGTCTCAAACATAATGTTCATGTCGTCTTCAGCAATCTCAGGGGCCTTGGCCACACCCTTTACTAGACCGCTGCGTCATTTTTAGAGCAGTTAGCATACTTGGGCTCCCAAAGCAGAGGCTGTGCTGAGTGGCGGAGTCCGCACAAGGACTGTATAGTCTGATATTTTGTGTAAGGGCGAGGATAAGAACTTACGCATTGTTGACAAGCACATCGATCTCTTTGAACTCGGTTGGCAGCTTTCCCACAAACGCGCGCACTTCGCTAGGCTCGCTCACATCTAGCTGTACTGGCAGCACGTTGACGCCGTTGCCTACTTCCTCGTTGATCTCAGCTGCTATCTGCTTGAGGCTGTCTACCCGTCTAGCTGTTAGGATCAGCTTGAGATTATCTGGCGCAGTGCGAGCAAATTCAAAAGCTGTAGCTCGTCCAATGCCGGAAGAGGCGCCGGTTATGAGGACTGTTTTGCCTTCGAGGCGCTTTGACATGGGCGACGACATGATTCGTAATATACAATATATGGGGAGGTGATGGGAATGTCACGTTTTACTCGGATTCAAAGCACGTACTAAAGAAAGAGAGGGTGGATAGTTTTATCCTCAAAATTCATATTTGCTCATGTGATATCGACTTACAACTGCGAGATATTCAAGATATTCACACCAGGAGTCGTCAAGCATTCCACAGCATCATCGCGATTGATCACACAGGCGTATGCCCCTATTTACCCCGCATTCCCCTCATTTCGGTATGTCTGGCCCCCAAAACAACATATCCGCCGGATATGACTACGATGTGGATTATCTCCGCGCGCATAGGGGCTCCCCAATTCCAGGGGAACCCCACCTCGTCGAACTACTGTACTATTGCAGTACTGCCGGGGTAAGATCGACAATACATCCTGGCATCAAGAACAACGCCAAGGAGACTAGAATAACTTCCCCACGGGGTTGGGTTGAGAGGAATGTGGGTTCCATACTTGTCGCTCCGCTGTACTCCGTCTTACTTTTCTCTCCTTTTCCGAGGAGCCATCCGCCTCCAGTTGCGACGGAATGAGTTTCCTTCGACATACCTATCAATGGTACGTCAATAACAGTGCTCATGCGTTCGAGTACCGACCAGACTCTGGCGGCTCCCATAGGCTCCGGCCAAGATCCGTCGCAAGCATCAAGGAAGCGGAAGAAGAAGAATAGAAGTGAGCTAAGGAGGGCTGTCCGAGCTTGTGATCGTTGCAAAAAGTAAGTGGTGCCATCCCCACCAATTGGCTTAGCTCTCGTGGCTCCTTAAAGGTCGGATGAATGTTAACACACATACTAGACGCAAGATCCGATGCAATGGCACCCAGCCATGTGTCGTTTGCACCACTGCAGATGCTAGGTGCACTTTTGACGCGGCGTACAATAGGGGTAGACCACCAGCTATTCCGCGGTCCTCCGGCCTCGAGGCAGGTTGTAGCAACGTGACTATAACTGGCGGCTTCGCCTTGCCAGCATTAAGGCGCGATGGTGATGACGAATGGTCACGGGGCTCTGCCTTTCTGGCTCGCTCTAGGGCCAATGGCCCAAATTCCAATTTAGACCCTTTGGGTACCTCAGTACGGAGCTCTCCGGAGCCTTCGTGTGACGACACCCAAGGACAGTATATTGGTCCAACCTCAGGAGTAGCCTTCCTGCTCAGGGTCCAGGAGCGTCTGCATCAGGCCATATCTAAATCCCAAGCTAGTACCATCTTCACATTTGGCGATGCTCCACTACAGCCCCCTGATTTCATGCCCTCTTTCTGTATGATGCTGCCCAGGAACGATGCTCAGCGTCTCTTAGACCGTTATTTTGAATTTGCCATGCCCACGTATCGTTTTCTCCACCGGCCTCAGGTTCAGAACTTATTCAACGAGTTCTACGACACCCTGGGCGTCATGCGCGATATCGATAATGCCCCAGCCAACACGGCCCTACTCTTTATGGTTTTTGCCCAAGCCCGGGTATACATGCCTGAGCAAGATCTGCCGGGTCCGCCAGATCTAAGGTCGGTAAGGTCGGGTGACGGTGATTTGTAATCGTCGGCTGACTTGTGAGATGCATAGTACTCGATACTTCCTTGCCGCCGAGCATCAGCTCACAAAGGAAAGGGGCCCTATACGACTTACTAGTGTTCAAGCGCGCCTGACTCAGTGCTACTATCTCCTTACACAATCCCGCATCAACCACTGCTGGAGCCTTTTTGGCACCGTCTCCCATTTGATACTGGCACTTGGTCTCAATAGGACAACACGCCATGAGAAGACCAATGATGAGTTAAGAGTTGTTGAAGTTGAGTGTCGTCGCCGCACGTTCTGGTGTGCCTATACGTTGGATGTATTTCTCAGCGTGGCCCTGGGAAGACCGCGGACATTCCACGACGATGACATTAACGCCGAACTTCCAGCATGCCTTGATGACGATGAGCTAGGGAAGCCTAGAGTGACGACATCCCGTACACTTCCATCTCAGATGTTTGCGTCGCTTGCACATATCAAGTAGGCCATAATTCACCCAACTCATAGTTAACAAGGGCTAATAATAAACAGGCTTGCACGCATTATTGGCAAGATAGTGCGCGAGCTCTATTCGATTCAATCCATCTCAGCAGGCCGACGGACTGTGTTAACTGAAAGAATTGCCATAAATTTGAGTGATTGGCGTGTCGAGTGCAGTATGTTCCTCGACGCCGACTTCAGTATACCTTCACTCCCTTCCATTTACCCGCGGCAGCGAAATGTACTTAACCTAACTTATTGGCATGCAATAATTCTTGCCTACCGGCCCATCATGCTCGGCAACTTCACACGCTTCCTACACAACCACAACTACACGCGTCAGAGAACCAGTGATGAGATGGAGGCTGAAGAAAGCATACAGCAGTGTGTGCGTGCTGCGCTAAAAACTGTGAAAACAGTAGATGAAATGGTGCGGAATTCACAAATGTTCCGTGCTTTCTGGGTTCGTAACCAACTCAACCCCTGAAATGCGTAAAACTGATTAGTTGAGATTACAACATACTTCGCCTTTACCGCAACTATTGTGTTATATATCTATGTAATACACAAGAGGGCATCGCCGCCAGAAGTCTATGATGACTGCTTCTCGGCTGCAAGTCGATGCCAATTTCACCTCTCCGCAATCGCCGAGAAAGGATCGCTGTCAGAGCGCTACTGTCTCGTTTTAGAGGAGTTACGCGTTGAAGTCCTACGCCAGACAAGACAAGATGATCAGCCCGCCTCTAGCCCAGAAGGACTGAGCCACCATTTGACACCAGGCAATTTCCAGACTACTTCGAGTCCATTAGAACAAAGCCTATACAGTGTGGCAAGTTTCCCGAGCTTGCCCATCAATACTCCAATTGATTTCAATGGCATGCCGAGCTCAGCTTTTTCCGACAGTTCAGGATGGGGCCAGTTCGCGTCTATGGTCTCATCTGGAATGGGTAATCCAGATATGTTTCTTGCTGACACCTTGGGTGTGAATGGAGGTGATCTCCGTAGCACATAAGCTCGGTGAAAGGTGAAGTTTGACAGAATAATAAAGTTTAGAACCCCGTTCTGACACCACTTGATCATGTAGCTTCTATGATGAGACAGACTATGTAGAGTGCATTGCGTATTATACTTTGTAGAAGGGTGTCTGTACATCACGATGTTTAGCTACTCACTTGTAGTATGTTAGACATAACCCGAGTACATTGTAGTGCTCCAACTTACGCGGGCCAGAGTTGCCATACGCTTCATGTTCAGTTGCCACGACTGACATACATTAATCTATTGGAAAAACATGTAAGTCCACTGCGCCTACAAGTATACACGCTCACTTCTTCTAGACTAGGGTTTCAGGCAGCCATGAACCGGACACGGAAACGTAGCTTCAGAGCCGGGTTCTCCAACGGAAAAGGGCTTCCAAATGCACTAGTCGAGAGAGGACAGCCGTATCCGACTCTCCCCGCTCTCCTGTGACTCGGCATTTGGGGTTCCCCTGAACCCCAGATGATGAGAGCAAGGTACTCAATGCAATTCCGATACAAAGGCATATTGAACTTCTAGTTGAGGAATCGGTCATTTCGTAGTGCCTCACACTCCGGGATCAAGAACAGCATGGTCTTTAGAATCTATCCCTTGAAAGCCTACGCTACAGCTCATGATAACTTGAGGTGGGGAACTTAGTATATAACTGACAAGTGTAGGCCACCCATCCAGCATACGGGGTCACATATCTACCTGTTGATTACATGTTCGCGGGTCAGAATTGAACAGATCATCTGTCCCTTCTGTAGCTTCTCATTCGAGGCCGCCACTCACTCGCTGGCCCGTTACAATTGTAACCTATCCAACGGCGATTCCTAGAATAATGGCGAAAAGAATTGCTGGGCATCGCGGCAATTCGACCAGGTCAATCCTGGTCGGCCTTGCTATCAGCCTTGCAGGGTACGTAAACTGGTCGGAGCTGGCATGAAGCAATTTCTAACTCTATAGCCTCAATATGCTTATGGAGTGGCTAACAATGGACAGATTTTTATATGGTATAGATACTGGAATAATTGCTTCAACCATCGCACATGATAGTTTTAAACGCTACATGTACGGGCCTAGCATGGACAATGCCTCGATCGAAGGTGGGATTGTATCTGGGTATTATGCCGGCTATGCTGTCGGCAGCGGCGCTGCGGCCTATACCATGGACCGCATCTCTCGCCGTTGGACTCTGCTTCTTGCTTGCTTTATCTCTATTATAGGTGCAATTCTCCAAGCAGCCGCAGTCAACCCGGCCATGATGATTGTTGGGCGAGCTCTTTCCGGTTCCTCGACCGGAATGGTCTATCCAACTGCACCGGTGTACCTTGCAGAGCTGTCCCTAGCGGAGAACCGCGGGTTTCTCGTAGGTCTGAAGGGTCTCATGAACACTCTTGGCTTCTTAGTTGCTGGCTTCATCGGCTATGCTGGAGCATTCGCTTATGGAGACCTTCAATGGCGAATACCGCTTGCTACACAGGGGCCGCCGGCAGTACTCCTGGCTATCCTCACTGCGTTTCTGCCGTACTCCCCGCGCTGGTGTAAGTGACTCAGTCATTGACTAACCTGTCCCGTAGTTTGCATGCACCAGAATTAATATGGCTCAAAAAGTATATCAAGGCTGACGTTATGTTTATTTCGTCGCAGTGGCACAGCGGGAACGTTACAGCGACGCCAAGAAGGTCATGTACTCGCTCCATGGTCACCGCGGCGACGATATTGTCGAAGCCGAATTCACTGAGATGTGCGAGCAGATCAGGCTGGAAGCCGGGTCCAAAAAAATGGAAAACTTCAAGAAGCTCTTCACGCGGCAGTATATACGCCGCACCTTGCTGGCGTGCCTAATTGTCAATATGCAGAAGTTGTCCGGGTCCAACGTCCTCCAGAACTATCAGTCTATTTTATACGCTTCCCTCGGCTATGAGGGTAATACCGTGCTTTTGATTGGTGCCCTCTACGGCTTTAGTGCCGTCATCGGCCAGATCATCAATGTGTTTTTCACTGCAGACCACTGGACGCGACGCAAGACGGTCATTAGTGGATCTTACACGCTGGCAGTCACCCTCGCCGTCTTGACGGCGCTCTCCTACTTCTACGCAGATGGTGTCAACCCGGCAGGTTCGCGTGCGGCTGTGGCCTTCATCTTCTTATTCGCCTTTGCCTACTCTTTCTTCTTCAACAGCAGTCAGTTCCTCCCCATCCTCTTCTCCTCCCTTCATCCCAAACTCCGTCAGGTCAAGGGATTCTTCAATCGCCGTCTCGAGCACTCGACCCGAGCGTGCGCTCAAAGTGCACGAGAATGCCGTATGTCGTGGCAGAAGTAATGGCTAACATGTCTCTGCAGTCGGTTGGGTATTGGTAGCCGAAATCTTCCCATTGCCACTGCGCGGTATTGGGGTCGGCTTCTCTGTCTTCACCCAGTCGATCACAGCCATATGGTTGTCGTATGCAGCTTCGATTGCATTCGACAACATTTCGTGGAGATTCTACTTCGTTTTCATAGCTGCCAATCTGTTCGCTGGTACCATTTACTTACTCTATCTTCCCGAGACGCGCTTCTTGACGCTGGAAGAGGTCGCGGCCAAATTCGGCGACGAGGTTATTACCCGCGAAGATGTCAAGGACGAAAGGGCGGGCTCTCCTGAGAATTTTAACCGCGCGGAAAGGGCCAAGGCTACATCGGACCATGTCGAGACACTGACAAATTGAGCAATGTATAAGGGCTTGTAGCAAGTCTACGACGAGATTAAACTAGATATTCAGCAAAAAGTACCTACGTAACTTCTCATGATAGTTATTTTATCGATATTGCTTGTGCTTATGGGCTCTATCAAACTATTGCAACGGTAGAACCGCGGGAAATACACCTTAGCTCTTTGCTACAGTTCCTTTACCGACTAATACCCAACGGGAGCGCCCTTCTTCAATGCTTGATAACATCTCAAATTGAAGCTTTTTCAAAAGCTCCATGCCTTCCAGCTCCACTGCTAAACTTCGCTGCTCCTTTCACACTTTCAGTGGTGATGACTTTAATGCCGTTATCGAACTCGTTTCCTAACGCATCTTCAAATGAGGTAGCATTATAAGCTGAGTAATAACAGCTTGCGCGATCGACATTCATACAAGCTTGTGGGAACGTAAGAAGTTGCCTTGCGATCTTCGTAGCCTCCACCAACGCTTGTCCTTTCGGAACGACGCGATTCGCAAGACCCATCTGAAGAGCCTCTTGAGCCGGAATGCCACGGCCGGTAAGAATCATATCCAGGGCTCTGCCCAAGCCTACGATGGCCTGGAGTCGAACTGTCCCGCCGTCGATGAGGGGCACACCGAACCTACGGCAGAAGACTCCGAAAATGGCGTCTTCCTCAACGACTCGAATATCTCCGATGAGCGATAGTTCGAGACCCCCTGCTACTGCATAGCCAGAAACTGCACAGATTACAGGTTTCTTGATCTGCATTCGAGAGGGCCCTATAGGGCCAATATTACGCCCGGCAACCCTGTGGCGTTCGTCGATGATTGGGCCCTTGTATCCTTCATCATCAGTGTTGAATTTCGCGACTTCATGCAGATCAAAGCCTGCGCAGAAAGTCTCGTTAGCACCCGAGAACACACAAACTTTCTGGCTTGGGTTGTTCTCAAAGGCTAAGAATGCCTCTGTTAGCTTTCTGGCAGTTGGGTCATCGATGGCATTCCTGCGATGCGGTCGATTAATGATGATTGTGGTGATTCCATCGCTGGCATCGTCGACTTGGATAGCATGGGGCTCGTTATCAGTCATGTTGTTGGTCTATAATGATACAGCTTTTCATTGTCAAATCAGTGGTTTGTTTTCACCCGGCAGTCACAGTTTTATAAAAATCAGTCGTCTTGCTAAAGCGATTGTATCCGTCCATAACCGAGGTCGGAAGCAGTATATCGGCCTTCTAGTCGGACGTAGCTATCAACACCACTTCTATTCGATGACTAGTAATGATTCGAAACCCCGCACGTACGCCCTTCGAAGCGGAGCAATCGGAAGCTTTATGTGGGCAGTATACAGACTAGGTTTTGGTGAAATTCTAGTGCTTACCACTCATTGATTTATCATACACATTTCTTATAGACGAATTCTCACACTAAACTGTATGAAAATGGCTGGGACAAGACTTATATAGCCACACTGTGGCTTTTTGAGACTACACGTTAAATGGCATTTATCTAGGACGATCTGAAAAGGAGGTTTGAAGATGAATACAATCTCATTGGTTTGAATTCGTAACTAGGCCAAGGCTATTTCAGCTGCGACTGTCATTATCGACGACATCGTCGAAACACATATAGTTCCAATAAGAAGTTCTGGTATTTATAATCATATACTCATAATGCTCCATCAACATCTCATGAAGCTAGCCATGATGCCATACAGCGGCGGCAACATGTCCTCTCCTAGTAGTCATCAGGGAAAACGCGGCTGCTAAGCTTTGGCTGAGGCGTATTGCCAGTAGGGACCTTGTTGTTAGGAAGAGCCTTGAGAGGGCCATTCAGACCTACGTCCTCATTGGGCGCAGGGAACTCGGGAACATGGTTTGAAGCATGTCCAGGAGACCCATCAGAGCCGACGTTGAGAGAGCATGTTGGCGCGTTAACGCCCTGAGCGTCGGTACAGGTGCGGTGGGCATTGCCGAGTCTCGTGAGATCCGTCCACCCATTGATGAAGTCACCGTGGAATCCGTAACCGGTCTTGTCTCCTTGGGCAAAGACGAAGTTGCGGTCAGTGTACTTCGCCGTGTCGAAGTGAAACTCGTAGAAGAGCTGGATAATGGCCTTAGGGTGTGACTGGGGGCAGACTCCTCCATTGAAGTCGCCAATCGCCGGGAAAGCCATCTTTTCCTCATGTTAGATCATGTTCCAAGGAGCGGAGTACGGGGAGTAATCACATGACTCTTGTGGTCAGCTGAGTCGACGTTCACACCGTCCCAGCACGGGGGGAAGGTGACTTGCGAGCGGATGGTATCACAGTGCACAACAGGGAGACTGTTTGTTTCTTGATCTATTGATCCGATGCAGTGATGATTGATTGCACGCTGCGTTATGTCGCTCTGGTTGAAGGCCCGAAGGTCCTTATTCCCCGAAATCATCCTCAGACCTGCCGGAGGTGCAGCCGCGAAATTTGTTTGGATGCTCGGGCAGCTGGTACGGCCTTGTTGGTAATCACAGGCACGGTTCTGGTAATAGACAGCCTATAGAAATTGAGTAAGTCTACACTTTCAGACAGGATAAGGCATGATGACTTACACTCCCCTTGTGTTTCACAAGTTCGTATGTGCCATCAGTGTTGATGTGGTACATCGAAGGAACCCAATAGATGGAGTGATCCAGTATCTTGTCGCATGTTGTAGCCTTCGAGTTGATTGCGTCCTGATTCGTGGTATCGGCTTTGAATGCGGTACCACCAATTACTGTGTGAACGTGGTCTGATGTGTCTGAACCGAAGCTGAGAACAGGGTCGCGACGTTGGGTGCTTAATGGGTTACAGTTCACGGTAAAGGTATCGCCAATAGCAGAGACGGATGAAGCTGTCAGCAATGCAGCTGCTAAGAGAGCCTTTGAGACCGTCATCTTGTAATTATGAACGATACGTGAAGCAAGTCAACAAAGTTCCCTGAGTGTTGAAAGGAATGAACTGCGTTGTGATCTTGGATGCCGCGGCTAGAGGGACATGGAAGCAAGCAGTAACGGCGGACTACGTGAAGCTATTTAATCTCCCATCGTGCGCCCAACCCGTGAGTGTTTCCAGTGTAGCATGTATTTGGGAGTCCGTATTACTAGACCCAACGTTCCCCTTCGTGGCCTAGATACGATCACAACAAGATTATGGCCAAGCAAAATGACAGGTCTAACCTCGGAGGTCTCATCGTGCATCTTCAAAGGGGAAGTGGTATGGTCTGTTGACCATGGTCCCACGCTCACGGCGTATATCTCGGCCTTATCCCCAGTTCTGAGGAAGTGTTGCATGCAAGCGCCGTGTCGTTATAAATTTACGGTCAAAAAGGGTACGATGAGTAATATCAAGGGTTGTGCGTGGTGCATGACTGATGTAGCCGACTGCTTCAGAATCAAGGGGGCGTGATTCGAAGGAGCAGTTATGTTTTTCATTCGATATTTACTTGGTTAGTCTACCTGACCATAGGCCCCTTTGTCGTATCAAATATTAAAGGGGAATTTCTTCGCTCCTATGTAGTTATGAAACTACAATTAGTTCACCTTGGAAGCAGTCCGGCGTGGTTAGATTGTCTTGGCATTTTCAAATAGGAGATGGCTTCATGCTATGACCAGTTGATTACCTTCCCTACTAGGCGAGGCTAGGTACAATGCCCTTGACTCACTAGTGAGCGATCGGCATCTGAATGACCTAAAACAAATTAATACCGTTCCGCACGTGTTTTCTTCCGTAGCTTAAGCAAATCTGTGCAGAATCTGGGGTAAGAACATGGCGCTTAGCGAGCCAAAACTCTTGAACCCATACCAGGTACAAAAAGCAACTAGGCCCTACGTCCCCATAATATTCAGCCTCTTCATCCCTATAGGCCAGCTCATACCAAAGCACCAGAATACACATCGATGTAGATAAACTTCTCCATGCAAAATATTTTCACTTCCACGTCGTTAGGACCGTCCCGCTGTAACTTCTCTCGTGACCTCCATTAGCGGCGTTGACGACGTGTAAGATGGTGGCTATTGTAGTCCACGTTGATACTCGAACTTTTTGTGCATCCAATCGCAGCTAACAGAGAAGTGACATCGTCGTTGCCGAGCAAGCAGTCGGGTGGTGATTGGCTAAAAGATCTGGGGTAACAACAGTCTCTACGTGCATAAGTCTAGAATAGGATTGAGAAATTCCCATAGTCCCGGGCGTTTCTCGGATCCAAACTTGCATTAAAGCTATTCCATCACACTTCGAAGTAACAATGCGATAGTACGCTTCCTCTTCGTCTGTATGGAAGGTTGTATCTGCTGTGGCCGAGATGTGTAAGGCTAGTCTGCTCATCAACTATACAATCTAGCGTGTTTATCGTCTAAGAGATCGGAGATGCGCCGGGTGCCTGAGATGCTTACAAAGATGGATGGGGCCTTGCAACGCTAAATACTGCAACCTGTATATAGCCTAATCAGGGGAACCACCAGCCTATTCAGGACATGCCAAGGCGCAAGGTCTTTGCGTCCCATAATTAGTAGGCATGGAGAAAGCTAACCACTGATTAGTCAGCCAGTCACAAGAGCGATTACATAGGAATGTTGACGAGCATCGGGTGGCTTTCAATGCTATAGAGGCAGCGGCCTAGATACTGGGTCGCATGCCTTTCACAATGATACGATTGTGCGCGACACAGCCGACCAGGTAGTGTGCTTACCAGACCTTTGTGAGCATGATGGGTGTTTGTGGCCCCACAGCAAAAGATCGTATGGGGCAGTCATCCCCCTTTTCCGGTGTAGATGTTTCACCATATAAAGACAACACCCGGTCAAACATGGGTTGGAAGACTGACTGCGATAGAGTCCCCGCCACTCCTGCTACGGTTCAGTACATATGTGTTAAGCGACATGAACATAAGGACAACAAGTAAGTCAGAATAGTATGCGATGTCAATATCATAGATCTGATAGGTCTTGGCTATCGTATCGTAGAGACGACTGCTTATGTGACGTAGATATTATAGGGTTTGACGTTGAATGTTGGAGGTTTCTGTTTTCAAATACTTAGCTAGTTAGCTCTCCTTTAGATAGGGCGCCTTGGGGTTTTCAGCAGTGTCTGTATGGAGGCCGACAAAAGTGATGTATATGGGCTTACTAGTAGTGCGGTGTAATATCTACTCCCGTGCTCGGGACCCCCTGAAGAATCAGATGAGCACTTACCGCCTTCAAACTTTATCGTCGCTTAGTTCAAGTATACAGAATACTGTATTCTTTCACCTCTCATCCGAGTTCATATTTTACCTTGTTAAAATCCGAGTTCTCTGGGCTCGATACGGAGATTCAATGGCGGGACTTTGGACTTCTGAAGACAAAGCTCAAACGCCAGAGTAGATGACCTTTGACTACTAACTAATGCCACCAGCATCATTAACTAGCAAGCCTCTTAACACTTGGAGAAAAGAATTTGTTGTGCAAGGGCATATGGAATGCCTGCATAGCCTCAGGCCCTTTTATCATTCGCCGCTGTATGATACCTGGGAGGGTGACTAGATTACTACCCTTGTCACATACATTTTAGAGTAATACATTATCTATACGGCAGTGTACTGCTTAGTCAATTCGCCCGGACCTGCTGTTCCACAACAGGCATATCCTCTTTAAAATTTGAAGGTCGCTTCAAATCAGTTGGCATAACCTCGAACAAGCATGACCCTATGTGTTAGAATAAAAGGCCCGTCATTCAGTACTCAATGAACAGTACACTGCATTACTCTTTCAGAACTGAGTAACAACGGACATACTAGACATGAAGCGTTCAAGCCACGTATGACAACAGTCCTATAGCGCAAAACTTAAACAAACGTGAACATCAAACTCTTCGGTATAGATTCAGAACAACAAAAAGACTAATATCATGAAATCTTATATAACACCTGTTGTCATATGAAACAATTATGGACATCGGATGATTCCCCCATAAGTTGAACACTCGATGAGAATGAAAGTGGTCCATGATGACGACATAGGCCCCCTTGACCTGTTCTCTCATGAATTTGAATAAGTAGAATGAGTGATAAAAGCGAGACTAAGGGAGAGCAGCTGAGCCACTGAGCGACTTGGCTATTTTATATGAGAGAGGAATGGGGACCTCACGAGCCGCGGAACATCAGAAACATAAGGAGTTTGATAAGTTGAATTTCGTTGCATTTAGTTTAATCGCGACGTTCATTAATTGAACTGACAGCTGCAGAGGTAGTAGGTGAGGTTGAGCTAGGGGGGATCCTCAGCCACCAAGTGGCTGAGTAGATTCGCCGGGATTAAAGACGACAGAAATCCTGGAAGGGTAAGGAGAAAAAATGCGATAAATTGTGATGAATTGAACTTAATTAAGTTTTATTGATAGAAAAATCCTCAAATGAATGAAGTGAGTTACTTGTCTGAGACCTTAGGAACTATAAGTCCAGCCTATCCCCAAAGGTTTGAGCCCCTGTCGGGCTCAATTCATTGCCTAGTTATCTTGAAAAAACATAAGCCCGGCTTCTCTCCTAAGCTAAGGGAATCTCGTAGCACACTCTAATCCAGCTCTCTTTACTACGTAAACGAAGTCTCGCTCGCCGCTTCCGTGGTGTGTTTGTCTTTTGTTCGCGTAGCTCGTATGGATACCTACCGAAAGTGGGGGGAGAGAGAAACATCGTGGAACAGTTGGCCAACACCTTTAGGAGGGTATTATTTTACAGATCTTGTAAAAATATTATCTGCTAGTCAACAGCAAAGGCGTGAAATGGTAGGTTACGCTAGCGCTGACTGTGATGGTGGGGTTAATAGGGGGTAGCCAACGAAGCAATCTAGAGGCCGGAATTGAACAAAAGGACCGAATAGCTCCTATCAATGTTGAACACCAGACTCATGTGCGCACTCAAGACTTATTGTATTGGCGGTTCGCTGTAGTCATTTTTATCTCATTCGCAAGACATATTGGATGTGCGCGGAGACGTGATACGACACAGGGCGTAGTCTTAAACTATGTTGTGTTATAGGAGATAACTGTAGGCAACGTCCCATGTAATCTCTTTACCTGAGTACGCCACGTAGCTACGCATTATGAACAGAATTCCTTGGTCGTGCACGGTGGTTGTTGGGGCAGTCGGGCTCAACAGCTTACCCTTTTCTATGCCTGCTTTCGTGATATGAAAGGATATACTCCAACTTATTTAGTGTGTTAATCCGTGGAGGGCATGCCTCCAGATTACAGTTCTTGTCTTCAGCAAAGTGAAAACAGAACATGCCCTCTGCAGTCGCCGGTACAATATCACGCTGCTCACTGTCGCCAACATAAGCAATTTCTGAAGGGGTTACCCCGAGCGTTTCCAACACTTTGCTGAATATCCCATTTGTTTTACTGACTTTGAAATGATTCGTTGTTGCGAGAAAATCGAGGTAAGCGGACAGACCAAGGTTTTCGACTGTCCACTCCTGTGCATCCTGGGGACCTTCTGTGATAATTACGATCTTTTTACCGAGGTTCTTGATGGCTTTCAGTAAACTTAATGCCCCGCTCTTGAGCCCGAGAGATTCTTTCAGGGCTGTTTCGTAGAGACGGAGAAGTTGGGAGAGAAAAGGGTCATCAGGTTCTAGGGATAGGTTGAAGTGTTTAGCGACAGCCAAGAAGCGATGTCTCCTATACTCAGATGACGACTTCCCGTCTGAAAATGCGTCAGATGTAGATGATTGAAGTACCTCGCTGTATTGACTCTTGAGTGCAGCGAAAGGTACCCCATATCTTTCTTGCATGGCCTCAAGGACTTTGTTCGATGCATTCGACGAGGCCCGGCGGAACTCGTGCAGGGTGTCGTCAAGGTCAAATCCAATCCAGGGCTTTTCAGCCAGAATGTGGCTAAGCTGCAAGACATGGTCTCGCCAGCAAGCAAGATAGAGCTCCCCTAGATTGTGCTCGATAATGTCTTTTTCATCGTTTGTCACGAGCCCGTGAGATGGCACATTCTCTTCTATGGTGGAACTAGCCTTGACGGTCGAGAATAACCCTGGTGGTTGGCGGTGGTAGTAGGTGTCTTTCTTAGCCGGATTCTTGTATAGAAAAGAAGTACCGAAGGGTGCAGAGAATTCCAGCATGTTGTCCGAGAATGGGATGCCCCATCTGGCGCAAACTCGTTTGATTTCACGTCGAGGTTGTTGAGCCAACTGTTCATAAAACAAGCAGGAAATGAGGCTGGAGTCTTGTTTTAGCATGCCGAGGAGGTTATTGAAACAGTCGATGAGGCTCTGTACGTCGGTCCAACCCATCTTCTTCCAACTGTCGAAGACGCGAATCGGGTCGCGTATTAGGAAGATGGGGCGTACGGCCGCATATTCAGATGGGCTGGGCAGCACCTGATACGAACACTCGCCCTTTTTGGTGTTATTCCCAAGCTCCTCCTCGCAGATAAGGATGCGCTTGCCGTCACCTTTGGCGCGTTGGACCACTTCGTGATTGGCCGGATCCTGTAGAATCGAATAATCGGGGCAGAATGGCGCTCCCACTGCAGCAGCACTTGTCAGCATCAAGCGGCTAGTTACAGCGCATTCGGGCGCCTCCGCAAATACTCTCATGAGAAGCGTAGACCCACTACGCGGGCATGCCACGAAGAACCGGACTTGGATATCCTTCGTGAGGGACTGCTGCATCTTGGTAGTGTTCACATGCTATAATTGTGTGTGGATAGGGATGTTTTGCATAGGCTGTGAATAACAAGAGAAAACGGATATAAGATGTGCATGACAGCGGCGAGTTAACGCCGTTTACCCACTTTTATATACAGGTAGGAGGTAGGTAAGTTTGGATACCTTACCCAGCAGCGAAGCCATGAGACATACGACCATTCACGGAGGTTCTAAGCCCAAATCCCTTGATTAAGATGATGCGATTATCCCTTCGTTGTGTTGTTTTGGCATGACATTTAAGTATTGATACACTTCGGTGATAGCCAATGATGCTACCAATTACGAACAGTGTCTTAGTGGGTGGCTACGCCGATAAGAAAAGGTGTGACCACAAGTGTCCAAAATAGCAATCTCGCAACTATATTGACTGAGTAACCGTGTAGCCAAACCTCCAGATTTTACCGCTATTGTTTGACCTAGTATCCCTTATTTGATGATGGTTGGTGCACAACTACACCATGCCATTTGTATGGCTCCACTGTGAGACCTCCACTAACTTGAGCGACTGACTTTATCAGCTCAGACCCAAACATACGACAAAACAGCACCATACGGAGAAATAGGTCTTGTACTCGTGCTATTGGCTCTTCCCTTACTACATTCAAGGAAAAAACAAGAAAGCACTAGGATCATCTATTTTACTTCGCGAGGAATCAAGGCCTGAAGGCCTCAGGAGGTGTGGTATGGCCTGCCTCTTGAAGGCTTAGGCCTCAGTAAGGGCACTGGCCCATAACACCACTAGCTGCTTAAATCTCCGTTCATTGCTGAATGATTCGATGATGACTAGACTACTTATACCTTGGCTTTTTCGGTGTCGGCTAAGGTACCTTGGACTTCAGGCGCGTGAACCAAAGGTGTGCGAGCAATAAGCTAACGAATCTTGCAAATAATGTGGCAGCTTAGGAGGAGTGGAGTGGACACTGATAATTATTATTGGAGTGGTTTTCGGGACTACGGCTTGGTAGTTACATGCCCTGCGAATGATGACTTGAGTGTTCACTACCTTCATCATTTTCGCCATCCTCATTATCCTCCTCATCATCGGAAAGCCCATAGCGTCTGAGCTTAAAGCAGTAGTAGGTGTTTCGGGTAGCTCGAACAGTGGTCTTGACGTTTTCATATTCTATCATATTGTCAAACATCATAAGGTCGCGTTTTAGTATGCACCCTCGTTGATTGGGGCCCATTGCTTCGATACACCAATGGGGTTTCGTCCATGCAAGGCTGAAATCTACAAGGAGCCCGTCGATATAGTTTCTAGCGTATATGTCTCTTGTATAGATTCCTAATTTTCTGAGTTGTTTCAGATCCGCTAGCATTCGACGAGGGTTCAATATCGAGACTCGAGAATCAATAAGCTTCTTCACTAAGCAGCGAAACGGCTGTCTCTTAATTTGTTTCGAGACTTCCCTTTCTGGTCTGTCCCATTCGGAAACTCGAAATCTTTTGCGGAGCGAATCCTCAAATTCGGCAGGGAGTGTAGTGTATCCGTAGCAAGGAACCGCAGGTAACCGTATCTTGCCATAGCGTTGCCTATACTTGCTTCTCAGAGCCTTGTTGGCCAGGTCTTCGTAATACTGGTTTATTCTTCCATAGGCTCTGCATTCCGCAAAAAAAGGGTCTGAATGAAACGTTAAAGTTTCGTCAGATATTTTCCGCGGGTTCGGGTATGTAAAATCATATCGAGCGTCTGCCGCATCGTAGAATTTGAACTTTATATCCAAACGTTAGAGAGTTCCTCCAACTGATAGAAAGATAAGACATACCATTTTAAGAGCGAATCGCTCCTTGTCAATGCGGACATCGAACACGTAACCGGATCCCGTCGCGCTCTCTTCTGACAGAGGATCGCAACTGAGGAGTTTCAAGAACTCAATCTTCCGAAAATGTCTGAATGGTTTAAGTTGTGGTCCTTCACAAGGCGGCATAGGCAGCCGCTTGCGTAAAGCGTGATCAATATCCACAGCCATTGTTGTCCATGTGAAAGAACGGAAAGGGGACGGAGTGGGAGTATAACGTAAAGGGAAGAGTTGAAGGTCCGTTGCGCAGATTGTAGCCCAGAAAATTGGATACAAATAGAAGCAGTGTTTCCTCCCTCGCTAGAGGGAATAATAAAGGGATAAAATAAAAAATAAACTTAAAGAATACCAGGGTCTGCGGGCGACCAATGGGCAGGCAGCGTCGCTCCGATGATGGCAGCTGTGTAGCCGGTGTGGCGCCTGATGATCTGTTTTCCGCCAGTCAATTCAAAGGTCAACAATACATTGCGAACTGTTGCATAGAAAAAGCTTGGCAACCTTAGTCGGACACAGTCCACGCGCTGTGCTATGTGGATTGCCTGCCTCGGTGTAATAGAGATTTTCTCAACGAGGATACTCAGACCTCGTTAACCTAAGAGCATTGACTAACCCTAGTCACAGGAGAAGCAGTGACGGAGTCTATATCTAAGCCTATACTTTCAGTTACATATTCGGAATATTCCAGATAGCTCAAAAGACCTCGTAGCCATCTCACTTGAATAAATAAACTAGACCCTATGCGCAAGCCTTGATTTGAGCCCTACCTTGCCGGTAATTTGCATGTCCGGGGATACAAGCGTGGCTCACATTAGCATATTTGCATGTTGAGGAGATATATGCACAGTCCATGTGACCATAATTGGCTGCCTCTTCTGACCGGTCTATCTCATGCTTGTAAATTGGATCCGTAGGTCCCGTCCACTGATTACGAGGCGTAAAGGTATTCGAACGCAGCTCTCAGAGTCAAAGGGCGGTCTATAAAGTGGTTTCAGGTGGTCATATACTATGTATTCTTTTGTAGTTCTCTAAACCTCGGGCATTGAGTTCCTTTACCCTCGTTGGCCCTATGTTAGGTTGCCAAAATGGCCCCGGCTGTTACCTTATATGAGTATCTTACCCGACCTAACCCTACAATTCAATTGCAGAGGAATTTGGCTGAATATCCGTGCTACACCACAAATGCCGAATATCCAACTCCAACATACATTCGGAGATGGTCTGAATTCAACCTGAAAACTATAAACCAGCTTTTCGGCCAACGTTTGCAACAAACACTGCACTCTAAATATCACCTTCACGACTTTTCTCACATTCATCCCTCATACTGCAAAATTCATGATGAGGATTCTTCCGAGGCACTTATTGTAAAGTCCAACCAATCCATCATTCTAGAAAGTTTGGAACACACATCCCAAGATCTGCTGTTCCAAGGCATATCCATGGTAGGAGGAGGTCAGGCGCAGCTCTACTATACCTGGCGAAATCACGTCAAAAAGACCCGGTCCAAGCAGGTAGAGAAGAAGAGAGGGAAGTGGTTCCCAAACTGGGCCGGGTTGGTCGACGTTCAGCACTATAACAACATCCTTCCGGGTGACACCAAACTTAGCAAGAACTGGCGGAGCAGAGACTTGATGCGGCTAATTTCTACGAAAGGACAGCGAATTGAAGACGATGATAAAGAATCGAATGTTATCTGGCCCGTTAGGCAGTTAATTCATTACTGCATTGAGAGCCACATGCGATACGGATACGTCATCACAGATAAAGAGCTTGTTGTCATGAGAGTGCGGCCTTTGGAGGAATATAGTCCAGGAGCGACACTAGACGAACTTCACGGAGCGGCACACGAGAGCCCACTTGTCGAATTCCAATCGATCCCGTGGAAAAGACCACCTTTTAGCAAGGCATTATCAGTTAATCTCGCATTATATGTTCCTTTCATCCTAGCCGCTAACAACGGACGTCTGGATTGGGAATATTGCAGCTTGGTGGACGAAAAGCTGCCCACTTCGAGGCCCCAGAAGGGTCTATGCGATGAATACCCTAGCTTTTCGACTTTGTCCTCCAGCGGAGACTATAGCCAGGGCCGAAGCTCCAATGTTGAGGTCCATAGGCAAGAGTCACTGGCCACACCATCATCGAGTCAGCCGGTGGGAGCCGCTACTACGAGACCGAGCAGAAAACGACCAAGAGGTGTATCTAGCCTACAACGAGGGGAAGAGGGTCCTCAGAAAGTAACACGACTGTATAGCAGAGTATTGGCTAAGCCTCGTTCTAAATAGTTGACATGCCAGTCACGGCCTGTTAAGCGAAGGCTTTAACGAGCTGGAGGAGGGTAGAGTGAGGAGCTGGTGGAATAAACTTGGGAAAAAATGCTGTTGCCATAATTCATTCTTCTATTCACTTTCTCGGGCGAGACAGAGAAAACTTCCATCTACTTTACTACATTTCCCTGTATTGTGTCTAAACGTCGTTCTCTCAACTATTAATAAGTCATAAATTGCTCTCCTCTAGCCCTACTACCGCGATATGTCAGTACGCAGCACGTTCGATTTTACAATTACAATATAGAGTTACAAGTCTAAATCCCATTCGGCCGCGAGTACTGTTAAGACGCCAGATCTCTTTGTCGATGGAAGAAGCTTCCAATACTACGATGAATTACTTGAGGTTGTTGTGTGGTTATAGGAGGACTGCGATTCGCTCAAGAAACGGTGTAACGTTGCCGGGCACCGAACGGGCCGTCACTCTCAGGGTTGTTCACTTCTTGCAATTTATTAAATACCGCAATATCTTTTAGGGGCATGAAAATAATAGTTCGGAGATTCATTTGAAAGGTGGCGAATGATAAGGTTGGCTTATAACTCGAAGGGCTTTCCAAGTTAGTTTCCAATTTTATCTTTATAAGTGGCTACTCGCTTCTTGTTGCCGCCACATCATCATGATCGGTTTACGCACAAGCATGCAGAACAAAGGTCCCACAGAACAACTGACAAAAAAAGAAGAGGATTTTTCGAAGCAATTATGTGGTCGATAAAGATTGGTTGCTTCGAGGGCATAATATCACGACTTGTCAATTGGGTACCTACCTTGGGCAGACCTTGGGTATATGTATGTAGGGAGTATGTTATTGAGTGTCCGGTGGGGTTAGCCGGCAAACATGTAAGAGCCGTGAATGGCCCGTGCACAGGGGAGCTAGGTACTTACTGAGTATAGGTTAGTAGCTAACCTAGGTAGGTACCCTAGATTTCCCGGCAGTGGCCGGGCTAATGCGACCTTGTGGCAGCCCCAATTGGTGTGATTGGGTGATTGGCTGGAGAAGCTGAAAACCAACCAAACGAGTCCGGCTGCGACAAAAACAAATTTCCAGCTCACCGGCAACGTGGTGAAGATTAGTGCGCCTGCCGTTCATCCTTCCGCTAAGTACAACTTCAACAACAAAACCCCCCAACTCTCCCCGCCCATCCTCCCCAACCGCATTCAACGCAATCACCAGAGTCACACGTCGCCCATCATGTCTGTCCCGGCCTTCTCTGACATCTCCAAGTCCGCCAACGACGTACGTATCCCTCACGATGATTCTTCTGCTTACCATCCCCCCCAACTATTGCGCCATCAGTTAGCCAACGGCCAAATTATCCCTCACAAAGCCCCTCCATCAATCAAGCTCAATTGAGGCATCACAACTGACCATTGAATTCCGCAGTTGTTGAGCAAGGACTTCTACCACCTCTCTGCCGGCACCATCGAGGTCAAGAGCAACACCCCCAACAATGTTGCTTTCAAGGTCACCGGCAAGAGCAGCCACGACAAGGCCACTAGCGGTGCTGTATGTCCTTTGAACACGAGATCATCTTCGGCGGGCGTCGAATGTGTGCACGCCGCATACATGGAATGACCTTACAGCCACGAACCGATCTCCCTCGAAGAATGCGCTGCTAACCATACAATTCACGAGATGTAGCTTGAGGGCAAATACTCAGACAAGTCGCTCGGTAAATCAACTTCTACAACTTCTACTTCTTCCTTGACAGGCCACAAGCTTCGAAAAGTTTCAAAGCAGCCAGTGTCGACGTTTGTTGCCGCCTTGGGCCCAATCGCAATACTCCCTCGCACCAAGAAGACCAACAGCGGCCTCCATGTGTTCATATCATGCGACCAGCAAATCAGATTACTGTTTAGGTTGCTAATAGTATACCCCGGTGCAGGCCTCACATTGACGCAAACCTGGAACACTGCCAACTCTCTCGACACCAAGATCGAGCTAGCCGACTCCTTGGCTAAGGGCCTGAAGGCCGAGACCGTCTTCCAGTTCCTCCCTGCTAGCAACAATGCCAGCAACAACACTGGTGCCAAGCTCAACCTCACCTTCAAGCAGTCTGCCTTCCACGGCCGAGCCTTTTTCGACCTGCTCAAGGGCCCCACCGCCAACGTTGACGCCGTTATCGGCCATGAGGGGTTCCTCGCTGGTGCCTCTGCCGGCTACGACGTCCAGAAGGCTGCTGTCACTGGCTACAGCGCCGCCGTTGGCTACGTCGCTCCCCAATACAGCGCTGCCATCACCGCCACTGACAACCTGAGCGTCTTCGCCGCCAGCTACTACCACAAGGTCAACTCCAAGGTCGAGGCTTCCGCCAAGGCACTCTGGAACTCCAAGAGCGGTAACACTGTCGGCCTCGAGGTTGCCAGCAAGTACCGCCTGGACCCCGTCTCTTTCGCCAAGGTTTGTTTTTCTGCTTGGATAGGGCAACAGTTACTAGCCGGTGCATTGTGCGTTGTTAACCAAGGGAACAGGCCAAGATCAACGACCGTGGTGTCGCCGCCGTCGCTTACAACGTCCTCCTCCGCCCCGGTGTCACCGTCGGCATTGGTGCCTCTTTCGACACCCAGAAGATCGACCAGGCCACCCACAAGGTTTGTGTTTCACCCATTCATATGCAGGACTCCTCACTAATACTGCCGTGAAACAGGTTGGCGCTAGCTTCACCTTCGAGAGCTAAATGGCTCTACATAAGAATGGATAGACGAAGTGATTTTGGGGTTCAATTTATAGACAGGATGAAAACTCTCGCGGATAATATCGCTAATACCCCTCGCCCACCGTGTATCTTGTACCAATCAGGCAGATCTCGTTGCATTGCGGTCGGGAACCTCTTGAATGTAGATTAGAACGCAGAAATAACGGAGATTATAATGCGCTAGTCACGCAACATTTTACTTCTGGTTCAGTCTCTATGTGCAATGCATCTTGATAGCCCATCTAAGTGTACAGCATCTCATCCGCGGGTTCTTGTGTATCTATATACAGCATGTCGGGCGTCTAAATCCGGATATAAGGCAAATTTGGACGGTCCCGATCAAGTCTTCCCGGCGCCTTTCTCTTTCGGCTGTCGAGTACTTCCGAGCCAGAACTGACCAATGAAGAAAGGGCCCAGCAAACTTATCAGCAGCACACCGCTGATCACGAAGAACATTCCCGTGACGCCCCTTTCGGGCTCAATGGTAACCCGCTGACCGAATTCGCTCATGCCCGCTGCCCGCCGCGCCTCGCGGCGTCGATCGCTGTGTCGCCCCGTGCGCTGATGGCTTTCCTTATCGAAATGCGGGACGTCGTCCCTGTGACCGAAAGGGTCTTGACCGGGGCCCATACCACCCATGGTTCCTCTCCCGGCACTATCGGAGCCGGCTCCGCCCGTGCTCTCCTCGTGCGCGGCCCTCCGCTTCTCGCCCTGCGCACCCCAACCGCCCGACCGGAAGAAGCTCGGCGGCGGGCCCTGGAACGTCCCGCGCCGCTTGCTCAGGCCCGAGGCGGGCCGGCCGCCTGCTGGGCCCGTCGACGAGTACGAGCCCTTCCTTTGCGCGTGGGTGTGCGCGTGGGCTAGGTTCATGTGCTCGCGGTCGTATTTGGCGCGCTTGGTGGGCGAGGAGAGGATCGAGTAGGCTTCGCTTATGCGCATGAAGCGCTTTGCGGCTGCGCGGCGGGCTGAGGCCTCGTGGAGGTCTGGGTGGTGCGTTTTGGAGAGGGTGTAGAAGGATCTGGTTACAGGTGGGTCTGTTAGTATTAATGCTATCTGGTACACTGTCTGGGAGTTAAAGATTGCTTGCTGGTGGGCCGTACTTTTTGATCTCAGAAGGGCTGGCGCTGGGCGCGACTTTCAGGGTCTCGTAGTGGTTGCGCGCATTGTCAATTGCGTCGTCACGGTGGGCGGCAGTGCCGTGGAAAGTTCGCTGCGTACTAGCACTAGGGAATGCATTGTGTTGCTGTCTTGGTGGAGGTTTTGCGTTTCTAGAGAACGATGCCGGATTGTGTAGCGTAGAGAGCGCAGGCCCCGGATACAAGAAGCTGAGGCATTGGCGCTGGATTGGAGCTGGAACTGCCAGGAGGGAAACAGCTGAGCGAGCGGGCATGCCTCATCCCGGATCTAGCAGCATTGAAGGATAGATGTTCTGCTCTTTTAGGGGGGAGAAGAATTGGGGAAGGAAAGAGGCTCTGGAGGCTCAATGGTGGCGGCCAAATATGTAGTACCTAGCATGTGGAAGATAGCTGGGTGAAGTGACGACATTGATCGAGGCGCGTGCCTGCCTCGGTTAGCGGCTATCTCACTATATGCATATTCGCACATAATGCTCAAGAAATCTACTCAGGACGATAGGTAGGTACTGACTTGAACCTACCTAGGTACTCTGATCATTAACGTTCGCCAATCGCTTTTCGAATCAACCTAGCTAGATGGCACACATGGAGCCCATATTTTAATCCAATATGATATACACTACTCTATGCGTACATCTCCCTATTCCTGACCCTTCCGCTCACTGTGTCCATATTAGCTTCCAAGGGCTTCTTAACTCTCTTCACCAATGATCAAAATTTGGAAATATTGCCTTTCCTGGTATTTCCAGCTTCAATTGATTATCCCTATGGAATTTTTACACCCTGGGGTTGCACCGCCTCATGCACCATGCATGGGGATGCCAAGGGAACAACAGAGGCAGCAGCCGAGCTGACTCTCTGCGTCCCAGCCTCGTGAGGGGCTATGGAAAATGAAATTTTGTAGCCATCTCTTCTTCTGTTAAGTAAGTCTCAAGTAGAGATTGCCGTTTGTTGTCAAACGTGGAAGAGTTCTCTCATACACATCATCTCGATACCAGCATCACTCCCTAGTTAACGAAACACATGCCAGATAAGAGCTGAGCAGATGGCCAACATTGGGAACCTCGTGGCTGCTGGCTTATCTGCTCGGAACGAGAACACACTCGCTCTTGCCAATTTGAATTTCGATTTCTCGCTAGTCAAAATTGATGCACCAAAGGAATTCCTCCAACTAGGCAAAGCACTATCTCCATGGAGGCGCAAAAATGCCGAGGAGGGTTCAACCCACCGTACTGCTCGCAAGCTTGGAGCTTTGTTTGAACAGGTTGCGAACCCCCCAGAAGGGCTTGTGGCAGCGTACGGTCGACGAGCATCCGAGATATCACGAGCGTTTGGTGCCCGCGAAGCCGGGAAGCAGCTCGGTCTCTTCAGTGACCACGCTGGGGTTGATGCCACAGTTCTTTGGGCTGCTGCAGTATCGGGCAAGACAGCGATTGCAGTCGCCTTGCTCGCGTGCATGCTAGCACGAATTTGGGATGCTCCTAAAGCAACTTCGATTTGGGTTGAACTTGTGCAGAAGCGCAAAGAGCAAATTCAACAAATCTGTGACGGTTCGGAGCTATCCCATCAAGCGTTAGTAGCCGCTAGCCGGCAAGATATAACTCGAAGGGATCTCGCAGAGTGGGATGCTAGCGCACGTGCATGGCTCGACATTGCCGACAGAGTTAAGGAGACCGAACATGGGAAAATGGAAGCTGTGCTTCTCAAGCTATCCCTCCCGGTTGACAATAGCACAGATGTCTTTACTAGTGTCATAAGGGTGTGGAAAGCGGCTATGATAGCTATGGACAATCTTTGCAAAGGGGTTCCGCAGCGGGTATATAATGGTGCCCTCCTCCTCGCCATCATATCATGGCATCTTTATCCAGACGTAGATGTATTTGGGGGGAAAGCAGAATGTGTTGTGCAGAACGACGTGTTGGTCTCGCCTGCTGGGCGTTTAACTGTAGGACTGGAAGATGCGGATCCAGATTCTGCTGCCAGCGTTCACTGGTCTCTGTCACTTGCGAACCTACGTTTTTACGGCGATCCAGTCTTAGCCACATCCCATGTAAAAGATGCTTCTCGGATCTCATTCCAGGAGCTGACACTCATATATCTGGGGAATCTCTTTGCTATGTGGGAATGCGGCCAATTCGATCCTCATTTTGATCAAGAGAAGGGTGCAAAGTTTATTCTTGCATTGTTCAAAAGCATAGAGCGTATAGCTTCGGATACAACCACCTCCACCCCTAAACGCCACGCTAAACTCGTCTACTGTTATAAGAATCATTGGTTGTCTATATTCGCGAATGCGGCATGCAAGTTACTAGAAAGTAACGAGAAGGGTCACACAGCAGCACGCAAGCTCGTTTCTCTTGGTACTCGTCAGCCACGGTCGTTGCTTACGGATAGAGCCGATTGTCATTTTCCCTGTTTTGGTTTACTCGATGCCAGAAATTGGCCCCGGTTCGCTCTTGATGGTAGATCAGTTCATCTGCTTCGTGAGCTTGCAAGCAGATTGAAAGTCAAAGAAACAAATTGCAGAGCTATCATTCACGTAGGCAGCCCAGGTTCGAAAGATGGGGATCAATTCACAACAGCTTTTCCATTAAGAGGAGTTACCCAGGACGACGAAGGATTCTACGAGAAGCATGTTCGATGGATACCCGAATCGAATGGGCCTTCACAGAAGCCATCTGAAGGTGAATCGCCGAGCAGCGAAATCAGGACGTTCAGCCCTGACCATATCCAAAAATACGGCTCTACTGTTCGTTGCGCACGCTCGCCTTGGGACTTTCAACAAAACAAGGCACAACTAGATACTATCACCGAAGGTATGTATTCGAAGCTTTCAGGCTCCCAGTACGACCTGAAGGCCCTTCGTTTTCGGTTATAGCACTTCATACTAATTAAAATATGACGGATTTAAGTGAACAAATTAGATCGCATGCTGGGTGACGACGTCGCAGGGTTGTATATTTGTCCCGACGACGCCGGTAGCCGGAAGAGGTCAAATAAGAAATCGGCACAACAGCGAACCCTAAGACCGATGTTGGCTTTGGAAGATGTTGTATCACTGCTTGAGGCTGATTTAATAAATGTAGGATTGCTCATTCTTTACATGCGATACTCAGGTCGGCCCGGGCCCATGAAATCAGCATTCTTTTCTGGGCGGAGTGACGAGAGTGACGAGAGCATAGGCGAAGACAGAGTAGGGCCGGCGTACACCGTTCAATACGCTATCCCAGGTACCGCTATCGGTCCGACGTACATTCAATACCCTATCCCAGGTACCGTTACCAGTCCGACAAAGGACACTCCACAGACCGCGTCCCAGAATTTGAATGAAAGAAATGAGTGCGAAACTATAGACAATAGTGACGTGGACAAAATTTGGCAAGAAATTCGGCATTCAGTGGAAAGCGAGGGTTATAATTTTTCTAGTACGCCAGGATCATGGCTCAATTCACTCGAGCGTCGGAATGACAAAGTTAACAAGTTTTAGGCAGGATAGGAAATTCGACATTCGAAGAATCGATGATAGCGCTCTCCATAACAGCAGACATATGGTCGTACCTTCCTAATGCCTCTATTTCGTTGAACATCATAAGACACGGTCTCTTCGCAGCCCCACAGCTGAAGTACTTAAGCGACCGTAATCGGGTCTTACGAACCTTTGGGAAGTGGGAAACTTTAACAGAGCCAGACCAAAGGGCCCTCGTATTTTCCTATATCATTATGTTGGAGACTGGTGATATGAAGATTCCACCTGACCAATTGGTGCATGTCTTTGCCATCTCTATTAGGAATACCATCTATGCAGCGGCGGCGCTGTTCACTGATCCGTATACACCCCTCACATGGGAAGAAATGAGAATGATCTATAGAAACGTTGGCCGCCCAGGCGTATCAATGATGATTCCGCCGGGGGATCCGCAACTACGCAAGCCTAATCTTGAATCATGGAGATTGATCAATCACGACTCTCTCACAGCCGACAATCAGTGCGACGATACGTTTTGTGAAACGAGCCTGCACTTGTCCTTTACGGGCTATGAGCAGCCCTTCGTGCCCGATGAGAGACATGGTGCGCGAGACCTAGAGGCCTATTACCTTGAGACGGTAGTGACGGTCTTCGATGGAAGAGAAAGAGTTGGGGATATCGACGTCCTCCGCGCGTTTGATGCTACTGGTGCCAGACTCGACCTTGTGTTAGACATAGTCCCTCCCAGTTCTGGGTGTCCTCATCCCTTACGACCGTCACAGTCTCCTAGGTGGATTGTGGTAGCTTCTTGGGAAGAACTTCTCGAGATGCCAAGAGTAAAAGTCTGCATAGTCAAGGCTCATGGAAATGCACTCTCACGTTTAGCTACTGCTGTGGTGTGTGTACAGAGGGGCGTTAAGCGGTGTTATGTACTCCCGCCCAATCCATGTTACTCTTGCGCAGAGGGAAGGATTAAGAATGAGCTTAATGAAGACGACCTGCGACAAGGAACGGTAGCTCTGATTTGTTAGGAGGGACTTTAGTGTGGTATTAGGGCGACCTTTGGCTTCGAAGGCCAGTATCGGTTTTTGACTATAGGTTGCTGGAGTTTACCATGCGTTCATGGGGTTTCATATACGGAGTAGACCTTTTCTTTTTCTTTCCATGTCCGAGGCAAGCGTCAGAGTCGGGAGACTTCGCTTGAGTCTGGAGCTTCCTATCGCGCTCGTAGCTTGGATGAGGGGTTTATTTAAATTCAACGAATTTCAAAAAATTATTATCATTCCTGTTCGGAGACAGCGTGACTTAACCACGATACTTGCCTATCTAGATATGTAGATTATACCCTGTACATGAAAGGTTCATCTCATCACTAGCTCTCACTCTTGCCTTAGGACTACGTCTCACTAGGGATGGGAGTAGCCAAATGGTCTCGCAATGCGATACCTTCCAACTGCTGCTTGTCTCGCCCACGTCCAGTCCCTGATGATATTAATAGCAGCCTGGGACTCGAACGACGCGTTATTGGCTCGTGTACATCATACCGCCAATCTTAACGAGATAGAGGCGCTCATCAACTACTGATCTCATCTGAGGGTATGTCTGCGTCAAATCAGTCGTACTTAGTAATACCTCAAGGGTTGAAGAGGTTCGACGCATTGCTCATGCTTCCTTATCGAAGCGAAATCTCCTCGATATCTCAGAGACGGCACGCATACAAGCAATAGTATCTGCACCTTATATGAGGAGGTACCTAAGTTGCACATCCCAACATTGAAACCCAGTTCGACTGCATATCAGAGTCCAGTAACGGACTGGACGGGCCGGGATGATCCAGCGTCTAGCATCATGAAAATCTGGAGCGCTTAGGTTTGAGATGCGAAACCGCCGTACCTGCTCGGCAAATCCCGTCACCATTACATACAGTAGAACCAAATCCCATTACGCGCAGCGACATGAATATATACCCAGGTAAACATATGTGAGAATAAACTTTGCAACAGTTAAGTTACCCTAAGTAGGTACTTGTATGCAGTTGGTACCTCCGCCTGCCTGTCTGCATTCAACCCCTTGTCCACTGCCACTCGCTTGCTTGGCCGGCGGGCCGTCGCGCTGCATGTATATTTACTTAGTAGACGGAGTATGTAATGTTAGTACCAACATGAAACACCAACAACCCCTTATCCCTGCATTATAATCAATCGCTAAACTTTCTTCCCGCTGATCGATCCCGGGAATCGATAAACTAACAGGGCTAAATCGATCGTCGAGCTTGCGCATATGTACGCATGTATGATGGGGGCATCCGTCAACGTCTAGATAACCTTATATGAACGTCTTGTTCACGTGATAATTTAACCTTCCCTGATCGCCCTCTCGCTCTAAGTAAATCCCCCATTTGTATTCGCCGGCGGGTTAACAATATGCTTGCCTTCCGAACACAAACATCACTTGGGCTAGACATTGAATACCTGTAGGTGAAACAGATTCAATTGCAGCACTATTGTACGCCATGCTATACTATGCCTGGAGTTTATCTAATCCTAATCCTAGGAGCCGTGACTCTAATTTTGTCCCCCAAGCCGTCAGTGTGATATCCCCCCTATAACGCCGTCACATGAAGGGCCAAGATATGCCAAGTCCAAGAGCCGACCGACTCTCTCCATCTGTGGATGGGAAGATAAAAGGGAGCAGACAAGCTCGCCTGAACGAGCTGTTCCATGCGATCGCTCCTGGTATTATTACATTTCGCGGGGAAGACGGCGTGCGTGTCTCACGACGCCGCAAGGCCCAAATGGTGGGTGAGCTCTGATGCCTGCTCATAGCTCGGGAATCTTCCAGGCTGGTTTTGTGCATTCCCCCATCGCATCAATCCAGTCCTGTATGCCTTCCAAATACCACCCACTCGTCCATTTCTCTTTAGATTCGCCATCTTGGAGCTTTAATATGGGTTCTCCGAGCTTGAAACTCTTCGAAGTGCAGCACACCTCGTCGTGCCAGCGATATTGGAAGCATTCTCGGCTCAGCCTCTTCTCCTTGTTGTTCGAATCTTCCTGCGAGATTTCCGACTCGCACACTCTGGCACAATTCTCTGGGGACTTCCATGCTTCCTTCTCTATCTCGCTCATTTCATCTTCTTTCCTTTGGCGATCCCGGGCGTGACCATCAGCACGTTCTTGTGCATCGGGGTCTGGATTGATATAGCACACATCATCTGACCCGTTGTCCCAGTTTTCGCGAGTCTGCTGCATTTTCGGGGCAATCAGACTCTCATATAGGTCTTTTATCAGTAAGATACGCTAATCATCAACGTCAGCTTTGACTTCAACGACTAGGTCGAGAGAGCACCCAGATTACTGGTGCATTCACTCCTCCTGGATCTATACTTACATCCGTCTTGCGCGTTTGTTCAAATTGCCACACGGTACTGATCTCCTCGGCGTTCATGTGATGCATTGTCAAGATTGGCTCGCACCAGTGGTTCCGGCCGTAAGGTAGAGTGGTCGGCTTTTCACCGTTAATCATGGGCCACGTTTGTCGAATCTTGACGCCCTCATGTTCATCCAAAGCTAATGCCACCAGCAAGTCTCCACAGCACTCCTCAGTACCCTTCTGGGTGTATTGGCTGATTAGGTTGCTGTGCTTTTCCACTAGGTGCTTCAACACCGCCCCGCTGAGTATGTAGCCCGAGCCTCCGTGAGCGAAGGGCCTGTTACTGACGAAGGAACGGCTGCCCAAGTAAATCTTCTCGCGAGGATTTAAGCCCGATTGCTTTTTCAGCCAGTGGATCATGTTGGCCCAGAAAACGTACGTATCGGCTTCTGCAAATATGTACCAATCACGACCTGGGCGCATCCTCCATGTTTGCTCAAGCATCGGCAGGAACTTGTACTTGTCCAGGTTCCATGCGTGGTGTCTTTCAGCCGTGGCATCTATACACGACTTCTGGGAGACGGCGCACTCTTGCTGGCTACGGTATAGATCGAAATCGCGGATCCTCTCCTTATCGGCCTCGTCAATTTCCGAGAGGGCATCGTATAGGTGGTACGGGCCCATTTGTTGTTCCTGCCCGGTGGTTAGCACATATGGCTCTGACCAGCTTAACCGTCTTTGGCACGGTGTACTCCAATGGCAGGGTACTATACCATGTCCGAGAAGAGGAGAAACCTAGAGTCAGGAAGACATGACATTGTCGTAAGGAGTTGGGTTGGCACTCGATCAAAAGCTTCCGTGGCGCCAGTTTTCATGACGAGTAATACGCCATCTGTGTCTGGGAATCGACCACAAGGGTCACTTGTGTTGTATTGTTTTTGGATTAATTTCTCGTTGCCTTGGTTATAGAGGGTGTTATCGTAGACGGGGCGCGAAAAGTAATTTGTGACGCCCTCATAATAATCGCGGTATTCGAATTCCCATTGAGGGCGAAGATGGATATAGGTCGCAATTAGTGTCAAGATGGTGAGAGCGCCAAAGATGCGAAAACGCCGAGAGCTTGGCGCCGCAATCATATTCGCCAAACTATACCCAGGTGCGCCGTCGGCCAAACCGGGAGGCAAAAGTTGTGGTGGTGAAGATGTACGGCCTCTGTTTAGCGTCCAAAACACCAAGAGAAACGGATGTGAACCGAGAGAGGGTGGTCACCAAGAGCGGGCAACATTAAAACGATGTAGAACAAAAAGATAAGACAAGAATAAACACGAGACGACGAGGTAGGGGTAAAATCGAATCAGTGAACCATCGTAGTCAAGAAGCAATAGAGCCCGAGTTGAAGTCCAGGCCGAACTAAATCAGTCTTTGACATAGGGATGAAGAAGAGCAAAAGCAAAGAGCAAGCTGTAAATCAGGGTTGAAATCGCAAAGATGTGTCGAAGAGATGTAGGTACTGTACTGCACGGTACGTAATTGCTGTTGTGGATATTACCAATCTAGATGCATGTCGTACATACTGTAGTCCACTTACCTTCTTGAGATGGGGTGTGCATCGATCTTGCCGCCGAATTTTTATAAAGCTATCAGCAGTTGTCGAGTCGGTAACTCCCTACTTGAGCTAGTAATTATAGGCAACAGCTGAGTGGGCAACATACGTACATAAGTTATACTGATTATGTACATACGATAATCAGGGGGTTTCTAAGTATATCATAGGTATACATGTACGTGGTAGGACACCTATTAGCCCCGGTTGGCAAGGGCGACGGCAAACCCGCTATTCCCGCTGGTTAAGGCTTAATACTCCGTATCTGTCGATTGTTCTACATTAGTATAATGACGCGTTTTCTGCAACCATGTTTTGCACTACGGCCGTGATCGCGGTTGGCTAGCGGCTACTCCTACTGCAGGCGTAGTCGTACCTACTAGTAGAGCTGTGCCACTTCTCCCCTCTTACTTAATCGAGTCTAGACTGCCAATTGTCTTAATCTGAAACAAACAGACCCCTGCAGCTTCGACCAAACAAATCCGATTTTTCGGGAGAGTGCAGCCAAACAAGACGGGGAGGGAAACAGATACTTTGCTATGGACTACATATATAAAGACAAACTTCCCGGCCTTCTTCGCTAGAACACAGTGACACAGTAATCTTGACCTGTTTCATCCTTTGTCTTCAAGATAGTATCTTCAATATACGCAGGAAGTCTCAACAGATTACAGATCTCACGACTGGTAGTAACAACAGATTATGATCAGTTCAGTTATACAGTATAAAGCTCTCTACATAGATTATATACACTGTGCGCTTCTCAGATCTGACAGTGATGTGGAGTGGGGTGCTACTGTCTTCCTCATCATTATAAATGTACACTATAAATTGTTTTGTGCTGTGCTAGTGTATGTACATATTCGCGTGCTAAGAACGGCCCTGATGCCCCATGACGGACGTACCGAGTACCCGTGGCAGCTACCCACTAGTGTAGGAGTAAAGGTTCCAAGAGCCTGGTCACTCTAGCACCGGCTAGCATTACCTACAACCATTCTGGCGCGGCCTGTATCAGTATAAATGGGTTAGCTACCAGTATAATACAAGCTCATATCGACATCTCGACGTGGGACACTGCATCAAATTGACATCTATCTTAATGTTTCCCAGCGCGAGCACTTATTCATCCTGTTGGCTACAAATCTTCCAAAGCAATGCAATGTCACCTATTAAAATAGATGCCCTGCCGAGGGCATGATCTCCACTGTCTGGTGGAGTAGGCCCGAGGTTTACGGACTCGTATTACCAGGGGCTGTCGCTCATAATCTAACGGATCTGATGATGATTAATTATGCCACGCCCCACCTTTAGTTGGGTTTCGCTAGGGCTTACCAACTAAAGTTGGTGCTGACGAGTAAATTAGCCATATTAGTAAAATAGTTACTTTTCTAGCACTTTTAAAATAAATTTAATTAAAAAGTATATATATTAACGCTTTAAATTTTTAAAAATTAAATTATAGAAAATATATAAGTTTAATTATATAAAAATTAATTTTATTTATTTTTTTAAATTTTTCCAGTCGGGAAAATTATATTTTATAATAATTAATTTTATTTTATTATTATGAAAGTTATATTAAATAAAAAACTGTTATATAATAAAAAACCTTTAAATTAAACTATTTTATATTATAATTATAATCTTTTTTTATTATAATAATTTGTTACGGACCTCTTATATATCGAAAGATATATAAGACGTACGTGAAATGGGTTCTTGATTTGCAGGTAACAATAAGACTTACAGCAGGTGGTCCGTAAGGGAGGTTTGCTGGTACTCCCACCACTAGTCTAGTCGCAATAGAGTAGTAGTCGTCAATAGAAATTGAGATGAGATTGATAGCTGGAGAACTAGAATAAACGAGTGACTAGAGCTAGAAACATCAGACTTATATAGGAAACCCCATTCTCCCCTTTGTCTTTGGATCGCAGGATAGCTCTCCTATCCTCCTATCCCTTTGGATCGCAGGATAGCTCTCCTATCCTCCTATCCATCACGTGACTAATCATGTGACTTCCTATCTTCTGGGCCGTGGCCCGCCTCCAATCTTCTTAGCGTATGGCTTTCCCCCCTTGGTCTGCCCAGCTGGCCGTTTTCCTGGTCTACTTCGTAACATAATTATAATTAAAGGTTATAATTTTAGTTTTTATTAATTATATTAAATAATTATATATTATATTAAATTTATTTTTAATAATATTATATATAATAAATTAATAATAAAGAAATAAAAATATTAATATAATAATATTTATATAATTATAAAGAAAAATTATTATTATTATAAAAAAAATAATTTAAAAAAAGCTTAGTATATATTATATTATTATATTTATTTATTTGTTATTAACACTTATAAAACTTTATTTATTATATAAAAAACTAAGCGTAGTTTTATTATTTTAGCCAATATTAATTTTATTAATTTTAAACTAATATATAATAATGAATTATATTTTTTTATTTATATAATAATTATAATTTTTTTATATTTAATTAATTATTTAATTTAGTTTTTTAAATTTTTAATTTTATTTAATATTTTATTTATATTTTTAAATATTTAAAAATAATTATTTATTATAAACCAATAAAAAGGGTGGCTAGTCCGACAGGCCAGGCGTAAAAAAAAGGAAATATTAGGCCAGATATAAAGAGAAAAAGCTATAATTAACATAAGTTATATAATTATAAAAAAAAGCTAATAAGCCCTAGATTACTAGATTATAATAATAAATTAATAAACCTTAGATTATTAAAGAAAATAAGCTTTATTTTATTTATATTCTTTATATTTAATTATTTATTTAATTTAATCTTTTAATTATTAATTTTAGTTTTTATTTTATATAAATAATTATTATTTTATTATAACTAGGTTAATAATAAAAATATTAATAAATCTTTTTTATAAATTATTTATTATTAGTTTTATTATTATTTATAAATTAAAAACTTTTATAAATATTTTATATATTTTTTAATATATAAAAGGTTTATAATATTTTAAAAGTTTTTTAATTAACAAAATTTAATATAATATAAATATTAATATAAAAAGTTAAATAATAATTAATTTATAAAATATATTATATTTAATAAATTAAAATAATTAAACAAATTATAAAACCTAAAATATAAAATCAAAATATAAGTTTAAAGATTTTATAAATATTTTAATAAATTATAAATATTAATATATTTAAATAATAAACTTTAATTATAGTTAATTAATTATTATCAATTAAAAATATTATTATAATATAAATAAATATTAATAATTTAAATAATAAATTAAATAAAAAAATAATATTAATATTAATATTTTTATTTAAATTAATTATATTTATTTTAAAAATAACTTTTTAAAAAATAATTATAATAATATTATATAATTAAAGAATAATAATAATTATTATTTTATAAATATTTATTTTTATAATATTTTAACTAATAGAATTAATATTAATTTAAACCTTAAATATATTAATTCTTAAACTAATTAATAAAAATAAAAAATATTAAAAATTAAAAGAGTTAAAAAAACTAAAAAAGCCAAAAAAACCAGAAAATCTAAAAAGATTAAAAGAAAAAGATTATTATTATTATTATTATTATTTTTAAAATAAATTATTATAATAAGTTTATTAAAATTTAAAGTTTTTAAATTTATACCCTCTAGGTTATATAATAGGTTTATAAAAATAGAAATATTCTTTATATAAATAAAACTTTATTTAAAATAATATAAATTAATAATTAAACAAAATATTAAAAAATAATAATAGTTTTTTATTTTATATTAAAAAAAATATTTAAATAATTTTTATTAATATTAAAAGATTATTTAAAGTTTTTAATATTAAATTAAATTAAATAAAAATATTATTTAAAAATATTAAAAAAATAAAATATATTAAAAAATAATTTTATTATTTAAAATAAATTAAAAATATAATAAACTATATTATAAAGTTTAAATAATTAATAATAATTTTAAAATTATTAAAATATATATTATTTTATTTATTCTATATAAAATTACCAATATAAATTAAAAATAAACGTTATAAAATAAATAAACTTAAAAAAAATTAATAAATATATTAATATAATTATTATAATTAAAAAAAATTAATTTTCAAAAAGATATAAAATAAAGGTTTAAATAAATAAATAAAATTAAAAAATAATTATTTAAGAATATATTTTAAATTAAATATTTTAATTATAAAAAAAGAATTTTAATTATTATATTATTTTAAAAAAAAATAATAAAAACAATTATTAAAAAAAAAGATTTTTTAGCTTAAAAAGAATATAAATAATAAAAATAGAAATTAATTAAAGAATAATATACTTTTAAAACAAGAGTATAAGGTTATTATTTTAAATTAAATAAATAAGTTTATATTTAATAAATTAAAATATTTAATTTATAAAAAACTAAAATATATATATATATATATATATAAATATTATTTAAAAATTAAATAATCTTTAAAATAAATTATAAAAAAATAATTTAATTAATGTCAGATATAAGGGGTTATATCTTAAGCCAGAATATCTGACTAACGGGTATCTAAGGGTAGACCCATGTCCAGGAGACAGGGGCCCTCATACAAATTCCGCGTAGCCTACTAGTCGCGTCTACTTGACACATACAACACACAGGATCAATACAATCAATCAACCCAACGTTACATGCCATCACTTATATCTGACAATTAAAAATAAAAATTATTAATAATAATAAATTAATATTATTAATAAATTTAAATAATATTATAAAGTGGCTGTGGCCCGATCGGGTGAGGAGCTACAAGGAGGGGCCAGTGTTTCTCTGACCCGCACTAGGCCACTGAGGGGTCACGTGCTGGCTCACCCAGTTCACGGTGATCCAGGATCACTCGGCTTACAGTGATCCAGGCTCACTCGGCTCATAGTGATCCAGGCTCACTAGGCTCGTTAACTTTCGAGAGGGCTCTCGTTTTTTTCTGTTTATTATGTCTATATAATCTCATGACTCTCCTATATTTAGTCACTCGTTTAGTTTAGTTCCTTAGCTATTAATCTCTACCTTTTAGTTCTTATTCTAAGCGACTACTATTCTATTGCGACTAGACTAGTGGTGGGAGTACCAGCAAACCTCCCTTACGGACCACCTGCTGTTAGTCTTATTATTACCTGCAAATCAAGAACCCCAACGTACGTCTTATATATCTTTTAATATATAAAAGGTTTATAATAAATAATTATAAAAAAGTTTTTATAATCAAGTTTAAAATATAATTTAAAAATAAATCTTATTTTAAAAAATAAAATTATAAATATAATTAATATTATTATAATATAAATTATAAATAGTTTAAATAATTAATATTTAGAAATATTTAAAAAAAGAAAATTAAAAAAAAGAAAAACTATTTTAAATAAGCTTAATAAAATAAAAAAAGTTTTTTTAAAACTTAAATTATAAAAAATATAAAAAACTAATAAAATATTATTAATTAAAATTAAAACTAATATTATATATATTTTTTAATTAATTATTTAATTAATTATTAAAAATTATAAATATAATAAAATATTAAAAAAAAAAATTTTTTTTAATATATAAATATTATTAATATTTATAAAATAAGTTATATATAATAAACTATACGATTATTATATAAATAAATTATTAAAATTAATCAAGATTTTGTTACGAAGAGGGGTGGCCCAAGAAGAGGCCTAGCACACATTACGCTCTTACACTCGTTCTTCCATTATTAACGTTTATGCGGACCCCGCTTACTGCATAAGGGGGTTGGCTGCGACTCCGTCGCTCCGGTCGACATCGATCCCATCGATCCTGACTGGATCGATGCGGTCGACAGCGACTCTATCGATCCCATCTTGGATCGATACTGTCGACGGCGACCTCGTCGATCCTGGGCCGTTTACGCCCTGACAAAGCGTATTTCCTATGTCTATATAATGATCATGATTTCCTGTATCTAGTCGCTCGTTTATTCTAGTTCTCCAGCTATCAATCTCATCTCAATTTCTATTGACGACTACTACTCTATTGCGACTAGACTAGTGGTGGGAGTACCAGCAAACCTCCCTTACGGACCACCTGCTGTTAGTCTTATTGTTACCTGCAAATCAAGAACCCCCGCGTACGTCTTATATATCGGAAGATATATAAGAGGTCCGTAACAGATTTATAATATTTAAAATAAATAATAATTATATATAAGATTTTATTATAGAATATTATATAAATAATTATTATAAATATTATTAATTATTAAAAATATAATTATTCTAATAAATAATTTATAAAAAATAAAAAATTAAAAAATAATAATTAAAAAATATTTTTTATATAAAGAAAAACTAAATAAAAAAAAACTTATATTATAGAAAACTAAAAAAATATTAAATTAAATATTTAATAAAATATTTTATATAAAAGAAATAAAAATTAAAAAATTAAAAAAAAATAGTTTTTAGTTTAAAAATAATAAATAACCAAGATTATTAAAACCTTATAAAAAGTTTAATATAATATAAAAAAAAACTAATTTAAAATTAAAATTAAATATTAAAAAGAATATATAAAACTTTAATAAATTTTAAAATATAAATAAATATTATATTATTAAAAATAATAAAATAAAATTATATTTTTTAAAAATATAAATTAAAATCTTAAATAATTATAAAATTTAATAAAAATATTTTTAATTATAATAATAGCCGAGTATTTAAGAAAATAATATTCTTTAATATATTGTTACGGACCTCTTATATATCGGAAGATATATAAGACGTACGCGGGGGTTCTTGATTTGCAGGTAACAATAAGACTAACAGCAGGTGGTCCGTAAGGGAGGTTTTACTGGTACTCCCACCACTAGTCTAGTCGCGATAGAATAGTAGTCGCTCTTAGATGTTCAAAGTATGAAGTGAAATAAGAGTGTGAGATTGATAGCTAGAGAACTAGAATAAACGAGTGACTAGATACAGGAAAGTCATGAGATTATATAGACACAAAGCAAGAGCCCATCCAGCAAGCCAAGTGAGCCTGGATCACCAGTGAGCCGAGTGAGCCTGGATCACCAGTGAGCCGAGTGAGCCAGCACGTGACCCCTCAGTAGCCCAGTGCGGGTCGGGAACACTGGCCCCTCCCTATGGCCCCTTACCAGATCGGGCCACAGCCACTTCGTAACAGATTTTATAAATTAATATAAAATAATTTAATAATAAATTAAATTTTAAAAAACTTAGTTTTTTTAAAATTAAAAAGTTATTTTATTAATTAATTATCAATTATTATTATTAAAAAATATATAAATTTATTTTATTATTGAAACTAATATTAAAAAATATATTAAAAAAACTTAGCTGAAAATAAAAAATAATTAAAATATTTCTAAAATTAAAAAAATATTAGATTTTTATTAAATAAAAACAATATTAAATATCTTAATAAATAAAAACAATATTTATATATTAATAATATTTAAAAGCTTAAAAGATATTTAAAAATTATTTTAATTATTTAAAACTAAAAATAAATAATTAATTATAAAGAAAAATTTAAAGACGTTTTAATTAATAATAATAATAAAAATTATAATAATAAATATATAAGTTTATTTATTAATTAAATATTATTGGTCTTTTTAAAATAGTCTAATCTTTTTATAGTTTTAATATTTTTAATATTATAATAGATTACTTTAATATTATATTATTAAAATAAGCGTTTTTACTTATATAATTAATTTAATTAATTAAATATTTTATTTAGCGTTTATTAGCCTTAATTTAGTCCTCGGCGGCAGATAAGTTTTTATACTCTCGAGAAAACAAACTAAAATTATTATAAAGAATATTTTTTTAAAAACAAGCTAAATATTTTTTTAATTAAAAGGTGATTTAATATTCTTTATTTTTTTATATATAAAAAATAAACTATAATTATAAAAAACTTAATATATTAAATTTATTTAATATATTTAATGATACTTTAACCTTTATATAATTTTAATTTAAAATAACCTTTAAATATAAAAAAAATATAATAAAAAAGAATATATATTTATTAAAAATAATAAATCTAAAAAAAAGAAAATAATATTATAAAACTAATAATAAAACTAATTAAAACAAAATTAAAGATAAAATAATATATAAAAATAAAAACAAGAATATATTAAATTATATAATAAGTTTAAAAAAACTTATAAAAACTTATAAACAAAAAATAATATAAACTATTATAAATAAAATAAATTATAAAGCATAAATAATAAAAGATTTTATATATATAATTATATATTTTCTATATTTAATTATTTATTTAGTTTAGCTTTTTAATTATTAATTTTAGTTTCTATTTTATATAAATAAATATTAATTTATTATAACTAAATTAATAATAAAAATATTAATAAATTTTTTTATAAATCATTTATTATTAGTTTTATTATTATTTATAAATTAAAAACCTTAATATATATTTTATATATTTTTTAATATATAAAAAGTTTATAATAATTATATTATAAAGTTTAAATAATTAATAATAATTTTAAAATTATTAAAATATATATTATTTTATTTATTTTATATAAAACTAAAAATATAAATTAAAAATAGATTTTATAAAATAAATAAGTTTAAAAAAATTAATAAATATATTAATATAATTATTATAATTAATTAATAATTATTCAATAAATATTTAAAAAAAAAAAAAAAACTATTATAATTAAAAGAATAATTTTTAAAAAAATATAAAATAAAGATTTAAATAAATAAATAAGATTAAAAAATAATTATTTAAAAATATATTCTAGGTTAAATATTTTAATTATAAAAAAGAAGAATTTTAATTATTATACCGTTTTAAAAAAAAGAATAATAAAAAGGGTTATTAAAAAAAAAGATTTTTTAGCTTCAGAAAAGAATTTAAATAATAAAAATCCAAAACAATAAAAGAAATAAAAGTTAACTACAAAATAATATATTCTTAAAATAAAAATATAAAGTTATTATTTTAAATTAAATAAATAATTTTATATTTAATAAAATAAAATAAAATATTTATAAAAGATTAAAGAAATATATATATAAAAATTATTTAGAAATTAAATAATTTTTAAAATAAATTATAAAGAAATATATATATTATAAAAATAATTAAGATTATATAATATATAATTTTAAAAAATAATTTAATTAAGAATAAAAGATGATTAATAATAATAAACTAATATTATTAATAAATTTAAATAATTATAAAAAGGTTTTTATAATTAAGCTTAAAATATAATATAAAAATAAATTTTATTTTAAAAAATAAAATTATATATAGTTTAAATAATTAATATTTAAAAGAATGTAAAAAGAAATAAAATGTTTTATTAAATATTAAAAATTAAAAGAAATAAAAATAAAAAAATAAAAAAAGTTTTTTTATAACCTAGATTATAAGAAATATAAGAAAGTAATAAAATATTATTAATTAAAACTAAAATTAATATTATATAGATTTTTTAATTAATCATGTAATTAATTATTAAAAATTATAAATATAATAAAATAATAATAATAAAAAAATCTTTTTTTTAATATTTAAATATTTAATATTATTAATATTTATAAAATAAATTATATAAATAATAATAAATAAACTATATATAATAAATTATTAAAATAAATAATAATTATATATAAAACCTTATTGTAAAATATTATATAAATAATTATTATAAATATTATTAATTATTAAAGATATAATTATTTTAATAAATAATTTATAAAAAATAAAAAAATAAAGAATTATAGTTTATAATATAATTAAAAATAATAATTAAAAAATACTTTTTATATAAAAGAAAACTAAATAAAAAAAATTATATTATAAAAAACTAAAAGAATCTTAAATTAAATATTTATTAAAATATATTATATGAAAAAATTAAAAAATAAAAAAGCTTTTTATTTTAAAGATAATAAATAATTAAAATTATTAAAACTTTATAAAAAGTTTAATATAATATTATAGAAAACTAATTTAAAATTAAATTTAAATATTAAAAAAATATATATATAAAATTTTAATAAACTTTAAAATATAAATAAATATAATATTATTAAAAATAATAAAATAAAATTATATTTTTTAAAAATATAAATTAAAATCTTAAAAAACTATAAAATTTAATAAAAATATTATAATTAATAATTAATAATTTTATAATTTAATAAAAAATAAAAATAATTAAATAAGAATTAAATTAATAAATAAAAAAGATTAATAAAATTATAAAAGAAATTATTAAGAATATATTAAAGAAGTATTATAAGCTTTATAAATTATTTTGAAAATAAAATAAAAAAAAGCTTTTTAAATATAATTTATAAAATTATTATATTTTAATTAAAAAAGAATTTTAATTAAGATTTTATTAAATTTATTATATAGAATTAAATAGAATAGAAAGCTTAGAAGAATATATTTAAAAGAACTTAATAAAAAGATTTATTAAAGAATTATAATTATTTTATAATTATTTAATAATTATAATATTAAAAATAAAAATTAAAAAATAAATAATTAATAAAAATAAAAATACAATATAATAAATGATAATAAATTATTAATTATTAAATAAAATTATAATATTAAATAAATGTTTATTTATTTTATTAATAATAATAAAAAAGAATATTAATTAAATAAATATTATATTATTTATATAATAGAAAAATAAATAAAGAATAATTATTCAAATAATATATAAATTATATAAATATTTAATAATATTATAAAGATTATAAAATATATTAACCAGTTTTTAATATATAATAATACTAATATTATAATAGTTTTTAAATAAGTTTATATTTATTTATTTAAATATATTTAGAAAATATTAAAAAATATATAATTTTAATACCAAAAATATTTTAAAAAACCAAACTATAATTAAATTTAAAGAAACATATATAATATATATAAAAAATGAATTCTTTAATATTTATAATTGTTAAAATTTAATATAATATATAATTAAAATATTTTAAATTTAATAATAATTATAAATATTAAATAGATTTTAAATTTTCTTAATTATATTTATATATTTATTAAAATTTTTAAAAAGATTATATAATATTTTATAAAATATATAATAAAGAAATGTGAAAAGAAAGATTTTTAATTCTAAGAAAAATATAAAAAGTTTTTAAAAAAAATTAAAAATTAAAATTATTTTTAATTTAATAATTAAATTATTAAACTTAATAAAAAAAAAAGCTTAAAATAAATGTTTTAAATAAAATAATTATAAAAATATTTAAATAATTTGAAAATAATATTTAATAATTTATTATTTAAAAATATTAAAAGAAATTATATTATATTATTTTATTTATTATAAAGAATCTTTTATAATTATAATAATATTTAAAAAATAAAGATTATTTTTTATTAAAATAATAAAATTAATTAAAATATATTTAAATTATACAAACTTAATAAAGTTTATAATTATATAAAATATTATTAAATAATATAAAAATTAAATAGTTTTTTTTTTTAAAATTTAATTTTAAAATATATTATATTAAAAAAAAAGGAATATCTAGGTTAATATATTTAATTAATAAAATTAAAAAGAAATTAAGGTTTTAAAATAAAATATTTAAATATTATATTTTTAATAAAATAAAAGCTTAAAGATTTAATTTACTTTTATAAATCTTTTAAATATATAATTATAATAAATATATAATTTAAAAAAACTAAGAAAGTTATATAAATAAAAAAATTAAAAAATAATAAATTAATATATAAATAAAAGATTTATATATTAAAAGCTTTATAAAATAAGTTTTTTAAAGATTTTTATAAGTATTTATTATATAAATATTAAAAAATAATTAAAATTATATAATAATTATAAAACAATATAATCTTTTAAAATTATAAAAAGAAATTTAGTTTATAATAGAAAATTATAATATTTATAATAAACCCAAGGTTTTATAACATAAACCTTATAGAATATTATAATTAATATAAATATTTAAATAAATATAATATATAATTATTTAAAAGTTTATTATTAAATTATTTCTATTAATTAATTTATAAAATATAATTATTCTTTATTATTTAAAAATAATATAATTATTAAATAACTTATATATATTTTTATTTATTAATATTTAAATAAATATAAAATATTAAAAGAAATTATTTTTAATTATAATAGATTTTTTATATTTAAGTTTAAAATAAACTTTTTTAAATAATTAAATATTAAATTTAAGTTTTTAATTATTTATTATTTTTAAATAAATAAATAAATTAAATTAAACTTTTAAATAATATTTTTAAAATTATATTAATTATTAATAGAATAATAAAATAAAATTATTATTCATTATATAAATTATTTATAATATATTAATTAATAAAAATATAAATATATTATTTTATAAAATAATTTATAAATAATTAATTATTATTAAAAAATAAAAGAAATTATTAATAAAAGTTTTTATTATTATAATTATAATATTATAAATTAAACTATAAATATAATTTCAATTTTTTTAATAATGAATATTATAATATTATAATAACAAAAAAATTAAAAAATTAATTTTAATAAAAAAAAAGAATTTTATTTATTATATTAAAAATAAAATATAATTTTAAAAATTCTATAAATTAAAATAAACTAATTTAATAATAAATTAAATTTTAAAAAACCTAGTTTTTTTAAAATTAAAAAATATATTAATAAAAACTTAATTTAAAATAAAAAACAATTAAAATATTTAAAAAAATAAAGAAATATTAAATATTTATTAAAATAAAAATAATATTAAATATTTTATTAAATAAAAAAAATATTTATATATTAATAATATTTAAAAATTATTATAATTATTATAAATTAATTTTATTATTAATATTTTAATTATTTAAAACCAAAAATAAAAAGTTAATTTTTTAAAAATTAATAAGATTTTAGTTAATAATATTAATAACCCTGGTAATTTATACTTTAATAATTATTTTAAACTTATTATAGTTTTATTACTTTAGTTTATTTAATAAATAAAAGCTTTAAAGAATTATTATTTTATTTAATATTTTTTTAATTAATTAATTAAACCTTTTAATAAATTTATTAATAATAATAATAAAAACCCTAGAATTATTATATAATTAATTATAATATATATATTGTTTTTAATAAAAATATTATTTATTATTTTATATTTTTATTTTTTAAACCTATATAAAAAAATAATATAATTTTAAATCTTTTTTTATTAATTAAAAATATTAAAATAAATTAATATTTAATTTTTAAAAATTATAATTATTTCTTAATATAATTAAATATTATGAACAATAAAAAAATATATATATATATAAAATAAAAAACAAGGTATAAAATATATATATTTATTTTTTATTATTAAAATAATAATTTTAAAAGAAAATAATATTATAAATTAATAAAAAAAATAGTTAGTTTAATAAACCAGGCATAAAAAAAATATTAAACTAGATTTAAAAAAAAGAACTATAATTAATATAAGTTATATAATTATAAAAATAAACTAGTAAGCCTTAAATTATTAAATTATAATAATAAATTAATAAACTTTAAATTATTAAATTATAATAATAAATTAATAAACTTTAAATTATTAAATTATAATAATAAACTAATAAGCTTTAAATTATTAAAAAAAATAATCTTTATTTTATTTATATTTTTTATATTTATATAATCTTATAACTTCTTTATATTTAATTATTTATTTAGTCTAGCTTTTTAGTTATTAATTTTATTTTAAACCCTATTTTAATATTTACTCAACAGTGATTATTATATTTAACGGCACCAAGTATAGCGGTAAGAGTATTAGTAAACCTCTCTTCCGGACCACCTATTATTAGTTTTATTATTACCTGTAAATTAAAAACCCCTGCGTATGTTATATATGTTCTAAGGGACATATATAAGGTCTATAACAAATATATTATATTAATTATACATTATTATATATATTGTATAAACATAATTAATAAATTATATAAAATTTATATAAGGGCCTTTGTTTTTTTTAATATTGGTTTACATTTAAATACTTGTTAGTTAAATATTCTGGCTTAAGATATAACTCTTATATCTAACAGTTTAAATATTAGAATCTAAGGTCTCAAAAACCGTGCCGCCTAAAGACGATAGAAGCTGCCTAGCGCAACCCTACGATCCCAGTATATTAATATCTGAGCTAATGGTGTTTTACGGCATAGGCGAGTCTATTATTATTTTGCCCCTGGTCGGTACCTAGCTAAGTTTAATGGCGAAGTACTCCACTAGCCGGACTGGTGAGATAGATCTCAGCATACTTGCGGCTAGGCAACCGGATTGGCGGTTGACGTATGCTACTGCGCCGCCCTGTGAATCTCGTCATGGGGCTTATACATTGAATATTCAATTATATTTATCACTTCGCTTCTGGTTTCTCGGTGACTTCAAGCTACAGTTTCTTGAACATTGTCCTAAAACGATGAGTGAAGCTGAGCAGAACATTCCTCCAGAGCGGAGACCAGCGGTGAGGACAAGTCCCTACTATGAGTGTAAAGCTCGAGTGTCCGACCCGGATACTAATGTCGCTATAAAACATGTAGTGCGATAATTGCAAGACCCGTAAGGTGTGTCAACCTCTCTCACTGGTGGTCCTCTTGACGTTGACTGTTTTGGTAGACCAAGTGTGATCGAAGGACACCATGCGCCAGCTGTGTCACACTCAAAATGCCGTGCCGAACCACGCACCGCGTTGGCGAGAAGCGGCAACGGGTTCTGCTGTCATCTAAGTATGAAGACGCCGTGCAAGATGTCAGTCGTCAGCTTGCCGACGTCAGGGAGATGCTTCAAACTCTGATGTTGAATAAAGACGCGGGATCGGTTGCATCGGGCTCACAGACAGGACCCTTGGATGCGACGACCTACACTCCACAGTCAATGATCGACGAGCAGGTTCCGGTTCTGGACAGTGTCCAAGAAGGCTATCACGGGTACACTTCGTTTACGTCTCATGCGCACCAGATTAAAACAACATTAGAGGCCACACTTCTACCTTCGGAACTCGAATTTTCTTCTAGCGGGTCCCTAGAGAACAGCAGCGATCAAGGCAGTAACACGGGCACGCCACCACCGAGGACTAATCTTATAGAATCCAGCAACATTGGACTGAGAAACATGCCGCTGCCACCGAGCGACATAGTGCTCAAGGTTTTGCGCCTAGTAAAAACCGAAAAGCAACGGGCCTTCGTGGATTTACCGCTCTATACAGAAGACGAGTTCATATCAATGTGCCGGGACATATACTTCGCGACGGAGCCAATCTCGCTTTGGACGTGGATATGTGTCAACGTTGGGCTCTACAATCTCTTCATGGGCATCAGCGAGATTAATTGTAGGCGTCTAGGGACGACGGTCGAGGCGATGCGTGCACATGCGAAGATTCCACGGGCCAATGCACAGACTGCATTGCAGAGTCTCCGCCTGTGCTCGGAGCCGTCATTGGAATCCTGCCGCGCACTCGCGGCCCTTGTGAGTATCGCACCCCTGATCGCGTCAGAATCATGGACAATTTATTCTAACAGCGTAGGCTCACTTCTATGTCAGGCTAGGACACAGCACGATTGCGTGGAGGCTCACTAGCGGCGCTGCAAGAGCGGCTCTAGATCTCGGCTTGCATCGTCTAACTAGCGGCGATGAGAACGAGAGGAGGATCGTGCGGAGAGAACTTGAAATCTTTTGGCACATCTATATATGGGAGAAGGGACTCGCGATGACATGCGGGAAATCTCCCACGATACGCCTCTTTGATGTGACAAGTGATCTTCATCAGCTGCCCACGCCCCAGCACCGATCGGGCGAGGTGAGCGTGTTAGTGATACCCATGCGCCTGGTCGTTGATGCTTATAGCTGACGCGCCCCGGTACTAGACTCTATGGCGCCTTTGCCGATATGGCTATCGTCATGGGCGATATTGAAGAAAGCCTCTTCTCGGTCGTGGCCCAAAGATCCTCGCAGCAGATTCGACTTGGACACGTCAGGAGACTTGCCAGTCGGCTCACGGGAATTTTAAACATTGCGAAAACCGTATGTGATTCGTGCTACGGCGTTAAGGTACATCCCTGACTGGACTGGCTTCTAGGCATGCCCGGATGAACCCACGTTTGAGACCTTAAAAGCGACGTATGTATCCCCTATTCCAGTTCTGTCAAGTCAGTGAAGAGCACGAAAAGCTTACAAATAGGTAGCAATACCGGCGGGATAAGCGTGACATTGAACATCGTCTTGCACTGCCAACTTGCAATCGTGTACCGCTTTCTCCCACCTGCAATACTTAATGCCCAGTAAGTAATCCTAATGTCTTTTCGTTTTCTTACCCAGTGCAAGAAGCTAGGCCTTTTGCTTGATGCACTATTTCATATCACGGGAAGTTTCACGCTCTCGAAACACTCCAAAACCCCCTGTGAAGAGCGGAAACTGATGATTAATGCTGAAGCCCTCTGCAATGCTCGACTGAATGTGTAACCGAGGCACGCGTAGCATTGTCGATACTTGTTAAACTCGGCGAGGAGGCGGTTGTGGGCCATGTACATCATTGGACGACTTTATTGAACATGTGAGTTTGCTACCTGATCAGATCTGCATAGGTTAGCTAGTTTAGGGGTTAGCTAACAGTTTAACGCAGTATATTGTCTCTAGTCCCGTTGGTGCCGTTCATCGTGCTCGCGGGAAACGCAATAGCAACGTCATCGGGAACCGATATGCTGCTACTATCCAGGATGCTCAACCTCTTAGCCCCAACGGCTGCCCACTCTCCTCTTCTACGAAAGGTGCATGGTGCCTGCGAGAGCCTTCACAGCATAGCTGAGCGCATCGTGTCGAATGCCAGCCCGGCCAACCTCAACAGCAACAACACCCATCAGGAATACCCTAGCGGCGACCAAGAGCAGTTCGACTTTGCATTTTCCATGGGACAGCAGGACTGGGACAGCGTGATGATGGGTTTTGAGTCGTCCGAGTTTGGGAGTTACGACTCGCGGAATGTGACGAATATCCTCGAACCCAATTTCGCAAATACGTATTGGTGAGCTGGGGTTGGGAGAGCATGTATACTATTATGGTTATTTTATCTGACCTGTTGCCTATTTACATCCCGTTCTTCTTCCGCACCTCATCAACCAATCCGCCGAGCATGACGCTACAAAGTGTTTCTTCTCTACTGTAGACGGTCACAGCCCCTGCCCGTGTACCCGATCTTGAGGATACGAAGAATTGGTCAGCCACTACACTAGGAGTACCTCTTCGCAGAGATCTGGCTGGAAAGCTTCGCCGTTCATGCAGCCGTGAACATTGCAATCTCCTATCAACTCCCATCCTTGATTACATGGGCGAAGAATAGCAGGCGCTCTCATTCCTTTTATCAATACTACACGATCCTCTACCTGCGTGGTAGCTGGCGCCAGACCCAAGTACCCTTGCCGCGTCCGCATGACGCGCCGGTGTGAGACGGCACGTCGGACCCTGAACTGCAAATCGTTCTCTTGGGCTTCGTCAATGATCCGCTGGGCCTTGGATAGGCGTCTACCAGCCAACTTGGAGACTTGATGCTTCATTTTCAGGGCCCATAGTGGAAGTAAGTGCAGTCTCGCGGCAAGAGTGTAGACTCGGTATACTGTCCACACACGCTCGCACTGTCTCCTACACTGCTCGTACTCAGCTGGCGAGCACCCTGCCATGAAGAGTTGCCAGCATGCATCAAACAGTGCCTCTCCCGTTGGGGCGTAAAGGTCATCCCAGTTTTTCGCATGTTTCAGACAAATCCTATACCAGGATGCGCTGGTGTTAAAGTCGCTTTGCATTTGTCTGAAGAGAGCGTTCATGTCTAGCTTCTTGGGTCTGAATGGTTTCCTCACAACCCCCAAGACGTCGACCTCATCGAGAAACTGCGCTTCCACTCTAAGTATGTTTCCGTCTTCGGAGAACGCAGGTGTCCACTTGCTGTTCAAGGTGGCTTGATAGTCCATCTCGGGGAACAGCTGAGTGCGAAGTGCAAGAGGGAATGCTACGTCTACTGCACTCCAGTCAGGCACCCAGCTAGGCATTCCAGAGGGTCGACGGGCAATCGGGCCGCTCGGCGCGGTGATAATGTCCAGACTACGATGCTGACACATGTAAGACGTCGTGAATCTCTTGTAGACCTCCTCCGATGACAAGTGATAGTCGGCTTTTAAGTTCTCGTTCCTGCAAATCCCAAGAAGCGCAAAGATCTTGTCCCTATTATCTGATGCGAGAGACATCCGATGACGCAATAGAGCTTGGAGTAGAGTCGTTGGTATCTTCTCACGCATGGCCGTGCGTTCGAGATCGATCCCCGTGACAATGTCCATAACTACTTGATTGTTGACTCCCATCAGGGTCATACCATCCTCCAACTGTACAATGAGGCACAGGTCCGACCAGTCGATAGATTTGTAGCCGCAGAATAAGATGGCCTCGCGAGAAACAGCGACTTCCTGTACGATCCAAACACGTCGAAACCAAGGCATGTCTAGTAGATATGTCAAGGCCAGGATGTGTACTCGGTTGAACCCAACTGCATCTTGACGAGCTATCCGGCCCTCAGGGAGACTTGCGAGATCCATCGTTGCCATTTTCTGACTCAGGCTTATAAGGGGTTCTATCGATTCCCCCTCCACCTCCTCTCCCAGCCATACCAGAACTCGCTGCGCCCGTTTGAACACATCTCGCATCTGACGAACTTGGATACTTTTTTCTTCCACATCTGACTGGTTGATACAGATGGCATCCGCCCACAAGGTTCTTGATCGTTCCGGATGGCGGAAATATCGGAGAGCCAGACCGAGACTTTGGTTGAGAGGTATAGCTCCCCGATCATCGCATATAATCGAGTCGACTTTTTCATAGGACCCCCAACAGTACGATATGGCTTCATAATTCGTAGCGCTCGCTAGTGAAGTTGTTGTGATGCTGCATTTGAGAACGTCGCCTGGGTTCCCCGGTTTCAATTCCAGAAGCCGGATTGTCCTCACGCCCGCCGTGGAGGGCAGCTGGTCGTATTTGAACTGCTTCAGTTCATCCATGATGACATAGAGCAAGGGGGTCGTTCTATGAACAGACCTTTTGGAATCATATGCTTTGAACAAGCGGTTGACCAGCTATACGATGAACGATATCAGGAATACCTGATCGAGCGAGAGTACGATTCAAAGTACATGAAAGCTAGTCGATGCGCGACAGCGCTCAACGGCTTATATTTGGCTGACAACCCACTCGGGTGTCACATATCTCCAAACATTACACGACAATTCTAAGAAGCTACTGGAACCCTCAGCGGCTCTAAGATAGGTAAGTTGAAGAGCTTTTCAACATTCGTGGATACCTGCTGCCTAATACGTATGCATGCGGCTGAACAAGTGATGATGACTCAGGTGCGTTGTAGCAATTGTCTCAGACGCGTCTCCTATGGATTTGGAAGTCGATGTGCAACGCGGAGATCGCTAAGCATGTGCGCGTCTCTTGTTGCAACGACGCCGCTGTGGATGTCGACAGCATGAGATGATAGGCGGAGGTACCCTGTCAAGCTTTGACGCTGTAAGAGCAAAGACACCTTACGTTACCAACAACATGAAAACAACGACACCATCAACATCCTCAGACACTCCCAGACGGCCCCCCAACAGCTCTGTTCGAGAAATTCAACCCCACGTTCGGGAATGGCGTTTCAGCCATGTTACCCAGGTTATTTTTATCCCCTAAGTTCGGTGAACTATATGATCTATACTATGTCTCGGCCATAGGGGGGTTGCAACGTCGTAGTGACGACGCCATAGCGGTAATGCCCGCGGCCAATCAAAGCAACGCAGGGAACTACCACAAACTCTCATCTTCTAGAAATGCATATATTACACAGCAGATAATCGGTTACCTACCGAACATCTTCTCGGGGTAGACAACGATGCCTTCGTTACTAGACTCTAATTATAGCTCGATTCTATTTCGGCAACTGTATCATTGATTGCTGATTACGTGTTGAACCTGATAATTACCTCTTGCGTTCCCGATTACTCCATTCCTCTACATTATCCTTTTTTTTTCTTTTTCCTTCGCACAACATGGCGTCCTCCTATTCGATACCGCAGCCCTCTTTGGCCGCAGCGGTAACTTGCTTCCACCGTTGGAACTTATCTTGCCCTATGCCGTTCCAACCCCAGCCCTGATACTTCTCTTCCCTCCGTCGGTGACTTCATCAATCAGTTCAACCTCGCGCCACAATTTTGGTGTTGACTGAGAAGGAAAATAAGCTCAACTCGGCACCTAGTTATCGTACTCGCAGCCTGTAGGTCTTCAGGATCCAGTTACCCATCGCAACTTGATGGATCGGCCAATTTATGTGCCATATCGAAGGCATTATACCAACAGCTTGACCAGAGGTAACACTTTGTGTCTTGTTGGTTCCTTCCTAGAAATCAATACAGCCGTCTTCTCATATGTGATTAACTATGGGATCTAGTATGACTATACCTGGAATCTTACATAAAGCTAGCGATAAAGATATATATCCAAATGAATTTCACCATGACGCGCTCTCGCTAAGTTCTCTGATATTCTTAGGCCTAAATACCTAGATATAAGAATAGGAGTTGGTTAATATTTCTGAAGCAGCTCGAAATGAATTGTGGCTGACAAGGCATCAACTATGGCTGGTGCGGTGGCTTACGTTAAGCTAAGCACTGAGGTACCTAAGTAGGTACCTAGGTAGGTAGGTACCTAACTAAAGTTCCATACCCCTGCCTGATACATCACGCCCGCCTATATCCTAGGGGCCCCCTGTACACTAGCCGGACAGCATTGAACAGACGACAAGAATCGAATTGCAACGTCGCGATCGTCTAAAGTCACAGCAGAAGTCTCACAAAACCACCGTCCAACTTCTCAACGTCGCTCCTTTAACACACAGCATACCTGCCACCAGCACTCCATCGCGATTCGGAGCAACTACCGCGCGCAAACGAGACTTATTTCTCTTCAGAATAAGGAATAATTTAATACAGCGTCAATCACATTCGAACCAACAGACATAGAGACAACATGACGCGCGCACAACAAACCATCTCCGTCGGCCTTCTTATCACCTCGGTATGCCCTCACTCGTGCACTACAGCAGCTGGGCTTTCCTTCCCCTCACACCACTTCAAGCAAGCAATGAAGCAATCGAACAAAACGCCCCAGCAAGGACTCGATCTTCCTATTCGCCCTGGCCAGATAGAACATGGATGACCTCTGCTAACATACTATGAACGCACAGCTCTACCTCGCTCTCTACCTGCAGCTTGTCCCTCTGCCCGAGCTAGTACAGACCGAGATCGTCCCCGTGGTACGCATTCTCCCTTCAACACCCCTCAACCCCCCTATTAAAAAGACCAAAACCACTAACACGCAACCTATTATTACCTTCCCTTTTAGCTCCCCTTCTGGGCCCTCGTCTCCTTCGGCGCATACCTCCTCTTCCGACTCGGTTGGAACGTCATGACGTTCCACGACGTGCCCGAGGCGCACAAGGAGCTGGTGGCCGAGATCGAGATGGCGAAGAAGGACTTGCGGCGTCTGGGCGTTGATGTGGATTAAGTGAGGATTGAAAAGGGGGATGGGCAGAAGGACAGACTAACAGACACTGCCGAACAATTGGTGAATAAGCGGGCGGTTTGTCGGTCAATCGGACAGGCGAAAGCTGGTCGGTCTGTCACTCTACACGTATGTGTAAGAAAAAAGGAAATAATTTCTGAAAGAAAAGGGGAAAGATAGAATATGGGAAGAATTAATAAATCACTACTGAGTGTTCTACTCAGTGATATCACTCGATGCTGGACCGGGCCGGATGATAAAGCATTGATTGCCGTGTGCTACATCGCAGTGATCATTTGAGCTTGCGATGAAGCCATGCCCTTGGACTCAACGGCCGCCCTATACATCAGAGTCACAAGTCGAAAAGGGGATGGATCATATCGACACCAGTAGCTCGATGTTGAAGATCGAGCCAATCTGAGTTTATGATACTCCACTCTTTGAACTTCTTTATTACGAGCTATCACACGACTGACTCTCATGTCCTGGTATGATTATTAGTATGATCGTCACCATAACCTGTAGAGAATGTCTCGCATAGACATTTCACCTCCACACCACACCCAGTTCCCTCATTCAAACCAATCTGCATAATTCAATCTCAGCTGCCGGATAAATAGCTAGCCAGGTCAACAGACGCTCAGCAGTGATCAATTCAGCAGCACTATACGACCATCGGTAATACTCTACAGATACCAGCCGTTTCGTATCGTATAAGTAAACCTCAAGGGTGATTAACAAAATGCTCCCATGCTTATGCCCATACTTTCTCATGCTTGTTCATGCCTATGCTCATACACTCATGCCCAATCTCCTTGACACCCCCAAATCCTCTAAAAGCAACCCAGCGCAACACAGACCCAACACATTTTGGAAGAAGCGCAGCACGTGTCTAATGTAGATATATCCCATACACGTACGCGTATGTAGCACCTAAGCCAGGACTGACCTCTCTCTCTCTCTCTCATCTCGTTCCATCACCCACAAGAAGCGCGACGACGATCTTCACAGCTTCGAGGGGCTCTCTTCCGTCCCGGAGCAGTTTATCGAACATATCCGATATACCAGCTAAGCTCCCCTTGCCGTCGCTCGCGTGCCCTGCATCATTGCAATAGTCAGCAAGAATCAAGTAGCCGTGAGTTGCTTACATTGGATGGGTAACTGAGAAAAGTAGAAGTGGAAGAATCGGGCAAGGAAGCATAGTAGTATATATGGTGTGTGGTATACCGTATGTCGTGTTCATGAATGAAGGAGAAGACTTACACTTCCCAGGCGCGCTAAGCAAAAGCCCAATCCTGCTCCTCGCCTCCCCAGTCCAGTCGAATTCAACTTTCCACTGAATCCGCACAGCCAACTCCTCTCCATCACTATCATCATCACCAACAACGCTCGACAGGTCCAAATCCAGCCCAGTCCGGCCCATGAGGGCGACGATGTCAGCCTTGGAAGGACGGGCGTGTTTACCACTGCTTCCCCCATCCACATCTTCATCATCGCTCTCCTCCCCACGGGGCCGACCCCGCGGTTTCTTCCTCGCGCCTTGCTTCATCATCGCCTTGGCGCATCGCACGATCCCATCAGCCGTCCCGAGCTCGTGCTCGACGGAATACCAGAACCGCGCGCGGCGCGTCGCGAGACGCACCCATTCGCCCATGGCCCAGGTGACGACGGTGACGTTGCGCGTGAGCGCGCTGTTATTGGCCGTGCTGATATGGAGGATCTTCTCCACGAAGGGACCCAGCTCGCCGAGTGCTGAGGGATCGAGCCGGGGCACGGTTAGGTCAGCTATTGCCAGCGTCTTGGTGTCTACAGTCATGTCGATCGTGGCGAAGAACAGACCGGGGGGCGAGGATGCCACGGATATCGCGTGTCGCTGCAGCAACGGCTCCTGGTCTCCTTCTCGGGCTTCTGGCTCGACTGTGACCATGGTCGATGTGAAAATTAACGGGGTGAATACCTGCAGGTAAGGAAGTTCTTCCTCCGCAGTCATGGGGACGGGCTGGTGAGAGGTGAGAGGTGGAGGATCCGGTTCCTCTGTCTTCTCTGAGCCGGATGTTACGAAGGACGGGAGGAGCGAGACGGCATCGGCTCGACCACCGAACGGGAGCAACGCTATGGGATTCATTGCGGCCTCGAGCCAATGCTGCATCGGATCGGGAGGTGCCTCCTTTTCCGGCGGGAGAGCATGCCGACTTAAAACATCCAGTAAGCGACTCTGTTCTTCCGGGTCTGGCAATTCCATAGTAGGGCGACGTGATCCTTTCATCTTATACAATCGTTCATTCTCGCGAGACACTACTTTCAGATCGTCTTCGAGATGTGCGACTTCGGCCAGCAGAGAGTCGCGCAACGCTTTCTTATTCGCGAGCGGATCTTCCTCTTCGACCAGCCGCCCTGGGTGAGACTTCCGCTTCCCACGCCTCCGCCTCGGTTCAACCCTCAGTGGTTCCTCTTTGGGCTGCGACAAGAAGGGCTGCTCGATTGTATTCGTAGCTGGTTCTGGTGGGCGTAGTGGAGGTTGTTTTAAAGGTGAACTAGTCATCTTGCTCGCCAATAATCTGCTCTTCTTAGGGCGCTTAGAGGGTGTGCTGTGAATTCCAGTCGACGAAGTGACGATAGACGAAGGATCCGAAAGACCTTTTTGAGTGGGTGTAGGAGGCAGCTCAGGCTCTTCGGGATCGACATGAGGGAGGACACCCGGCGGTGGAGATCGTCGCAACCTTCTTCCCTTGAACGGATCGATGAACTCTTCTTCCTCTGCAGAAGGTGGTGGGAGGGGTCTCGGAGAGGGCTTGTTAGGCGTCCTCCTTTGTCTCATGGCCATTTCCCCCGCAGCCGCTCTGACTGGGCTTCTGGGCCGTTCCACCGTGGCGCTTTCATCTCCGCGCTCTTCAGCTTCCTGCAGCCTTCCAGTTTCGGATTCGAGCTCCAATTGGGCCGTGACGAGCTCAGTTACACTACCACGACGGCTTGTTGGGCTGTCAGGTTCCGAGGCCGCGGGGGCTGGCACCTCTTCGGTGGGCTGGCTCCTCCTCGTCGGACTGCGTCTCTGGAGGATATCGGGGTTGGAGCGCGCGAGACTCGCTTTTGTCGGCGATGCGAAAGACGGGCGATTGAGTCGCGAGGAGCGCCGGGTCGCGCTGTCAGAGGAGGAGGGTTCGTTGGACCCGTCTACCGGCACACTCGTTGTCGGCGACGTTTTGCGCCGTTTGGGCGCTGACGCTTCCATTGAAAGAGTATTGAAATTTAACAAGTTCAGCTTCTTCACCACCGCATTTCGAAGCTACCTCGGCCGATAGAAAAGCCTGTCGTAGGCCGACGGCGGTCTAGTTTTTGAAGGGCTGCCCTGTCGATAGAGACGGAAATGTCAGAGTCGATTGAGTGTCGAATTCAGGTAGGCGCATTCGGGTAGGTCTATTATTTGATCTGTCCTATTCCGGTACGCGAACCGGAATATCAACTCCACAAACGCTATTGTAGCTGCTTGTATAAACCGTGGCGTTGATGTTTACGCTCCCAAAAACAATTACATGCACCAGACGCGTCCAGATCGACGGCCTGTTTGGAGATGTCGATACGCGAACCCGAGCACCCCACCCCGGAGGTACCTTGTATCAACAAGCACTAGCGCATGTGAGATCATCTTCCCTTTTATCTTATCTTATCTTATCATACACAAACAAGGAACTTTGGTCACGTGCACCAAATGCCGACAACTCTCCAGTCGCCAGTCTTGCCGAGATTGGCCGATGACGTTGCGGGTCAATCCCGGCCCAAAAGCTGAGCCGGCTTTTTCCAGGCAAACATCACGACCCCCTGGTCATGTTTCCGAACCATTATATATAACCACCCTACCAAACCACCCCAAAACCTTCGAATCTCGCAAGCGATCGCGAGACAAAAAAACACCCAGAATGCCGCCCAACATGCGCCCCCTAATGCGCGTGGCGCGCGTCCAATCCGCATGGAGTCGCAACCCGCACTTCCAGCGCGCATTCGCCTCCTCGCAAGGCCAAGGCCAAAGCAATCCTCTGCCCGGCGGTACGCCAGGGGAGTCTTCGGTGCAGGCGATGCCGATAGGGCCGTACTACGAGTCCATCCTCGTGCACCCGCAGCCCATCCCCGAGGCCAAGCCCGAGGAACCGCCCACCTCCTCGCCTAAATCCCCGCGCGCGACGAGCAAGAAGTCAACAAGCACGCCAAAGTCTTCAAAGACAAACAGCAACTCTTCTTCTTCATCATCATCATCATCTTCTTCTTCAGGTACTACAGCCTCCACTACTACCAAACCCACCGCTACTTCTACTTCTTCTGCCACGACATCCACGGTCCCGCCCCAACCCACGGCGGAGCCCGCCTCGGCGCAGGAGAAGGCGCGCATCATCTTTGGCTCGCGACTCGCCGGACCCGCGGAGCGCGCTGACCGCTTACAGGCAATCCGCGAACGTAGCACCCTGGTCGCCGGCGTCCTGGTGCCGCCGCGGCCCGAGGAGCCCGACAACTGCTGCATGGGCGGGTGCGTCAACTGCGTGTGGGACCGCTACGGGGAGGAGCTCGAGGCCTGGGCCGCGGCGTCGGCGCAGGCGGAGGAGGCGTTGCGGGCTGAGCGGGAGCGAAAAGCGCGGGGAGAAGGAAAGGTGGATGTGGGTGTAATGGGAGAGGGGGGCGCGAAGGTCATGCCATCGCCGTCGCTGTCATTATCCGATAATGCTGCCATGAGCATGGATGATGATGGAGGCGGTAGCGAGTCGAATTGGCGGCATGAGGATATGATCAAGGCTAAAGCGAAGACGGATCGTCCCAAGATTGCTAAGGATCTCTGGGACGACGAGTTATACAGTAATATCCCCGTCGGAATTCGCGAGTTCATGAAGCAAGAAAAGAGGCTGAAGGAAAAACACCGTGCGGAGGGGACCCTAGGAGGTTAGACGAAGAAAGGGATGGTTGCAGCGACTTCATTACCTATCACGGGTTAGATGTACTTGGTTCGATACCCCTGAAGAGAGTGGTACAGCGATTCACGCACAGCCATAGACACGTTACATATAGCACTCTTTTGGAACCCTTGTTATGGTGTTTGGTCTTTTTTTCATTTGGTTCTTAGTCTCTTAAGCTCATTTATCGTGCCTGGTGATCTCCAGACGTGACCGCGGCCGTCTATCAACATTAAAGTCTAATGTTTGCCTTGTCCCCAGCCCCGTCCCTATTCCTATCCTCGGCTTTATCCTAGCCTATGCCGTCACCATTACCAATAATCCCTTTTCATGCAGGCCCACCAGTCCGTCCGTCCGTTCATCCGTGCATTCGTCCATTTACATCACCAAAAGATCCATTACGCAGCGGCCGACTTGTTTTTCTGCTCGGCGGCAAGTCTATCGTGCTCGTCGATATCAGTAGCCTCCCAGGGGTAGCAGATCCAAACGTCGCCGACGGTCCGGGCGGCGATATATCTCGAGTCATCTATAGCGTCGGCGGGAAGGATGCCCTTCTTTTGCTTGTCCTTGTTCTGTGGCGTCCCGGAAACATTAGTATACTGATACACCCATCTCATACACTACCGTGGCTGCCAATTATACAATTCCTTCGCCCAGGTAACGTGTGGGAGCTCAAAAGAGGGAGGACCACTCACATGTAACACAAAGATGCTGAACTCGGTCTTCTCGCCCTCGCGACCCAGCTTCTTGGAGACCTCCTCGACGTCCTTCTGCAGTTCCTTGACGGCGTACTCGAGGGTGGTGCGGGTGTCATCGACCTCGTCGACGATGAGGATGCGCTTGCCGACGAGGTTCTCCATGCCGCCGAGGCTGCTGAAGTCGAGCCACTGCGTGCGCGTGACCTTGGTGCCGATCTGGTCGACGGTGCCGGTGCTACTATCGGCGCCGGACGCGGAGTTGTCCAATTCCTCGTACAGCGACAGGCCGATGGCCTGGATGGGGATGTTGGGGCTCCCCGGCTTCTTCAGGAACGAGCGCAGGATGCGCGCGGGCACGTAGCCGCCGCCGCCGATGGCGATCATCAGCTGGGGCTGCAAGGTCGACAGCATCTGCGGCGCTGCCTCCTGGCAGAGTTTGTGGACCTGTTGGGGTCGCACATGACGGCGGTCAGCAACACTTTCGTTCGTTCGTTCGTTCGGCGATTTTTGAACTTTTCAGAGTTCAACGACAGCTAGCTGACTGCAGGGGTTCATATGCTGGGCAAGGTAATGCGACACGAGCTGAGAGTGCTCCAGCCTTGTTCTTTTTCTGTCCCCTTTTTTTTTCCTGTGACCTTCATATATCTGGTACAGCTGGCTATAACAAGCCTGCCTGCATATACGTGCGTCCATGTCCGTGTCCGTGTCTACGCGGTGGTGGGATATGCATGTGAGGGAGGAAGGGAGGGGGGAATCGCATCGCGGGGCACATGGCATAGACTCACATCGTTGTAAGTGACGTAAACTTTCTCCACCATCTTAGCGACTGTGTGTCGGGATGCAGTTATAGGAGAAGAGCAGTAGGGGACGGAAGAGGGGGCGACGATGCTTAGGGAAGCTCTAATTGTATGGATAAGGAAAGAATAGGAAGTAATAGAGGTGAGAAGGAAATTTACACGCCGTCGGAAAGGTTGGACCCTGGATATTTCTGCAGAGGGCGAAAAAAAAAAAAATATAGTATTGAGTCAGAGCTACAGCTATGGTTTAGCGCGTTGTCAGGCAGATCGTGGCGGGCAGTAGTGGGGTAACATTGCTTTTAGTGCTAGATGATGACCTACAATGTGGTACTCGAGACAATTAGAGGGGCCATTAGAGATTTAACGCCCTAGGGATTAGGGTCTGTACTAGTAGTACCTAGGGTAAAGGTAGGATTGATAGCCGACGTGAACGACGCCATGTTTCATCAAAGAATGCCGTAGCGGCGCTCGCCGGTGCTCGCCGGGCTTGGTGGAAACATGCGACCAAACAATCTCCATCTCGGGCGGAGGCTTCCAGCTGGTGGTCTTTAAAGTCGTATCCGGGCAATTTTGAGCGTACAGTAGTGTACCTACGTGTGAGATGGAGGGGTAGAGAGGCATGGTTGACATGTTTACCCCGCCAGTTCCGTCCAATCACCTATTCGCAGTGCACAAGAATCGCCAGAATAGGCAAGTCGTTAGTTCAAGAAGCTTGGCCGTTTGGCTTAGCGTGCTGGTGCGAAGCACAACCTGAATCATTGGGCCGTTGAATTGCACTCTGAGCTTAAAAGCATGGCAGGGTTTACAGTTTTTGTACAATTCACAATACCCTTTCCCCTTTTCTTACACTTGAGTTACAAGAAAGATTCTCTCGTATGACAGAACGGAACTCCAGTCGCCAATATTAGCTTAGGTATGATGAGTTAAATACAGAAAAGCCGAAAGCGTATACATGTTCTGCGTGGATGTATCCTATCCGCGTCTCGCCCTACCACCTCGTTCATCCTGCATGTGTTTAACAGGTTAATCAATTTCCCCGGTTGGGTAGCAGGCAGCAGCTTCATATGTAGTGGTAAATTGTGCCAAACTAGGGAAGTATATGTGTATAATCGATATGCTACTTAATCTTGAACCTTAGAAGTCCACCTAGACTCTGTATGCCTACGCCCTACCTCTAGTTCAAACTCTAAGTCATCACAGCCCCTATGCTATTAAAGTTCATCTCGACTTGTCTATTTCTGTGTACTTATTACTTAAGTACTTATTGTAAAAGAATTGATGTTCCCAGGTTATTTCTCACCGTGTTAAAAACCCGACATATTGAAGTTAGTCAAGAGGAGTCATCCAATCTCACTTGAGGTCGATAGTGCATGCTCCATCACAGAAGCTTACGTGAGATGCGATCGGCTTTCTGGGGTGAAGTTAAATGCAACACAGATCTTACCGAAGGCCTAGCATTGTAACTTGCACATATTGTTCCCCACATCAGTGTCTGGAGCGGCAGGGTTAATTCATGCCGTACTCCCCCCAGAGCGGATTCGCTGATGAAACTGTTATTCCTGGTTGAGGACGTCGGGGCAGCTTAGAAAACATAGTACAACTGTTAGAGAAGAGTCGAGATTATATTCATGACCTATCCTATAAATCTGCGTCCAGAGAACTTGTCCCGACATAGCTTCTTCATGGCTCAACATATGGCGGATGCCAAGCTGTATATCCCTGAAACCTGCTCACGTTCAAATCACTCACATCCAGATTATTGATGATGCGCAGATTGACAGGCGCGAGGGATTGTCCGCCCAGAATCCAGTCTCTGTCTTCCTTGGTCTTCGCAGCCAGCTCTTCGTCCGTGAACTTCAGGACCTCATTGTGGATAGGGATACTGCAGATCTTGCAAAACGTCTTGCCCGAGGTCTTTCGACCGAATGTGTACATAGCGAGATTTTCTTTACCTTCGATCACGACCTGTGGCTTTTCGGGGTATGTCCATACATAGCCTGCCTGTGTTGTAGAGTTGCTCGTTAGCACGGAATGTTATTGCCGACGGCCTATCATATAGAACGTTCGGGAACTCAAGAACTTACTTTAGCACAACTACTACAGTTGCACTCGAGGATATGCCCGTCAAAATTCTTGTCCAGGGGCTTCGACTTCAAGGCCAGAGTAACGGCACCGCAATGGCAGCTCCCTGTATACAGCTTACCTCCTTCGATTTCTGCCGTGGGCTCTGTTCCAGGAAACTTAGGTGGTTCGTAAGCAGGCTGGAATAATGAAGCCCCATCGAATCTGCAAGCAACAGTTCATCATCGGTAATTGTCGATTCGTATGATTGCTGCGGGCAGCGAGAGCTTACTTTTCGAGAGGAAGTTTCCAGATATCTATCTGCCCATGTTGGAATAATCTGACCTATACCCCTACATTAATATTACTGGCCTCCAGTTCGCTGGGAAAATGGCAGTTCAAGCGCACGTTGATACCCATCTCAACCTTCTCGCTCTCACCGGGATGCGGGGGCCCGATGAACATGATCGAGTTGCCGCATGTTAAGCAGGACTAAGTCAAGACCGTACGTCAGCTTTTATCATTATAGGATTATGTTTAACCACGGCCAACCAACATCATCACTACTCTCTCCCCAAGAGCGCAACGCGACGGACCTTGTGAATGAAAGCTTTCTTGCCAAAGGTGTAGTTTGACAACGTAGCCGGATCCCCCTTCACAAACTTCACATCAGCGGGTTTTGGAAAGACCCATAGAGCTCCCTTCTTATAGCACACGCTGCAGTTGCACTGCGACGCCTTCGAGATCTCCAGCAGTGTAACCTCGTACACGTACGCAGCGCAGTGGCAGTTAGCGCGATACGTCTTGAGGTTTACTTGTTGGTCGCCCATTGTCAATGACTTGTGAAGTTTGAGTGGAGTCTAAAGAGTTGAACTACAGGGTTGGTTTGAGTGTGAGAAGGCAAATAAAGATATATCAAGTTTGCTTGTCGTGCGCATGAAGTCTGAGATCAGCTTACCCTCGGACACTTACAGGACCTGTCACACATTGTGGTTTCGGAAACATAAGGCGCGCTCTCTATTAACTTCGGAGACATACTATGTATAGAACATACTATGCAGCTCTGCTTGGCCATATTTAGGCAGTACTGCCTAAGGATTGACTATAGTCCTGAGGAGTCTTAGTCCACAGCTACGATGGACCTCAGTTCCTTGTCGTATTATGCCCGGCGCATACTAGTTCATTCAGCTTCACCCAGATTGGTCTGACTACCCCGCCTACGTCGACCACACTCGCGGTAGATTGGATTTTCGTTGCGTTACCAAGCGACATATCAGCGCTTGTCTGCTACACCACATCACATTCTTCCTTAGGTTGAGGCCAGGGAACTTCCTGCGTCTGAAGAATTCTTAGCTCTCGTCTCCGCCTATCTCACATCGGACTTGGCACAGTCACTTCAAAACACCAATGAATGGTCGGTGAATATTTGTTCGCTATAAAGGACCATGCTGCATATTTACACGCAACAGCACACTCGACCCTCCTCAGCACACTTCATCTAAGGTGAGGCATATTTATAGCCATATTGTTCCTTCGCATCCTGTATCAACTTATCAGTCTCTTCCAACTGCTTCTTCTTCTCCGGGTCGGACGCGGCCGCAGCATTGTTAAAAGGCGACGCATAAGGGATAGCAAAACCCCTCTTCACAGCAGGTCGCGCAAGACAGCGCTCAAGCCACTTCGCAACGTTAGGGAACTGTTTCTCGACATCAATGCCACCGAGCCGCGTGACATTAGCCCAGCCGAGTAGGTTAATATCGGCAATGCTGAACTTGTTTCCGACAACATAGTCGCGGCCCTGGAGCCGAGCATCGAGAACACCATACAATCGCTCCGTCTCGCCGACATAGCGCTGAATTGCATAGGGGATCTTCTCCTTAGCATAGCGGATGAAGTGACCAGCCTGGCCTTGCATGGGGCCTACACCACCATGTTGCCATGCCATCCATGTCTCGGCCTCGTCGTACTCGTTGCTGTCGACGGGGAAACTGAACTTGTTGTCTGGGTCGTAACGACGAGTCAGATAGCCCAAGATAGCAAGGCCCTCGAATACTGGGAAGTCACCACGGTCATGGTCGACGATAGCGGGGATTCGACCGTTGGCGCTGATGGCTGTGAACCAAGGCTCCTTCTGGGTGTTTTTCGAGATATTTACAGATTGCCATGTGTAGTCTTTTCCGTAAGCATCCTTCAGCTCCTCGAGTAGAATGCTGGCTTTGTAGCCATTGGGTGTTCCTACACTGCGTTAATACCAGCGTTTCATACAATTGAATTCTCCCGCGCTGAGACAAGGTGGGGGGATTCATGAAAGAAGGCAATTACATACCAAATGTGAGCAGCTCAATGCCGCTCTTAGCAATAAGACCTGTCGGCTCCGAAGACATATTTTCTAACTTTACAATTGTCTAGCTGAGTGGCGCTGTTTTAACTGTGTATTCTTGACAGGACCTAGTAAAGGCGTAGTGCGGTAGAGGTCAGTGAGCTGGTAGTGAGATGAGACTTGGAGAACAACTACGAAAAAGGGGTGAAAGAGTGAGGACTTATATACCAAAGTGAACCCAAGATACACTGGCAACAGGCATATAGGTAGTCGAAAAGAAGAGAAACAATGATTATAAAGCACGTCATCTCCTCTTCTGAATAAGCAATAGGCATCGCAACATGGGCGTAATGCATAGCGCAAGCTAAAACGTCTTGGGCTAAGCGGCGGTATCTGCTGGGGTGGCGCATTTCGGCTGACAGATCAGAACTGCCCGATGCTACGGCGATGTGGGGATTTGCTCTTCCGACCATGTCGGACTGACATAAAACCCGCGCGGCATACGGAAGAGGATATCTCCGCTGCGGAAGCAATTCTCTTTGGGCGTTGTGGTCGCGCATTGCCAACGGATGGAGATCCATCGTTGAGATGGCAGTATTACTGGCACAGCAGACGCCTTGTTGTGTTAACAGACCACAGGTAGTCGTATATCCCTTCAACATTGCTGTCATAACGAGGATGACGAGATGCGACGCGCCTAGAGGGCGCAAATTGAAAGCATTGTCTCATCCTGGCGTAGTAGAGGCCTCATTGGATGGTTACAAAGGTCTTTCGACCTTCGTATCACTGGCATCGATATCCTGGTACCTTTACCTCGTCGCTGGGAGTTATTCCAACACTGAATAAGTACAGCATGGTGTGATTGAGAGGGTTCCATCGATTGACGGTAATGAGCGAGGATCGCAGCAGTTAAAGATGCAAGCGACTCACGGTCTTATGTGCATCACTAATAATATTACCCGTCACACTTCATTAAAGATCTATCTCATAAAATCCAAGAATCCGCCGCCGAAAAACCCCTCCATACTAGGGAAGTCGTGCTCACTCAGATCAAATGGCAGTAACCCGTCATTCGGGTCGGCAGTGTGCCCTATTGACGAGGATAAATCGTCGATAGGGTATGCATGGATGTTCTCATTTATCGGACCCTGAGACGGGGCTTCGAGATTCACCCGTTCATGTGAACTCTCCTGGGGGCGAGGGGCACGCGTATCAGCCTGAGCTTGTGAGTTTGACAGCGCAGGAGCCGAATTCATCCTCACTTCGATCTTTCTTATCGCCAATACTCCATATTTATATGACCATGCCTTTCCTGGGGATGTCTTGATCCACTGATCTAGGCGTGTGATTAGACTCAAGACAACGGCATCTGGTATCTGTGACAGCGAAGAGTCGTAGTGTGAAAGCACAAGTGCACAGTATCCGAGGCACAGACAAGTTACCGTTGGCGCGGTGTCCATTAGGAAAGTGGGCATCTCGAGAAAGGTCTCCACGACGAGCTTCGCGTACTTGCACGTGTTTACGCGCAGAATACTGGTAGCATTATCTGATTTACTATAAGAAGCCTCGTCTCTGTTCGTTTCCGACTCTGCCCCGTTTGAGTCGTGGTGCTCGTCCGAACTTGGGGTCTGATCATTTGTCTGGGTAGCGATAGAAGCACTACCCGTTACGGGGCTATTGTCAGTAGCGAGGAATGTGGTAGAGCCTGGTGCTTCGCCAGTCGTTCCGAGGGCTCGGACGGCTAAAATCAGACAAGCTGTGTGATAACCTATCTGAAGCATTGAGGAAGTTGGCAGCGCTACGCATCTTACCGTTAGCACCCAGTGTATATCCCACAGTCGCGTGTTTTGTTGGAGTTGTACCTAGTAGGTGATTCCATCTTTGCTTCCAACTCCGAAATTCTTCACATTCGCGTCCATCACTTGGGTACGATTCTTGAAGAAGTTTTTGATGGAGGATAGAGTATAACATGATCTCCGCTACAATCATCCCATCTTGCATGGTCGCCCGGTAAAAGCTAAGCACTGCAATAACAGGAGTTAGTCATTTCCAATTTTTGGTGACCACCACAGGCAGTTCGGTAGCTCGTGAAACCGCCATCAACATCATTCCCCGAGAAAGCAGAGCGGCACATTGCTCGCACACCTCGTGATATCATGATATGGTGAGAATTGAGTAGTGAGTTTCAGGTCTACTCACAGACGTTGCATTGATTAATATGTGACCCTTTCGGAATAATGGACGGTCGACCGGTCGTTGCAGCCCAGCTAAAGCGGAGCTTAGTTATCAAGGAATAAACGAATTGTCCGAGTAAAGACTTACTGTAGATGATGGAGACAGATTGTGGACCAGAGATGCATCGCCCGATGGTCTTCAATCGTGGAATTTCCTTTCTTGAGTCGGTCGACAATTTGTGTGAAGTAAATATTGAGCATGGCTTGCTTTGCGCAGTAACCGGTCAATAACCAGCTATCAATATACTCGACACCATGCTATACATAATTGTTAACTGACCGCCAAGACGATGGAATTCAGGGTTGTACTTACATTGCTTGGGGCATTGGCATTGTTGCTCATGATGAACATAGCATTGAGTTCATCTAAATCCAGAGGACTAGAGAGCAGTGCTTGGCCTAGAGTGATGCGCACTTGTTCATACATCTGGCGATGCAGCGTTGTTCCGCAAATGTCATCACGGTAGACAACTCCAATCAGGCAACAAACGCTATGCAAGAATGCCGACACTCGTCGCGCAGCACCATAGTGCCTTAGTTCCTCATGGCTGCGCACAAGTAGCGTATGACCTTGGTGTTTAATAAAGCTGTGCGAGAATGGAGCAGTTAGTTACCCAATGTCCCATGGCGTGCTTTGCCTTACAGTTCTATCAGCTCGCCTGCTGTCCGTTCATCGAGCAACTGTAACTGCACAAGATCAGGATTTCCATGTCCGAGCATCCTGCGGTAGCCTAGGGTTACATGCTGGCTGATCTCTCTTAGTACTACTATTGGCGCTGACTTCGATCCCCTATCCACCGGCTTTAGGAGATACTCCGGATCCGTGGTATCATGGTTAGCAGTTGGTGCTCCCTCTTCTTGACCGTCAGAGTCTACATGAGCTCGTGAAGAGCGCTCCAGGCCCTGCTTCCCGGAGCCTAAGGCTTTAATCATGGCTTTTATCTCCTCCAGGGCATCTTCGTGACGTTGTAGTCTATCATTCAGTCTTCATGTTAAACCTCAGTCACTTATAACTGGTATGATGAATGACCTGACCAGAACTCAGGAGTGCTTTTTCATCGTGAGCAGTAAACATACCTCTCTTCGACGCCCAGGCGAGAAGTATCACCAGGATGAGGGCCCTGAGCGGCATCATTCTGTCCCCGTAGAGAACATACAATCCTGAAGAGTACACGTTAGCTCCTAGCCGTAGCGGACGAACTAGCGAATGGAAACACGCCTCAAAGTTTGACAGCGGTGGCAACCTTGGGCTCCGGGGTCATATTCGCATCTACATTTCAATCGTTGACAAGATTGGCATGAGAAAGCCCTTCGGCGTCGTTTTTGCGCCGAATCTCTGCCAGTATTTTCATCGACAGAGTCTGGTCTTGTCACCCGCTTTCTGGGTGTACCGGAACCCGGACCCTCGTTCCCCGCATCAGGGGTTGCATGAGAGCTTTTTGGGCGTGGCATTTGACGTTCTGTATCCCGCCTGACACCACCGCAGTTCTTGATCTGAACTCGGCGGAGGCCGATGATTGGAAACAGAGTTTTGAGGTTATTTGGATAGGACAAGACCACCGGCGGAAATCGTCGGGGTCTTTTAGATCCGTAATCCATGGCAGCACTTAACCCATTCGGGTTGGTCAGCTCCTTGTGGCTGTGATGAAAGCTGCACCAGCCACAGAAATAGTCCTCAGGGGGAGAAAGTTCATGTTCCTTGTGTTTCTGGCTCGGGAGGACGACAGGTTGCCCGGTTTCAGCCAGGCCAATGCCATTGATCATAATGAGCATCAAGAGAACTCGAAGGAAGCGACGCGAATTAGCACACCAGTTTGCCACTTAATTCTGATCCCAAAGTGACAATCGACCCGACTATCACAAGGTCTGGTATGCTAAGCCTTGACCAAAAACCCCCCGTATTATTCTGTTGCAATTCATGTTGCTGGGAAACTTACCTAGGTAGGTATCTGAATGAGGATTACTTGGTTCGGCATCACGATTAGATCTTGCGATCCATGAGGGGATTTGCTACGATTGACATGGAGAACAATCAGGAGGATTGCGCACCTGTGTATGACAGGCCATTATTGCAGTGGTTTGAAAGAAGTTGAATTGATAGCTGATATGCCGGTAGTATAATTAGCGATAGAGAAAACAAGGTTTCCTTTTCTCTTCCTTTGCCCTGCATCCCCGCTTCCGGTTTTTTCCCAGTCCAACCCCTATCCATAGCCAACCGTTGACTCCCGTCCCTCCTCCATACCGAAACCCCCTTATTGATAAACCCCACGATGAATTGTAGCGTAGCTCGAAGAATTGAAACAAATTCGCTTAGGTCACTCCATTCTCCTCGTCGTCATTAGACCCGCTAAGGAAGAAGAATCCAGTTGCAAAGGCGTTATCGTTGTCTGTCTGAGGTGAGGTGCTGTTGATAATCGCTACACTTAATAAAGGCCGACCACAATGTCACCGCGGACGCGGGCAGACAGGTGAACCTCAGCCTCGAGGTCGAGCTTGACACCAACGAGGAGAGCGGCGCTCTTCAGCTTTCCATCCTCATCGATGGGCCCCTTAACAAGGTTGCCTGATTGTTATGGTTAGTTGTTACTACACGAGCCAGTCAAGCCCCAGGAAAGACGTATTAGATGCTGTTAGCTTACCAGCAACGTTGTTACCCTGGCCAGAGAGACCGGGGAGAGGAAGGCTAGGAGCACCCTCGAAAGTAGGAGCGGATTTGACGCTGTTTGATGCACGAGTCAGTGAATAGGCTTTTGCAGCTCATAGAATAAGGCGACTCACGGAGAAGACATCTTAATTGTTGGGTGATTGAGTCGTGAGACTGGTGTGAGAAAGTTGCTGATAGTTGGGAGTGTTGACCTGGGATGTTGTTGTTGGATGGTGATGATAGAAAACGTTGTCTGGCTTGAGGGCTTCGCTGGGCCTTTATATACACGTTTCGCGATGTGCTGAGATGCCAAAGCCTTACCTTACTCCATAGCTAGTGGCCAATCTCGCTATATTCTAAGGCGAAGTTAGAATGCTGTCGATGTCTCAACCCCAGCACGCTCGGACGCCCGATTGGAAGACGTTGCTGTCCGATGCTGCTTTGTTGTTCACGATCATGGCGGCTGATAATATGGGACCGGGTATCTTACCACGATGAATTTCGCGCGCTAAGTCCGCCGCGCTCGGACTGCCGTTTATGCTAGATCGACCTATAGTCCAAGGGTTATCCGGGCTCCTCCTTCTCGGCTGTGGGGTCGCATCTACGTGGTCACAGATTGACCGTGGTTGATAGATCCAGATTATGTATAGCATTGAGCATGCTGCGGCTTACCGCGCGAGCCGTCGCGGCCCTAGTCCTATATGATACACGTACGTCTGGAAATCCAGGGTATCGTTCATCGGGATTGGCCGTGAAAGCTTCTTGCGATCTTCGACTCCCTTCACCAAGCCCCAATGTAGATACAGCGTTCAACTCCTTAAAAGCTCAATTCATCTATACATGAATCGCAATATCGCAATTGGAGTTTCCTCCTCAAGAAAGTTCCATACCAAGGGTGCCTATTGGATATCGATTTGATTATCAAGAGGAAGGACAACTTTACAAATACAAAATATGTGGAAGATTTATGCGTGGGGCGTCCAGTGAGCTGGACATGCATACAAGTGGTCCATCCGTGCCACTGGGCCGGTTGCAGGGATAGTCGGCGTTCTAAGCGGAAGAAGACACAAAGCTATCTAAGCACTGATAAATGTAACTCTGAAACTAGAACTTTCGACCACAAAGCAAACCAAAGACTCCAGCTGTAGGAGAGATTGATATAGTTGGCTTTGTACGATGCCTTCGGTTTGCTGGGTAGGTTTCAATGCTGAAATCCATAAGATTGTTCCGTTTAGATAGAAACATCAGTCTACTTTGAGACAAATCAAAAATCTGATTGAATAAGATAGTCGCCACATCTATGTTAATGTATCGGAGTAATCAGCCTGCAGGATGGCAGAGATGTCAGTCCGCCCCCCAGTCATTCATATGTACCGTTGATAGCTTGTTGAATCTAACTCAAGGAAAATAGCAAAAATTCAGCTTCAATAAACGAAGTAAGACAAGATGATTTGTCTAAATTTGAGCAAACTGGGGTTGTTAATCTGTTAGTCTCTATTATCACAACGAAAAATCTCATCTGGGCTTGGTGGATGAGCGCACTTGTGATGTACATAGAGAGAATGGACCTAATCATTATTGGAACAAAATATTTGGGAGCCTCGGTGTAGGCAGATGGCGTTTGATTATTCTCATCTCGTCTTAGTCAATGACTCATAGTGAAAGAACAAGCTGTGAGACATGTGAGTGGACTAAGGTCGTTGAGCTTCCAGTAGAGATGCATCAAGAAACTTCCAAGAATCGTTTTATTCTTGAATCTCATTTGAGGAACTTGAAAGCTTCTTGAAATGAGAACCATTATGACATATGAAATTTTTTGTCTTCCTAGAATTGATTATTCCATCTGACGAAGTTCTGCTTCTCGTGCGATATTGACGTAGATCCCAGCTAGGGAGTATGAAATAATTTGTTTCATAGTTCTGTAGAAATCAAAATTCGGACTGTTTATCATGAAAGAATGTATACTTATTAGTATGCTGCCTCCACGGGTAGTTTGCTTTGGTTTTGTATCGGGAATCATTTCATCTTGGTGTTCTCTGCGTCCTGTAGGAACCAGTTACAAGAGTGATAGCTTTAGTTGTTCAAGGACGTAAGTACCAAGGTTAGGTATTTTTCACGTTCAAAATGCCACCACACACATTAATGATTCATTGTATCCAAGAACCAGTCAACATCTTCTCATGCTAAGGTTATTGAGACTGTGCTGCTTTATTCCGCCTGTGTAATGGTTAATTAACCTGCATGTAGTGCTGTAATAGCCCAGCTACTGGTCTTGAAAGAAATTACCCTCACTCTAAGCACAAGTGAGATAATACTGCGTCTTAGTACCTTCAGTGTTTGTTTTCCGGGTAGCTTATGCTGCCTTAGTCCCTTCCTCTTATTGTACACTGCTTTAGAACAACCCTCTCACTCCTAGTATTATCTCTCAATCTGCAAAATTGTTTGCTTTTATGCGGACCCTGAAAATTTTTCTGTCCTAGCTTCTGTAACTATCGAGGCAAGCATAAAATTTGGCTATTTTGGGCGCATCTCGCCATACTTCTAGTATAAAATACTTCATTCCCATTGGCACTTAACGTGTCGCCATTAGAGCTCAGATTCTAGCTTCTAAAGGGTAACCAATTCTTACGTATCGATTGAGTTTCATAAACCCTGCTAACACATCTCATAAAGTCCATCATGGAAAACAAGGGAGGTCATAGGGCCCACGCTCAAAATGAGTGGAATGCGAATGCAGAGGAAACTCCCTTAGAGGCTGCTGCGGCCGCGATTGAGGATCGCATGAGGGATCAAAGCACACGTCTCAAGAAAGGCCTTGCCCGATTTGACTATGGCAGCTGTGGTAGTGACGACCCAGACGACGATGAATTAGCTTCAGCCGTCGCAGAGGTTATCGATCTGACAACTGAGGATGAGGAACGACCATCCAAGGAAAAGCCTGCCCGCAGCCCGTCTCTATCGTTGGACAAACTGTTAGACCACTACGACCTCGGTGGCATCAAACTTGAGCCGGAGCTGACCGTCGAAATCAAAACACTCGAGCATAGTCAGCTATTCAAAGCCTCGTTCCTATGGATCAAACACATAATCGACACACCTCGCGGTATCAAACTACGTGGCATTCCTCTAACCCGCGCGAGAAATATGCGCGGACGCCTGCCCCGCTACCGAAACGAAGTGACCATGATTCTCCACATCAACAGCAACGATAAGCGCGACGAAAAGACCCAGGCGGCCATAGATATACCCATCGCTGATGTCGTTAAGATTCGTAACTGCCACTTCACAAATGCGGATTTCCCTCAGCATCAGACTGTACCGGGCATTTATAGCACCACTGCCGAAGTTGAGCAGTACGGTGTCTTAATGTGTCGATGGAAATGCATATTCAAATACAGAGATGCTGTCACTCGAATTGCCCATCTCAACCAGGCACAAAAGAATGCTGCGCCTCTCGAATACAGCGTGGAGCATCTCAACGCAAACGAGAAAAGCATCAAGAGGAGGTTCACGATATCCGAAAGCGGACGTTTCAATATCTGGCGAGGAGGGAAAGTACGTGGAGGTGAGCATAATCCCGAGAACGAAAATAGTCCGGTCAAAGGACCAGTCGTACACATAGACAGCCAAGATGATCCCGAACTGTTGATGATCCCCAAGAAATCTGGGCAGCGATATACATTCGGCGACATGTTCTGCGGAGCAGGAGGTGCGTCCTGTGGCGCTCGGAAGGCCGGTTTTCAAATCAAAGTCGCCTGTGATAGTCATGCCGGAGCCTGCAATACCTATGCGAAAGTCTATCCCGAAACCCAGCTGCACAGGATGGATATATTTGAACTTATCACACGAGAAGACCTGAAGATTCGAGTCGATGTCCTCAACCTGTCTCCTCCCTGCCAATTCTGGTCTCCAGCACATACGGTTGCAGGCGTCAACGATGACGCAAATATCGCAGCTCTCTTCTCTTGTCGTGAACTAGTCAAAAAGCTCCGACCTCGTCTATTTACTCTTGAGCAGACTTATGGCATATTACACCAAAATTTCGAATTTTACTTCAACTCGCTCATTCATGGCTTTACGGAAAACAACTACTCTTTGCGGTGGAAAGTCGTCGACTTGGTGAATTGGGGCTCGCCAGCGTGAGTAATCCTTTTTATGAAATTAACACAGCATCTATCTCGTGACTAGAACACTCACGCACATCATATGTAAGTAGTAGCTGCTAACACTCGGTGAGGCAGTACTCGAAAACGCTTAATCATGATTGGTTCTTGCCCAGGAGAAGATCTCCCTCCTTTTCCGGGGGCCACGCACGTTGCAAACGGCAGTAAGAAGCGAGGGAAAAGACCTTACGTCACTGTCAAGGAGATGTTGGCGAGAATACCGCGCGACGCTTCACAAAGCGACGATATGCACCAGCCTCACGAAATGGTGCGAAAATACCTTCAACGTTGGGACCCCGATGTCACTCTGACGCGTTGTATTACTACCAATGGCGGGGTTGGCAATTATCACCCGAATGGTAGAAGGGACTTTACATTGCGAGAATACGCGACATTACAGACCTTCCCTCTTGACTATCCATTTCAGACACCAGATAGGAAGAGACAAATTGGGAACGCGTTCCCTCCAATGGTGGTTAAGGTGCTATATAAACATCTGCGTAACTGGCTGGAGGCGAAGGATCGCGTCTACACTATTGAGAATGAGCCGCTAGACCGGGACGACCCCAACGTTAAATACATCGATCTTGAGGACTGTTACATTGACGCCACTAATGAAGAAGAAGACGTTGAATACGTAGCTTCACGGCAATGCTCCACTCCTTCCAGCGGCAGTACGAGTACTTATAAGGATGGAATGGACCTTGACGTGGATGCGGGTGATGGTGAATACGGCCGCGTTCAGTGCATCGACGCGAATCAACGACGGCGGGATTGGCCAACACTGGGTCTCATCCAAAACCGAATGGGCGGTATCACTCAAGACTATGTTGACCTCACAGAAACTGACGACTAATACTAAGCAGTGACAGGAGATATGCGAGCGTGGTTCACTTCAAAGGTTTTGCATGCACAGAGGGCCGGCGCTCAGCGTACCAAAATGCCGAGTTTCTGGACGATCTAGGGTCCGCTGGTAATGCTTCATGAAGAGGAACTATGGGCTGGGGAAAAGGGGCTTGAAGAGGCTGGCGAGGTAGTGTAATAAAAAACGCTCAGTCCCACTAACACCTCTACCACCACGGGACTGAGCGTTTTTTTTATTACACTGCCTCGGCTGGCGCGCACGAATTCGCAAATGGGGTCTGCACTTTTTCCTTTTCCTACGACACCGGAAAGAGCCGAAGGCGGATTTACCGGGAATTGGAAGTTTGCGCGGGTTTGCAGAACTAAACTAGGTGGCCCGCTCTTCAGAACCTAAACCCTGGAAGTGCCTACAAAATGCTGGAGATGAAATCTTGTGACACTTTGTATTCCGTACTGTAGAATCATATGTACGTCCTGGATAAATCCAGGTGTTACTCTGACCTCGTTTACATGCTTGTCATCAAGTTAGGATTACACCGCATTGTATAAACATATTCGAGGACATTCTGCTGCTCTCGCTTCGACCTGTTTTGACGTCTGACGCTACGCGGGATCCCATGTAATGTTAGACCACATTTCTCTTTTATGTGGCTATTGGCCCAGGACCCTGGTTCAGCACCTATCTGCTGGGCGGCGCAGGGGGACGTATAATTGAAAGGTTACAAATTGGGGTACCAGTCATGCTACAAGATCTGGACCGCCGCTGGGTGACCGCTTGTCTGTTCTCACGAACCATGAAGTTGCATGTAATTCGTACCCTTTTACTGCATGGGAAATGAGTAAAGCCAAGACACGAAAAACGCGAAAGAAATTTACTGAGTGGATTGTTGATGCTTTTGCAATTTCCAGTTTTCTCATGTAGACGTACACGTATCTTCCGAGAAGCCTACTGTGCGCTGCACAGCAGCCATTCTCTGGCCAGTACTGCTCTGGCTTGAGGAGTGAACTTGTTCCGGTTCTGTTGCTGATGGGTCGCGCAGAGTTGGAACGCCACATAGGGGTCCTAGTATGACTTTGTGCTAGGCTGGCTGCATTACCGACACTCCCGACTGGAAAGATGCCGGCATTCAGTGCAGTGTACACGTGACCTGGAGTCATACTTACATTTGTGAAGCAATGAAGACGTGAGTGAGCGCGAGGGCCCTGATGATTTATTGTGCAGGTCGAGTTGCTCGGAGTACGGAGCTATTTGTCGCCGTTACTGATGCCGTTCTGTCCCTTAGTCCGAGTGATGATCCATGAGTAGGTTAGTATGCGTTGTAGCGGCTCTTCTAACGGCCGGATAATGAGGATTAGATCTTCGCAAACCATTACTTATTTTGCCCAACGGCTCCTCCACATATACGTAGAAAACGTGTGCTATGTCCTAAACCAGCAAGTGGCCCAAGAAGCTGCCAGAGCTACCAGGTACTAATTAGCAGGGATCTAGCTATACGTTTATGCACTTCGCAATCGCAACCGTAGACATTGTAAAAACTAAGTTGCTATCACAGCAACGCATACGGTTATAGCTGAATGCACAACGCCCCTAGACTTGGCAGATACATATTTGGCATTCTGCGCGCGTGATCTGTATTCTGTCGATATGGAGAGGCTTCGACTATGTTCGAGAACGGGTTCTTTTTTGCTACCGAAAATCAGAAACAGATGCCTTATGTTGATATGCTGCGGAACGCGTTGATCACCATCTCTCGAATGGTTAAGGCTTCGATAACGGGGCTTGCGGCCCCAGTTACATCCTGGTAGGATCTAACCGTCTTTGTCTGCCGGGATCGTGCCGGGGGTATGTCCCGGAATCCTTGGGGGCTAAATCACGACTTCGGGAGAACGGACGTCATTATAGCTCCAATTCAGCGCCAGGGCTAGTAGGTCTCTGGATATCCTACGATTCTAGGCCACGGTCCTTTGGAGGCTGATTGATGTTAGGCTTCTCGATTTGTTCTAGACAGCCGCCACACTCAACGACGGGTGAAGCTAGAGACGATTCATCACTTGAGGACCTGCCAGTAGCGGCTACAACGGATCAGTCAACGTATAAACTGAGGAGGGTCTGTCCCGACGGTTTGAATTAGTGTCAAATTCTTCTCATCGATGTTGACGCTTTCGTCGATGCAATTCTTAGTGATTGTCCACTCTATGTTTCAACAGTCTACAATAGGAAATTTGCTCACTAGTGTACCGACACTAGTTAGTAGCGTCTATTTCCCCTGATACTATGCAATACTTCACGGCTCCGCAGCTAGCTTCGATCTGGGGAGGTCTGTGTCCTTCACCACTTCAGGCTTCTTCCGTATAGTGTATACCACGGCGTAAACCTGACTCTTCAGGGCTATTATGAACTCCTACAGTAACTACGTATCACGTACTAGGAACGTGGTAGTGCATATTGACAATTGGCATCGATATGTTGGTAATTCATACTGGGCAGTGCTATAGCTGTGAGCATAATAATGGATGCCAATTTCGTCAAACGCGATGAATGGTGATAGACTGAGTACCCCTGTTACGGCTCCGCAGGATGTCTCCGGTCCAATGAGGGCTCTTGAGCAGTGCCGGAGGCAGCCCCTATACTTCTGCAATATCGTCACTGTCTACCGCGGCATACAACTCTCAGGTACTACCTCTACTGCATAGTATGTCACAGTACAACAATGCTTGTAGAATCTTCATGGTCGTATTTTGATGGACTGCTGGTCTAGCGGCGGTCCGTCGTTCGACGATCCAGATACCTGGCAATTCGCACAGGGCTAGTAGGGAAAACATGCGCGTGACAGTCCTGGTGCGAGAAGCAAGTTGGACATACCGCTAATTTCGACTCCTTGATCGCTTGGCGGTGGCGCGAGGTATGGAAGAGAATGGCATTCAAATAGACTGACAATCCCGCCTGGATGGAAACATAAGCTTTCTCCTCATCAGCGCACTCACTCTCGCTAGTCATTCGTTTCGGTGCTTACAGCATCACCACATTCGTTTTTCTTCGGATTCAGTGATACGATCACCGATCCAGTCCACTCTTTAGTAATTCTGAGTTTCTGCTCCTAATCCGCTATGCGCTTCTCTACCCGCGGCTCCGTGGCTACGGCCATGGTAGCTTCTCTCGCCACGGCGAACCCCCATAACGGCCTTCTCGGCCTCGGTTCTTCCGGCAAGGGTCTCGACCTGGGTAAACCTATTTCTGCCAATGTCGACTTGAGCGCAGACCTTAGCGGCAAGACGCTTATTGCTGGTCTCCTCGCCGATATCATCGTAGACCCTATCGCTGAGGCTAAGGCGGGTGCCAAGGTTGCCGTAGTTTGCGAGGACTGCCATATCAAGGGTGATATTGATGCTTCCATCTCTTTGGAAAAGGTCGTTCCTGCTCTCAGCCTTTCGCTGAAGGATATCGAGGTCCTTTTGGATCTTGACGTTTACATTGGTGCCGCTGCCACCATTGCCGTCAACCTCGTCACACCCGCCAAGGTCTCTCTGCCTCTACCCGGGTTAGATATTGAGGCTTTAGTTCACCTTGACCTCGTCCTTGGTGTTCACACCGAGCTGGATCTGTCAGCGGGCGTCTATGTCAGCCTGCCCGAGGCATCCTTGGAGACTGACATCCTGAGCGGTGATATCCTCGATGTCGACTTCTCTGGCGTTGTTGTGAAGGTTCTTCCCATTGAGGTTCGAATTGGCTGCACTGAGCTTCTGGCAGATCTTCGTCTCCGCGTAGACCTTGGCGTCGCCGCTGCCGTTGATGTTGATGAGATTCTCCCTCTTAACCAGATCATTCCTGGTCTTGACATCCCAGCTATTGGAGCCGGTCTTGAGGTGGCTGTGTATGCCAACCTTCTGGAGTATGTCGGCTTGTTCTGCGCCGCTTCTGGATGTCCTCTGGCTAAGGAGGTAAGCTTATGAAATGTGAATATCCATTCTTGACGTGCGCTAACTTACGCTTCTTAGGTCTACGGCCTGAACGTCGGTGCTGCTGTTGAACTCGGTGTTGCCGTCGAGGACTTGCTATCAATTCACCTGGCTCCCACAGTCGCCACCGCCGTCCTCAGCATTCCCACCAACACCATCTGCATCCCAACCTACACGGCCAGTCCACCTCCTTACAGCACTCCTGGCCTCCCGGGTTACTCCAGCGGCATTCCTACTTCAAGCTTCCCGGTGCCTACTTCGACTGGCCCCAACGGTCAACCTACCTCTAGCACCCCGGGCTCAAGCGGCGTTTCCACCCCAAGCGGCCCAGGCTCTTCCAGCGGTGTACCTACATCAAGCGGACCTGCTTCTCAGCCTACCTCGTCCAGCACTGGCAGCTCTGGTGTCCCTACGTCGAGCGGCTCCGGCTCACCTACTGGTGTTCCTACCTCAAGCGGCGCTGACTCTTCTAGCGGTGTTCCTTCATCCAGCGACTCTGGCAGCTCCAGCGGTGTCCCCACGTCTAGCGGCCCTGCTGCTTCTTCCACCGGAGCCGTCACCATCCCTGCGCCTGGCGGTAACAACGGATACACGACTTCGATCGTTGTCGACACCCAGACCTACACCGTCACTGCATGCGCTGTGAACGTGCCCAACTGCCCTGCTGGTTACCAGACAAGTGCGACTGTCGTCTACACCACTTCCTACACCACTGTCTGCCCTGTCACCGCCACTGGATCCATCACCGCTGGCCCCGCTCCAACCTCCACTGGAAGCCACGACATTCAGACCATCACCAAGCACGTCACTACCATGGTTCCTTGCGACAGCACGTCCACTTTCGTCCCTCCCACGTCGCTCTCCACAGTCCCTTACCCTTCAGACGTTCCTACCCACTCTGCTAGCTCTCCCGTTGGCTCTTCGTCTCCTTCCTCACCGGCTGCCGGCTACCCCGGTGGCAGTGTCCTTACTGGCTCGTCCTCAGCAGGTGCCGTTCCTAGCAGCAGCGTTCCCGCCGGATACCCATCTTCTTACCCCGGCGCTAGCATAACCGCTTCTTACCCTGCTGGTGGTGCTTCTGCCAGCTACTCTGCCAGTGCCGTTCCCTCTAGCTACCCTGCGGGTGGTGCCTCCGTGAGTTCCCCGGCCGGAGGTGCTTCCGTCACCTATCCTGCTGGTGGTGCTGGATACCCGACTCCGGTCGCTTATCCTACCTACCCTGGCGCCGGTAACGGCACCGTCCCGACTTTGTCTACTTACCAGCCCAGCGCCTCAACACCGGCTGGATACCCCACTTACCCTGCCGGACCAGTAGCAACTGCTGGTGTCGGCAAGGTCGGTAGCAGTGTTGCTGCTGTTATCGCCGTGATGGGCGCTGTCCTTGCTCTGTAAGAGCCTTGGAAAGCGAAGGTTAGGTGAAATAGTTCTTTAGTGCCATTATAGCATGAGGCTAGTGTAATGTAATGTTTGATTGAAAATAGATAGGGGTGTCCTTATACCATGGGTGGCGTTTATGCTCATGACAATACACGATTTCATTCGTATCTAGTATTTTCGGGTTTCTCGTCAGACTCACATAGTTGACTGTGCGTTGCCTTTTGAAGTCCTTATAGACGTGAAAGTCATCATGACATATGAGCTAACTCGCGCGCAATGTATCTTATCTTAGACACCCAGCCTCCCTTTTTCGCGTTATTGAGCGGAGGCTGACCACTTTATGAACCTCGGCCTCCACCGAGGAGCGAGCTGTAGAGAAGAATGAACGCTACAAATCTGACTTGCATCGTTAGCGTCAACGACGACGCATTAGTATTCTTACTAGGCGACAATCAGCTAGAACCCACGTGTTGCTCAACTCGGCAGTTCTGCACGGCGCAATACCAGTTCTTCGGGTATGTGTTCCCTTATCATACTGAAGATGTCTGTTGAAAGCCTCAACTACATAACGTACAGTTCCTGTTCGCATCACCCATTACAATAAGCCGTAGTAAGCAAGCCATCCTCCCTCTGCACAAGAGCTAGCCGAGATATATGAACTAGACTCTTACGAACAAGCGCTAGATTATCTCTTATACGTCACTATTGACTTGAAAGTCCGCAAAAGCTTGCTAGCACTACGGGCCATTAAGCACCCGGCATCGCTCCTAGGCGCACCGAATCAAGACCGTTCGGGCATTTAGAGCTATGGTCTTTCAGCAGTAACGAGTCTGACAGATCCCTGTCGGTCCAGCTGTAGGAAAGATGACTACACCTGACGATATGTCCCCCAAGAGGATTGGAGGATGGCTCCGCTCAGACAACTTTCCCCGCACCTGAACCACAGTCAGAAGTTCTATTCGTGGTTCTTTTAAAACATAAATAGTATTTGCGTCTTCTGCTTCATAGGTGATAAAGGGGCTCATGGTTGCCATTTGTGTCTCACTACCGATCCATATCACACTGCAATTAACAAGGTTGACTTGCACGATAATAGGGAAGCGTTGAAGTGTTCAGAATCTGATCGATTATAATAAGTTCTACAAACAGGGTGGGCACTGTGATATTACTATATATATAGTTGGATCGAAAGTGCGACAACATGGCGCCACCCTTCCGAGCCGAGCAGATGGGCTCCCTCCTGCGCCCGCAGGATCTCCTCGAGATCCGCGCCGCAATCCGCGACAAGGGCATATCGGAGGAAGAAGCCGGTCTGCCCGCCGTGGAAAAGCGCGCGGTCGCGAACGTGGTGAAGCTGCAGCAGGACGCAGGAATCAAGGCCGTAACCTCTGGCGAATTCAACCGCACGCGCTTCTGGGGTCTGATGTGGGACGAGTTCGAGGGCACGATCCAGCTGCAGGACGCCGATGCGAGCATGTTCCGGCTGTACCACCCAGACGTGGTCTCGCTCATCGAGAAGGACCGCCACGTGATGCCCGGCGAGTCGGTCATCGCGGGCAGCAAGCTCTCGCACAACCCGAGCAAGTCCACCTCAAACCTGCACGAGCTGAAGCTCGTGCAAGCCGCCCTCCCGGAGAGCGAATGGGGCAACATCAAGTTGACTATGATCACACCCGCCTGGTTCCACATGAGATACTCGCAGGGCCGGGCGTACACTAAGGAAGCGTACGCCAACGACGCCGAGTACTTCGCCGACGTGGCAAAGGTGTACCAGGCCGAGCTGGACATGCTCTACAAAGCGGGTCTGCGCAACGTGCAGTTCGACGATCCGGGCATGGCTTACTTCTGCTCGGCCAAGTTCCGGCAGGGCTGGGAGGAAGACGAGAAGAACATCGGCACGGTAGAAGATCTCCTCGACGCGTACATCAACTTATACAACGACTGCGTGAGCAAGGCGCCGGCGGACATGCACTTCGGCATCCACCTGTGCCGCGGTAACTTCATCGGCGGGCGACACTTCGCGGAGGGTGCGTACGATATTATCGCCAAGAAGCTCTTCCAGAATCTCAATCTTCAAACTTTCTACCTCGAGTACGACACCGAGCGCGCGGGCGGCTTCGAGCCACTCCGATTCTTGCCCAAAGGCAAGAACGTCGTCATGGGCGTGATCAGCACGAAGTTGCGCGATCTCGAGGACAAAGAAGCGATGAAGGAACGCTTGTACAAGGCGGCCGAGTACGTTGCGGAGGGCCGCGGCGAGTCGAAGGAGGAGGCGCTGAAGAGCATCTGCGTCTCGCCCCAGTGCGGCTTCTCTACGCATGAGACTGGGTACCCTCTTACGCTCGAGGATGAGAAGAAGAAGCTGGCTTTGGTAAGACAGATTGCCGATGAGGTCTGGGGTGAACCTTAAATATCGAAGATGAAGGGGAAAGAGAAAGAAAGAAAGAAAGAAGGAATGTGAGAGGGCGCGAACGCGGAGCGTTACGAAGACATGTCTTGCGGAGTAAAAATAGACGTGGGTTGGTTTGGCGCGATACTTCAACATACTAAAAGGGTTCAGTGAATATAAAGGGGATTCTTCATAGAGGCTGAATCAACTTCACAGGGCTTGGGCTATATCTCCTTGAGGCTGTGCGGAGAAAGGCTAGCCTGTCATCCCCAAGGTTGGAGTCGTCTAACTGGCGATATCTGATGAGAATTAGCCACAGAGACTTTGATCGCTGAGTCGCAAGTGAGTCTCCTACATACTGATATAATAAGATGATACAATTAAAGATAGATTGTGACCAGCGTTTCCTGTTGTACTCTCTCTACGTCAGACATGTTATAACGAAACGCTGAATATCCCTCTAGTGCGAAAAGCTTGTATTGGATAATATCGTCATGTCGTATTTCACCAGTCTAGACCCTTAAATTGAGCAATTCTTATAGACGCGGATATCGTCTTATATTTTTGGTCCTAAGACAACTCTATCATCCATCCGTCACCCACCGGCTGGCCATCGGCAGTCATGCCGCCCCAAAGCACAATGCCACTCTTATCAGGCGTTACGTCGTACCCGAACGATCCACGAGGACCAGGATGAACTTTGCCCTCATGCGCTCGGATATCGCCGGGCGTCTGGATCTGAACTTCGGCCCAGCTTGCATTCCCCGTATCAAACCCCAGTTTTGATCTAATCTGATCTTTGATCTTGGCAGGCTTGATCGCATCCTTGAGATCTGTCGTTGCCTTCGTGTCTACGTTGCTTGAAGGAAGCTGAAATGTCCATAGGTCACTAAACTGACCCAAATCATCCTTGTCAGCATGTCCCAAGCGGTCGCCGAAGAAGTACACAAGGTAGTTTCGGCCGAAGCCCGTGGTGATGGGTACTAAGGCTCCATTCGCGCGGGGTCTGGGTCCAGGTGTAAGTGGGTTCGTGGGTATTGAAAGAGACTGCCAGGTCGGTGGTTCTTGGGCGAAGATATCGAGGTCAAGGTGGTGTATCTCACTACTCAAGGGTTCATGTGCGGCTACAAGATAGAGAGCGTGTCCGGCAATGGCCGCGCTCTTTGATGCGATGGGCGCGCGTGGCAACTGGTTCCAGATCTTGGCGGCGCAATTGAAATGCCAGACGTCTGTCAACTCCGAGCCGCTAGAATCTAGACCTCCAAGTAGGATTAGATTCCCATCGTGAGAGAGCAAAGTTCCTCTGCGTCGGGGCACGGGCGTTCTCTCTAGATGGTCGCTCGGTTCCATGACTTCCCACGCTGAGGTTTCCGTGTTAAACAGCCGTATTTTGGCTCCCTCGCCGACGATTGCACCTTTTTCATCACATCCGCCGTATATAGCAACGTAGTTTCCGAGGGCGCATGCGGCATACTGAGTACGAGCTTTCGGGGCAGCACCGTCCTCACTGGTCTGAACAGCAGGGATCACTTGGTACTCTGGCGCGGGAGCATCCCTAACTGGCAAAGCGACGCAATGGATATCGTTCGTGGCCAGCTGGTTGTGGCTTGTCTGTCCGCCGAAGATATAAGCCTTCTTATTGATGATCGTGACAGTATGATTGTATCGGGCGAGCGAAGCTCTGTTCGGAAGTCAGTTCAGTTACACACGATCTCCAACCAGAATGGCATGCTACGGTCAGGAAGTTGGCAGGCGTAACGCGTACCTCGAATCGTCGGGGGCTGTAGATGCTATCTGGGAGAAGGTGGCCTTGAGAGGCACCGTTGGTTGGGCGACAGCGTAGCCTGCTGTTCCGGCTTGGACACCGGTGGATATAACCTGCTCAGCCGCTACCAATCCCGCTGCTACCTCTGCCATATTTGCAGCCTGGTTCAACAAGCTAACCGCTTCTCTGTCTTTTTCCTTCTGGCTTCGCCGGGCTGGTTTCTTCAAAGATGCGAAGACGGAAAGCAGAGAACCGCAGAGATAAGTGTGAGTATTGAAGTTTCGTACCAATCAAGACGATGTAATCAAATTAAGATAGTGTATTAATTGGAGAGCTCTATAGGCGTTGGTATGTAAACATTTATCTACCATAGCGGGAGTCGAGTGTTTGCAGAACTGTACATAATGAGCTCAAGCTCACAATGACGTACCTGCAGTGACATGACGCAATTCGGGTCCTAATTTAGAAACAGACCATTTTTGAGCCCCGAGTTCTTGCCCGATTAATCCAACTTTCATACCAGGACGATATATTCTTCTAAGGAAAAAAAAAAATGCAGGGAAAATAAATACAAGGGCACAGGTTGTGTAATTTGCTGCGACTCGTAGCAGCTTAGTATTCAGAATGTCGTCCTGAATCACCTTTGGAGCCTGACCGGAAAGTACAAGCGGATTTCAGCGGACAGGTTTAGTGATAAGTCCTCTGATAAGCCACTACCCAGGGGATCTAAAGCGCTATATCTTTTAGGTACTTCTGAGGCACCCGCACACACAATGTGATGATCATGCTCACGAACTACAGCATGGTTAAATCTCACTCAACGTACCCAGACTTGAGAGATGCCTCATCATTGTCCTGGCACAACTTTTCTGGAGGTGCGAATCCGTCACGTGCCTATCTAGATATCCTAAGCTTGCTGAGCAGCAATCGAACATTGCGCATTTGCATCGACATACCTCCGTAGTAATTCTACGTTACAGCAGTCTCATGAGATCTCCAGTATTACGCTGATCGATCTCTTTGATGGTAGCCAGAATAGCCCTTGCTGTACCCTCATCATATGCCGGGGCAACCATTCTCAGAAACTTCCCTTGTACCCGTTCTTTCGAGAATGGATGTTCTACTTCACCAAGCGGGAAGACTTGGCTTGCCTCTGTTGTTGTACCATCGGCCCATTTAAAGATCACCTGTGCCGCCAGGTCAACGACATCGTCCTTGATGACGACCTCGACCTTGTCGCACAGTGCTGCTACTTCGGCACTTGCCATCTGGCTTGGATCATACATAGCCCATCCAATGTCCATGCCGTGCAGCCATGCGATGGCTACTTGGTAGTACATGGAGAACTGGCCGTCCACGATGGTCTTAGGATGGATCCTGTTCGCATCTGGAGGGCCGACGATCTGGTAGCAGCCCGGTGAGAGCGCAACCGTGATACGCTCGACCGTCTTGCCAGTAGCCTCCCGCGCGACGTTGCTCACAACCTCGATAGCCGAGTGCGTCATCCGGCAAGCAGGGGACGGTTTGATGGCAGTCTCGCGGAAAATCCACTCGGAGCCCAAGTTATCGGTCAAGCCAGCCGTTGTGGAAGTAGCCGAGTACGAGTGCAAAGCACCGTATTTGCCTTCGATCGGTCTCGTAGCACCCACGACGCCGGCTTCTGCTAACGCGACCGCGACGAATGCGTCGTGGACGGCAAAACCAGGGTGCAGTCGCTTGTTCCACGACCCATTGTCGAGGAATTGCATCGAACCGGCCGCCTTGGATTCCGCCAAACCAAACGCGTTCTTCACCTGATCGAGAGATAAACCCTTGACCTTAGATATCGCTGCGACGGCGCCAAAAATGCCCGCCGTTGCCGTGTTGTGAAAGCCTCGTGTATAACCACCATATCTATAAGCTCTGCCAATGCGACAGGTGATCTCGTAGCCGACAGCAATACCTAACAGAAGGGCCTTGCCATCAGTGTTCAGCAGCTCAGCCTGGGCCAGGGCGGCCGGAATGGCGGTGCAGCCGGGATGCAAGATGGACGATGCATGTGTATCGTCAAAATCGAATGAATGCGCGAACGCGGCGTTCAGAAGGCCGGCATATTGCGGTGTGAAGGCGCTTCCTTTCGTGAATACGGTCGACCGACCCGACCTGCCCCCGAGTGCTATCACGGCCCGCAGAAATGGCTCGGTAGAGTCGCAGATGGCGGCGGCGCCCGCCGAAATGCCGATGCAATCTGTGACATAATCCTTGAGTTGGTCTACCAAATTCCCATCCAGCTGGTCATATTTTGCTTCGACAATGAACCGGCAAAGCTCTTCGGTGATCCCGTCCGTCCTCTCGATGCAGCCGTCAACTCTGTCGGTGGCCATTATGCGTCCTCAAGTCAACTGCGTTCACCCCGCAATAATCGCGTGAGGTCGGGGTAGCTCACACGGAAACAATTGAATCGGGACTATCTCCTTTGAAAGTTTAATCCTGTTCCAGTTCCCCTCGGTAGTAATTCGCTTCTCCATGATGCCGCGGGGTAGACGTCGCATACGGAAAATTAAGTCCGCCGCAGCTCGTCAGTCAGTATTGGTTGAAGCTTAAAAGCCCAGCGACAAGTTCCAATAGAGCCTGATCTCTTATCTCTAAGGTTGCCATTATTTGGATATGCGCGACGCGACGCGTGAGCTCATTCCATTGATTGCCATAGTTGTGACGGCCCAAGCATGCGGCCGAATCAAACTGGGAAATACATTAAGACCTACGGGAGTAATAGTGACGGCACATAGCACAAACCTTTAAAGATGGTCATCACAATACGTGCAGAACTCAAAAGTCTTCAGCTGATAAATAGCGACCATAATGGCTCATAGATGATAGATCCGAGTGAGAACGAATTCGCGTCTGCGGGAGAACGGCCGGAGGCCGAGCAAAACAGCTAACCATCCAAAAGGGCCAACCTATGGTATATCTCGAAATAGTTGAACCACTCTGCATTAGTCCGCTAACCGGAGGCACAAGTCTTTTAAGAGCTGGTATGATACCTAGTCCGACTACTGCCGGCAGCCAAGGTCTAGTGACTGCTACCCTAGACACTACCACATGGTAATCCGTGGGTCTACTAAAGCACACACTAGACTAGCTTGAGCATGACACCTCATCAACATGAGACCAGACTTCCTAATTTCACCGACTGCATAGAGACCTATTCAAATGGCGATATAATCGATACGTCGTCCTGCAACCCGGCATCACTCCGATTATTTCAATTCGCAGTCTGGGCGAAGAAGTCTTTGATAACTCACGATTGAGGAAACGATGATGAGCGGGAGAACCTCATAGGGAGGCAGGCGTTGAGGTAGATATAATCTCTCTGAATTTAAAATAATTTTTGAGTTTTTTCTCATCTATTGATAAGGGACCTCTTTTGCTCCATAACCGGACCGACTCGGTAGTCATTCGATCGGTGTTATGGCGGACCTATAATGGGGCTCTGCGCACTTGTCGATTCAACATACGAGCGGTACATCCGATCTTCATCACCTGGAGCGGGATTTCATACTTTTCCCGACGTCCTTCTGTTGAATGAAATACTTATCAAGCAAGGGCCCATGAGGCGAGATGAAATAGGCGAATTCGCTTGGTGGTTCAGCTCCCTATCAAAGAACAGACAAAGGTTGAATAAGTCGTCGACAACGCCCAGAAACCCTATATTCGCTGATAAACAATTAGAGTAAGAGAAGAAAATTTGCACAAAAAGTACAAGACTATTGATAGGAAACTGAAAAAAATCGCTCTAGAATGACTATCGCGAGTCATCGCTCCCGTGATGCGGGCGCTTGCCGCCGTGTCGATCCACTTTCTTACGAGCCGAACCCTGTACCGTCATGCGGCTCAGAAGGGGCGGCTCCTAGCTGCATACCCTTACTATGCTCTACTTTATTCCCGGATCTCAGCTTCACTCTCGGGATGACGACAGTGTCTTATCACCTCCGAATACCTGTTAATATTAGGACAGTGTGCCCCTAGAAGTGGCCCACATACTGCAAACCACCATGATGCTATGCTCTGCTGAAAGCTCGAACAGTGCGTCTGCCATGATATATATTTTACCATGGCTAGATCCATCAGCCGAGGCGTGTGAACGGCCCGACCTTGGTGGCGCTGGGCCACTGGCCGAAACCACTTTTATCGTGGAAAGATTTTTATCTTCTGTTCGGGGCAATAGTCCACAGGGGTACGATGCGAAGTGCCGATGCCCAGGTGACTGCCCAGGTGTTCTAGACATGGGCGTACTCGGACAGATCTCACGAGACGTTAGTAACACCTTTGGATCCTCGCGACTCGCTGTTACACGGAGAGAGAGCGTTTCGTGGGCGTAGCCTAGTAAATCGTTTCACATGACGTATCGGAAGATCTGGTTCGCCGAGGGCAATACCGTACATTCTCAGTCTGTCTATGCTGCTTTTCTTTCCTTTAAAGTCGTGATCCCCAGGAACACGAATCCATCCCTCCCCCAAAAGACCCCAGACTCGAATCCGGAGTAAAAGACAGAACTTGTCTAGCCTCTATTCTATCTTCGTTTGTCTGCTCCAACACACTCATCCCGTTCCATACCCATCGTCAATATGCGTTGGCATGTCAAGCCCCAAAGCGAGCAGGCTGAAACGGTTGGCCGCAGCCCAACCGCGTCGAATGAAAAGATCACATTCATAGCCTGTTTCATGGGCATCGTTGCCAGCATTGGAGGATTCATGTTCGGCTATGTGAGGTCTGTTATAAATTCTTCTCCTTTTCCTTTCAGACCTGTCTTTGCTAGCAGACATACTGATAAGTTTTCATTGCAGTGGCCAAATCTCGGGTTACTTCAACATGGAAGACTATGCACGTCGCTTTGGTGAGGCATCAACGACCGGCGACGCCAATGCCTCTTTCAGTGCGGCGAGACAGGGTACTATCACTGGTTTGCTACCCGCCGGTTGCTTGATAGGTGCTTTGATCTCTGGCAAGTTGGCCGATACGCTCGGTCGGCGTTTAGCCATTTCGATCTCAGCGTTATGGGCCAGCGTTGGTATAATCATTGAAATCTCATCCGAACATGCTTGGTATCAATTCGCCATCGGACGACTCGTCACTGGATTTTCTATCGGCTCCCTGTCAGTCGCCGTCCCCATGTATCAGTCTGAATCCAGTCCAACCATCATCCGAGGCATCCTCGTATCAACATATCAACTATTCATTACTCTCGGCATCTGGACTAGTTATGTGGTAGACTGGGGTACCGCAGACAAGGTTAACAGCGCTTCATGGCGAATTCCCAATGGTCTCGGATTTGCCTGGTCACTGGTCCTCGGTGTCGGCATCCTTTTCCTCCCCGAAAGCCCACGCTATGCATACATGAAGGGTCGCACAGAGGAAGCTCGACACACCATTGCTCGTCTAGCTGGTGTCGGCGACCACGATCCCATGGTTAACAGCCAGATCACCCAGATACGTGTCAAGCTAGAGGAAGAGGAAACTCAGGGTAAAGCCAGTTGGTCCGAGATCTTTACCGGCCCTCGCATGTTCTACCGAACAGTTCTAGGTATCGTCCTCCAGGCTGGCCAACAACTCACAGGAGCCAATTTCTTTTTCTATTACGGCACGACTATCTTCAAGGCGACTGGTCTCAGCAACAGTTACATTACCCAAATCATCTTGGGAAGTGTGAATGTGTTTTGCACCTTTGGCGGCCTCTACGTGGTCCACAAGGTCGGCCGACGCAAGGCTTTGATGGCTGGCGCAGGCTGGATTTTCATCTGCTTCTTGTGAGTAATACTTACCAAAGGAAAATATTTCGATAATGCTTACAGATAATAGGATCTATGCTTTCGTCGGCGAATTTGCGTTGGACTCAGTGAACCCTCAGAACACTCCTCAAGCTGGTTCAGCCCTTATTGTCTTTTCCGCCCTCGCTATCGCGGCTTTTGCTAGTACATGGGGTCCTATTGTCTGGACTGCGGTAGCTGAGCTCTACCCTACTCGCTACCGTGCCCCATGTATGGCTCTTGCCACCGCATCGAACTGGCTCTGGAACTTCCTCATCTCATTCTTGTAAGTCTTCAATTAATGATCACCATAACTACCTAGGTTGATTCTAACCCTCTTCCAGTACCCGATTCATTACCGATAAGATCCACTACTGGTACGGCTTGGTCTTTGCAGGCTGCTGCTTGGCTCTCGTGTTCATCGTATTCTTCTTCATGATTGAGACCAAGGACCGTAGCTTGGAAGAGATCGATACCATGTACTTGTTGGGCGTGAACCCTATACATTCGGCCAAGTGGGATGGGAGCAAGGTCCCAGAGGACTCTACGCCAAGCAGTCGGCATGGTCAAGAGCCGGAACAGGAACTGAAGCAAAGTCAGCCTATGGTGTAAGATTCTTGGAATTAAATGAGAGAATTGATTTCTCTGACATTTGTGGAAATAGATAACCGTAACATTATAATTGGAAAATATAGTTAATATTGAAGTTGCCAGCAGCTGCAGCTGTGAACCCTGCTAAGCCCGCCGGCCCCTCTCATGAGACGCTCCAACCGACAAACTATTTAAGCTTTATTTAAAAAGACGTATCATAGAATACTCAGTTGGCACTTTCGCTCTATGCACATTCGTATATAGTCTAAGAGCCGGCTGCCTTTTGACCTCCTTGTTGTGTAAAGCTCTGCCTTGGCACCAATAACCTCGATCGTTCCATGCGACCGATACTGTGCAATGGTGTCTGGAGATGTTCTTAAATCAAGCTCAACAGCAAGCCTCGCGAGCGTTACTTCATGTCGCGTACATCGACCTCCCTGATATCATAATGCCGAGACCTCCGCAAGGAATTGGGGTGGTAGCTCGCCACTGGAGGTCTGCTAAAGGGGGCCACTTTGTGCGCTGCATGTCTGTTCCGAATGAACATGGGCCTGTCTTTGTTCATCACAACAAGGATCTTGTCTAACTCCGCTGTGTCATGTAAAACACTGTTGTATTGATCTTGAGTCGAACAAAGATAAATAACGGAGAAAGAGATGGTGCAAACCATAAGAGACTCGACAGCCCCTAGACGCGTTGATATTGCCGGATCAAATTTGCAACCGAAATTCTGTTTGGCCTTGCAAAAGAAAAGAAATTAAAATTGCTCAGACTTCCAACATGGGGAAAAAGGATTATAGCGACGACTCACTCTACATCAGCAGACCATATCATGCTGTGTACATATCTGACGACGAGGAAGACGACGAGGGCGACGATGACGTATGCGTCTGGCCGGATCTCTCTGGGATTTCCGAGCTTTCCGACTTCAGTCCAGAGGAGCCCTTAGAAGCGCATCTCCGGCGAATGGGGTTTGAATCCAAAGGGAAGCGGGAACAGATTGAGAAATACCTCAAGGGGGTTAAAAATGCTGATCGACCAGACAACGCCGAGAAAGTCAAGGAAGTAGAGGAGACTAAGGGATCGCAAGCAACACCGACCGATACAGTTGCGAAAGAAGCAAAGGCACCTAAACCAACTCCAGCCGCTGCAGCTGCAAAGAAAACTGAAGGGAGCAAAACGCAACCCAAAACAGCAGATATTCCGTCAAGCGATATCGACACTGAGACGGGTAAACTGACCGAGAAAGCGTTTCGTGAGCGGGAAATCCAATACGCGCTTTCCACAGCTCGACGGAGTCTAACGCACATGTCGCAATTTATGCTCAAGCTCGAGGCACGCGCAGGCAAAGCCACCAGAGAAGGGATCCGACAAACCCTCGACGCGACCGTCCAAGACATGCACTACGACTTCAGCGCCTGCGACGGAGACCATCTTGGCGAGATCGAGGAAATCAAGCACTTGTCCAACGATCTCTATAACCGGCTCTATCTCATCGACAGACACTGGCGGCGTCAAGCACGCGAAGCGCGAAACGCGGGTGAGAAGCCCTCTGACATCACCATCTTGAGTGAACCAGACATAAGAGAATGGATCAGGACGGAGCTCAAGACGAACCACCTCGCGGCAGAGGAGACGTGTTTCTACACGGTGCGCGACCTCGCGGCGAACCGGGGCTTCAACGATTGGGTCGACTACTTGCGTAACCTGTGCGGGTTCAAAGACCATCCGACGGATGAAGCGAAGCTGGTGGAGCTGGCGTGGCGGTTTCTCGATCGTAATCTACGCGGCCCGCGGCCGGTGAATCCGACGTCTACGGAGCAGTTTGTCGGGGAGCTATATGGAAAGTGGAAGAGCGGGGTCTGGGACGAGGTGCTCAGGAACCAGAGGAAGCAGGAGTTGGATGATGCGGAGGCTTGGAAGCTTATGAGGAGATATTGGTCTTCCAGGACTGCGCCTAGTTAAAAGATGTTGAGCTGGACTCTTCTCTTATATATTATATGTAAATTGAAATGCGTCTGATTTCATTTATCTAATCTTGATGATTCGTCTCCAAACTTCCAATCTAGCGAATATATAATGATAGGAATGGTATTATACAGACTCATTCTCATCAACTTGTGTTCCATTACTACCTAGGTAGGCAAGGTACATGACGTAAGCGGAAAGCTTTGTAAAACTACAAGAAACGAACTCAGGTTAGAGTTCGGAGTTTCATTTCATTCACCTCTGAGTCACTAAAGACGCTCCTGATACGTGCCTGATTTGACCCACTCTCGGTAGTTCCCTCAAATGTTGCCTCAACATTGTTACCCTATGTGTTCTGCAACCACTTTGAACGGATCAAATGGATAATTACAGCTCCAGAGTCAATTTTTACATCTGGAAAAGAATGATCAAGGTCTTTCTATCATATGCTCAAGGATCGGAATCCGCCTTTGTGATGTCCCGATTGTGTAGAAGGGAGTAGGGGCCTTTGTTGGTAACTAGGGTTTAAGAAACAATGTTATCAAGTGATCAGTGATCACAAAGGGTCTAATGCTTACGTTTTTCTTCCAGTTTCTTTCAAAAAGAAACGACAAAAGTATTATAAGTGCTACATTAAGGTTGCTAGGAAGAGCGTTCCCTCCATTTATCATCAGTGATAGATTTCCACAAGCCCCTTTTTTGACCTCACGCTTTTGAATCAGCAAATCAGGCAGTTGAGGGACTTTTTGTCACCCACTCTCCTTACCTTTTAAGCCATGTCACACACCGTCTCTATTCCTTTACACACAGCTCCGCTTCTGGTTGACTCCGAGGGTCCAGGTTATTCTACTATGAAACGTAAACCTGAATTACGTATAGTCATTCCACCCTACCCTGGTCACACGCCAGCAGAAAGAATAGTGGACGATGATGTCACATGTTCATCAGACGAGACCGGATATGATACCGACATGTCAGTGGACTACACACCTTGCGAAAGGACATCGATGCATTGCGATTATTGTCTTGAGAAAGGACTTGATCACAACCCGCAAGCTTACCATCAGCGGGGGCCGGACACTTGGACAACCGGAGTTCGAGATTTGAGTGACGTATTTGATCTTTTTCTCTTTATTTATGGGCTTGTACTTATACTCGTCATGCTCTTGCTATTGCTTGTTCTATGGAGGGGCTACATGAATATGGAGATGGACGACACATACGGTGAAGCCCCAGACCCGTTGATGTTGTTCGGGGGCTTCGGGTACTGAGCCAGATAGGATACCCAAATATCAAATAATTATAATTAACCATTCATCTAAATCTACGAAATTGGAGTGAATTTCCTCGAAACTTGCAGTTGCTTCAGCAGCTGACTCCTTAGTTGGGAGCTCGTAGGTGGTTCCTTCCTGCTCATATCATTTTTGTTTGTATGCTTTCTCTACTATTGTGAGTGTATCCCGTTCCTTCTGTATTTTTCTCTGGCCTTAGCATCGTAGCTTCCGGGCCCATTCAATCTTGCGCGTATATCTACGACCTCGGATCTTCCTCTCCCTCCACTCCACTCCATATCACCTCCCCTCCGGTCACACTCTACCTAGGGCCCTGTTCTTCTCGCAGGGCACTCCATTCCTATCAACAGCTCCTTGCTGTAATGTCTCAGCATTACCTAGACACTTCCACACTCCATACTCTCTCCAAGAGCTACATATGCAGGTAGTGTGCACTTATCAAGTTCGATAAGACTGCCTCTCCTTGCGAATGCTGCATGTTCACCATCACGAAGGTTTACTCGAAGCCACAATCACATCATCTCACTTGAGACATACATTGTCATCTGCTACTCTGCCTCTCCCACTAACTTGCCTTCAGGTGTTCTTGCCTCCAAGTCTTTCATCTGCTCACACACATCAAAGAGCCATCACCCTAGGCTCACCTAAGCACGAATGCTCGCAACCCGAACAGCAAAGACATTTCTTGCAACCTACAACACTTTGAACTGACTAACACCTCGGCTCTAAGAAGTCGAAGCTTGGGATCTGCGCCCATGCCTGGAGAACTTTAAACATATTGACGCGCACCAAGCGCTTCTTCCTCTTCCTTCAACAGAAATTGCATATCTCTTCTTCAACCGTGCCCTTGACATCACCCACTTCTTTCTCTTCTCAGGTTCTACACGTGGCTGCGCCTCCATCTAGTATCATCCCAATTCATCTCATTTCATTTCTTTCTGCATAGGACTGCCCTACTACAATTACGCACCTTTCATATCAATTCCTAAAGAGAATATTGAGTACACTTTCTTGCTATCGCTTATTGGCCGTCGACAGGATGTCGGACGAAAAGTCGCATGTCGTCATGGAGTCTGATACGACATCTGGCGGCCCAATAAGAATGACTTTAGGCGACAGCAAGAACTTCGCCTGGGCCAAGTCCTCGGAAGCCGACGCTCGTAAACGCCTATCGATCAAGGAACAAGCTCTCACAGTCGGGCTGAAATACTGCGAGCAACTAATCAATACTATTGAAGATGTGTTCTCCAACATCACTAAATCCAGCAAACCATCCGCGGAAACAATCTGGTCATTGGAGGACCGAAATGAGTGGATAGACCAATGCCGTAAGTCACTCATCGCCACATCACATACCCGGATGCGTGCGAGAAGCAATCTTTAACTCCTTTTTGAACAGGAAGCATTATGAAAGACCACCAAGACTTTAGGGTCCTCGTAGGAGTAGCTGGTGCCACTGGAAACGGGAAGACATCCGTGTTAAACGCTCTTTTAGGATTTCAGGAATTGTTGCCGACTAATAACGAGGAAGCCGCTACTGCTGTCCAATGCATGGTCAGTTTCAACTCCGATACTCGCGCAGAATATGCATTCCGCTGCCACGTAACGTTCCAGAGCAAGGAAGCCCTGGAAAATAGGATAAAGCAGTTCTTTGACGATCTCCAAACGAGGAATGAACTTCAAAATTCATGTAATGCCATCTCTATCGACGACGAGGAAGCCCTTCATGAGCTTGAAAGGACCTTGCAGCCTACTCGTGAAATGATCGGCATTGTATTTGACCTACAGGACGACCAGGTCGAGAAGCTGGGGTTTGAAGGTGTCTTAAGCTCTAATCCCGAGGCTGTAAAGCTCCTTGGGACGGTGAAAGAGTTCAGCAGCAACAAGGCCGACGATATCTCCCAGATAATGAAGCCTTATATGGATTCCACACGAGCAGATCACAGCACGTCTAGTGCGAGTTTCGCAGCGTGGCCGTTGATTGAAAAGGTTGAACTATTTATCAAATCCGAGATTCTGCAGAATGGGGTCACCTTAGTTGATTTGCCTGGGTTGGGGGATGCTGTTCACAGCCGAGAATTAGTTGCGGAAAGGGCTTTCGATCAGTTAGCAGCCACATTGATCGTAACTCAGGCTACGCGGGCTGCAGATAACTCCACAGCCGTCTACTTGATGTCTAAACATCAGGAGATGGCCATGATGTTGGATGGCAAATTTCACAAGGAGACGTTCTGTGTGTGCGTGTCTCAAATTGATCAGATGGATAGAAAAGCTGCGTTGAGAAAACCGGAAGCAAGGGGAAACGTCAACTCCAGGGCCTACTTGCTGAAGAAGTCGAGAAGGGTAGGCTGAAAGCGAAACTGCAGCGACGGAAGAAGGATCTAACAGGGAAACTAGAAAGAGCACAGCGCCATCTTGCTAGTAAGATAAAAGCGATTCAACAAAACTACACTTCAACGACCGCTAACTGTCATTAGGTATAGTTAAAAAAGGATTCGACTCGACCAAGACTGCCACTATGAAAGCCAAAGCTAAAGCGACTCAAAAGGCTGCCAAATCGCGGCTCGCCGATGTTTCAAAAGAACTGATCGATACCGAGCGCCGCCTGACAGAACTGGATAATGAGATCACATTTACTTGCATTCGTGGAAGAAATCAGTTCATCCGAGATCGAATTAGACAAGATTTTCGGAAAAGACAGTCTCGGCTTGTTGCGCAGACCCCAGAAATGCAGAAGACTTATGATGGACAAGTTACGGTATGTCCGACAAGCTTGATCGCATTCTGGAAGTGCAAGTCTCTAAACAGAAGAATGGCTGGCTTTCCCACCGAGTTATACACAGGGATCCCTGGACTGGCTAATTGGATTCGGCATGCGACCATGGCGAAAAGAGAGGAGCATGCGGATAATCTCCTCACTAGGTTGCGGGCACAGTATAACACCATATTGCTATGGTCTAAAGACAAGTGCAGACTGAGAGACACCCCAATTACCAAGGAGTCCTTCGAGGAGCATATTCTCGCAGACGTCTTAAAGAGCATGGATCAGGTATGATACGTACTATGGGTATGAACATGTGGGGTAATCTGAGGCTAATTTATTACAGAGTCTGGCGGAACATTGGTCACTTGTAACTGCGGAGATTCACAGAAGGAATCCTTTCAATGGTGAAAATGAACGACTGCTGAACAAATGCCCAGAAATGTGCGTCGGTGCCGTCAGGGGCTGGGCCTATAAGAGACCTGACGACAAAGCGTCAGATCCCATGCACTGGTCCACGTACAAGGCGAACCTTACTAGATCGGATGGGAAGTTCGTGAGTAGAGCAGTCGCAACTACCCATGAATATAATTGGATGGAGGACATGTAAGTAAAGCTCGTGAGCATAAGGAATATAATAAAGGTTGAACTAACAGCCGTACTAGTTCGCATATTCTATTCGCCACGATTGTAAGGATTGGAACCAGTTCTTGAATCATGATATACTATCCTTGGCAGATGATGCTTGGCCAATGGTGGATAAAATCTGGGACGACTTCATGACGAATCTTATCAGAAGCGTTCAGAATGCTGAGCCAAGACTGGTTCCTGAATTGGATAACGAACAACCTAGTCTAGAGACCATCAAAACGAACGCTAAGAACAGAGTGCGACAAGTACTTGGGCAAATTTAGCAGGATGCAACCCAATTCCGGCCGCAAGTTGTAGAAAAGATTCAATCTAAATGGGAAGGAACATTCAAAGAGGCGCTCGAGATCACAGGTAGATGTTTCATTCAGTCAATCATTCTATAGGCTAACCATGGACTAGGCTTGGGGGCTCACAGGCTTCGCCAAGAGCTTGTGCTCGACTTTGCACAGAAAAGGAGTAAGCGGATTTTCAAGGTAGCATACGAGGCTCTCCAAAGCAAGCTGAAGGAAAACCTCGACAAATTGCCTGGTGAACTACAATCCATCTCGGACTCTGCTCTTAAGGACCTGAGACGTTATATCGCCGTATTCCTAGACAAGGTTCTCGAGCCTACAGATCTTGCTGCCAAATCAGCCGCTATCGCCGAGGAGAGAGCGCGTCTGCAGTGGTCTATAATAACTGAGCTTGCTGAGTGGACTTCTGAATGGCAGTTCCCAAGTTCGCGGAGTGATATTAGAGACGACAGGGATGACCAAATTCCAGAGGAATATCAGCATACTTCGATGGAGCTGGAGCACCCCGAGGACGATGAGTACTACTCGGACTCCGAATCCGATTTGGACCGGGACTTGGACTCATTCAGCGACAATAATGATGAAGATGCTTCCAATGCTCGAGGTAACGAAGGCGAAGATGAGATGAAGATATAAGAGTAGATATCGCTTCGATTTAACGCGAGATGACTCTTACCTCAAAACAATCTAGCCTGGCAAAAGGGAGTTAGGTTGAAGTGGTTCAACATACACACACATAGGCCGAGAAAAAGGGAAAATTAGAAATGAAAAAGATGAAAGATGAAAGTCGCAAAAGGGAGAAAAAGGAAAATAATAGAAATGGACCTTATTGAGATGGGAACAGGATAGTATGGCTTTGGGAACTGGCCCTCCTAAGGGCTCCCAGGCAAAATTGACAATGGTCTACATACGCACGATGCAAGGATATCTTCAACTGATCTTAGCTCTTACTTAGCAAACGTTACTAGCAAAACAAATGCGATGGATTTTTGAACGTCTTCATTTCACTACTAGGTTTCACTCTGTGCCTGCATCTCATAGAATCGTGCTGTAGTGAAGCAGGGCGAGTGGGAAAAGGGGCTAGCTTAGTCGCCAAATGACCAACTCGGGGTGTATAAGGATTGAAGCGTATGGGGCTACTAATTATCAAGATCACACACAACTGGCTGCAGATATCTCTGTTCGAGACAAAATGATAATTTGTATGTACAAGAGTACGTTATGTGGTCTCACGTTATCGCCTAAAAATGGAAACACACCAAAGTAGGTGGTCTTTGATCTTATTACAATAGTAGATTAGCTTCATAATACTGATGTAGCCAGTCTAACCACGTTTAAGTAGGGTGAGGGCGGCGAAGTCTGATTAAACGATTGCTGCAACTTCTCCCAGTTTTCATTTATCGCCCACGACGCCCAGCTGAAGGTAAAAACCATGCACCACTTGAGTATTTTCAGCATAGCCCACTCAACGGGGCCATAGACAAGGTCCAACCATCTGAGCGCGACCAAGCCGGAGTCGAGCAGCGTGAGCACCTCGGGACGGCTCATGGCGTAGGCCACGACGGCGACGGCGACGGCGACGATGGAGACGACGACAATGATGAACCATACGTTCCACCCAAACAGAGTATCTATGGGCAGGAAGTCCCCCCCGTGGATCTCGAGGCCCTTGCGCAGAACTTCGGAGGCGAGGACACTGGAGACGCAGAGCCAGATCGTGGTGGACCAGCGCAGGGCTCGCAGGAGAAGGCGCCAGAGGCGCCGGTTGGTTAGGACATAGGATATGACGAATGATGTGAGGACGATTATGTAGAGGAGTGCAGAGGTGACGACGATGAATTGGAACATCCTTGAGGAGTTGTCGATGTGTGCGCTCAGTACCTCAAGTACCCTGAAGTTTAGACTGGAACAGGGGATCGTGTCCTGAGGTTGGGCTGGGACTCAAGAGGCTATATCTGGACATGTTGAGATTGCAATTCTTCTAAATTCACTTTTATCGATTTCAATTGACTCTAGGGTTTTAGTAGTAGATAGGCGGTGCCGGAAACGGGAATGTTGATCGCAGTTCTTTGTATGCATCACTGGTGGTTGTGATGTTACAATAGTTCGAACTTTGGCAATCGTATGCTATCGATGCATCAGTTACACAAGTAAAATTTAACATACGCGCTTACAAGAAATAGTCTAAATCTGTGAGAAGAACTCTAAACTGATCATGTTATAAACTACCTCCATTGTGCACGCTATCAACCGTTTTTCAGCCTCACAGTTGCTGTATTGAACTGGATCTAAGGAAGAGTGGGAGAATAAGCTAACAGAGGGTAAGACCAAGCTCTTCCACTATTGGGCAATGGCAGGCTTCTGGGCAGGCTTCTCAATCTGGATGCGCTGTTGAATCCAATGGGTGCGCGGTGCCGTAGCGAAATGTGCCGATGCTATTCGCCATTGGAACAAGAGCCGTAATAGTCTATTTCCTAATTTGTAGACTCTCATTTCGATAACGTGCTCTATGCCTAGATTGGGTAATACTTTATAACCCAAGGTATGCCCCTATCCCGGTTTGGAGATATAGGTATCTCATGTTATAAAAGTTGACTAAAACTATTTATTGATAGCTGGAAGGTATTTTCTTTAAAATAGCCTGGGACAATACAAGATTCTATACTTTATTAGACCAGCTAGGTAAGTTGTTGTTAGCCACAGCTACTAAACAGGCTACCAATGGTCCCTTTTGTCAGGGACTATACCTTTGTACTGTAGGTCGATGCTGTCAGTGTTAGAAGATCTGTGCCCTATTGTGCTTGCCTGCCTTGGTACGCTAGGTAGTATCCACCTACCCACCTACCACGCTACCGTGCCGAACCCTCCTGCCGCGAGCGCACCCGCCATTCTGCAGCAGTGACTTTAGTGCAAATACTAGTAGAGTTTACTAGTACAAATATTGTGAACTCAGTCATGTCTAGTATTCATTCTACATGAAGTTTTGTCCCTCATTTCAGGTCACACCGTGATGACTTGAATGAGATCCCGCATGCATTGATATACCCTGGAGCTTTTACGACGGTGGCCCCCTTTTTGTGGTTACTATTAGGCGTCTTTTACCGCTGGGTCTTTCATGTCGGCAACAGCTATCACACAAAGACTGAGAGCCCAACAGGTAGTATAGCTAAGCTATAGTGGTATGACGTGTTGAGGTCTCGTGTTAAGGTCTGGTGTTAAGGTCTGTGGCTGAACGCTGAACGGCGAACGGCGAACCCTCAAATTCCAACGGCGACGCGTCCGCCCCTCAGGATGGACGAAAAGCGTCCGAGCGGCGCCACCAGCACCGGCCGCCCATCGAGCAGTATTCCCAAGCCCTCGTCTCGCCTGCCCTTGCCTCGTTCGAGCATCCCGACGACCACTGCCACAGCCCGGTCCCTCCAGAAACCTGCCATCCCATCGTCGGCTTCTGAAACCCCACGAGCTGCCTTGGCACAACCCCCGACGAGCGTGGGTAGCCTGCGAACTCCTCGCTTACGCACAACAGCGTCGCGAGAGCAGACCAATCCTTCGGCCACCTTGCCGAGGTCCTACAAGCCTGGGACTCCTTCAACCGCCTCTCGATCCACGGTGAAGGATGCAGGCAGCAATAATAGTAGCAGGAATGCGACCTCACGGCCTCCGCCAAGCCAACCGCCCTCTGACGGCGTCTTCAAGAAACCCCTGATCCCCCGACGCCGCCCGTCCAGTCAATTCACCCATGACACATCGTCGTCAGCTACACTGATCGAGGAGCCCGCTTCCGATGGCGGGGTTCCGGATGACATACCTGAGTTGCCGCCCTTAACTAAACCTACCACCGACGACCTTACATTTGATGCCTTTTTGGCGCAGCCCAGGCGGCCCAGACCGTCGCTCACCGAACGAACGATTGAGACGCTGTCGAATCTGCCTTCTTCACCTGCCATCAAGCGGCGAGGTAGCAATTTCTTTGAGACAGCGGGGTCCAAGAGACCGCAATCAAAAGGAAGTGTAGCATCACGGCCTGGGTCACGGCTTGGATCGCGGCCCGGCTCGAGCTATCAGTCCGAGGGGTCCAACGGCCGTTCCAATGGCCCGCTTAGCCGGCCAGGTTCGAGCTCGAGCTCTTTGGATAAGGGATACAGCAACTTTAGGGCCTCGACGAATTCATATAAGCCCCCATTGGCCACGGTTCAAGGCACACCATCGAGGCGTCTCTCTACATTCAGCTCTTCTGTTACTCCGGCTACGAAGAACGCGCCAAAGCTTGCGCATCGCCCATCCTTGAACAATGTGTCTTCTCGGGCTTCCTTATCTGCCTCAATTGGCCCCAGCACCCCGAGCCCCGAGAAATACTCTATCTCTGTATCCAAGTTGGGCTCTAAGACTCTGACGGGCCAGCCCATAAAGACTCGAGGCTCTATCAACGGCTTGTTCAAAAAGCCCTCTACACCATCTCTTAAGAAAAATGAGCCTGCTTCGGATCTGTCGTCCGCCCCCGTGCGGCAAGGGTCTTTTGCTTCTGCCAAGTCATCGAGGACATCCGGTGAGAGCCGTAATCTATCGAGTCCGTCGACGACCTCTACCGCACCCACAGTGCATTCTCTCGAGGAACCACCGTCGTCGGCTCACAAGTCTTCTGCCGCGTTGCGCGACCAGATTGCAAAGGCGAAGGCCGCAAAACGAGCCGCAAGCCGCCAAGTTTCGGGTACACTGGCGTCACAGACTTCGGAGACACCGGTTGTACCGGCCGATGACACGTTTAATTTTGGTATATCAGACGACCCATTCGGTCAAAAGAAGTTTGAAGATTCGAACAGAAAGGTCATGCAGTCTCGGATTGATACCGCCAGGGTGACCGGTAGATTGAACATTGCTGCTATGGGGTTAAAAGATATTCCTGATGAAGTCCTGAAAATGTACGACCTTGAATCCATTGGCCGTAGGGATGGTAGCTGGGCCGAGAGCGTAGATTTAACACGATTAGTTGCTGCGGACAATGAACTGGAAACGATAGATGACTCTATCTTTCCTGACATTGACCCAGATGATTTCACCCCTGAAGAGGTAGACGACAGAGGCCGAATTTTCTGGGGTCTTGAATCCGCAGATCTTCACAATAATATGCTCATCTCGTTACCCTTGGGCCTTCGACGTCTTCATCAGCTCAGCTCGTTGAACTTGGTAAGCTTGTTTTGAAGAAGTTCTGCCGATTCCCAGACTAATACTGCACTAGACGTCGAACAAACTTACGAACAACTGCCTTGAGACCATCGCCCAATGCACTAGCTTGCGAGATCTTAAATTAGGCAATAATCTTTTGTACGGCCCCATTGAAGAATTCTTCGTCCTTGAGGGCCTAGAGATCCTTGATCTCCACGGGAATAATATTTGTGCGCTACCCGCCAGCATCGATAGAATGAAAAGGTTACGAATTCTAAATCTTGACGAGAACGCTCTGGAGTCATTACCGTTCCAAAGTCTCTCTGTACTTCCACTCAGTGAGCTGCACGTGCGGAAGAACAAACTAACCGGAACATTGATCGAGCCCGGGGTGAAGAGTCTCCCCGAGCTTCAAGTATTGGATTGCTCCAGCAATCAATTGACTTATCTCGTTCCACCGGATGCTGAACAGTCACCTAGACTTCCATCTTTGCACCAGCTGACAGTCACTATGAATCGGCTGAAGGCTCTGCCTGATATGACAAGCTGGGATAACATCCTGACGATCAATGCTGATGACAACAGCATCTCGACTTTTCCTGAAGGGTTTACGAGTCGGAAGACTCTTAGACATGCCGGATTTTCCAGTAATGATATTCGTATCATGCCCCCAGAGATTGCTCGAATGGACAGTCTTGCCATGTTGAGAATCACAGGAAATCCGCTACGAGACAAGAAATTTACCTCTCTCACGATAGAAGAGTTGAAGGACACCCTATTAGCAAGATTAGAACCATTGCCTAGCGAAGAAGCCGGTGGTGTGGAGAGCTTTGCCAAGGAAATGGACTCGATTGGAGCGAATAGCGCTAACGCTCATGTTACGACTTCGGCTGCACCTATCAGCCATGAGGACTTTGAGGATGGACAGTCAGAATCTGATAATTTTGCCACGCCACCAACGTCTGCTCCCCATTCTCCAGCTCGTTCGCGATCTCATACGTTAAACAGTCAGACTTGGACAGTGAAGCCAGGCGGGGTTCTCGATCGATCAAACACGCAGTCATCCTCTCTACATCCTGTTGTGTGCTCGAAGATTGCTGCTGTTCAATCGATACGAGATGTCCGGCTCCAACACAATACTTTCACCCAATTTCCAAACTCGCTATCATTTTTCAGCGACACGATTACATCGCTTTGCATGTCTCATAACCAGCTGACTGGGGAAAGCTGGTTGACAGAAAGACTTGATCTCACAGCTTTGAGAGAGCTGAATCTTCAGTCCAACTTCTGCACTAGCTTGACGCCCTTGACGACATATCTATGTGCACCCAACCTAGAGAAGCTCGACGTGTCTCTCAATCGTATTGTTAAGCTCCCGGCTCTGCGCGATGTCTTCCCGAGCCTTACCGTTTTGCTGATATCCAATAACCGCCTTGAGGAGCTCGACCCTGATACCATTCAGGGAATGAAAATCGTTGATGCTAGCAATAATGAAATTGCGCATCTCAATCCTCGAATTGGCCTCCTTGGCCTGGAGAGACTGGATGTGATGGGCAACCGGTTTAGAGTACCCCGGTGGAACGTTCTCGATCGCGGAACCGAAGCAACGCTTCGATGGCTTAGGGGCCGGGTACCAGTGGCCGAGATGGCGGAGTGGCGTGCTCGGGTCGGAGCCTCTGAGGATGACTCGTCTAATGAAGTTGATTAGAGTCAAATATCTTGTTGCTTGGTACTGCACCCTGGAGTTTTTAAGCAGGGGACGGCGGGTCTTTTTTTCCTTTGCTTTCTTTTTGCGAGATGCAAGACCAAAATTACCAGTTTATAGGGCACAAGACATGGATCGAAGGGCTGTGGAATTCGAGTGTTTGTTTTATACACACAGCGGGCTACTATGGAGAATTTGGGAGGCGCATGACGGGATCCACGGACAACGAACCAAAACACGGATAACTTATAGAATTCGACAGCACAAATATAATATTAGTAGAACAGAAGCGACAACTTCACTAAACTTCACCGCAAGTATATCTGTACATGTATGCAATCATCCTTTGCTGTGACATTTTTGGCAATTACCGCCTGTGCCATACACAGTGACACCCAACAATTTACGTGGATGTGGAGGTTACCTAATTCAGCCAAATCTTGTCGAAAGGCGAACTCTGATAGGCTCATTTGCACAAGTGATCAAGATCCAACACGGTGCTGCTCAGCCCCGATGCTGGGCTGACCTGGCTTGCTTGGCCCTAGTGACAAGCTCATATTTGCTGGCGCCTAGTTGCTAATTTTATATGGGATCAGCCAGGTCATCATTATACTTTAAGCAGATCGCCCGGGCCGATTGATGCCCTGAGCTTGTTAGACCTCGTAATGAAAATAAATAATAAGCCTCGGTGGCCCATTTCTGGCTTTTCCTGTATTTCTGAAACTTTAAGTACGCACCGCTTTTAATTTGTACTTACACACGCCCGCTTGTTTACCTACATACGTACTTCGTATCGTACTTCGTATAAGGACTCGCATCAATCTAGAAAGTAGATACCGCCATATCGTGTCTGCAAGCATCACAAAACGGTCTTACCCATTTATATATACTTACGGATATATACCTTCCTTGTCTTGCTTGGATCGTGACCCCGAAGCGAAAGAAACAACAGAACAAAACAGAAATAAAACAACTACCAAAATGTCATCCACAGCCGCAGCCTCAACACTCACGAGCTCAGGCTCGAGCGCCTCGCCATCTGCGACGCAAGCCTGCGCCAACCTCTACGAGATCCCGATCTCGGAAGCTGGGTGTGCGGTGCCCTTCAGCGACACGCACAAGGACGCCATGGCGAGTTGCTGTAAATCGGCGGATGTGATTTCGTACTTCGACGACTGCGGCTTGTATTGCGAGGCTACCGGGCAGACGATCAAGGACCTGCAGGATTGTTTGTTTGGGCAGAAGGTCGCGTACCAGGATGTCTTTTGCAATGCGAATGTTAATGCCACGGCGACAAATACGGACCCGGAGATACCTGCTACTGCTAGTGCTTCTGTTGTTGCTGGGGGGGATGATGGGAAGAATGGGGGGGACAATAACGACAATGGGGATGATGATAATCCGGCGCCTTCAGATTCAGGGAGTACCGCACCGAGAATTGCGCCCGAGATGGGGGTTTCGATGACGGGTGTCACCATTGGGGCTATGTTGTTTTTCGCTATGGCTTTTGGTGCTTTCCAGATCTAATGATCATCACGAATGACTTTCGTGATTTTTCGTCGTTTGGAGGATGAACTTGGCACCTAAGGCATCAGTGGATATCCGCCGACTTCTAAGGCGGTAGAAATTGGCGTTTGGCTATGTCCATTCGATGATATCGTATGTTATGTAGTGCGAGCTCGAAGCATATGCACTTATTCTTGAGGCAGAAGGGATTGGAGCCGGATCTTCACACATCGAAACATTAATACTTGTCTTCTAATGTAATACCTCAAAGTATACATAATAGCGCTAGGTAGAACACCAACGAAAAAAGCACATAAAGAGACAAGAATGCATGACAATCTATCAAACCGGACCCGAAACTGCCCAGGATGATTCACTAAGTATATCTTCGTATTATATGTCCCGAACTACGTGTCATATCACGAATATCGTCTGAAAAGGACACTAGCTTACTTCTCCATTCCTTGCCCCCCGTTTGAAGTAAGAGCACAAGCCGATAGATAAAACAAAAACAAGCCGACGCGAAGACATGCGCATAGGGGGGTCCGAGCTTACAGCTGTTCTGCTTCGATTGGATGTCGATACCTCGTAAAAGTTGCCCCGTACTCCAACCCGGTCCACGATGGCTTCAATCGAGAGCCTATGGATTTCGTGGAAATACCTGATTCACACGACAACGCCACGGAGAGGCGTACGCTTTCTTGCTACATACCTAGATAATACCTCGTCCATTCCCGATTCCCCACCCGAAAGGAGCTGAATTCTCTATCCTGCAGGCTGATATGAATCGGGCGGGTGGGAATTCGTTGTCTCATCAGCTCATGATCGCGGTACCTTGTTTCAATACGAGATATAGATGAGAGACAAGTGCGGCATATCTGAAGCTGGATGTTCTCAGTCGCGCATTGATATTGAAATGAAGATAATCTCTGCTATGTAGTGTACTTATACCACGGGCAGGTACCCCAAGCCTACATACCCAAGCCTAGGCGTGGCATCAGGTTAGGCATATATATCGACGTATTAACCAATGGTGGTTAGCGTATCCAGACCGCCTTACCCGTCTGGGCAAATAACTCAGCCCAACCGCCTTACAGTAGGTATGGTTTAACCAACCTTTCCCATAAATCACTAGCCGCTTCAGTGGGTTCGCACAGCAACGCAGTGCCAGCAATATCCTGCAACAGGAAAAATATTCTCCACTAAACAGGGACGGGCTGCTTCGCTCCGCCAACTATCAACATCATCGTCCCGCTGCCGAAGCTGACGAGCAATTCCGATACCAATTCGGTTGACAGATCCCATTGAGGCTCGATTTTCTCGATTCATAGCCATCGTACCCTTTTTCGCCTGGCAACATCAAATCGTCGACGGCGCGATACAAATACGACTCACTTCACTGGCGCGCTAGAGCTGCAGCAGCACCTCGTGGACACAGTGCCGCTTGGACCTGCTGGACGCAAGCTCGGTGTTGGCGTTCGTGTTGGCGTTGACGATCAAATAGGCAGGCAGCTTCACCGACAGCTCTCGCTCTATCTCTCTCACTATCTCACTATCTCACCATCTCTCTCCCTTCCTTCTCTCCCTTCCACTCCCTCCACGCTACCATTCGCCCTTTCTCGCTCATCCACCCACCCGCACAAAAGCCGCCGTCGCCCGCAAAGATGGCCTCCTCGCAATCCAATGGCGTCACCGAGCCCGATCAGGATCTCGTGCCCTCCACGCCGCCGCTCGACGCACCCACGGTGTCGCCCTTCGCTCAACCACCAGCTCTGAATCATATCTCATCGACCCTATCACAGCAATCCATGCCCTCGACTGCCAACCCGGACTCGCCTGTTGAACCCTCCGCTTCCTTCCAGACCGAGCTGAACGATGATCGTCTGTCACCGCCGCGAGTCATTCGCTCCTCTCTAACACCGCCCCCTTCTTCTCAGGTCAACCAAAACAATGCCGCTGCTGGCACGCCTCTTGTCTACGGCGCTTCGCAACAGACGAGCATAATATCCCCGCCTCCGACAACACTGCACGGTCTGACTCGAGGTCGTCCCAACACCACCGAATTTCTTCTGCCCGGTGCTGACCAGATTGACAATGCCACCATTGACGAGCTTCGGTCTATGCTACAGTCATGTCTTTCCATCAATGCTAAGCTCAAGTCTGAGACTGCTCATCACAAGCTCCAGTACGAGCTCTTGAGCATGCAAGCCGCCGAGGATACCAACCGCGCCAATGTCGAGCACGAGATGACCCGTCGCGAAGTCGAAGCTCTGCGCAGCGCCGAGCATGCACGTCAAGCCCGAAGAGAGCTCGAGATACGTGTGGACCCCGTCCAAGCCAAGTACCGTGAACTTCAGCTGGCCCACGAAGCTCTCACCAAGGAACACAGCGACCTTCTTTACCGCTTCAAGTGCGCCTCCAAACTTGTTCAGCAACAAGCAGAAGAGATCTACGTATTGAACGATGATCGTGAAATGCTCCTTAACCGGATCCGCGAGAATAGGCAACATTTCCACATGCTGTGTAGCCCAGGAGGTGTGTTTCATGGTGCTTTGACTCCCAAGACCCCTTCCACCTCTCCCCAGCAACACCGCACAACTCCCCGACAGACGCCGAGGGGTTCCAATAGAGGCGGCCGTCACGAGAACGAAACAGATGCCGCCGGCTTCGCTGCCCTTTTACAGGCTTTGAAACAGGACAACAGTGCTCCCACAACCCCTACCTCGGCCAGCCGCGCCCCACCACGCGCCCCGTTCAGACAACATCGTGCAGCGCACTCTCTTTCATCACTACCCGCCACCCCACACTCACGCTCTCGCGGTAATCCTGGCCTCCTCCCTTCTATCGATCTTGTTCCACGAACTGAGCCAGCGCAGCGTTTCGGTAACCGTGTCGGCCCCCAGACTCCCACACCCAAGAGGCGCCGTAAGAGTCGAGAGAGCACCATATCCGCCGAGGACGAAAATGAAGGAAACGCCCACACGATGACGTTAGAGTCCGTCGCGGCTGCTGCACAGTCGTATATGTCTCAGGGTTCACGTCATTCTCAGCGACAAGACGACGAGGAAGAGGAAGTCTTCGAAAGCCAAGCTACCCGCGCAGCATCGGAAATGCTGCGGCGAGATCCCCGCGAGAGCTTCGAAGTTGCGAGCTCAGTTGGCTCCCGCGACGTGACACCCGTACCGGCGGAAAAGACGGCTAAGCTCCAAACGAAACTATACGCGCCCGTTTACAAGGCCGGGATAAACACAGAGAAACGCAAATTCAGCGGAGGTTCTAACGTAGAGGATGTGCGGGGAGAAACAGTCACGAGCAGCCCGACTAAAAAGATCCGCTATGGTGCCGATGGTCCCGTCGGCTTGGGAATTCAACACCATCGCCGCAGAGGGTAAGAAACACCCTGGAAATTTTATGGGAAAACGAGACGCTCAGGTCTCATGCTACGAAGTGAAACGACTTGAAGATTTACGACACGGTGCCTAAGGTGAAAGGCGGGATCTAGTGAGGACCACGAAGGATACAACGGGGGACCAGTCTGTATTATACCCATTGCGGCCGTCAGGTACTGCCGCTGCAAGGATTAAATGGTAAATAGGGAGCACAACGGTGCTCTTTCAAGCGGGATGTAAATTGTCATGGCACAGTTGAAGGTTTGGAATCTTAAAATCGCTCCACAGACCTATTCTATAGCTAGCAGTATTAGATTCAAGCTAAAATCTCTCTTACTAAATAAGAGAAGAATATCTTGGCCTCACGGTACTTTCATAGGAGCAAACGCGGACGCGTTCAGTTCATTGTTCATTCCTGGTCTTGACTATCAGCCGCCCATTGAGCTTATTGTCCGCCAAGTTACCGATATATTGGGAATCGAGTGTTTCCAACTTATTAATTTGACTTGACAACTCTTCAGCCAATCAACCAAAAAGATACAATTCGATAGATTCGACTAGATCACATAGCCTTGCTTGAAAGACTATCCTACAGAAGTAACCCAGCCCGTTTACATGTATGGTAAGAATTGCTTCCTCCTTTGTTAGGACATGGCAAGACATGTCGTCGAGATATCCCTCCCGATCTCGGCGATTAATTCGACCGGGTCCACAAGAGGAACTGCATTTATCCCCTCCTCCACCAGCGGTCGGAAAGGAGCACCGGCATTTTGGAGTTCCCCGGGAATTATGTACCTATGTATGCATCTAAGAACATCACTCTTTAATCTTTCTCCTAGAGATGGCTTTGCTTTCTTCTTGGGTTATTCGCTCTTTGATGTTTTCTCGGGTCACTTGAATATAGGTAACCTTGCTTATGGATAACTACCTAGGTACTTATTGTCTGAGTGAGGTGCAGTGGATTGATGTTATATTCGCCGCCAATTGATCTGTCAATCTCGTACGCTTGATCCGCTGTCGAACAGACGATCGATCAATCGACCGACTCCCCTATCGCTAGCTGTATATCTAGCTATCTACACAGTCCTTTTCAAGACGAGAAGAACAAAGACAACATGGCGAGCATACCAAAAGGCCTAAAGGCCGTACTCGCCAAAGCCCCCACAGACACCGTCATCCTCTCATCGCTACGAACACCCATCTGCCGCTCCTACAAAGGCCAGCTAAAAGACGCCTACCCGGAAGAGCTCCTGTCCATCGTGCTGCGCGCAACCCTAGACGCACAGCCTACTTTTAGCCCGTCCGAAATCGAAGACGTCGCCGTGGGCGTCGTCCTCTCGGAACTAGGCGGCAGCAAGGCCGCCCGCATGGCCATGAACCACGCGGGCTACCCCAACTCGACGTCGCTGTACACCGTCAACCGCGCCTGCAGCAGCAGCCTGCAGAGCATAGCGCTGGTCGCGGCACAGATCCGCACGGGGATGATAAGCGTGGGGATCGGTGCCGGCACGGAGAGCATGACGCGGAACTACGGCAGTCGGGCGATACCGGTAGATCTATGGCCCACACTCCGCGACAGCGAGAACAGACATGTGCGGGATTGCATCATGCCCATGGGCCTGACGAGCGAGAATGTTGCGTCTCGCTACGGTGTTTCGCGGTCCGATCAGGACGCCTTCGCGGTGCAGTCGCATCTGCGCGCCGCGAAGGCGCGGGAGTCGGGGGCTTTTGAGCGGGAGATTGTGCCTGTGCATACGCGGTTTCAGGAGGTGGATAAGGAAGGGAATAAACTGGGCGAAGAGAAAGCTATAACCGTGACGAAGGACGACGGGATCCGCGCCAATGCCACGCTCGAGGCGCTGGCGAAGCTGAAACCTGCGTTTAAGCAGGACGGATCTAGCACGTCGGGGAATTCATCCCAAGTCTCTGACGGCGCCGCGGCGACGCTGCTGATGCGCCGGTCCACAGCGCAGACGCTCGGGCTAGAGAAGAATATCATGGGGAAATTTGTGGGCGCGACGACTGTGGGGTGCGATCCGGATGAGATGGGTATCGGCCCCGCGCTCGCGATCCCGGCGTTATTGGGGCGCTTCGGGCTTGAGAAGGGGGAGGTCGATCGTTGGGAGATCAACGAGGCGTTTGCGAGTCAGGCGGTGTATTGTGTAAGGGAGCTCGGGCTGGAAGACGCGTGGGTTGATGGGAAGGTGAACCCTGATGGGGGCGCCATCGCGCTAGGACATCCGCTGGGGGCTACCGGGGCGAGGATGGCGAGTACGCTTATGCATGGGCTTGCGAGATCGCAGGGGCAGGTGGGTGTTGTGAGTATGTGTGTTGGGACGGGCATGGGGATGGCTGGGTTGTTTGTTAGAGAATAGGGGGTGCGAAAGGGGGGGGAGGTGAAGAGAGAGGGAAGAGGAGGAAAAGGGCGTGATAAATAAATAAAAATGAATGAATAAATAAGAAATACGAAATCATTCCAGTCCATACCCCTTGGTCAATTGCTCAGGTTAGCAGACTGTGATTTAGAGAAAGACACCCCGAACTTCAACTGCGTGAATAAACGCAACTATGAACGTGTGCCTCCTCGTGCGTGTATGTACAAAACCTACATATGTCAACCACGTGAGCAAGTGACTGTACTCAAAATCATGTCCCTTTGTAGCTCGAGCGTGTTTGCTCTCGGGTAATTCTATCTCCCAACATGGTTTGCAGAGTGAAGATGTAGATCACTAAGGTTAGTAGTTGATGGATTTGGGGATGTAGTCTCCACGTCATTAACTCTTGAGTACTTCTCAATTGACGGCTTTAGGAGAAGAATAAGTTGTAATACAGGTAATACTGCGAAGGGATTCGAAGGATAGTGACAATAAGAATAAAGTCTACTGAACCCTACTCATGAGACCATCAGGAGATGAGCTCAAATTACACCTCCTGTGGCGTTCGGGCACTTGAATCGCTTACTCGATGGAAACGTAATGCAATTCAAGTTAAGGAACCCTGCGCGTACCAAACCTAACCTGTCTGTCTTCTTTATCTGTTATCGCTTAATTGATTTTCGAAGAACTCACTCTGCCACAAGATTGCTGCACCGTCATCTCCAGCCTATCTCGCCTACACCACTTCAGTATATAATAATACAATGCGAACGAGTTAGTTCACGAGGGATGAACGCAATATCCGATTATTGTAAGGGGCTCTTTCTAAGCCCTTACAGCCTTAGTGGTCAATAAATGTTCCCTCCCTGTTGAATGGGCTTTGTACGATGTCGTACGTATCACACGCGTGACAGAATACAAGTCTGTCGTACTATGTCTATCGCGTATATATATTCTTAAGGAGACCAAGGAAAGCGTCGTACGCAGCAGAGTTCTCCTTTGAGGGAGAACTTCTGCTTAGCGTATGAACTAAAGAGACAAGGGAAATTATGTACATACGTGACGATAGCCTCATGACAGGGGTAGTACGAGGCTGATGTTGCAACCAATTACCAATGATTCCAACACTGCCCGGCAAATGTTCCCTGACATCCGCAGGGCCCAACAGTTGCTTGCACATGCCTATCAATTAGTTCCCAGACTTTGAGGCGTTCGTAGGATCTTGCTCGGCCTGTTTCCCGTTCCCAAATTCTTGCTCGGACTGTTGTCCATTTCAAGAGAATTTCCGGTTCGCGAAGTTGCGCCCCATCACCGAGCTTGCGGAGCGTCTCAAAATCCCAAAACACGAGGCCGAATAAAGGAATACATGTATGACAAATGTTCTTAAATTCATCGAGTCCAGTGGGGAAAACTCCGTACAAGTTGAGAAACTGACTGTACCACCAAGCCTTCGGGCCGCTGTCTTTCTCAGGGTATCGTTCGAAGATTTCTCCGGCGAAGAGCTCAGTATAAGACCCGGTTTCGTCATATTGGAATTCTTCAATATCGAGCTTTTCGTCGAAAGCATAGCGACGGATACCCGAGCCTCTCGCTCTGGTGAGCCACAAGAGAAGGTCGAGCTCGGAATATCCTTTATCGGCAGCCTGCGACCGACACAGGGCAAGCAGATTAGGTAGGCCCCTATGGAGCATGACAGAGTAGAACCAGCGAAGACGTCGATCATTCTGGAAACCATTCACAGCGATATATTTGTCTTTGCATACTAGTCAGCATTGAATTCATGAACGGGGTGCTCGGCTTGCTTCTACTTACGGCAAGGTATAGCCGTCCAGAGGAGCAAGGGAAGGGTCCGCACTTGCTGTCTCTCCCAAGGAGAAACCTGCTTACAGAGCCTATCCCAAGCTCCATAATGACCGTCTGTAGATAGTTCTTCTTGTTCAACCGGGAAAGCAATTGACACGAGCTGGAAGAGATAGAGTGCCTTGCGAAACCGGTGCATCTCGGTCTTCGTTGGTGTTAGCTGAGATTTGAGGTGGCACGGGGCAACCCTGCGCAGAGCCTGGCAGGCCAGGATTTGTGCCCATGCATCGATGCAATCGTACAATTTGAGGTACTTGTGGGCCATCTCAAAGTAGGTGATCTTACTTTGCGTCTTCCAATTGTGGATTTTGTCGCGGCCGATATGCCGGTCCAGGATGGGGATGATCGCTTCAAAGCTGTCAATCATGCGGTCAAATTCGCGATGCTTATGGAACACCTTAGGCAGTCGTGGTCCTAAGCTTTCCAGCTCAAACAGGGCTGCTGCAAACGGCATTAGATCTTCGCCGATCTTGGAAACTACTGTTTCCTGTGCGATCCAGGCCCGATTTTTAATCGTCAATATCCAGAGTTCCGGCCCGGTAAGTGAAAGGTTCAAAATGGATTGGATATCAGGTAGTTTCGCGATAATGCCAAGTTGTAATTCGACCGGCAGGCTCTCGATGCGACTACGGCGGTCTTCAGAAACTCTACGAGAATAATACATGTCAATAGTTGACCATATAGGAAAGTAAGTAACAGCTGCTGCCGGATCACACGTACCTTTTTACCGCTTTTTTGACCGAATCCTTGACCCGTCGATACGCTTCTAATCTTGATGAAGGCATGATGATATAGTCCAAATAGTTCCACTTTGGCGTTCTCGAAGGTCAATTATAAGGTACAAGGACAATGCTTGACGGGGATCTGATGGTCTGAGGGGATTGAAAACACGACTTTTAAGAAATAGCAAGTGCTACTCCTGTCCAGAGTCAATAGCTACTGGGGAATAGAAACAGTAAATTTGGAAGTTATGGAATGTCGCTATTGTGCTAACACCTCGATTTCTTCTCCATAGTTACTGGTTCTAGGACAATAAATTTATACATTATTGTTTGTTCGAAGTCCCGTAATACACGCAAATGCCTGTACCTGGCACCATCGGCTATTATCCCTTACCTTGTAAATGGAGGGATTCTTTGTGGCAAACAGTTTCAATCTTCTTTATTATAAGACGGTGGTACAAAGTGGCCTCGAATGGATAAACGGGAGACTGACCTGAGAGATGAAGCTTCTCCCTTGTGTTAGTTTGGACCAATAACGCACCGTTGCTACTATTTTCCAACGTCGTCACCAGATTTAGCAACTGCTCAAGTCGACTTCGCACTCTGGTAGGGATAGCTGATCACAAAATTATTCCACAACACCGGTAAATTAAAGCCCATTTTAAGATCTGAAACAAGGGGAGAGCCGGGTGTATCACTAACAGCACTATAATTGTTTGCCGGTTGAAGAAACAGTTAGTTCTAGTAATAGTGCGAAGGAATCAGAAAATTTACATTCATGCTCAACAAGACATTCGGTCGGAAGAAGGAGAGAGAGAATTTAGCAAGTCCAAGCACAAGACCCGTGGCTTTCATGAGGGCTATTTCATAATGCTCCCATTTCATTAGAAGCCACTCAAATTGATTCACTGATGACTAGAACGTGTGCCACACAGTGTCCATGTCCATTTACGCGCAGATGAGTAACGCCGCCGTGTTTTTAGGGCAGCTTCAAAGCTCAGTAAGTACGGACGCCAAATGAAGCAGGCTTTACAGTAGCCACTACACCTAGCGTATCAGGGTCAAATTTAACTGATCGATCAGTGCATAAAGCAACCGAGATAGAGAAAAGGTAAAACAAGATAAAAGTCATTAAAATGGTCAAGATAACTATGTCAGCTCTTAATTTTCTAGTTCAAATTCTCCACACAATTACATCAACGACCCGTCATACAAGATCATGAATAGAAGGCTGAACGACACTGCTATTCTTCAAGGCTCTCGGCTCTTTGTTTCAGGCTTTCGTTAAACTTCTCAAACCCCGGAGACGAACTCTTCTTCGATCCTCCTGACAACTTTGCCAAGATTCCCCGCTTCCGAGTTTACGAAAGCCGTGGAACTCGGAGTAATCTTGCTCTCTTCAAACCGGAACGAATGCTCGCCGTTCACGAGGCCAGAGAGACCACCTCGCCATCTGAACTCAGTAGGTGAATTCTCCTGTTTAACGTCCTCATTAGAAAGGTTCTTGACGGCGAACAAGTATGCATGAGTGATATTGGCCTACTATGATCTCAGCCGTCACGGAGATTCCGCCACCGAATGACACCTTTAGTTTATCACCGCCATTGAGTCGACCCCCGGGCGCGAGCGGCTGCACAGCTTTAACGGGGCCTTGGCTCCATTCATGAAAATGTGTGAAGTCGGTAAGCTGCTCTCAAAGTCGTTAGTCAATTCAAGGAAGCAATGCTTCGCGATCTTGCACTTACAACTTTTCTGACGTGGGCTGGAGACCTGGCAATCTCAATCGACGCTGAAGCGGAAACCATTGTGAAGTATGATTATTATTTTGCTTTTCCTGAGTCTGAGTGATCATTCCACTGTCGACCAGTGTTGTCTATTTAAGGTGATCAGCTATACAATTATATAAATTGAGCCGCATGTTGCTCGGGCTGTTCTCGAGCCATGTTCGTCAGCTTCGTGCTTATCAATGAGTGAGACGCGATACGAAAAGCGAGTCATTGACGAAGCCTATTTCATAGAATGGTCAATGTACGTCCCGCCAATTAATCGTTCCTTGAGCAAGAGGAAGCCTAAATTTAGTCATCGGAATCCTTCGTTATGTTAGATAAGTAGATCCCCCCTGGTGCGTATTCTATGACCTGCTACTTGCAAGCACTATAGCAACGCACGTATGAACGGAGTAGGAAATTAAGACTCCAAGCATCATTGCTGTTTCTTGATTCACGAAGACCCCACCCAGTACATCTATAATATCAATTGAAACAACTGCCTAGTTATAATACATGACTCGAACACGGCTCCTGCTACTATGATCACCAACGATTTAGTTTCATATTTCGCTACCCTTATAAAGTGCATTAATGGTGCTCCTAATGACTACATGAAGGGTGCGAAATTAACTTCACTCGACTACTGTTTTATCGAAAACGACGCCAGGGGTATATCTACCTGGGAAAAGATCAAGGAGTTCCTCGGGATGGCTCCATATCAAGCCCGTTAGTCGCTGTTTCATTCATCACTGTAAGTAGCCGTTATTCTCAGATGCAAACGCCTGATCGCTTCCTTATTAGTCGTAATTAGTTTACGTATTCCACTACGCTTGTCTTAATTTCAGGCAATCCTGGAGAGTCTGGTAACCTGCGTCCTTCATAAGCCAAATCTTGTTTGTTCTGTCATGCGCTGTCTACTTCGAATTCCCATCGTTTCCGCAAATATACCCCAGGTCTGAATAGGTTGCAAACGCGAATAGAGCGCTTGATCGATAAGTCACTCCACGAGCAACCGCATATGAGTTTTTGAATGAACAAAACGAACCCTCAACTCCTGTAATACAGGGGTAACCTCAGTCATGTTATCATGTCCCAGTTCTTTACCAGTAGTATGGAAATTTTGGCCAAAATCAAGTGGCATGCTCCAAATAGCGTTACAGTGCGAGCTATTAAATACTACTAATGGAATAACCTAGTTAGGAAGGCGGGGCCCGGAGATGCTGACACCTGCTAGACAATTGGCAGCCCGATTCAGAAAAGCTTCTCAGTTATGCAGGCCGCTGACGGCTCGACGCGCTGTCTTCTCAGCTGCCCAATGACTACTGAGTACTACTAGTTTGACTTAGACCGGTGCCTAGACTGTGTGAGAGCTAATCTATCTACACGTTGCTGCAACGTATGGCAGCATTCAGCAACCTACTCATATCGGGCCTTGATCCACATCCTTTAGGTATCTCTCTTCCGTTGAGTGTCTTTGGGCCGTGTCTGGCAATGGGGAGCTGAAACGCTAGTATGCATTTTCCTAAGACTTGCAGGATTTGTGCTACCGCCACGTAAGTTTCCTCATATGACATCATTGTGTAGTGCTACATATAGTGGATGTATGTGGTCAGAGTTCCCGACTTGACAACGTTTATACTTTCGGTAGCATTGTCATGTAGCGCTGCATTCATGTTTCGTGGCAACCACCCGAAGTATTGAAGCAAGTAGGTAGCTGGTCATCGGGAAGCCACAGGTACCTCATAGGATAAGACGACATGATTCTGTTTGTATCATATACTTCAGATCCCAGAATTCAGGGTGTAACCAGAGGAAAGATCGGATACATGCTATAGTACAACAAGCACCCCCACGGTATGCCCAAATCAGCCGCGGTTGTGCGCATGTCTCCCCAGCAGTGAGACACTTTTGGGTGAGACTCATGAGGCAGTTCGCACAGCAATGCCAAATCAACCAAGGCAATGTGCATAAGTAGACAAAACAAAATGAAAATAAAAAATAAACGCAAAGTGAGCGTTCGCTGGCTGGTAGATGAGGCGAGCAATTCATTCTATGGGCAGTGTTTCTCATTGGGAGTCTTCTATGTGAGGCGAGCGTGCGAGCCACTATGACGGAAGTGTTATGAAGCCAATAGTGGGACCAATCAGGAAAGGGAATCAAGTACAGAGGGATACGCAGGGGTGAAGACAAGGATGTATCAAGTCATATAACAGGCTCAGAAGGACTTATGGAGTCTGATTGGTTAAAAGGTCATAAGCCAGATAAGCCGTAGCTTAAGAAGACTTATAAGAACTTATAGGCAAAATATAATATAAACTATTATAAATAAAATAAATTATAAAGTATAAATAATAAAAGATTTTATATATATAATTATATATTTTTTATATTTAATTATTTATTTAATTTAATTTTTTAATTATTAATTATTAATTTTTATTTTATATATAAATAATAAATTAAATAAAAAAAATAATATTAATATTAATATTTTTATTTAAATTAATTATATTTATTTTAAAAATAAATTTTTAAAAAATATTTATATTAATTAAAATATAATTATATAAGTATTATAAAATTAAAAAATAATAATAATAATTATTATTTAATAGATATTTATTTTTATAATATTCTAATTAATAAAAATAATGTTAATTTAAATTTTAAATATATTAAATTTTAAATTAATTAATAAAAATTAAAAATTAAAAAAACTAAAAGAATAAAACAAAATAAATTATTATTATTATTATTATTTTTAAAATAAAATATTATAATTAATTTATTAAAAATTAAAAGTTTTAAGTTTATATTTTTTAAATTATATAATATATTTATAAATATAAAAATATTTTTTATATAAATAAAATTTTATTTAAAATAATTATTAAAAAATAATAATAAATCTTTAATTTTTAATAAGAAAAATATTTAAATAATTTTAATTAATATTAAATAAAATTAAATAAAATTTTTAAAAATTCTTTATTAATTATAAAAATTTTAAAAAATAAATAAAAATATTATTTAAAAATATTAAAAAAATAAAATATATTAAAGAATAATTTTATTATTTAAAATAAACAAAGAATATAATAAATTATATTATAAAATTTAAATAATTAATAATAATCTTAAAACTATTAAAATATATATTATTTTGTTTATTTTATATAAAATTAAAAGATATAAATTAAAAATAAATTTTATAAAATAAATAAACTTAAAAAAATTAATAAATATATTAATATAATTATTATAATTAATTAATAATTATTTAATAAATATTTTAAATAAAAACTTATCATAATTAAACAATTTTCTTTTAAAAAATAAATAAAATTAAAAAATAATTATTTAAAAATATATTTTAAATTAAATATTTTAATTATAAAAGAAATATAAATAATAAAAGTTTAAAAAAATAAAAAAAATTAAAGATTAATTAAAAAAATATAAAATTATTATTTTAAATTAAATAAATAATTTTATATTTAATAAAATAAAATATTTAATTTATAAAGAATTAAAAAAGAATATATATATAAATATTATTTAAAAATTAAATAATTTTTAAAATAGATTATAAAGAAATATATATATTATAAAAATAATTAAAATTATATAATATATAATTTTAAAAAATAATTTTATTAAAAATAAAAAGTTATTAATAAATTTAAATAATTATAAAAAAGTTTTTATAATTAATATTTAAAAAAATAAAAAAAGTTTTTTTATAATTTAAACTATATAAAATATTATTAATTAAAATTAAAATTAATATTATATATATTTTTTAATTAATTATTTAATTAATTATTAAAAATTATAAATATAATAAAACAATAATAAAAAAAAGTTTTTTTTTAATGTTTAAATATTTAAAATATTATAAAATTATATAAATATATTATATAATATTTATAAAATAAATTAAAGAATATTTAATTTTTAAAATAAATTATATAAATAATAATAAATAAATTATAAAATTATAATATAAATAAAAATTTATAATATTTAAAATAAATAATAATTATATATAAAAGATTATAATAAAAAAATATATAAATAATAATTATAAATATTATTAATTATTAAAAATATAATTATTTTAATAAATAATTTATAAAAAAAAAAGATTATATTTTATAATATAATTAACAATAATAATTAAAAAATTAAATAAAAAAAGATTTATATTATAAAAAACTAAAAAAATATTAAATTAAATATTTATTAAAATATTTTATATAAAGAAATTAAAAAAATAAAAAATAGAAAAATAAAAAAAAGTTTTTATTTTAAAAATAATAAATAATTAAAATAATTAAGATTTTATAAAAAGTTTAATATAATATAAAAAGAAATAATTTAAAATTAAATTTAAATATTAAAAATATATATATATATAATTTTAATAAATTTTAAAGTATAAATAAATATAATATTATTAAAAATAATAAAATAAAATTATATTTAATATTATAATTAATAATTAATAATTTTATAATTTAATAAAAAATAAAAATAAAAAAATAAAAATTAAATTAATAAATAAAGAAAATTAATAAAATTATAAAAAGAATTATTAAAAATATATTAAAAGAATACTATAGATTTTATAAATTATTTTTTAAAAAAAAAAAAAACTTTTTAAATATAATTTATAAATCTATTATATAAAAATAAATAAAATGAAAACTTTATAAAAATATATTTAAAAAAACCTAGTTAAAGAATTTATTAAAAAATTATAATTATTTTATAATTATTTAATAATTATAATATTAATATTAAAAATAAAAAATAAATAATTAATAAAAATAAAAAATTAATATAATAAATAATAATAAATTATTAATTATTAAATAAAATTATGATATTAAATATTTATTTATTTCATTAATAATAAATAAAACAAATATTAATTAAATATAATAATTTATAATATTTAATATTTTAAATAAATATTATATTATTTATATAATAAAAACAATAATTATTAAAATAATATATAAATTATATAAATATTTAATAATATTATAAAAATTATAAAATATATTAATTAATTTTTACTATATAATAATAATAATATTATAATAGTTTTTAAATAAATCTATATTTATTTATTTAAATATATTTAAGAAATATAAAAAATATATAATTTTAATATTAAAAATATTTTAAAAAGCTAAATTATAATTAAACCTAAAAAAATATAATTATTAAAAATCAATATAATATATAATTAAAAAATCTTAAACTTAATAATAATTATAAATATTAAATAAGTTTTACAAATTGTTAATTATATTTATATATTCATTAGAAACTTTAAAAATATAATATAATATTTTATAAAATATATAATATAAAAATATAAAAAGCTTTTAAAAAATTAAAACTTAAAATAACCTTTAATTTAATAATTAGGTTATTAAACTTAATAAAAAAAAAGTTTTAAAATAAATATTTTAAATAAAATAATTATAAAAATATTTAAATAATTTAAAAATAATAAAAAATATAATATTATTTTATTTTATTTATAATAAAAAACTTTTTATAATTATTATAATATTTAAAAAATAAAAACTATTTTTTATTAAAATAATAAAATTAATTAAAATTTATAATTATATAAAAAATTAGGTTTTATAATATAAACTTTATAAAATATTTAAATAAATATAATATATAATTATTTAAGATTTTATTATTAAATTATTTTTATTAATTAATTTATAAAATATAATTCTTTTTTATTATTTTGAAATAATATAATTATTAAATAATTTATATATATTTTTATTTATTAATATTTAAATAAATATAAAATATTAAAAAAAATTATTTTTAATTATAATAAATTTTTTATATTTAAGTTTAAAATAAGCTTTTTTAAATAATTAAATATTAAATTTAAGTTTTTAATTATTTATTATTTTTAAATAAATAAATAAATAAAAAAATTAAATTAAATTTTTAAATAAAATTTTTAAAATTATATTAATTATTAATAAAATAATTATATAAATTATTTATAATATATTCATTAATAAAAATATAAATATATTATTTTATAAAATAATTTATAAATAATTAATTATTATTAAAAAATAAAAGAAAACTATTAATAAAAGCTTTTATTATTATAATTATACTATCTTAAGCTTAAATTATTATTATAAAAATCAAAATATTATAAATAAAATTATAAATATAATTTTAATTTTTTTAATAATAAATATTATAATATTATAATAAAGAAAATTAAAAAACTAATTTTAATAAAAGAAATAAAGTTTATTTATTATATTAAAAATAAAATAAAATTTTAAAAAACTTGGTTTTTTTTAAATTAAAGAAATTATTTTATTAGTTAATTATAAAATATTATTATTAAAAAATATATAAATTTATTTTATTTTTTATATTTTATTATTTAAATTAATACTAAAAAATATATTAATAAAAACGTAGCTTAAAATTAAAAATAATTAAAATATTTATAAAATTAAAAAAATATTAAATCTTTATTAAAATAAAAATAATATTAAATATTTTATTAAATAAAAAAAATATTAAATATTTTATTAAATAAAAAAAATATTTATATATTAATAAGATTTAAAAATTTAAAAAATATTTAACAATTATTATAATTATTATAAATTAATTTTATTATTAATATTTTAATTATTTAAAATTAAAAATTAAAAATTAATTATAAAAAAAATTAAAAATATTTTAATTAATAATAATAATAAAAATTATAATAATAAATATATAAGTTTATTTATTAATTAAATATTATTAAAATAAATATTTTTATTTAAATAATGAATTTAATTGATTAAATAATTTTTTATATTTTTAAAAAAATAAATTAAAAATATTATAAAAAATATTTTTTTTAATTAAAAAACTATTTAATATTTTTTATATTTTTTTATAAAAAAAATAAACTATAATTATAAAAAACTTAATATATTAAATTTATTTAATAAATCAAATAATATTTTAATATTTATATAATCTTAATTTAAAATAACCTTTAAATATAATAAAAATATAATAAAAAAATATTTATTAAAAATAATAAATCTAAAAAAAAAAGAATATTATAAAACTAATAATAAAATTAATTAAAAAGAATTAAATATAAAAAAATATATAAAAATAAAAATAAAAATATATTAAATTATATAATAAATTTAAAAAGATTTATAAAATTTAATTAATTAAAAAATTATAAATTAAATAAATTATAGCTTAAGAAAACTTATAAAAACTTATAAACAAAATATAATATAAATTATTATAAATAAAATAAATTATAAAATATAAATAATAAAAGATTTTATATATATAATTATATTTTTTTATATTTAATTATTTATTTAATTTAATCTTTTAGTTATTAATCTTAGTTTTTACTCTATATATAAGCGACTATTATTCTATTACAACTAGATTAATAGTAAAAATACCAGCAAACCTCCCTTACGGACCACCTGCTATTAGTCTTATTATTACCTGCAAATCAAGAACCCCAGCGTACGTCTTATATGTCTTTCGATATATAAGAGGTCCGTAACAGGAAGCTTCCATTGGCTCTTGTAACATACTGGGAGGCAACATGCTTTCTTGGACGCTCTGGCTCGCCCACGTATTTATTCTTCGTCTGTTTGTCTGCATTCGCAGAGTTTTACGATGGAGGTCTTGGACCGGACCCTGTCCGCCTGACGTGGTCTTCGCTCAAAAGGCCGCGATCTCCCCCAAACTTGTTCACCCTAGTCTCTAACTTGATATCACCACATCCACTCTACTTTTATCCTTCCCATAATTGCACGATATTGAATGACATACCTTCCATTCCACTCACGACATGGTGGTTACCTTTAACACCGATGTCCTAAATGGGCTCTGTTCTGAGGACCAGCTGGAGCTCCTGGACGCAGTGGATCAGTTGCGACTTCAGGGCATTGACCACTACATCTCTCTCCCACAGATCATTGTGTGCGGAGATCAGTCATCTGGCAAGAGCTCTGTTCTGGAGACCATCTCAGGAGTTCCATTCCCAGTCAAGAGTAACCTTTGTACTCGCTTCCCGACCGAGCTCATCCTTCGACGATCTCCAAGCACCGATGTCACAGTCTCGATCATTCCTCACACGTCACTCTACAGATCAGAGAGGAAAACCCTTTCTGCCTTTCATGAAAAACTTGTTGGGTTCGAGGGCGTCCCGGAGTTGATTGAAAGTGCCAAGGTCGCCATGGGAATTTCGATGCAAGGAAAGGGCTTTTCGAAGGACCTCCTTCGCATTGAGATCAGCGGCCCACAACATCCGCACCTGACCATCGTCGACTTGCCAGGATTGATTCACTCAGAGACAAGGCAACAGAGTGCTTCAGACGTTGAGCTCGTCAGAGATGTCGTCCAAATATATATGAAGCAGCCACGAAGTATCATTCTGGCAGTGATTTCAGCTAAGAATGACTTTGCGAACCAGATAGTCCTCAAACTCGCACAGACTATCGACCCTTCAGGCAAGCGAACTATGGGGGTCATCACCAAACCGGACACGCTAGTCGAAGGTTCAGGTAGTGAAGCGATGTTTGTGTCTCTAGCTGAGAACAAAGAGATCGAGTTCAGTCTTGGTTGGCACGTCCTTCGAAACCTCGATTCCGAGAAGATCGAAGGATCATCGTCGGAATGAAGAGGAAGCTCTTTTCTTCTCTGAAGGCGTGTGGAGCAGACTACCATCATCAAGGGTCGGCGTGGAAGAGCTCAGAACGAGGTTGAGTGATGTACTCCTTCAACAGGTGGCCACCGAGTTACCCAGTCTGATTACGGAAATTGACAATAAGTTGCAAGACTGTACATATCACCTGGACCAACTGGGAGAACCGAGAACCACAGTCTATGAGCAAAGACGTTTCCTTGCCCATATTGGCCAGAGATTTGAACATCTTATCCACGATATCAACGGCATTTACACTGGGACCTTTTTCGACGAGGCTGACACAGAACGCGGATATGAGCAACGACTGCGCGCGGTCATCCAGCGTCTCAACGAAGAATTTGCGAGCGAGATGTCACAGCGGGGTCGTGCGCGACATATCAGATCCCCAGAGGAGAGAATGTCCCCTAATACGATCACTCGAGACCAGTTCATTGAAGAGATCAAGGAACTGATGCGGAGAACACGGGGCCGCGAGCTTCCCGGCCGGTTCAACTCGTTCATTGTCACTGATCTTTTCCTAAAGCAGTCCAAGCCTTGGAGGGATATTGTGATCAATCATGTTGAAAACTGTTGGATTGCCACAAAGCGGTGTCTGAAGCTTGCGATCGATTCTTTCGCTGATGGCCCAGTTGGCACGAATGTATTTCGGAATGTGATAGTTCCAGCATTGGGCAATCTCAGGAGAGAAATCATGCTGAAGGCGAGCGAGCTCATTGATTCGCAAGTTCTTTGTCACCCGGTGACGTACAACGAACAGTATCTGGAACAAGTGCATCACCTCAATGACCAACGCCGAGGTGAGTATTATACGCAGATTGTTCGGGACACTTTAGGGCATTTCTTCGATGGGTCGAGTGTATGGGTCGGCAAGTCTACCGTCGACTCCCTCATCAAGAAGCTTTCCCAGCGTAGAGAGCCCGATGCCGAACAGCGGGCCGCCTCCGAAGCCGCCGACTGCATGGAAGCGTACTACAATGTGAGTTATTCTTTGACTTTCTACCACCAGATGCTAACCATTCTGCTAGGTCGCTCTCAAGCGCATCGTAGATGATGTTGCCATCGAAGTCATCGAACGGAAACTCATAGCTGCATTGCCAGCTATATTCTCACCTCTCGTTGTGCTCGAAATGCCTGCTGATCTCGTGTCGGCTATTGCGGGCGAGTCGCAGGAAACGCGGGACGAAAGAACCAAACTGGCAAATCAAGTTAGGATTCTCAACAAAGGTTCCGAAACCTGCAAGCGGTTCGCAGGTCTGCGGCTTGCTGGTCAGTCAAGCAGTTCTCGCACATTACGTTAATCTCAGTACTGAAATCTATAGGTTTAATTCTTCCTCTACGGGGCGATGAAGGGGACACAGAGGACAAATTGTCGGCTACTCTGGATGACCCTGAAGCCAGTATTCCGGAACAGCAACCAAGTGGGTGGCAAGCACGAGAAGTGGAATGTCTTGATGAACAGCATGTCATAAGCAAGAAGTCCAAGAAACACAAGAAGAAGAGCCGGCACGCTGCTAGCATGGAAGCTGTAGCTGCGCCTGAAGTTCAGGTTATGTGACGCTGGATGCAGCCGGATAGACTTCACGTATTGGCATGTACTGGTGGGATAAAAGGGCGTGCGTGAGGCATAAGACGAAGCGATATTAGTGAGCAGCTTTCGCAGCCAAAGAGCTTGGGCGCAAATGGGTCTCAAAATTGCTTAAAGTGCCTGTTTACCTGAAGTATCATTGTTGTTAGTCAAAGATGGATACAGGATGCTACATACTGTGCTCACTAAGGCATAGCCTCAGCACCTAATATTCCTCTATCGCGAAGTTGGGGCAGCCATCAGAGAATGAATATAACAGGCAGGAAGATGCTGTGTAAGTCACTGTCTGGTATTCGGGGAGTCTAGGGTTGTACTCTCTGTGTGTCGCTATTTACTAATTACTACACAATTGGTCCCTACTGCATTGAGAAATCCTTCAGACACCTGAGAGGTCTAGACTCTGGACTAGGGACTAGGTATACCCATGTCGAAACCCCATGTCGGCGCATCACAGCACAAAGTAGCAAGTGATACAGCTACATGTATACTCCGTACCTATGATGCTTCCGTGAAATGGGCTCGTTCAAACAGAGCAACGATGTGTGTCCTGTGTCTTATAGTATCAAAGTAAGCAGCAACGTCCGAAAGTTCATAGGGAGCGATAAACTTAGAATACCAGCACCAGCAGGCTTTGCTGCTGTTCGCGCTGGGCTAATGTTAATGTTACATCCGAACCCTAATTCGGCAGCGGAGCAGGTAGTCTGACAAGCCTTCTTCTCAGCACCGGCTTGCTTCCCGGTTCTAGCTTTCATACTAGCGGCGCCTCAGCCATGGATTCCACCAATATGGGGAGGACATGGACAGTATAGGCGCATACGCCAAAGCACGCGCAAGGCCAGCCGCGGCATCGCTTAAGTCTCGCAAATGCTCATTAGATCTGGGGCCCCCGGTTCCTCAGCATCCGTTGCAATATTACCTGCTTTTTGGGCGTAGTTCCAGGTTTCTGCGGCCCGTGTGGTGGAGCCAATAGTTCGATCGCCTGCCTAAAGAGGGAGCTCATATTATCAGTGCTCCCAAGGCGAGGGGGTCAGATGGCCAAATGGTCACAAGTAGGTTTATTCCTGACACTCTTAAAGTAAGCTGCAGCCGGTCAGACTTACTGAACTCTTTCTTGACGTGTGTACTGCTCGCGATGATGTCCACCCATTTTTGTTCGTAGCTGGCTAGCAATGGCTGAAGATTTCATTTTCTTGCCACCTTTAAGTTAACTAGGAAAGTTTGCTACGGACGATGTACGGCTGTCCGTAGAGTATAAGAAGATTTTCATTCCTAATGAATGAAGGCCCAGGGTCAGAAAATTTCAAGTAATTAAGAATGTAAACGTGTTCACGATGGCCGCAAACACATTCATACGGCCGACACTAGGCCCAAAGGAAGGCCGGCTACCTCCAGGATTGCTCTCACCTGGCTTTAGGGACAGCAGGCGTCGCCGAAGGCATGCCTTCATTTTCGGCATCGTCCTGCTAGTGTTCTTCATTTACTTTTTCTCCCAGCGAGATGTATTGGTACGGTTCGAAGAGCTCGACGGCGCATCGCGCGGTATTCCGATATTGCGAGACCTGAAGAGCCCGATCTCGTCAGAATACACGCATGACCCAAAAGGCGGCTGGCAATTGCGATCAAAGTTGCGAAAGAACGTTGAGGTGTCTGGTGTCCAGATACCGATACAAGAGGGGATCGTGAAAGAGGAAAAGAAGCTGAAAAGGCCTGTTATAAACAAACCAGAGACAGACAGCACTGAGAAGCAGCATATAGTTCATGAGAGCCCTAAGACAGACTTGAAAAGTCAAAAACTAATCTCGAATCATTGGCCTGATAGACCAAACTTCAGAGAGGATCTGGAAGCCATTTTCGCCTTGCAGCCCGACGAAGTGAACATGCGCGAGCTCCTACGGCCGATCGACAACGGCGGCCCAGAGCGGATGCGAGAGCTCGGGCTGCGAACAAGAGCATACGCTAAGTATCTGAGCGCATGGGAGAAGCTGCATGTCGTTGAGGACAAGAAAACCGGCGAGATATACATCCGGGACGACGTGATCCAGTACCTGCGCCACATGCAGAATGGCGACAACACAGGTCTCAAGTCCTCCCTCACCAACACAATCCACAACTACGAGGCGTATCGGGGCTTCCTGTCGAAACTGGGGCGCATTCTATTCCCGTTCACGAGCCCGTATTTCGCGGACCATATGTCGCTCCACGTTCAATTCAAGAGCGCGGGAAGGGGTATCGTGCTTACTGCCGGAGATGACCAGGCCAAGTTCCTATTGACGACTATCTACACCTTTCGAGAGCTAGGCTGCGACCTCCCCATTGAAATTATGTATCTTGGGGATGACGATCTGGATGAAGACCACCGTTTCGAACTCGAGGTCAGTTCACTCGCTCCTCACATGTAACTTGATCGTATTAATGTATGCTAACCATGCCTCTCCAGACCTTATCAGGCGTCACGACGCGCGACATATCCCAGATGGTAGACGACGAAGGATGGAAGCTAGCCGGCTGGGCCATCAAACCTTTTGCGATGCTAATGTCGAGCTTCCGCGAGGTCATATTCATTGATGCAGACTCGTTCTTTTTCCGGGACCCAGCCAAGCTGTTCGAGGACCCGGACTATAAGAAGACTGGGGCGCTATTCTTCCGCGACCGGACCATCATGCCCGAGTCGAAGAGGAAGTGGCTAATGCAGATCCTTCCGAGGCCGATTCATAAGCTTGCGAAGGAATCGAGTTGGTGGAAGGGTACGTCGGGGCATTACCAGGAGAGTGGTGTTGTGGTGGTGAGTACCACATATTAGCCCTTCCCATCACATGATGATCACAATCCCCCCGTGTAATTGAGCTGAACTAACTATCTCTAGATTGATAAGTTTAAACATTTCATATCAATGCTGCTCATCTGCCGCTTCAACGGAAGTGATAGAGACCCCAGACCCGGCAAGATGGGCGTGTATGAGATGATGCATGGTAAGTAACGAAACTCACGCCCCAGGCTTCACACCCCCGTTCATCTAAATTAACATCAACGCAGGTGACAAAGAGACATTCTGGATAGGCTTTCTGCTTGCAGGCGACCCATCCTTCGCCTTCCACAAGGGCAGAGTAGGCACCCTAGGCGTAGTCTCACCATCGAACGCGACCGCAACGGACAGCGACACGGAGCTGCTAGGCGATTCAGAATCAGAAGAACTAGCGACATCGACACCGACGACATACACGATGTGCAGTCCACAGCTCCTGCATTTCGACACAGACGACACACCGCTCTGGTTCAACGGGTGGCTCCTCGTCAACAAGTACGTGGACCGGTCGAAGCGGCAGTTCGCGCCTATGGAGTCGTACCTCGGGGAGCCCAGACACAAGCCCGTCGACGACGACTTCTGGGAGCTCACGAGCGATAACATGTGCTGTCTTACGTCGGACGCGGGTTCCAAGTTCGATCTCACTGAAGCTGACCTGGATCTACTGAAGATGATGAGGGATCGCGCGCTGGAGGTCGGCATAATGAATTGAAGACTATAATGACTGGGTGGATATCGGATGATAAAGCTGGTTACAACTGGTGCTACTCGCCTTGTCTTACTCGTTGGGAATTGATTCGCTCTTGGGTTGACGGGCTGAATACGTTTTAGATACCATTGTTGATTTAGGTGCTCAATAGGCTCACCGAGTGCTTTGAACATCGGGCGTTACTTGGAGTTGCTGAAATTAAATCTGAGGAAACTGAGCAAACCCCTACTTCAACCCCGAGGCAACGAATGACTAAAATAGGCACCATTACCTCGTGCTACAAGGAGGACAGACTCGCTGCCTTAGCATATTGCTGGAGTTGTCTGTGTACTGTACTGACTCGCTATCAGAATCTCTTCAAACCAGGCTTGCTGCACACGATAACACTATTATTTTGTCAGCTGAATCAAACTTGCAATCTCCGCCGAGGACTTTCGGTGACAGGCGGGCTGGTAAAAGTCAGGCGGGCCCAGATGATCATAAGCAAGAATCAAAATAGTGTCCATTTCGACTTCAATCTTTCTTTACCGAGCCTGAATTTGACGTATACAACACGCAACGCAACCGAAGCATATCGGCGCGTTACATCCCATCGTCTCCTGTAGTTACCTTGCACCGAACGTGACTCACGACGAATCGCCTCAAATCCAAGCTTCTAAGCAATACGTATACTTTTTAGTGTACATCTCATTCGCGTAGGCAGATAGATTCTTATGACCGGTCGTTCGGAGCCGTGACCATGTATAATCACCTTTATCCCAGTTATCGAATATGAGACATACCCGATCGGGGAGAGTAACTCAGGCCCAAAGCTGGAGATCTGTCACATGTGACTACTAGGCAACTGAGCGCGCACGTTCACCTCAGGCGAACATACTCGCATGCAAGTCTCCCTTCGTTCTCCCACGCGTTCCCCACAGCTGTATCAAAAGCGGCAATATGTTTACTAGCTTGTGCAGAGTGCCAGTTGCTGAGGCAGGCTCTTGGCAAATACTTTAGGAATATCCTAGCATACCCATGAGTGCTAGTTGCTATTCACATGCACACCGTACTCAGCAGTTATAAAGCCACTGACGGTGCTTTATATGTAAAGTCAATGGGTAGATGGTTATGCGACAAGGATTGCTGATAGTTGATTCGCCGGTACCATTACTATGATTTGGATCCATCATTATGTTTTCTACATTTGCCCCATACCGTATCAGATCCCTTTTCATGAATCTGCTTCATGTGAACTCTAAGCTGATTGGTAGACAAAAGATGCCTGTAACATCTGAGACATTGCATGAGTGTATGCTTAGGACGAAAAGCTTGAGGATTTGAGCGCATTAGCACTAGATTTCTGATGATTTATAATGCTATTCTATGTAAACTCAATATCAGGATCTCTAACATGATTATACCAGAATACCTTCGAGAGATTAAATCGATATGCCATACTGAGTGTAACAATCAGGTAGTAACTTTGGGTATACAACGCCGGGAATATGCGAATGCGTAAATAGGAAAGGGAATATGCTGGCGTCGTGAACATCGTACGTGTCGTTCGTCTCTTCTCTTGACTTCTCGTCTTCGTTCATCGCCTAAACAGCCACCCCAGCTTCCTGCTGGGTTTCTCTTTCTTGATACTAGAATCGTCACACTCGAGCTCTAAGCGGTATCGTCTCACGCTTCCTGTGTCGTCGTCAAAGGTGAGCCGCCGGTTGTCTTTAGGCACAAAGCAATCCGGAATCACGTGCTTCATAACCCATCCCTTGATCCCACGACTGGCGGCATCAATGGCAGCATACTCAAGGCGACGTGTGTGGTCACTCATCCAGTAATGAGTTGTCTGTGGTGGAGGAGGATGATAGACCTCCTCCATTTCCTCGGCCGTCTCATCACGGCTAGTAAACACTTCTGGCGAGGGGAAGTAATAATATGAGTTTGACCGTTGCTGTTGCTGTGGCACTGTCATAGCGAGCGAAGGTCCACTCGGTCGTCTCGAATATGATGCAGGCGTCGACTTGGCAGCGCGTTGGAGGTCCGGCCGTTTCTGGCGCCGGATCTGTGAGCTGTTCCGATTTATCCTAGAGCGATGCGCGTGGGAAGATCCAGAGTACGTGGATTCATAGCCCGAGTCATGACGGGTTATAGGCTTGGGTGCGGGTTGCTCGTCCTCTTGTGGCATCTTTCGAAGTGTCGCAACAGGTTCGAAAAGCTCAACTTCGTAGAAGCTATGGTATGTGGTATCAGATGCGGCGATACTCACGGGAGACTGGGACCGATAGAGATTCGTAGTCGAAGAGAGACGAGACATGCTGAGCAATCGTACGACTTCTTTGATGCATAGAAATGACTGTGTTGCGGCTGCTCAAAGCCCGCCACAAGACTATGATATGTATAAAATTGGACGGAAGGTGCAATAATATGGTGCGAGCAATGGGGGCTTAGTTTGTTTTTCAATGAGCGCTGTCGAATATGAATAATAAGGGGTTGTGGCCATGGAGAAAGGAGAAACAATGGGGTTAATTACAAAAAGCGACGGACTTGCGGTCTGTGTTGAAGCTTGGATCAAGAAATGACGATGTGGTCGACCTCAAAGTGATAGCCAAGCAGTCTAAGTGGGTAAGGGAGACTCTAGATCTAATTGACGATGAGGGATATCGATGGGCAAAGCGGAGGCACAGTAGGTTAAAAGGCCAGGGATTGGCGGTCAGGCGCTTCGTCTTAAGCGCGGCAATAGAGATGAGCGGATATACCGCGTATGAGCGTCAAATCGCGATGGTATTATTAGTCTTCCGTTTAGTAGTATGAGGTTTAGGCCCTGGCGGAAGCTAGGGACGGGTACTGTGTGAAATGAAGTATGCGGTGTTCTCCTGTCCACACAGACCAGGCGCGATAATCCCGTAGAATAGTAAACCAGGGTATTCCAGATTGCAGTCTCGAATTGCCGGGGTCGGTTTTATTTGCAGAAAGTCGAGCGAAAGAGGCGGTCAAGACATTGTCGAACATCGCTTGACTAAGAAGCCGAATACTAGTATCGTGACCCCGCCAATGCCCACAATATTCCAAGCCTCCAGGGGCATTAGAACCTTCAACCTAGTATAGCACACCCCGCGCAACTCCAAAAGTGAAGCAGGAAGCGGGGAGATCACCTCGGCTCGGCCCTGTCACGAGAATCGACCGACTTGTGTAGACACTGACAGGCCGTGATGTATATGTCTTGACACTATGAAGGGTATGGGCAGGTCGGGGCTTGAGAGGAACCACGAGGTCGTAAGACGTCGCACAGATGCGCCGCAGACTTGCTTCTTTTTAATTCTGGCCCCCTCGTGCTGCAGGGAGGGAGTCATCACATTAGCAGCGTACGCACTGGGTCTAGACACCGCCCTTGCATGGAGGTTTATGCAGGAGAAGAGATCGAGTTAGAGGGGTCCGTCGTGTGGACCCGGTAGCCGTCGGCGGTTTCAATGGTTCACGACCACCACGACTGATCAGAGGCCAGACGATACGCCAGGAAAATGACCGAAAGCGGAGAATCCGATGTCGCTGAACAACACACCTGGTAGTACGGGCGAATGCAGGTCCCACTTGGGCGTAATACCGCTGCGGGTGTTGCCGAAATGAGGAGGCGAATTGAAAAAGGAAGTAAGCAGGGTTGTGTCAACATGGACGTGCAGGCAAGAAAAAGAAGAACACTCTGTCGTGTCTGGTTTATGTATGTCATTTTGTGTCGCCATCGTAGGATGGCCGAACTGGTTTGTCGTAGGGTACCGTGTCGGTCATCACCATAATAGGGATACTAGTATAGGGATTGTAGGATTTTCAGCTGAACGTTCGTCATTTTCACATGCTTTTCCTCCGTCTTCCTGCTCTGGTGCTTCTCGTGTACCAAATGAGGCTATGCCGTACACATACATACACACACACACACACACACACGCACACACACACACACACACACACACACGTGTGGCATGCAGTGGCTTCACTCTGGCTGCATTTGAGACCATCACCTGACAATTGTAGCCAATGGCGGAACGTGTCCACACATGATCAGGACCCTAACCGGACTAACAATCCAAGGACGGGCGCCAGGGACGGGGTGGTGCTGCCGATTGCTGTTGGCCGGCGATTGAAAGCCTAACCCCATCCAGATCATCGCAGGTAAGCCCAGCACTGACTGGTCCAGCGCTGGGCCCCAGGTAGGCGATTCTTCACATGTTGACCAATCATCTAACCTCGGATTGTGCTTCCGTCCTGCATGTCGCGGGTGCTTTCCTGCATGGTACTGCTGTCGGCCTTCGGGATGCAGGCTTCATCGTGGAGCATCGTCTCACCGGCTCAAGAGGTACTGGTCGGCGTCATATCGGCGGCAGTCTGTCAAAAGAACAGTCGCACGCCTCTTGTGTTCGCATACCTACCTGCATGCGACATACTTAAAAAAGGACTTATGTTTGCTGGTTATTAAGGATGGCATCCGGCATCCAGACGGTCTCTATGGCGGTAAAGAAGCGTGGAGTCAAATGGCGTATGAATCAACACCGAAGCTGAAGTGCCTCCCCGGCTGATGCAACAGTGTCAACATGTGCCATATTTAGAAATGGACAAAAAGCGCCCGGGATGTACTCAGTGTTATGTTCATGAGAAAGGAAGAGTTTCAGGTTTCAAGAACTATCTATCCGAAACTGACTTGACTTGAACCTAATCGATAGCACGTGATATCCGTCAAGCAAACACTTATACATCAATACTTAAGTAGGTACATATACAACAAGCATAATATCACGAACCTTGTCGCTCATATCTACAAGTCGTAGTTTAGGCTGCGAAGCCGGATATCTACACTGATATTTGACGTATTTGTCTAAGTAGTGATTTAGGTGATTGAGCGGTGAGGAGTCTAGGGAGGGGAGGGACGAAAATCCTCTGATGAATCTTTCTTTCTATGGGTTAGACCATTAACGTATAGTATTAACATCGATGAACTACGTGAAATAGTTTGCAACTGAGGAAAGAACAAGTCAATCCAGGACCTAAAACTGAGGTCCTATGCCGAAATCCTCTCTTGATTTATGTGTTTGGCATACCTAGTTGTGACGCAGTGGGGACCTCCACTAGGGCACCGCCAGAAGGTAGGTGAGTACACACTAATGTTAGACTAATTTATAGTGCCTCAGGCACCTAGTCTAGGCTATTGCCCGGGACTAGCTGTACTGTACTTATAAGATGCCCCTTCTGATTTACTCTATGTCATTTACGTTCTATCTAGATCAACGTAGAAATAAAAAAAATTAGGGCAATTCTCCAAGGGGACATATGTCGCGCACAGGCAAATTTTACTCATGTGTTGTTTGCCATTTATCACACATTCCATCTTTGTTGTGCCCCCTCTTTTTGCTGCCAATATGTTGTTGTATTTATAGAATGATTATGTCAACCAATGGCTACTAACCATGGCTCACATTTCATATTTCTTCTGGTAGTCTTGATATTCGTTCATTTAGCAAGGTACAAGCAGAGATGACTCGTTATACCAAACAGTTGTCTTGGTACCCTACCTACCTTTTCCTAGGTGTCATAGCCACTACCCCTAAACCGTATGTATTCATATAGGCTTGTTATCTTGCCAAAGCTTAGTGCTTCTTTGCACCAACGAACCTTATTGAGTTGTTACCAGTTTGCTTTTCATGACTGCCAATGACAATAAGAATAAGAGGTGCAGCTATTTAGTTAGTGCATATACATTACCCCGCTGGTTTTCCGATCAGTGCATCATGGTTGCTTCGGATAGTCAGGGGTAGCTGCAGGGCAAACTAACAGTATAAGGCTAGCTGGACGGCCTAGGTCGCCAAAGACCAACCTCATTCATATTTATACCATGGGGAAAGATCTCTTCAAACTGGTATTGCCACTCTGTCGACTGAGATAGCAACGAACTAACCTCGCTACGCATCCTTGAGAGGTGGCTATATCTGAGTACCATTATTCCTTGACTCTCCTCGCCGCTTGCAAAACATATTCGACGTTCCTGACGCCCACTTGCTCCCATCCTTCGACTTCCACATGTGTGTGCCATAGTCGCGATGATTCCCACGTTATCCCAAGATACCAGTACTTGCATTCTGCGATTGGTTAGGATTGTATCCAGCAGCCGGATGGCAGCAACCATATCCATCAACTCAGCATGCTAGTTCAGCTCATTGACCGTTACAGTGATCTTTTGAGAACCCGAGAGACAGAATTACGACGGCTACTTTGTACTATGACTACGTGGGCTGCGTATAGTGACAGCTCTGTACAGCAGCGTGAAATCCAATGCTGCGTAAAAGCGGCCCTGCAGTCATATAATTGGGACCGACACAGAAATATCTACGTATTGTGAAGTCATATAGGCTCGCTCCACAGTGGACGTGCAATGAAGATGGCAGCTATCTTAATTTCGTTGTTTGCTATACAGCTATGATTATCCCAAAGCCCAGACACAATGAACGCCATTAGAGCCTATCAGCCCCTTTCCTAGAACCGGGTGTACACGCCCACTAGTATTATGGTCCAGTATGTTGTACAGAAGCCTACGCACTGACGGGAGGTCACCTATGCGAGGCCCCGCGAAGTACATGACTTTTCGTATTCATATTCATCATATCATAGGTATTGAAGTCGAATTGCAGAATGTCTCAGATGGTAGGTGAATGAAGCTATTCAGAGACTGAGACACGCGCCTAAACCTTCTCACGAAGGAGGTTTAGGTCCGTAGGACTCTTGTATATAGAGACTAGTTAGCCCTCCAAGGGACAGAGGGTCATTATGCGCTCATAGAATATTATTCTCATATTGAGTTATTCTCCAAGCCCTGTATGCAGCCCTTGTGATACAGTATAACTGGGAAATATATAGCGAGTTATAATACGGAGGAATCGGCTTTCTGGATTTTTTTGATATCAGTACTTCGTCGGCATTGAAAGACATTTGATTCTGGAGCCACCCTTTCTAGTCGTTTTTTATTGAGGACGCGTGGTCTTTCTTGAATAAAGTTAACCGGCCGTTAATTAGGTAATAATACTAAGAAGCCGGCTATCGTGTATAGTATAAGATTTTGGCAGCCCAGGCTATTGCCATGTGTTCCTACTGTTATATTATCACGATAAAGAGGGACCCGAGCAAGATGCTTCGTTTTTAAATTCATTGACTTCTAGATCATATCACGTAAAATATATACTACGGGACTATCAAGCTCCCAAAAGCAGTAGAAATGTAGCAGTAGCTCTCCCGAACGCGGAATGAGCGTGGAGAGAAAAGCGACGTCCTGAAATTCCATTGTTCATCATTCCCTCATTACCATCCGGCCAACTCCACCAGGGATATCCTTAATCCGTAAACCGTGCCAGCCCTCCCATATAAGCAATCGATAAAACTGTAGAACGCAACCACTCTAGGAGAATACTAACGTCAAGGAAGTGCTAATGATGAAATCACATTCTAGTAAATGTAATCTCAATGTGATTCTCCAAGGGTTCTCTGCGTATCTTTTAACGTAATTGAAGAACATATAGCTCACCAAGGTACCTCGGTTTTTCGACACCTGGGCTAAGCTAAAATGTTCGTCCTTGATACCGGTCATGGACTTCTAATGCCTTTTCATCCTTTCCACCATGGCTATTGAGGCAGGTAGCAGGCTTTCTGTACAGCCAAGTGAGCTCTCATTCCTAAGATATATTAGCTATCTCCATATACTTTGGGAATATGTGAATGTATTACGCTGTAAAATAGGGTGGGTCCGAATGGCGCATCCGGGCTCGTCGCCGATGTGACTATGATGCCAGAGCTCTCCTGGCCGGACGACATTGTGGCGTATGCTTCACGCTGGGTTAACCGACAGTCTATCTTGTGTTACTGGACGCGACCTGACTCACATGATCCGGTCAGGTACAACGGGCGAAGGCTCTGTGTCTGACTGCTACCGGACTGCCAGCCTGCCACATTGACATGCGCCATACTGTGATAATTGGAATCGAACAATGAATTCTCTGAAGAGAGAAGTGAATTTTGAGACTGGTCTTTGATTTCGATAATTTAGTACATTCCATGTGGACTATTGAAGAAGCATTTCACCTACCGTGCAACTGCCAGCCTTGGTAGTTTGGATCCAGAAAATCCGAACCCTCTGCCTGTTGCCGTGAAGCCACCGACGTTGTCTGGAGAGTGCTAAGGCGCTGAATATAATCTTGGCCCAATACTATGTCGATCGCCATCCCATCTATTGGGGTCAGCACTTGGTCTCGGTGCACGATTGTGAATGGGAGTTGAACATCATGACCTTCTCCATTACTGAGACTTGCTCTGTTTCGGAGAGTTAACAGGATGAATTGCCCCCCTGTCGGATCATAGCCCGCCCCTGTTGTCGTCCCACGGCCGGGAGGCCAAGGACGAACATGTCTTCCATGATCAGAGCCGGCAAGGACGTTCGATACAACGTCCGCATATATGTAGGAGTTAGGACACATATCTCTTCTGGCGATTACCGGTATTGGTGTGTCCCACCCAATCACAATATAAGGCTGGGGGTGCGAAGAATTGGACGGAACTTGGCTGCGGGTGCTGCTCCTTCTTTGGCCGACGCCAGGTAAGAACTGACTAGGAGTCCCTGACGTTGAAAGATTGAGCTGCTCTGTACCTCGCTGCAGCGACGAAGGGCCAGATGAGGTAGGCTGTTGCTGGTTGTAGGTCCCCACCACAATACTTGGGGCAGCCGACGAATGTCTGACACCGCCAGTCGTCATCACACTATGTCTACGAGACATTGTATTTTCCAGTAGAACCTGAGAATGTTCAAGGCCAGGGAGGCTCGAGTAATCCGTGCCATTGGGCGGAGGATGACCAACGAAAGTAGATGATGGAACCGATGCCACGACTGGGTTTGTCTCTCGCTGGTTAGATGCGCTTCCTCCTCTGCCCTGCATCGATAATGTTCGTATGGTATTCTCGGCTCGAGACGCATTCGTGGTGACTAGGATTGATTGTTAGTACTACTCAAGAAGAGTCTATACCTTCTTGTGGGAGACTTACGGTTGTTGGAACTGTGATCGGTGAGGTCAATGTCTCGTCTCCCCTGAAGGCACTTCGCCAAGGGAGGAGGCAGCGAATCCATCTTCACTATAGTGCCTTCCTTCGGGCGGTAAGCTTCTTTTAACTTTGGCTAAAGCGCTGGAGAGGTGAATGTTCTTGGTGTACGTTAACATTGTTGTGAGATTAGGAAGCAAAGAGAGTAGCAGAAACCCATTCAGATGAACAACTGGGTATTGGAAGATGGTTAACAGAGTTCTAAGCCCCAAAGTCAAATGCATATAGGAAATCGGCTTAAATGGAATTGCTATTAGCAAGTAAGTTCTGAGGCAGCCATTCACTGCCCCTTAGGCAAACCGCTAGAGTATGGTATTCTAACGAGGCGTATTCGACTTGAGAATGAGAACGGGAAAGGGTAGTCAGGGAAGGTGGGGAGACCGGGTAGGATGTAAAGGCTGTTGAGGCTCTGTTCACCGCCTGATGAAAAAGCTCCAGGATAAGAAATGGGAGGAAATAGAAATACTCCTGACCGTTAGAGAGTTAGAGGGCCTAGATATGTAGGTAGACCTCCCTAGATTTTACATTGGACTGTGAAAGCATGTCCAGGCTAAACGAAGCCCTCCGGCGTAGGGCTTTTCCATACTTGTTTGCCTCGTCAGGCAACTACTGGTATGCCGTCACATCACTGCGTTGGGAATTTTATGCCAGAGACAGGTCAGTCCTTTCTGGCTCAGGAGGGCGAGAATACATACTAATAATATGTCAAGGCTCACTCCACCTACAATTTATCTTATTAATTTGCATTATTCAAGATAACCCAGCCTTAATTCTATAGATCGCATTCTTCTGCTAGCCTTTGTGCGTTTTGTTCCGCTTATGCATGTACACGCGCCCTGGTTGAGAGTCGGGTTGCATCGTTGTCGGAAAGCTCACATGAGCCGCGGATCTCCTCCGCCAACCGCTTCATTGCGACAAACGTTTGGGAGATATACTAAGAGTAAGACGGACACGCCGAATTGCCAAAAGGATTCATCCAGAATTACCCAGTTCATGTCGCCCACATGATGGTGGTTGCATAAGAGGCTTGCGTGGAATCGTCTAGCCGCCGAATGGGGACGTAGCCTGCCGCAGCCCCCAAATCTCGGTCAGAGAACAATGAAGCTGCCCATGACTATTGCCATGGGCTCGTTTCCTAGATGATGATTCTTTCTAAGTTCCTCGATTTTGCTTGCAGGAAGACTCAAGTTGAAGCAATGATTGCCCGAGCAATGTAACTCTAGTTAATAGCACTTTTGAGAATGAAAGGTATAAAATCGACTGTGTCCCTCGGCTGGCATTAGACAATGTAGTGCTGCTAGAATCATCGAACGTTCTACAAACTTCATAGTCTTCCAATGTGTTCTCTAAAGGCCATACTCTATACCTTCATACTTGCTACTTGAGATCTCCGTTTCCAGATGCGCTGTTTCTTCGGCGATGAGCATGTCAACCCTGTCCGGTACTTAACACCTGCTGTTGAATCTCCGTCATACTAACACGATAAATATCTAGGGAAGAAAATCTACCCTCAGCGACCCCGTACCGATAACTCTCCAGGCGGACCCCCTCTATATCTTCTCCAGTGGCCCCATTGGGTCTACACTCATAGCACCCAATGTAGCACATCTGTCTTTGGAATACAGAAAGGATGTCGGAGGAGTTCCACAGGTGATCTGACTAATAAGACGGGGAAAGTTCTCCTTATATCTCCGGGCCGCTACAATCTAAGTAATTACTATCGGCGTACTTCGACGGCGGTCTCTCTTCGCCATTCCAGTAGTGGTATAACTAAGCGACGAGAGCACTCTTTCGAGCGAGCCATACCATTACGGCTTCAAACGGAAGCCAGGCAAAATGCAGATAAGCAAGCTTATGACTCGGCCTCATCTTCGTGGGAGAGAGCGTCTGACAGTTCATGTGAGCAATGCACGGCTGTTTCAACCTCACTGTCAGACCCAAATGCCAATGAAGAACTTGCAGTCCACGTTCCAGTTGGCAAGAATGATGATGGCCTATATCTTCCCAATGACGCTCCCTCGAGCGAGCAAAGACCAGAGGGATCCGAAGGCGATGATGGTGTTGAACCGCACGAGAAGGACGAGCAACTTGGATTGTCGCCATCAATCCACCTCGACACCGAACACCACGCCAATCTAGTTGCTGCTTCTGACGAATGTCGACACCTCTATCAAGAATACTATGAGCGTTCTCATGGCGATAGCGTAACTGAAACAGATGATCATACCGATGCCTACTGGAAATGGGATCGGGGAAAACATCAATGGTTCCATAAAGACGCGGAAACACGATCAATTGTGTGGTTCATGGGGTGATGGGTGTTGTATATGCGCCCATGCCGTGAATATAGTGTGCATTAGATGAATTTCCTGGAATGAACACCGATCCTTATCTTATAGACATAATGACAGCATACTTAATGAGACAGGTTATTTCTCTAACCATAAAATAGACGATTGCGCGAATGTTCGAATACTCGTCTAACTCGACCCAGACTCCTTGATTTCATGTAGTCTTAACAACTAGTCGATATTCTCTTGCTGACTGTTACCTACCTAAGTGAGTAGTGACCTATCCAAACTGCAATTATTCTGTTGACCTCATTTACACTTCACTTCTGCGATGACAGAAAAGAGAAAAGTGGAAGTTAGTTTGCGAAAAGAGAACTGATGATGGCGAAAAGGACCACTCTCCTTGCGAGACCGGCTTCAACTTAGTATGACATAGGTCTCGGTCTGCGCGGCGTGTCGAACCCCCCTTTTGTGTCGCCCATTTCAATAGATGAGCCCAACCTATAGTCTATATCTGTGCATCTTTCTGACGAACAGCTCGAGCATCACGGGCGGTCAACCCCAGTTCAGACTCGTTCCCAGTGAGGCTACTCTAATCTAGACACCTTAATGAGAAGAGAAAGAGCGGTAAGAGTCTCTGCGTGAACCCTGGTCGTTAAAATATGCATTACTTGCACAGCAGATCGCGTTCCGTTGACACGACATACACAGCATCGAATGACTGAAAATGCCCTCTGCAGTGTGACCTCATGGCGAACAGCACGTTCGCGTTCGACCCCGCTCCTCCTCTGTGATTACTTTCAGCTCGAAGCGCTGTAGATCCCGTTCTTGTAGCCTACGAACTTGGAGACACGTGGCATGCAGGGCCGCAGCCAGCCAGCCATCGACCTCCGTTTCTGGAGACGCATCTGTCTCAGCCCATAGTGCTTACACGCTCATCACTGAAAGAGTAGCCAATAAAACTGCTGAGGAAACCGATATTGCCATTACTAGTAGGAATCAATACCAATTCACTAAATAGTTCACCCAGTAGATAGCGCGTTCATGGACACCGAGTCAAGTAAAAAAGATATTCAGGCTGGAGAAAGCACAACTTATCGTCTTGTGGAAAGACAAGATAACTTTATGCTCGTCTATATAGTGCACGATTACGCATTAGTCCCTAAGTTGAAGTAGTAGTGCGTAAGACTGAAAGGATTACTTAATGGTAAGACAAGCTTACGCACCTAGGCAGCAGATAAAAGGGGGAAGTCTGGGAATACGAGACCATAGGCAGCCAGAATAGGGGCATCGCGAATTCATCATACGAATTGAGCCGCATTTATTTTCTCTTGCCGAGTACCCCACTCAATCAATAGTTCAACTATTCGGGGAAGTCTGGGTTCGACGAACCACCTGCGAGAGCCCTTCAGGGCGATCTTCCTCTTAGCCTACTCCAACACCACCACCGCGGCACTCCCGTCCAATCTACCGTTCTGCGGGAAGTCTACGCGACACGGCAAATTTAATCGATACGGTACAGTACTGCCGCCAGGAATCGAAACCTGGCCAGCCCAGGTAGCTCACCAAAAACTATTCGGTTCACATTTAATCTACGAAATTTTAAAAGCTATAATACAAGCCGAAGGCTGAAATTGATAGTATTATGTATAGAGTTTTGTATTCCAAGCCTGGCTGGAAGGCTTTCCATGACCAACAGACACTGACGTCAAAGAGCATCCCCGTGAATGAATTACATTACCCTAAGTTATCCAGACTTTGTCTTTACATTTACGATACTAACGTGAGAAGCAAAAGCGAAGAAAGAAAAGAAAAAGAAGAGAAGACGGAGTTTCTCTCTGGCCTAGAGCCGCGTCCGCGATGAAGCTGCTCCGCTTCTCCTCAGTCCAGGGTTTCTCCGAACAGGGGAGGCGACGGCATCCCAAGTCAAACAAAAGTAGAAGAAAGAAAAAAAAAACGCGATAAAACAGGAGAAGAGGGGGGGAAATTAGTTATCCTTCGTTAGTAGACTTAGACAGGTATACTCACTCCGAAAACAATATACGTAGGACTAAATTCGCAACCTGCCTTACCCGCCTACCTACCCTATCCATCCATTTTAACTCATGCGTATCTAAATTTTCTAATTTCACCCAAGCCACTAATGGAAAAGCCGGTGGCAATAACGTGCCAATATTTGACTTCAAGACTTTCTTTTATCATGATAGACCATGTGAAGAGCCCACAGACAGATGCACGTGGACAGGTATAAGATATTCTTTGCCTTGGACTAGACCTACCACATGGGCACATGCGTAGACATATATACAACGCCCCTTAATTAAAGAAGCGGTAGCTTCGCAACCCCTTCGTCCCATGAGATCGAAGGCCCTAGTTTTCCTCTCTCACACGTAGGTGAACATACATGGGCATGGGCTGGTACGAGTACGACCGTACAGCAGAGAAAGCACAAGACTAATACGCACACATAAATTGATAAAGCATGTAAAACTATCAGGTATCATGAAAACATAGGTGGGTACTAAGTAGCGCAGCGTAGGAAACACAGGTTGTTTCGCGAAAAAGGCCGCCATCCTAAAACCCCCAAGCCTTACTTATTCGCGGATATCCTCGAGTTGCTCGTGTTCAATGTCCGTCTGTATCGCCTTTGATGACTATCGCAATGCGGCAATGGTTTTCTTCCCAGAAAGAGTTCCAAGATTGGACTATGACATTTTTTCAACCACTGACATCTGTCGTGTTATCTCACTTTTCTTCCACCCTATGGACACTTAGGACGGCTTCCAGCCTACCCGTCCTATTTACTCTGTCATCTTCACGTAGTTGCTCGGGAACACACCGTGTCTATTACCAATCATGCCCGTCCTATATCTCGTTAGCAATGACCAGCTTAAGCAATTATCCTGTTATGTAGAGGGGCCACTTACCACCAGTCATTGTCACTGTCCGTCTTCTTTAGCACTGTGATGACTTCACCCTTCTTAAAGCCGAGGTCGCCTGGTTGATCCGCCTCAAAGGTAAACAGCGCAACAGCCTCATTCTTCTTCAAAAGCGCCTGCTTGCTCGCAAAGTTGGGCTTGGGAGCCGCGGGTCTAGTGGGTCCCGGGGGTTCGGCTGCAGCTGGTCTGTCACGATATACATAATCATCGTCTGCTCCCCTTGATCCCATGGTGTTTGAACGGTTGAAACCACCGCCTGCGGGCCGGTCGTAAACGTCGTCTTGCCATGTGTTCGACCTCTGAGGTGCGTTCATCTGACCTTCACCATAGGCACTGCCGCGCTGCCCATTCCACACGACGTCATCATGCCGGTCGTCATACACGGGCACATCATTGTACATGTTATCTCCCACTGTGCCTTGACGAGTGCCGCTGAAGATTCTCGAGTTCAACACATTCAGCAGCGGGGCAGCCTGGGGAGGTGGCCGAACAGCGCCGGTAAGTAATTGTGCGGCGGTCAGACGTTGGCCGTATAGTTTCTCGTTCGCGTCTCTCCGCTCGACAATAGCCGAGCCTTCTAAAGAAACACCGGCGAATAAGCCCTTGGTTTTACTGTAGCTGAAGATACCGGCAACACTCTTGAGAGACGCCGCGCCAGCAGCCTCGGCATTTCGGCCGACAGGACCCGCCGCTATAGATACGTTTCCACCGAGGGTGATGGAGCCTTGCTGTGAGAACGTCTTGACGGCGCTCGCGTCGTTGAGGACGAAGACGAAATCGGTCAATTCAAAGCCGATCTGGCCACCGAAGCCACCGCCGGCGGTGACAATGGCAGAAGGGGCCGACCAATTCCCATCGGGGAGGCGGGCGACGACGAGGCCGGAACCGAAGCGCGCGGAGCCGAGGAACCCAGCCTTGAGGACCGTGAGAATCGCAAGACCCTGGCGACAAGAACAGAGTCAGCATGCTCCTTTGGTACGTAGAAACGATGGTGGCCATAGCAGACAGCTCGGACGGGAATCCCAGTTCCGTCTCTTGAGGAATCGGCTTACCTTGGCATTAGCGAGAATATGCGGCGGAATGATCTTGTCGGGACTGAAAGCTTGCCGGGGATCGATGAAGGAGGTTAGAATTTTCCCGCACTTCTTGCACTCCGCTGTTCGCATGCAAAAACAATATTAGCACCTGTCAAATAACATAATCAAGCGCGGGATGTTGCGCATAGCATCGTATCGCATCGCATCGCATCGCATCGCATCGCAAAGCATAGCAGAAGATGGGGGCGGATGGGGCGGAATCACTCACACGCCAGAGACGACGGAAGAGGGTTGTTGATACCCATGTTGGCGGGAAAGCCGGTTTCGCACGATGCTAAACAGGCCTGATTGGAACTGGGGTAGAGGAGACGGGTAGTTGAGCAAGATGTCGCAGATGGGATTCTGGTCGTCGTTCGGTATAAATTTAAGGTTCGTTCACCTGAGTGCGCTAGGGACAGTGGTGTGGAACCAACAAGCAGCAGCCTAGGCAAACTGCGGGGACAGTAAAAGCGATGAAGGCAACCCGCCGGAATTTGGAATCGGCCGTTGTAGGTACGTAGTACTTGTTGTATAAGTGCTCTGTGTAAGTACCTTGGAATGTACTATTAGGTGATATGTATATAGTATTCGCAGTGATTGACAGGTATCATGCAAAATGGTAGGTAGGAAAACACGAGAGCCTTGTGAAGATGATATAAATATTTAGCTAAGCTAGGTACGCGATACAGTACATATGATGCAGTTGGGCGGCGAGGTTTGTCGTCAGCAGTGTTTGCTCTGCCACTGCAGATGCTTAGCCGTGTCTCCAAGACCTACTGACAGCTCCTCCTAAAAGTCACTTGCCCCACCATCAAACGTGGGGTTGACTGTCCAAAACCCACTTGCAGTTCCTGTTGAAAGAAGACAGTTGTGGCGCAGCTTCAGGGTCTCATTCCACGAGCCACACTGCTGCGTCACCTCCAGTACAGTTAAGGAGTTTACAACTGAACTTGGAAGCCTCGACTCCTTTTCGGAGGATTCAACCAATCATACAACCAACCAGCCATCCACTATCACATCCACGAGATCCCCTTTCACGCAACAAGCAGACTACACTCGACGAGTTTACAAAGAAGAACTGTAAATACATATTCACCACATCATTCAGAACAAAAGACATTCCAGCGCATCAATTCCGCCATAGACTATTAGCCAGCTAGTTTGCGATAGAAACGAGACTCCAGCCGGACCTAGACTCTCTCACGATATGCTTCTTTCGCCAAAGCACTAACCTAATCAATCATCATCACGAAGACCAACAATACAAAAAACACTATCCCCTAAACACATAAAAAATGTCAGAAGCATACGAGCGAGAGCGTCAAAACAACGCGAGGCTCGAGGAGCTCTCGGCAAAAGTATCGTCCCTGCGCGGCGTAACGGTGGACATATACGATAATGCGCGGGCGCAGGACGTCATCGACAACACGGTACGGCAATACCCCTTCCTCCTACCTTCTACCTTCTACCTTCTACCTGGAGCCGAACTAATTCTAAGCAATCTTCCAGAACGACACGTTTTCCTCCATGTCAACACAGCTCAAGGGCTCCGCAAGCCGTCTGGGCCGCATGGCCGCCTCGGGGAACAAGGTCGCCATCTTCAAGCTCTCGGGGATCTGCATTGCCGCCTTCCTGGTGCTCTACTATCTCGCCAAATGGATCTTTTAAATCAATGACCACAGATGAACAAATTAATAAATCAATAAAAGAGTGCGCAGGAACGAACGGACAAACAAAAATACTATATCACGCGACTAGGGCATCGCATCTGCGAGCAGGGCGAGATGCCCAAATCGATTTTATTGATATTATCGCCTATGAAAGCCGAACATATGGTAGATACAGAGGGACCGATCACCTAGAAAGCGAGCATAGAGAAATCGGTGGGAAGACACAGATGGCCAGACGTGGATGCGCTTCCAGTGGCTTGTTGGATAGGGAGAGAGGGCTAAGTCCCCGCCCAAAGAATGGCTTTCACGCCTTATCTTACCGAGCGTTACAATCATAAAATGACGACGCCAGACGACTAGGTGGACCAGACCGCCGCAAGTCCTGGATCGGCATGAAATCAAGATTTGCGGTGAGGTCGCGTAGAGGGGTTTATGTAATACTCTAAAGCAATATAGCATAGCATAGGCGTCATGTCCCTGAGTCGTAATAATTGAATTCTATGTACGAGACGATGCACATTAATCATCTCACCCCCGCTACCTCAGCATTCCTCATGTTACTTCATCATGTGGTGTATATATACTAAGACATGCACACCCGTCTACAATAACATCTTCATCGTTCCTCTGTGCGATAATGGCAGGAATCTTATTACCATTACCATATGAGAGCCAATGCCATGTACTGAGTAATCGTTGCCTTACGCGATGAGCTCGGCCTTTCACTGTGTTGGCATACTACTGCCAAACGTTGGAGAAAAGATCATCGTTCCCGAACCCACCGGCGGGCTTTGCGGACGCACCCTTGTTTGCATTGCCGCCCGTGCTGCTAGTCCAGCCACCGAACTCCTCATCGGCTGCAACGGCAGGTGCCGGTGCGAACCCGCCGGAAGCGCCAGGTACTATGCTTTGACTGGCGAATGAGCCACCCGTGCTGCTGCCCCATCCGCCGAAATCGTCGTGGGTGCTCGGCATCGAAGGCTTGGAGACCGCCGGGCTCTTTAAACCCGCTGAGGGTGTTGGTTCGGGATTACTCCATGCATTGCCCCACACGTCTGCATCGGATGTGGTAATGGGTGCGGACGTAGCCGTGGTTGCGGCCATTGGCTTGGACTGGGCTGCTGAGAGGTTGAAGACGGAGTTGGAGGTAGAAGCTGGAGCCGGCTTGGGCGCGGGCGGTGATGCAACCGCTGGTTGGGCAGGAGCAGACCAATCAAAAAGATCACCCAGGCCTGTGGATGATGACTGGACAGGCTTGGTAGAAGTACCAGCCGAGTTAAAGGCGGCAAAACTGTCAGTTGAGGTCATGGATGGTTTGTTCTGATGTTGGGTTGTGGGTTGGGTGGGTTTGGCATCGAAGAAGCTACCGCCACCAAGACTAGAAAACGCTGGATTTGAAGGCTGGGTGTTAGATCGGTTGCTTGACATGCTTGTTAAACCAGCAAAGGCATCTCTTTGCGGGCTTTTTGGTGACGTTGTATTTCCGAAGCTCAAGCTAGCAAAGGCATCGTTAAGTCCGCTGCCTGCAGTGGCTTGGTGCTGGGGCCCAGTAGGAGACTGCATGGATCCAAACCCACTGAATGATCCAGAGGATGCATGTCCCGGCTGCTGAGCCTGTGGCTGCGGCTGAGGCCGCGGTGCGGACGCGTATAGCGATAAAATGGATTGCTTGAGGTCGGGTCTAGACTGGCCGCCCATGCCGCTGGTACCGGTCGTGCTGGCAGGTCTTGGGGGCGCAGCAGGTGCCTCGCCTAGAAAATCGAGACCCAGAAGGGAGTCTTTGAGGTTTGCGGCTTTGGGTGGAGCGTGCGCGGCCTTGGGCGGCACTTGTTGGCGAGCAGGGGGAACGGCTGTGCTAGCTCTTGGGGGAATATCACCACCCCCGATAAGATCCTCCTGAGGTGCTTGCCGAGAGTGTGCGGCTCCTGCGGTAGGAGGGCTCCGCAGCGAGACTTTCCGTTCAATAGTCTGTTTCTCTTTGACGATGCTTAAAGGCACCTCGTCGTCATTCTCAACATCAAGGTCGGCGGGATTAGGCATGGGGCCGTCCATCGCCCACCGCTTGAGCTCGTACTTGGTCCTTATGAAATTCTCGATCTTGGCTTCAGAGGGAACGTGACCAGGAGCAAGTTTAGATTCCCAATATTTGTTCGCGCGTGCGTTTCCCCAGCTTAGAATGCTCTGCAGCTGTTCATCAGTCCATGAATCCAGATCGACCGACTTGACGCGTGAAATATGTGTGCCCATGCCGCGGTGAATGCCAGAGCAGCGAATGCAGATGAATATGCCGAGGTTCCAGCTGGCCCAGCGCGGATCTGCGGCGATCGCACATGTTAGCAGAAGGAGGGAATATGTGAAGTGTCGGTGGCGGTAGGCAGCTCACGTTTGTTCCGCTTGCAGTCGGCGCATACTTTGTTAGGCTCCAGCTTGAGGAGACTCTTGATGGTCTGCTGATTCTGGGCTGCCCTTTCAGCGGCAGGGTTGGGCGGCCGCCGGGACATGATGCTGATAGGTAGGTGAAGACTATGCGATAAGCGGTCGGAAATGGAGAGCGATGGTGGAATAGGGGAGCGGAAAGCGGGTTGTTGTCAAGACTGGATGGCGATGGGTATGGACAGTGGGGTTTGTGGCGGATATGGAATTCACAGTGACAATAACTCAATAGGTACCTAGGTAGGAGCTTGAAGGGATGATGTCTTGGAAGGCTGACCAAATCAACCCAATTGCGGTGGATTAGGCGGTGCAGCTAGCCGGTCAATGGCTTGAGCGCCTGGGGCTAGTCTCGCCTGTGATTGGCTGTCTACGCTGTTAAATTGCGGGCTCTGCCTTGGTGCTGGAGATAGGGTAGCCTCGCTCTTTCCATACCTATGAGCTATAGTGTAAGTGTAGTGTGCTTGCCTGCGTGCTTAATCACTCAATTGATGCCACTTCCTCATCCATTAGCACTGCCTGCCAGAAAAGGAGTCTTAGAAGAGAATTTTGGGTTCGCCGTCATCTACATTGGGTGGCATAATAGAAGTACCTACGTCAAGTGCCCAGGCCCTTAAGCATGCAGCTACTTTCGCTACCCAGGTAGGTACATAGGCTGTCTATAACGGTAAACCTAGGTACCTAGTCGACCCCTTTTTTTTATCGGGGTAGTGCCAGTAACTTGAACCTGCCTCTTTATCTACCTACCTCAGGCTGCTCTTCAGACTCATATGAAGAGAGGGGGGCTTCATGCTTCGGCACTCCTCCTTGCGATGACGGCATATGAATCACACACCATCAGGGAACAAGGAGCGGCGCCGGGACAATTAAACAGTCAAATTGATCTGAGGTCATCGCCATGACACAATGTTCAAATGAAGAGGCATCTCGGTTCCCTCTGGAAGTTCCACCACATTGACGACTCGTCAGATTCGGCAAGAATGTGCCACGGCGCTGTCAGGTGACGGGTGACGAGGCCTCGCAAACTCCCTTACACGTAGTGCTACCGGCTGCTCACCGCAATGTGACGACTAGTTACACCGTCCAACAACACAAGATGTGCCATAGTTCTGTGATGAGCAAGCGTCTCCAGCACCGCCCCTTCGAGCTATAGCGTGCCCGAGAGACAGCGGAACAGGCAAGGAAAGACGAGCTCTCCCAGACGACAGGGCCCGGCGTCCATACCACACCCCTACGACGGCCTCATCTAAGTGGCCAGGGGCCCAGGGGTCGGCCCGTCAGCCTGCAGCAGGCCGTTGAAAGCGACCTCTTTAGTATTAGCTCGGCGGTCGTAAACGGATGACACTTTCGTCGTCCCGCTCCCGCTCCCGCTGACCTCTCAGATCTCGCTCAATATGCAAGATGAGATCCCGAAGTCCACCCTCACACAAACCACCCTCCGCATTATCACCTACCGGGTTCACTGCACTCGTCGGAGTTTTAATGATGTTGTGCCTATGCAAGGGCTACGTAGAGACAGACTTGGGCCACTCCGTTCGGCCAAAAAGATAGTCAAGGTAATTCAGTGGAGAGCAATTGCCTGCAACGACAAAGTAAGCAGGATGATGAGACTGGCTCGAGGACTAACACCTGGCGGGAAAAACTCAGCTTTCCACTCGTCGACCAAATTGACATGATAGGTATGTCTGAACTCTTATCGACACGCCTGTGGATGATAATGGCTAGCCCCCTTGGTGTAGGCCAACGCCCACCCGCGATATCTCTTCTAATAAGAATCAGCCATATCTTGTTCAGTCTTGGCTTCGTGTTTCCTTCATCAGCATCAGGCCAAGCAACACGCTTCTTTTCTGCTATAGGTTGGGCATGTAATATCAGGTACTCCTGCCACCCTTGGCTGGAATGAGAAAGACTGCTACACGAACACGCTATACTCATGGCTCACAATCACTATTCTCTATTCGCAGGGATCTGGTGATGCGACAAGCACAGAAGCTGCCGAGATAGTGCCAAAGAAATACTCTTGCAGCTATACGAATGGTGATCCACGAGGACTCTGCATGTTCTCGATCCCACTCCTCGGCACGTGTCCCAACATACCTTTCTCTCTGATTGTTCACACTGTTTAGTTACCCACCAAGGAACGACCCCATCGTTTTGTGTTGCGTGGTACGGCTAATCCTTGGGTGACTATTTGACTACATGCGGGCCGACCCAGAGCCACGGTATCAACGCGATTTGAAGCAATCCCCTCACAAACTATACCTATTCCACTCCCCCTTCCAACCGATAGAACGGGAGTTTATCAGTTTAACAGTTCTAGTGAAAGTCTCCTAAGCTGGAGATAGACTAGTAGCTGATCCACCTGTGAGAGCATGAACCGACGTCCACTCCTTGTCCAAATTGTATAAAAAGCAGTCATACGTGATGACGACTGTATTAGTATAATTTCGACTCAATTCGACTATTTATGGCCCTGGTCTCGAGTACCAATCACAATCGGAAAGTCCATATTGTTTGCCACCTCCTGGCATGGGCAAACTCTGGCACTGCCATACCCTCTGATGTGATAAGAGGGAAACGGCCGAGTTTGAATGTTACAATCACCCTCATTGATTGCACGTGTATGTGTTCAAAGATCTGAGTTTCTGCTTGCGGGAACACGTTGGTAAACGGGCCGGTTCACACCACAGAAGTTTCACCGATGCAAACCATTTTCAATGCGGGTGTAAGTCTCGAATCAGCCGACTAGATCGCTTTCCTCATTACTCTTTGTCTCGACGACCCACTCGCCTAGCTAAGCACTTTGATGCGTTCTGCCGCAGCTAGGTCGGTAGCCGGTCGCAACTATCAAAGAGCCAGTAGGTAAACGCTGGGCAACCGATTATCACCCTCGTGTATGCCAAGGCTGTAATGGCACATTGGCTTTACAATTCACTCCCATATTAGTAGTCTGGGACTCGGCATAGACGCAGCATCACCGGAGCTAGTACCCGCGTACTATTGGCGTGTAGGGCAATATACGACGTCCTCATGTCGACTCTTCTTAGGGACCGAAACCAAATTGGTCGTCCCAGGGTTTACCTTGAATCGAAGATGCCGCCTCTAACGTTTATCTATCAGCCCAGAGTTGGGCGTGAAGGTCAAGTTTCGACTAGATCAATACGTCAAGCGTTCTATTCCTATTGGACGTCTTGGGCAAGGCCTGGATGCTGTTAAACCTTTAGGCCTGGACCCTGCGAATTGGGAACCAGGCATGCTAGGAAAAGCCTTGCCTGGTAGAGTCTGGGCTTGAAAATCACCTGCGGCAACCAAGGGGCCTTGCTCCTAGACTAATGCAATACTCCCCCACCCCTGTTCAGCTACAGGAAAAAGCAAGTCGGCAGGATTACGAAAAAAACAACTCAAGACTTTCGGCACTTATCATGAGCTGCAAACTAACCGGTATTCGGTAAAGGAAAATGAAAGGAGATAGCAAGCCTCACATGCCGCGACTAACGCATGGTTCTTCCTTGCTCTCAACACCTTGCACAACACCGGCCGCGCCTTGCAACATCAGGCATCATAGGACCTATGTTTGGCAGTGTAATAGTGACTCGGGGAATTTCTTTTGTCCCGATTTCACTACTTTGTACTGTCTTCGTGTCACGGTTTCGCGGCGCAACCAATTCCGTCCCATTGGGTCGTAACGGTTTTTTGAAGAATGACGGCCATTCTCGCCTGAGTCCCAATTCATGCACCAACAAACTCTTCCATTCATGTAGACGCATGGTTGGGTACGGGCTACGTTCCTCGTTACGGAAACTCTCCGGTACAACACCAACTGCACGGTACGTTAATCAGCGGAATGCCGTGCTTTGATACGACGGACACCTCGTCCGGAGCTAGGTATTAGGAGATTGTTTTGGGCCGTGAAACAATTGAGCTTTCTACGCCACCCATCCACCGCATCCACCCGATATGCACCCCCTGGTGAGTGTCACGGAGCCCAACGAGACATGCAGTTTGACAGCAGTGCTCATGCGTGTTTGGCAGAAGGTGAGACATACCTACATCAGCAACCAACGGCATCACCAATAACGCGGCACGCGCCTCGTCTACTCGTATACCATTTGTGGGGGGACAAGGTCAACATTTTCGACTTTCGTTTACAATCACCCACATTACATTTCTACATTTCCCAAATCACCGACATGGGATACACTGGCGTACCCACCCCCACTAACTACGTTAGTCTTTCTTTTGCACCCCAATTGTTCGGCACGAGTGGGCCAGCATGCGTCTAGCAACTCTTGCATATCGCCCTATACTACAAAAGAGGGAGTCCTCGATGTCACATACTACAAAGGAAGCATTGGACTAACTATATTGATTTGCGCTCCCGCTTCTGGTCATGCGAGGAAAATCTTGGGGCCCACCGTTCCAGAGTAGCTAGGTCTAGTGTATAGGGAGGAAAATTGAGAAGGACATAGTCTCAGCCTGTCGAGAAAAAGCAAATACGGGGACGGGATCGACTTTACTTACTACACCTACTGGAGACGACTAACGCAGGTGACCAGCTCGTTCTGGTTCACCTCATCTCTCTGATATACCATGATAGAAAAACCTAGGCATTCGCTTTTTCTTTCTGATCTGCTTGATTTGTTTCCCCTTCCCACATGTGTTGCTTTGCCCAGCTTAAACTTGCATCATTGTATGCTTTTTCACACCCCTTGAGCCACTCCCTCCTATCACCAACCGCCGTATACACCCATCCATGATGCATGATGCCGTCGAATCTGCCGAATAATTTCCTTCCCATATCCGTGCTGCATCACCGTTGTGCAAACAGTCTCTTAGGGCGCCTCTAGCTAATCCTTAGCTGCCACATCACTGTCATTCTCTATCCCTCGCGTCCTCTCCGTCCGATATCACCTCAGTACTATCGGAAAACACAAAAATAAAAAAAGGGTACCTGCTACTATTTGACGGAAGAGACACAGGACGTGGAGCGGCAACCTCGAAAGGGAGAAAGGTAAGGCAAACGGACACCTTACTTAAAGCCGTTGGCCCCGACACATCAGTTCAATAACTGCTCTAGGTCGTCTTCACCCAAAGGTTCAAAGCTAGTCAGGTGTCCTATGCATTCATATAAGGCCGCTCAAACATCCTTGTTTACATTTACATTGGGGATTCGACGTGTCCGTCTTTGCATCCCATTATAAATCGAGCTAGAAAGCTCATTTCGACGTCAGATCTGGGCAGACTTACAGCTCTCGCAACATCGACATATTCGTCAACCGGCACATCTGGACGCTATGCCATCCGGTTCCCGCCGCAGTCAACAGCCGACTTCTCCGTGGCAAGACAGACTCGAAGGTCGGACACAAATCTAAGCCTAGTGTCGATTGATGAGAGAAGGCGCTACTGACTATATTGTCTAGATTTCTGCCGAGACTACCAAATTCAACCACCTGACTATCAATTGGTATCGGATCGACGAGGTAAGTGACTAACAACTATTATGGTGGCTCTGTGTGCCGCGAAGACTCTTTTTTTGTATGTGTTAACACGTGCCTTGTCTCCCCTTAGGTGGTCGTACGGCCTGGTCTAGCGTTGTCGTGGTGTACGGTAAGCGCATCGAGGCGCGCTACTGGTACGACGGGAACAACCTCAACAATGCCAGAGAAGACGCTGCAGAAGCCGCACTGCACTGGTTGTCCAACAGTTCTGGACTCAACAGTGGATGGTGAACGATCTCACCGACTCATTGATTACGCAATCGGTTGTATTCGCCCTTGGGTAGAACTGCAGCTCATGTCCTCTGCCCCCAACCTAGGTTACATTAGTGTTGTCGCGGTGGAGTAGGAGTTTTCCTCTCACAGTCGATACCTTCATTGGTTTGAGTTTTTGTTTCTCTTTGTTCGACCATATCCCGTATGATGTCTATCGGAGTTTCGGAAAGGATATAGTAGCCCCGCGGCCAATGAAGGAAAGGGTAGAAAACCGGCATTCCATTACGACCTCATCATACAATCGGCGCATAATATCCTTTTGATCTTCACTGTCCAAGCCCTTTTGCACCTACGCACCTTGCTCACAGAACATCGGGCTTATTGGAGTCTTGCGGGAACTTCAGGGGAATGGTTTAGGCTTCTTATCACTTCTCATTTTTATTTTATTTCCTTTTCTTTCTTAGACTCAAGAATCGATGGCTCATGAGCGAAAGGGAAAAGGTGTCACAGACAGTATCAGATTCGGTTCATTTGAGATGTTCAACATAACATATCAAAGGTGTTAGTTGAGTTAAAAAAATCCGCGGGTTCATGGAGCATTTGGAGGGAGTTCAGAGAAAAGCTATGCTTCCTCCTATCTTATTGTTATTACTTTCGTCTTTCCCAAGTCATTCATCCGCTGTCATTCAAAGGGACAAGGTTCTTCCGCACAGACGATGATCTCCTCCCCCTTACGACGGCTAATTCTTACTGCACGACCGTGACGAGAGTCTAGGGATGATTAGAGAAGGCAACTTGGAGGGAAGCAGGGCGCGCACATCGTGGAGATGGAAGACTATCGTCAGCCACCTCGCGACTAGCTAGACGACATGAAGCCTAAGGAACGATAGTGGGAAAATAAGGGCGGGGCAAAAGCAAAATAACTCATCGAGGGCTACAAAAGGATCAGGACAGAATGAAATAAGTAAACAATTGTTGATCGGACGTCTGCGATTCAGATTACCGAGTGAAGATGCGTTGCATTGCTTTTTCTGGAGGAACTATGAGATGACTAGTTTCGCACTAGAAAACAGGAGACGGCCTTGGGGAACTCGTCCACATCACCACACACGCAAGGGAGACACTCTCACGCACGCACATAGATGTATATCTACACATGGACACACCGTGTCGACTTGCCAATGACATTTGAGAGCAATCTCCAACACCTTAGGGTTTTCATGGAGACCACCACTCTCTGGATAGTTTGCGTGATACTCCCTCTTATCAGCCACCTCGTGGGAGGTGATGCTGGGATTCGATAAGGCGTTTTATCAGCGCCATTAACAAGGGATGCGATTGGGGCCGACATGCAGACTCCTCGACACCGCCATAGCGCTACTTGACCAAGCTGAGCCAATTGGCCCACTACAACACACCCATCTATACTTGTAATAGTCTAATGAGCAAGGCTAGGAAGTTCGGAATCTGCTGAATACTAATGGGGGGGAAGAGATCTAAACCTAGTCCTAGAAAGGTTGGACTCCCGCCTGGGGTGGGTGAGTGGGTAGCGGGTCAATTCGGATTGGATGGATAATTATATACATGGGCGTGCGATATGTTTGTTTCCGGGCACGAACCCAGAGACTCTGTTGTGCTCCGAGAAGAGCGAGGAAGAAGAGCTTGTTACGCGATTTGGCTATCCGAGCTTCGGGGTCCCGTGACAAGCGCCACAGACACCATGGCGACGAAAAGGTTGAGTGGAAGGTGACGTGATAGGGCATGACACGACGCTACTAATCAAGATTCTATGCAAAGAATAAGGGCTTGTGGCGCTGTGACACGGTGGTGACACAAAAGCAGGGACTGGATTACAGAGGCTGGTGTATAGACGCACGTGCACACATGATGGCGCTGGGCTTGCACGGCATTGGGGAGGCAAGGGAGACAAAAGTGCAAGAATAAGACATAGAAGCAGAATGATATATTAATAGTAGATAAGAAATCATCAAGCAACAGTTGGCAGACCAACAAGCTAGGCGAGGTGAGACAGGTCAGTGGCACCGTAATAATCTGGGTCCGACGTAACTAAGGTATACTAACATGCTACAATACAGCAGTATACTCCATATGCGAATGAATAACTTAGTAAGCTATACTATGCTACCACGTAAGATTGAGCCCCCAATGCACAACACTTGCAGGGAAATTATTCGCCTATCTCCCAGAGGTACTGTAGTTTATCTAGGTTCGTATTGTAAGACGAGATAAACGAGACCGGAAGTGAAAGAAATTCATGCGTTGACGAATGACTTGATTGTATGGTACTCTGAGTAAGCCCAGGCCCCAAATCCCTCCCCCACCAAAGATAAGCCACCCCCAAGTTTGCATCCCGGGGAATGGATGTTTTGGTCCCTTACATGTCCGCCCAATGATGTGATCAGGCGAGTGGAACCGAGAATACAAAGTCGGTGGTCGTCTAAAAGTTGGCATGGGAAGACGACTGTAAAAAGCAGGACAATAAATACATTCATGTGGGTATAAATAGTTTGCTGTGACGCAGGCAGTCGATGTAACACCGACGGCATTGGCTACAATATCACATGATTCCCAGCGAACCATGGAGCCTACAAATACACTACTGTATGCTACATCTGTATACTACCGTACCCTACTACGCTGGACAGTGCAATGCATGCCATTGCATGGGCATTGCTACCTCCCACCTACAGTACGAATGTACCTACTCAAACCTACTCCTATGATAAGCTAGGCTCGCCAGGCAAGGGGGGGTTTTCCCACGCCGGCGCAATGATCGGCTGTCTTGGTGTTTGCGGCTACCGTGACTTCCAGGGGGGTGTCAGCTCCTTACCTTACTTTGACCTACCCAAACAATGCCAAAGGTTGAATTCGGGCCAGCGATTGGTCTGTTTGTCTGGGTCGGGCAATATGGGAGTAGAGGGGAAAGAGGGTGTCCGAAATCGCAGAAGTCAAAATCAAATCGCCGTCCAGACCCTCTGGCGAGTGACCATGGCGGGCGTCGTGAGGTGATTTGAGTTGTAATGGAAAATGGAAAAAGCAAATTCGTCGCGAATAGAACTTATATTTTTCGAGTCGGCATGAAGTCCGGGACAGGGATAGGGGCGCGGGATGGAAAAGTGGCTAGGGCGAAAGATTGTGGCTGAACTACTATACCTACCTACCTAAGAAGGTACTGAGGTACCTTAGTGTGGCTTAACCGGGCCAAGACAAGGGCTTTGCCTAACCCATCTTCTTGGCAATCTTATGAGCCACAAGTAAGCCTTACCAGCCACTCTACCGGATTAGGTAAGGTATTACATGCAGGTACACACTTCAAGCCACTCGAAGACCCCTGTCACCGGATCAACTACGACGGCCAACTTCGCTGGACGTGCCTAAATTTTATTGAATATACCGAGCCGCTGCCGATCGAACTACGAACCTCTTACAACAACAATCAACACACCAGCAGACCAATTGGGGCAGGAACAGCTGCTGAGGGACTGGAACCGGTGGGAGGACGGGCGCTGTCCCTGCTAAATGCGAAAACTAAATGCGAAAATGGCTTCAAAAATAAATCCATGGCGGTCATTGCGGAGTCTCGCACGGCCTCATCACAACCATCACATCCAGACGACCACAAGAGCCTTGCTGCCTATCGGGAGGAGGGGTCTCGTTGACGACACATCGATACACCAGCCGTACAATGACGCTTATCCCCCTCCGCCGCCGCCGCCGTCGTCGGAAGCAATACCAAAATCCTACACCCCGCAGGAGCCGTTCGCGGATAACTTCATGAACGCCGAGGCCCTTGCGGCCCTCGAACAGGCTGCCGCCGGTCAAGATGCTCTCGATCTCGTCGCCGAAGGCCTCAAGTTCGGTATGCCGACGCCGCCCGCGAAGCACCAACAGCTGCAGGACCGCCATCATCCCGTCATCCATCAGATCACGCGAATGCTGATGCGCGATGGCAAGCTGAGCAAGGCGCAAAAGGTGTGCACACATACATTTTCCTCAATCTCGCCTTTGTCCCTCTGCTCTCAATCTTATTCACTTCTGCGCCTTTTACATTGCTTGTTCTAGGAGTTAGACATACAAATCCGTGCAGTTCTTAAACGGAGAATAGAAATTCGAACAAGCCCAAGCATATAATGAGAAAGGCAAACGAGCAAAGGAAAGAAGCTAACATCTCATCTCCTCAAACAGCACGTCTCCCTAATCCTCAATTACCTCCGCACGAGCCCACCACCAAGAGTCTCGCCCCTGCGCCCTCTAATCCCGGGCTCTCCGCCGCCATCCCAGCTCCCGCTGAACCCACTCCTCTACCTCACGCTGGCCATCGACTCGGTGGCGCCGATCGTGCGCGTGCGCGCACTGAAGGGCATGGCAGGTGGTGGTAATGCGCTCGAAGTGCCCGAGCCCATCAGCTCGCGGGCGCGCCGCCGGCAAGCCATCACGTGGATCCTCGACATCGTCAACCGCAAGCGCTCGACGGGGTCCGGGAGGAAGCAATTTGCGCACCGCTTCGGGCAGGAGGTCGTCGCCGTTATCGAGGGCCGTTCCGCCGTCTGGGACCGCAGGCAGGCGCTGCACAAGCTGAGTACTGCTGCTCGCGCCAATTTGTCGCATCCTAGTCTTACTATGGCGAACAAGAGGAAGGTGTAAATCAAATCAATCCGAGGGGGCGCGAGGATTGGGTGTTGATGAAGTTATGGTGCTTCCATTTCCTCTCTCTTTCCAGATGGTATGGAATTAAACGAATTGGAAAGAGTGAGAGCAGGCAAGTGTAAAAAAATAGGTACACACTGCCAAACTAAACTTACGCCACATTGCAAAACATAGATGAGTCGTAGGTCGCGCATTTGTATGATAGGACAAGATAGGATAAGATGGTGGTGGTATCACATATGCCTATCTATTCTTACTGTATAAAGCTGTACCTTTCTTTTAACAGAGAAAAAAAAACTCAGTACTTCACTTCCTCGAGGCATGCCCTCAAGCGCTGATCTGAATTTCAACCATGATCGTCTTTGTGGAATCTCGGATCCCCTGGAATTACATCCGGTTGTCAACGATCCCTACCGCGAAGGCCCCTGTTGATGGACCCCCGAATGCTTGCACGTTCATACCGGTAGACAGTCAGACAGATTGGAGAAATAAACACGGGGTATCGGGCATGCATGGATGGACGAATCCATTGAATCCATTGTCTTGTTTCAATTAATTGACCAGGCCACAAATCTGTGGCTCGCACAGCATTTCTTTGCCTGGCAGGATACTTGACTTTTGCCATCATCCTGCATCCTCTATCATGATCCATTATGATGCTCTCATTCTATTTATCTATCCCTGTACTAAACTCCAAGCGCCACGCCAAAATAAGAAAAGGGAAAAGAGATAAAAGAGCTTCAGATATGCAACTATTCATACAGAGTGATGTCCCCCACCGCAATTCCCGCCTGTCTCCCATCATGCCGAAGGGTCCGCGTAGGGATCGAAGCCGACTTTCCTCTCGGCCTCGGCGCTCGCGACCAGGCGTTCCCTGCCGTGCAGGCCACTAGTCGACACCGACTGATCGAGATAGAACCTGAGCACGTGATCGGGGATGGCGAGATGCGTCGTCTGCTCGAACTCCTGCAGGCTCGTGAGGCGGAGGAGCATCTCAAGGAGCGATAGAGACGTCTTGATGGCGCCGAAGGGGGACCGTTCAATCAGTTTCGTAGACGTCATGTCGGTGGGTCCTGGATTCGCGCTCCGATACGGAGTCGTCTCTCTGCTGTGAATACGAGAATGGGAGTGAGGAGTTGGTTGGTGAGCGTCGGAGTCGCTGGTCGAGGGGCGGGAAGAGGATGAGGCGATGTTCATCCGGTTGAGCTGCGTGATGAGATTTTGATCAATGGAAGGACGGGCTGTATGTCTCGGACGGCAATCTGGTACGTCCTCATCATCGGGTGTTGACTCCTTTTCATCACCGGTTGAGTCCGAACCCGAATCGGAATTACTGTCACTGCCATCTATATCAAACACTTCAAGGGCTATCCACTCTGGGTCCAGATCCTGCGGGATGTTCCAATTTTGACGCTTGGGAAAGGTTTGTGGAGTCTTGGGTGGTGGTGTTATTGTCGAGTAGATCGGCTCATCAAGTAGTCTCATTTCTTGCCGAAGTTGAGAGTCAACACATTTCTGTGAATCTCCCTCCGATGGCGGGGTGTTAGATACGATGCTATCTTCTGGGCTCTGAATTGTGAGTACGGGGTTATTAGGTTCATGGACCACCGGTACGGCACTGATGTCTCTCTTGATTAGGAGTACAGGGCTACTTGAGGCACCATCGTCGTTATTGATATTGAGGATCTTTCCTACGTCGGCGTAGAACATCTTAGAGATCTGGTGAACGGGAATAAACTCCCGAATACCGGCGAGAGACAAGCCGTCGTAAGAGGTCGGTTGAAAGTCTTTGTCCTCAAATGTGTGCAGTCGGCCATCGTCTAAGTCTTCTACCACTTGGAGCTGATAAGCATAGTGCACACGAGGGCCGCTGTCAAGTGGTTCATTTGACAGGCCGTCCAGCGATACCCGAAGTAGTCGCACTCGCGCCTTGTGCATGACCTCTTGCCACATGGGCTTCCTCTGTCCTTCTTCTATTCCGTAAGGTTCTTGGGCTCCGTGAGCTGAGGCATGGCCCCGAAACAGCATGTACAGTGACAAGGTGAAATCTGGTCCTATTTGCATTGGGTGACTTGGGTCGAGTATGAACTGCGTATCGCCCACGTTCACCAACATGCTCGCTTGTAGAAGGCGAGAGGGAGAGAACGATGACGGCGAGGCCTGGACACCACCGATGGCAGATACCCACAGATTGATCAAAGGGATCGCATCATCGATGCTCGTGATCAAGTCTTTGATGTCCGCTATGACTCCAGCGAGCTCGGCATGGCGACGAGCGACGGCCGCCTTGGAGTCCCGGGCTCCACCGGGTGGAGGTGTCTGGGCAGCGGATGTGGCATTTTTCAACCGCTCGCCCAGGGCGGCAATGTCCTCACGCAGTCCCCGGGCAGTCCGCACTACTGTTTCGAGAGCTGAGTCACCTCTCGTGTAGCGGAGCTCGATGGATTCCAAGATGGGAGACACCAGCTTTCAAGTCCGTGTCAGTAAACCAGTCAGGGTTAAGATGAATATGACGGATGGTCTTACTCACCTCAATCTTTCGAGCTAGACGCTTTTGGAGCTGAGCAATCTCGACTCGGAGAGGGTCATGATCGACAGTCTACCAAGGAATGTGTGAGTAAGTACCCCTTCTTGTTTGTCCTTGTTGTAACCACTTTGTGACTACTTTGTAACCACTACTATTATGGTTGCCGTCATATTCAGTGGAGAGGAAGAGAAGGGGGATGACGAGGAGGAGAACAACAGCGATGACCGTGGTTGACTATGACGATCACGATGACATGGGGCTTACCTTGAGCAGCTGGGCGCCCTGCTTAATAACGTAGGTCGAAGTCAAGGCAATACATGATCGGACGGCGTAGCTCGTGGCGTGGTAGGACAGCCTGGCGAGGAACGCATCCATGGCAGCAGCGGCAAGTGCTGGTTCGCTTCCGCCCCGGACAAGAAGCTCTGCAGCAGATGTGGATGTTGTAGTCCCTGGCTTACCTTAGGTATATGTGAGAGAACCGGGAGGTTGGTCGTGCACGATTGGGCTACAAATGTACCGTATCGGGTACATACCCACCTGGCCCAGCCTTATATCCCATTCTTAGGTATCTCAGGCACGGTGCCTTACTTGGATTGGGCTCTGTATTGTCTACAAGCAACAAGGTTGGTCCATGCTGTGAAAACTGACAGCAGATAATGGTAGAACAACTTTGAAACTTTGGGTTGGATGTTGTCTGGTGGAAGAGGATATCGATACAGTGCGTGTTTTCAATGCAGACTGGGATACATGTATGGTTCAGCATTGTCATTGGTGGGGTCGATACCTCGCTTGTCCCACAGCTACCACTTGCTTATGCGTACTGCAGTAGGTACGTAGTTGGTGGTGCAGTACGACAATTCCAGCGCCCGATAAGCCCGCCGCTGCACGTTAAGGCTGTACAATAATTCCGATAAACTACCTAGGTACCTACCTACCTACTGACTTACCCACCTAACTACCCCGCTAACTTGCCCCCACCATAGGCCACACCGCGAAACAACCATGGATCAGACTCGAACAAGTTGCGTGAACAAGTTTCCAGTCGCAACAACAACTATCACAGGACGGGAAGACTGACTAGTCGAATTGGGCCCGTGTTCTTCAGGCGATCTTCTGTATACTATCTAAGCCGCTCTCACATCGCCCACACAAGTTTTGCCGTGCCTGATCACTGCCGGAGGACTATAAGCAGGCATTTCCCAAAAAGTTTTTTTTTCTAGCTGTAGCCATCCGTCAGCTAGTCAATCAGTCAGCGTGTTAAGGTTAGTTAATCTTAGAGAAGAAGGAAAGAAGGAAGAGGGAAGAAAGAAAAAAAAAAAACAGCCATTAAATCCTCCAAATCCTCCTTTGCGAACAAGCTTTCCCGTTCATTTACTCTCTTCCTCGCACATATTCTCCCTTTTCTATCTAAACCGCAACCATTTCTGACGAGTCCGACTCGATTTAGGTTCCGTTCGAGAAGACACAGAGAGCTCGCATACCGTCGCCGTCGCCATGTCGGACCTCAACTCGTGGGAAGACGATCCTGCTGCTCAGGACGACAACCTGTCGCGCCAGACGCAGCAGATGAACCTCAACAACAGCAACAACAACAACAACCCGGCCGCAGCACCAACTTTCCGGCCCGGAGCTGCCTCCTTCCAGCCCACGGCGCACTCTTTCCAGCCCGGCCAGCAATCGTACGGCGGCTACAACCAGTACCAGCAACCACAGCAGGGCTACTATGGCGGCCAGAACTACTACCCGCAGTATGGTCAGGCGGGAGGATACGGCCAACAGTACGGCCAGGGTTACGGCAATGTCTACGGCCAGCAAGCCGGCTACGGCAACCAGGGATATGGTGAGGCGCAACTAACCATGTTGATAATGATGCCGCTCGTCTCAGCTGCTGACTCTTGAACCAGGCCAACAGCAATACCCCCAGTACCAGCAGCAGCAGCAGCAGCCTCCTCAACAGACCCAGCCTCAAGCACCCCCCACCATCGCCAAGCGTCCCGACCAAGCCACTGCTCCCTCGGACTTGAACAAGCCGGTGACCACCAAAGAGGGCGGAACCAAAGTTCTGAGCATAGGCGGCGATGCCTCCAAGCCCAAGACTGCCAAGGTTCTCTCCGTCGGAATGCCCGCAGCACCAAAGGATGAATCCAAAGAACCCAAGAGCGAGTCAAAAGAGTCGCAAGAGCCAAAGGATGACGCCGCTGCTGCTGACAAGGACGGTTCCGCTGCCGACGTCGGCGCCAAAGTGACGGCTGCCAAGGCGATCGAGAAGACCGGCGAGTTCACTAAACCCTCCTCTAAAACCGCCAGCGGGAAGACCTCGCCCACGCCCTCGTCTGGTCGATCAAGCCCGTCCAGAGGTGCCAAAGCTGCCAGTCGTGACGTTGATGCTGTCATAAATGAGCAGACAGCCGACGTGGATGACGAAACGCTAAACGAGATTTACGGCAAAGAGCACGTAAATGTCATCTTCTTGGGCCACGTCGACGTATGATCAATCTCTCTCCAAACTCTTTTACCCAACGTCTGTTAATCTGGCTAATGATCGCGTGTATTAGGCTGGTAAAAGTACTCTGGGTGGTAGTATCCTGTACGCCACCGGCATGGTCGACGAGAGGACAAGTGAGTATACGAAAGCTTTTCTTGCCTTACCGCTATCAAGATGCTGACGCTACCTACTAAAGTGGACAAGTACAAGAGAGAAGCCAAGGAGTTAGGCCGAGAGTCTTGGTGGCTGTCATGGGCTCTGGATCTCACTAAAGAGGAAAGATCAAAGGGTAAAACTGTCGAGGTCGGACGCGGTTTCTTTGAGACCGAGAAACGCCGATACAGTATCCTTGATGCTCCAGGCCACAAGACGTACGTCCCAAGCATGATTGGTGGTGCTGCCCAAGCAGACGTTGGTGTTCTCGTCATCAGCGCACGCAAGGGTGAATACGAAACAGGTTTTGAGGTGAGTTCTCTTTATGATGATTGCGCTTATTTTAATAAACAAAACTAATACTAATAATACTACTAAACCAACAGAAAGGTGGTCAGACTCGTGAGCATGCTATGCTTGCTAAGACGCAAGGCGTCAACAAGCTTGTGGTCGTTATCAACAGTAAGTTCCTGACATCACAAATCTTTGCAACCTGAAGGGGTTTCGCCGCCAATTTAGCCCGGCCGCGATGCCGCCACAGCTATATGCCCTCGGGTCCAATATATAACAAAACAACCATCATTCTAACACTTCTAAACAGAAATGGATGACCCAACAGTTCAATGGTCGCACGATCGCTACAAAGAGTGTACCACGAAGCTCTCAACATTCTTAAAAGGCGTAGGCATTCCCAAGTTCCTAGTTCTCGCCTCAGTTCGCCTCGACTCTTTGCTTTTTCTAGCTTTCGTCACGCGAGAAGTCCTGTTTCTTATCACGGTCACTGACTCCTGTCGAACAGGTGGGATATAATAAGGGCGACGTGTTCTTCATGCCAATTGCTGCCCAACAGTTAATAAATATCAAGGATAGGATTCCGGCTGGTATTTGTTCTTTCTACGATGGCCCCTCATTGCTTGAATACTTGGATGGCATGCAATCCTTGGAGCGCAAGGTCAACGCACCGTGAGTATTGAAGTCATACTTACACCAATTGCAGATCAAAGTACTAACTCTACGGCCAAGTTTCATGATGGCTGTTGCCGGAAAATATCGTGATATGGGAACAATGGTTGAAGGCAAAATTGAGGTGAAATTTCTTTATCCTTTTCCAACCCAACCCCCCTCTCCTGATTAATTTCTAGGGCTTTAACTGCGTAGAGGAATTTCTTTTTCATTATATCGAAGGCAACCGCTAACTCCTGTGATGTGACTAGGCTGGCGTTTGTCGGAAGGGTATGAGCTTAATTATGATGCCTAACAAAGAGAAGGTCGAGATTGCTGCTCTTTATGGCGAGACAGAAGATGAGATCCAGATCGCTCAATGCGGTGATCAGGTTCGAATGCGTCTCAGAGGTATTGAAGAAGATGATATTTCACCGTACGTATCGCTTATATGCTCCTACAACCGCTAGTATCCCGCTCACATAACCATTAACTAACTTGTGAGTTGCGTAGTGGCTTCGTTTTGTGCAGCCCTAAGCGGTTGGTGCATAATGTCAGAACATTTGAGGCACAAATTAGAATACTAGAGTTGAAGTCTATCCTTACTGCGGGCTTCAACTGTGTGCTCCACGTACATGCGGCCATTGAAGAGGTCACATTCGCTGCTCTGCTACATAAGCTGCAAAAAGGCACCAATAGAAAGAGCAAACTGCCACCCACACATGCAAAGCGGGGTGACAGTATCATTGCCCGTATGGAAGTCACCGGCGGTGCTGGTTCGGTGTGTGTCGAGACTTTCGAAGACGCACCACAACTTGGCCGCTTCACACTCCGTGATCAGGTAAGTTGACCTCATCCCTCCTACATCCTAGACATGAACGCTCATTTACACCTTCAGGGACAAACTATCGCTATTGGAAAGATCACTAAGCTGATCGTGGAAGACTCGGCTTAAAAACGGTTACTAGAAGCATGCAGTTAATCAGTCCTGCTCGATGAAAGACTGTTATTCCAACCCAGTTAACGCCCCGACAAATGAATCCGCGCGAGCCATACCAACCTCACGCTTTAAAACACGAAGAATCTGTTCTTGCTACGCGGCCTGCTGGCTCATGACAGCCGATCCCCGGAAAGAAAAAGAACGAGGAATCGTTTCGGAGTGGCGGGGATTGGGGGTGCTATAGAATTGCTCGAAGCATACCTAAACATCTAGGTGCTTAGTATCCATACTTACTAGCGATTTTTCTAGATAGGGCGGCTGGGAGGTTAGTTTGTGCGATGAAAGAAAGTATATGGGAAAGACATAGACTTCTATGTATTTGGTATATTCATACCTAAATAAAGAAAATATTTAAATATAAAGGTAAAAAATGGAAGGCAGCTAGCCTCATACTCTTCCTCTGTAAATTGTCTGTGTGCATGTGTGTAAGTTGGTGGGCTGTTACTTCTCGTCTTATTGGATTGGCACAGAGTCACCAGTTGGGTAAGTAGTTGGTGATTGTCGCTAACCTAGGGTTAGGTAGGCTTGAGCGACAAACGTCTCGTAGCTTGCTGCGAGCCTGCATATCTTTTTTTTGAGTGTTTATAATATGCTTCCACCCTTGTGCTATTATCAATCTATAAATAAACATCACTCATTTTAGAATCAGAAGAGTGGTTAATGTTTATTCGTGTTTCTATAGTTACCATGGTGGAAACTTTTCTATTTAGTTCAATCGCTGATGCTGAGTGTCTCTCAGCTTCTAACCTTCGTCTTCTAACTGAAGAGTTCGCCAAATATCATTCTAGGCTCGACTCTCTAAGTGGCGTAGATATAGGCGTGATGCCAATGCCGGACTTTCTAGGCGGCGTTGAAGGTGCCGTACCAGTCTCACTGCCGCTTCCAGCAACAGGGGTAGTGTTGTGAGCACTGCCCGTCCGTGCGTTCCCGCCATTGGGGGCCGGAGGTGTATCGGTGCGAATGGGAATGCCGGCACTTGTCTTAAGGGGCGGCTTGAATTGAGTAGCCTGCCCCTTGGCATAGATCTCCTGAAGCATAGTCTCCAGAATGCCGGCTTCGGCGTATTCCTGGTACTTCCGGTAGAGTCGGAGCGCTGTGCGCGCATCCTCGATTGAGTCGTGGGTGTGTTGCTGAATGTCTTCTTTGAGGACCGTATACGCCAAGAATTGCAAACTAAGCTTGCGAAGCCGCGTCTTGATGAAGAACAGGTCACTCGTGTCGATCACTTGTGCTTTCGGCACGTAGATGTTGATCACGCGAAAGTCTTGCTTGAGACCATGCCCGAGAAACTTACAGCCAAGGTTGAGAAGTATCCATATTTTCTTGTATGCGATCTTTAGAGGCACCAGGTTGTGTCCCCGCTCTGCAGCAATGGTCTTGTCTAGGTCTTCCGGTGTGATGCCGGAATACGAGGTTAGATAATCGACTACTTTCTCATTGATAAAGATATAGTCGTCGATAAACGGCACGCCTTCATCCATACCGCTGCCGCGTATGATCGAAGTCCTCGCCAAAGCGTGAACCGTTGGTCGGATAATCTTTGAATTACCGTCAGAATGCACCTCGACTTCAGGCTGCGCGATCTTCACAAATTCGGTGTCGATAGCCACGATACTATCAGGACCAGCGGGTTCCTCCTCACGGCTCAGGGTCCGATATGTCTTATCAGGTCGAGCAGGTCTAGACGAATCTGTCAGCAAGGGTCGACACTTTGCCGTCAAACCGAACACCGTGACTTACAGAAGGTCGAGATATAAGAGCCTAGAATCTAGATTCTGCTTCCAACTCGAGTCGAGCTGATTATTGGCAGACTTCACCTGGAATATGATAACAGAGGGTGTCTTCCACGATGTATTGAAGGTCAATGCTTCCTTAGCTGGGATCTGTTTAACATGGAAGTCGTTGAATGAGTACCACTGACTCTGATCCGGGGCCGTGGATGCGGAATGTGCAACTTTGCCAACGGTCAGCCGGGCATCATTGTGCGCATCAAGGGGGATGATTGATACTTACCGTTTGCCATAGCCACAAGATGGGATTGTTGCTGCTTACCACCATCGATGTTCACGGCAATACCTGTGAGAGAATAGACAGTGATATTGTGAATACCGCGCTGTAAGTGTAATTTCAAGTCTTCTCCTTCATAACAGAAGAAATTTCCATTATCAACTATGATACCGATCTCTTCTGGCAGCCATCCGGGCGTCGCCCATAGATTCCGATGTTCGGCAGTGTGAATAGCGGCTGTGAGCATCAGCACACGAGGTATTTCGTGGATAGTCTTTCTAGTTGCCAGAGTTTGGTAGCGGTGGCATATATTACACCACCCCTTATTCATCGTTTCTCTTTCAACGCTCATTTTTAAGACCTGGGAGAACGTCGTGCCTCTAACACGTGCATTTCTCTGGCCAGGTTTCTTTTTCGTGTTAGCTGCCCTATCGCTAGACACGGAGAAAGAACCAGCTTTACCCACATTTTGTGGATATATCAGTTCATTGATCATAGTCGCATCTGGTTTCGTAGTTTCATTTCTGCAATTCATGCATCTGATCGTATTTACCGCCGAAGTTCGAAATAGCTGCTGACGATTAGCGGAGATTCTGCGGAACATGTGAGAACATGCGAATAACTACCTCCTCGAACGCTGCAGGTGACTGTGGATCGGTACCAAAGCTCTGTATATTCTTAATAACCATTGTGCTATAATTCTGCGACATTTGCTGCAGCAGAAACCGTGCCAACTGTTGCAGTATGTGGGTACGAGAGCTGCCGTGGGGTTCCTCTTCTAGCAAACCTAGATGTCCAGCTTGGGGTAGTCGTTAATGACGGGCGTTGCATGCTCGCATGTGATGTATTACTTACAATCCGGGTGATAGCTCAAGGTCTTGGTGAAGTTGGAAGCCTGGCAAGCTTCTCCTTCTGCTTTGCCGAGCATGTCGAAAAGAAAGCCCAGCTCGCAAAGGAGACACATTCCATCGACACATGCCGTCGCGGCATGTTGAAGCGCAATATTTCGTATCAATGGAGTATAGTGCATGATCTGTAGTAACGGGTTTGCATATGCGTTGACATAATGATTCTGAAGTCCAGAATACTGTGAGTGGTTGAAGAAGCTGGCCAGAGTTAGCGTCGCGAAACCCGTTTGTGAAGTCAAGAAACTAACCCGAAGTCGTAATCATCGATACCGAACTTGCTGTACTTAATTTCTACATGCTGGTATAATTCAGGCACTTCGGTCTTGTGGCTCTCCAGTTTACTATCATGGATGACGAGTGGAATGTCTGGGACAATCTCTTCAGGCGGAGGCGTTCCAGCGGGCGACTTGGCTAGTTCACGAGCTTTTTCGCTCAGAAATTTGGGGGGCTTCAGCGTCTTCTGAGGACTTTCGCTGCTACGTACGTCCTCAACTTGATTACGGCGAAGTGGGCGAGTGTTTTTCCCGTAGAAGCCCCATTCCGTCTCCTGTAACGTGGCTAGAATTTGCGGATCAACTTTGACGGGAGGAAGCCCGACCTCGGTGACAGAGTTGCCGGGCCATGCCGATAGCAGTACCTCTCGATAATACGGCATACCGACAGAGCTTAATGGCCTGCCTCCGTTATCAATAAAGAGCCTGAAGAACACATTCAGCGGGTTGCAAAACTTACGTCTTCCACGCATCGAACTCTATCCTGGGCACAGCGGAGGGCGCATCGGCTGTCTCGATAGGCCGACCAAACTCGGTAAAATGGATTTTACTGGGAGAACCCCAAAGGTGTATGGTACAGTCACCATCAGCCAGCGCCACGGCCTCGCCTGAGGGTGCTATCTCGATCATGGAGAAATACGACAGGCTGTTGGCTTGACGCACATTACTAGTGTTGGGATTCATAAGGTCAACAACATGCATCTGGCCAATCTGGGACATGACAATACTGGTGGTGGACATGCGGGGATGCATGCGTACGTAGGCGGCGCCGGCGGGGAAGGGGATAGGGGACATAGAGACCATGTTCTTGAGGTCGAAGACGTTGACGAAGGGATCCGGCATGTAGTTGCCCTGCTGCCGGAGAGAGTAGCCGCAAGTTACTATGAAATCGTGCTGGGCATCCATATCGTTGATGGCGGCTGTATGGGCGTTCCAGATCTTGAGAACCTGGAAATTGATAGAGTCGATGATGTGTACAGAACCACTAGGCGTTGCGGCACAGATGTTGCGACTACTCCTCCGCATGATTTTGTACTTGTGTTCTGTCGGCACCTGGAGAAAGGAGGATGGGTGAGTCAGAATATGTAACCACAAAGGGGAGAGAGACGAAGAGAGACGGTCTTCACGTGCTCGGGGAGACGGTATGGCATGGCATGGTCTGGTATGCTAAGGATGAGGCCAAACCTACTTGTTTCGTCACCTCTCCCTTGACAGTATCGATGACTAGCATCTTGTCCTGCTCACCGGCCACGAGGATTTCGCTTGTTCCCTTAGATGTAAAGCTCATGCATCGTGCCTCTTTCAAATCGTCGTGTCTGTATCCAAAAAGCAACCCATAAGCGTTACGGCGACTTGGCTGGCGGATGTGGATGTCAAATCAACGAGGCCTTTCAACCCACCTGAGAGACCATAGTGGTAGCCCACGCCTGTTGCGCATATGCACGCTGCGAGCGCCGAGGGCGATGACGCCCTTATCGTTGAAGAGGATCTGTAGGACACCGCCATCTTGCGAGCTATGGGCCTTGAAAGACGTATACTGCTGAAGCTTGGCGCCGTAAAACGAAGTCACTCTACCCTATCAAGGCCATGGTTGGTCAGCTGTCGAAGGATTCTCTCTCAAGGGCACTCAAGAGCCGGGTATACACGGGGGCATGCGAAAAGGGTTCCAATCGAGTTCGTACATATTCGTTACCCGTCCAGAGGAGTTCTTGGGTGATATCAAAGGCGAGGCACGTCACGGGCGTCGGCAAGGCACGGATGCCCGGCGGCGGAAACGGTATACGGGCGACCTAAGAGAGAACAGGACAGTCAATTGCGGATGATCAATCACATGGGACACAACGAGAACAGGGAAATGTCTACGATAATCTTAAAGATAAATGATAAGACAAGACAGACAAGACAGACAAGACAGACAAGACAGACAAGACAGACAAGACAGACAAGACAGACAAGACAGACAAGACAGACAAGACAGACAAGACAGACAAGACAGACAAGACAGACAAGACAGACAAGACAGACAAGACAGACAAGACAGACAAGACAGACAAGACAGACAAGACAGACAAGACAGACAAGACAGACAAGACAGACAAGACAGACAAGACAGACAAGACAGACAAGACAGACAAGACAGACAAGACAGACAAGACAGACAAGACAGACAAGACAGACAAGACAGACAAGACAGACAAGACAGACAAGACAGACAAGACAGACAAGACAGACAAGACAGACAGACAGGCAGACACACGTACCTCGTCCCAGTCCCCATCCATGTTGCCGGCGGGTCATTATTGATTGCAGGGTGGCAGGCCGGAGGAGGGGCGGGCTTTCGCCGCGATATGCTCTTTACTTAACTATGGGCAGAATACAGAAGTATGAATGATTCTCAGCTGAAGTCAAGTGTGAGGCGGAAGCGAGAGCTCGCGATGGCGATGGTGGGGGACGTGTCGTAGTGGGTTGGGTGGTAATGCGCCGACGCCAAGTACTTTAGTTATCGATTATGTACTAGGTACATATGTACTTATGTACAGTGGCCTAGGTACATATGTAACTATTTCCGCTATTAACAGAAGCCTCACTCGCGTCCTTTGAGGCAGGTAAGAACTTAGAGTGGTCCTTCTTATACTGCAGGAAAAGACACTAAAAAAAAACTTAACTTGAAAGCGTAAATATATTTGACTTCTTATTTTCAATGTTAGTACTTCATCGTTCTTGTAAACCCGCCAGCGCCACCTGATCACCTAAATTAGCAACGGATAGTGAGATCGTGTCAATTACCAACGAAATCGACAGATTCACCCATAAATCATCATTCCACAATTCACTTCGAAGCAAACTCAAACACAGGCACGACAAGTCTATCACATCTATCACATCAAAGATGGCAAAGCTATGTCTGAATTTATATTATATTCAAGAAACATATACATCTAGGTAGGGAGCTATGCCATTCTCCGCGCAAGAGTTGCATCCCCCAATTCCTTTCATTTGTCCACCACGTGCATCACAAAACTTTTTTGTGTTGCGTCGTGTCGTATCATCAGTCTGTCTGTCTAAGGCATATAGAGTGTTTCGCTTCGGCCCGCCCTCATGTGCCATTCCCTTGGCACGGCCGTTGTGTATAAAATGAAAAAAACAAAAAAACAAAACCCGGGTTGATGAAGGCGGAAGGACCTACTGAGAAAATAGGTATATGCGTGAGTGTTTGTGTGTATCATGATATGCCACCAATAGCGCCTTCGCTTTTTTGAGAGTGTGCAGTGTGTATGTGTTTGGATTAAACAACAGGTGCCGCAGCCTTGACGTCGTCCGTCGCCTCCGACTCGTACTGCTTGAAGTTCTGCACGAAGAGGCTACCTAGCTTCTTCACCTCCTGGTCGAAGCTATCCGAGCCTGCGGTCCAGGCCTTCTTGGGGTTTAGCAGCTCGTCAGGTACCTTGGGGCACGACTTGGGCACTTGGAGGTTGAAGACTTCGTATGTTTCGTACTCGGCCTTGGCGAGCTCGCCCGAGTGGATGGCGTCCAGGATGGCACGGGTGTACTTCAGAGGGCAACGCTTGCCGCCGTGCACGTAACCAGCGCCGACCCAGCCGGTGTTGAGCAGCCAAGCGTTGGCCTTGTGGTGCTCGATCTTGTCTGCTAGCATCTTGGCGTAGCGCATCGGGTGCAGGGCCAGGAAGGGCTGGGCAAAGCAAGACGAGAAAGTGGCCTGTGGCTCTGTGACGCCATCCTCGGTACCGGCCATCTTGGAGGTGTAGCCGGAGATGAAGTGGAACATGGTCTGCGCACTGTTGAGCTTAGAGATGGGTGGCAGGACGCCTCGAGCGTCACATGTTAGCAAAATGATGTTGCTGGGGTGATTCTCAGAAAGACATGGGATCTTGGCGTTGCTGATGTATTCAATCGGGTATGCGCTGCGAGGTAAATTAACGAACTAGGCCATAAATCAAGGCATGGAACAACAATAAACTTACCATCGGGTGTTCTCGGTGAGGGTGGCGTCGTCGTAGTCGACCTCTCGGGTGTCCTGGTCGAAGACGACATTCTCGAGAACAGAACCGAAGCGGATGGCATTGAAGATATCAGGCTCCTTCTCGGCCGAGAGACCAATACACTTGGCGTAGCAGCCACCCTCGATATTGAAGACACCGCGCTCGCTCCAGCAGTGCTCGTCATCACCAATTAGAGCGCGGTTGGGGTCGGCTGAGAGAGTGGTCTTGCCAGTGCCGGACAGACCGAAGAAAAGCGTGACATCGCCGTCCTTGCCCTCGTTGGCGGACGAATGCAGAGTCAGGACATTGTGCAGGATGGGCATCTCGTAGAACAGGACAGTGAAGACGCCCTTCTTCATCTCACCAGCGTACTCGGTACCCAGGATCACCATTTCCTTCTCGGCAAAGTTAATGGAGACGGAGGTGCCCGAGGTCATGCCTTCGGTGAAGCGGTTGGCCGGGAAGCTGCCGGCATTGTAGATGGTGTAGTCGGGGTGGAAGTGCTCGAGCTCCTCGCGCGGAGGGCGGATGAGCATGTTCTTCATGAAGAGGGCATGGTAGGCACGAGCGCAGATGACGCGCACTCGGATTCTGTACTTCTCGTCCCAACCGGCATAGCCATCGACGACGTAGATTCGGGTCCTCGTGTTCAAGTAGTCGACAGCACGTTCACGGTTGATTTTCCAGACCTGCAGGAACACGTCGCGTTAGTACTACCGGCCATTTCCGTCGAGCGCTTTCTGTCGTGTGACGACGCAAACGCATATAGAAACAGGGTTGGCCAATTATTGGCAAATCATGACGCGCGCGTGCGGCCAAAGGGGAAAAAGGCCTGGGGAATGTGGGGGAGGACTAGAAAGTGGGTATGAAGATGCTTGGCAGCGTTTCGCCGCATGTTTCCGCGAACCACGAGAAAATGCTGCTTGGATGACGCCACAGACAGGGGTCCTCCCCAGGATCGGTATAATAGACCGATCTGGACAAACGGCCACCACCCGACATGCCATTCGCCTCCTCAAGCGTCTTGGGATGATGCCGGGTCCAGCGACTCGCGACATGAAGGGTTTTTAATTATGACGTAAAACGTCCCGCATCACGAGATTGGCAATAGCTGAGGTTGATAGACGGCCGAGCGGCTTGGCGAGGCACGGGAGGATCGTGGAATGTTGCATTGCGCGCCAACAAGCAAGAACCCAGTGCATTGTGCTTTGAAAAAACGAAATTATCCCGGAACTGAAATGTCTCCTCTTACCTCTGGAGCCATGGGCTTATTTACTGGTCCCCACCTGTCAAAAATTCACGGTAAGCTGGGTTTGTCATGGGGACTTATACGAGTGAAGGTCAACTTACCAGATGTTGTTTTCTGATGACGGTTCTTTTACGATTCTCTTATCTGACGGTGATCGACCCGTCTTGGCACCAGAGTACGCCGTCAAGGCGCCGCTCGACGCAATGGCTGAACCCATCTCATATACCTGGAGACGCTGTTAGGATAACTGTCTCACGTAATCTTGTGTTTCCATGTCTTGGACTCGTCCTTACAAGGGCATCCTCGTACAAGGCAGCGACAGAAGGGTTGGGAATCTGTTACATGTCAGCAAGGCTCAGCTGCACTCCTTCTGCTTGCAGAGATTTCTAGACTCACAATGGCCACTCTGTCATAGTCGATGTGTGCCTTCTCGTGTAGTTCCTCCTCTGAAAAGATGAATTAGCAAACCCTCAGCAACACCAAGACGGAAAGTCTCGTATATGACGACATACCTAGTTCTGTGTGTTCTCTCTCCATAGAGGGCCTGGAAGTAGCATCAATTGTTAGTTTGAAGCTCACCCAGGTCAAGAATCGGCAGAAACGAGGTTCACTCACTCCACACCACCAGGGTGAAGGGCCGTCTTGTTGACCTTGTTACTGGGTATCACTGTGGCAGCCATGCTTGTTAGTGACATGTAAATAGGAGAAGTGGACGGTTCGATAGAGAAAATAAGGGCAAAAGGCGGGGCTTTGAGGGGCCTACTTTTGTCGTCTTTTTTATAGAGGGAGCGGGATAGACCAGAACTGAGTTGTTGAGACTTGGGTCCTTTCACGGAAGGATCATGGTAGGGAGAAGCGGTTCTCTGGACGGGGTCAGGCATGATTCTTAAGGTTCTCAAGCTTGGGGCTATGGAGGTAGTAGTCTGGGGTCGTCGGCTGGCGGCTGAAGTCAAGACGGATGGTAACGGGGAATCTCGTGGACGATAATATGGAGCATACGACTCGATGTCGGGGAAGTGGGCATTGTTTAGGTAGCAACCCGGCCTAAGTCTGGCACGAACCCGAGAATATATAGGAACGAGAAGAGAGACTCGAGCGCCGGTGGAGCTCGTGACGACACTTCGAGACATTCCACTGGCCTACAGACTCCTTTGACATCGAAGTGCCCGGCCACGAATTCAAATCGGAGCAAGCCACTTGGAGACCCCTGCATCATCGGGAGACGGAGACCATGGGCGGTACTTGGCCGGGACAATGGGCTCTTTGTCGGCTCTGTCGTCGGCCTGTCTACTAGCAATGTCCAGCACAGGTCAACAGGTCAATGGGGCCAGGATAAGGCTAGCAGCAAGCGGTTTCTAACGCTACGCTAGTGTACAGGCGGCTTGTGGAGTGTGTGGGTTCTGAGTGGATGGAAGGATGGATGGGTGAATGGATGGATGGATGGATGGACGTCGCGGTTGACGTTCGGCTCGGAAAGGGCTGGCTGGCCGTCTGGCTGGCTGGACCACGGCCGGACGAAATCGTAATGGCTAATCACGACCCAACGCTGCCAGAACCGCATCTGCGCATCTGCTTGGCTAGATTGGTCGCATTTGCCAGGCCGTTCTGGCAGGACTGACCCGGTTCGGGTATAAGTCATGCAGGGGGGCAGCGAGCATCGCCACCGGGGTTGGGTTGCATCTCCCGTTTCTGTCCGTGTTTTTCCATGACCCCAACTTCTCCAACTGCCACCCCATCGCTGTATCAGGCTCAAAACGTGGCATATCCAGCAACGTTCGTCCAGTGCCACGGACGCATCTATGCGGATTGTTTTCGTCGCATGGAGATCTTTGCGTCGACGAGACGTTGGAAAATATGCAAGGTCCTTCTTTTTTTTTTTTGGATTTGGACCAGTCGATCGATCCCTTGCACAAGATCAGATGCTTTCTCCATGTTATTTATTATCTTGTCTATATTAAATCAACGGCCCGAGTACCTGCTGCCGAGCGTCTGTGAGACTTTCCTCCTTACGATTTTTGTTTTATTCATCCGAGTAAAGAATTATGATACGTTTTGTTCTCGTTTTCGTTGCTATACTATTAGTATAGTGCCTCCCTGACCTAAGCTAACGTATCTGACTGCCGCGCCAGTGAGTTAGAGAAACCCGCGGGGTTGAGGGGTCAATGGCCTACGTACTAGTAGACTTAGTACAGAGATAAGACTCTTCGATACTTTCACAATACGGAGAATTATTTTTGTTCCTTTTCTGCACGTGAATATAGCCAACTCCACAGTCTACAGGATGCAGGAGAAGATCTTAGTATTCACAAGTCGTTAATTGGATGGCATGTGGCACTTAGGACATATCCGTTTCTTCAGTTGAACTTGTAAGCGTTTAGCGGGCTTGGTCCAATTGATAAGCGGCCAATCAGACACGGCGGACCCGTCCCCCAGAAGCATAATGATGTCTTCAGTAGGTATCTAGGTCAGTTTAGTAGGGCAATCGACAGTTCAGAATCTCAGATCGAGAATGGGATGATCGTAAATATTTAACGGCAACATCACAGACGATATCCGATGATGTCAGGACCCATTCTGGTGTCGGCAAAGCAGTTCTGACTTACTAGATGCTCTCTCCAGATAGATGGTCGATAGGCCGTGGTGTTGTCGGTCCTGTCGAACAATAGTACTGCAGTTGACGGCGTCCCGACTTTCGCCTACGTCCAACGAACCATACGCCGGAACAACGGCTCGAATGCTGTGCCTCGTTGTGGCGCATACGGGCGCACTGCATTTTCCACGCTACATTGAGCCTCTTATCTGTGCCGCTGTAACTTGTACCGCGTCTTGTTCCGCGACTGGCCGATAGCACTTCAAGTGCTGTCTGAACCGTTCCGACTTTCCCCGACTTTCTGGGGAACCGCGCCCCGCGGTTACCAAATTTAGCGATCTACAATAGTGGATGAACCGACCCGGTTATTGGGGACTTGCCTCGAACTAGCGCCCCGGGGCGCTTTGGCTAGGTGCGTTTACGTAAATAGTCGTTCTATCCAGCACTGCTGCCAGTACCATCGTGACATTCGAGATTTTCCTCTCAATCACTTTCACAATGCTCATGCGGGCTACGCCCCGAAGTGGAAAATTAGAGTCGTTCATATGACCAATTCTTTCGTAAAGGCTTCCGGGGAGAGCCCACGATGTCTCAAAAAGGAACTTCATTATTTTCATTAGTATTTGACCCAGGCCGAGTAGAAACTTTTGTCGTCCCCTGGCGGTCTGATGAGACGACAACGATGCACGACTGTTGCAGTGCCAAGTAATCCTCCTAGTGCGCTAACAACGTGAGACGACGTCTTCGGACAGATCCGGGATCAAAATCGTTATCTAGGATCTCATCTGCGAAAGTCTAGACTTATTCCAAGATAACGGCCTTTCTCAACTCACGGAGTACCTAGGTACAATATCGTACTGATTATGGGGACAAGGAAGTATGGCAGCGGTGAAGCTTGGTCTTTGTGTTATCTTGTCCTTCCTCAGATAGCCTAGATAGTCGCTCGGAAGTAGATGGAATTAGTACAACGCGCTTCGGATATATTTATGTGTGCGCCGTCGATGACTTGCAGAGACACTCGCGTGCTGTGTCTACCTTGACATCCATCTCCGTATCTGAATACACCAGCTAACAGGACGGCTATAAGGATGAGAGTCGTAGCTATAGGATAACGCACATTTCGAAGCGCGGCGATTTAAGGGACACCGGGCTCACATGGCAACAAGAAAACGATACTCAATCACAACTCCAGGGGTCTTATGTGCCTCGGCAGCTGACGAGTACAACAACATGATGCGCAAAACCAGGACATGATTCTCCTCCGTGACAATTTCAGATGATAATGAAGTAATAATCCTGGAGATCAAGAAGCGACCGAGTCGCCTGGAGCGCCAAATGTCTCCTAGCTTGATTTTTCTTCTTTTCTCCCCCTTCGTATCAGACACCCCCCAACCCTTTATTATTTACAGACTCAGTAATGTTGTACCTCGGGGTATCTTAGGGTATTATACTATTCAATATAGGTCCATACTCGACGACTAGAGAGCTCTCTAAGTAATTACACAATCCAGACGTTAGTCTGACAGACCGCTGTCCCCTCTACTCTTCATACGAGATCCGGCGCCATGGAGAGACTGCTCGCCAGTCACCCATTAGATCGCTCCGTATCGTGATCACGTCGTCGTTAACATTATCACATATACCGTTAACTCACAACTCACGTCGCTGTGGTACCGATTACGACCACCTACGCAGTGAAACTGGCCCGGTTGTCTGCATGAACAGCCACGTTGACACCAATCTAGGGCACATACGGTCTCACTTGAAGCCCGTGAGGTAAACACCATGGGCTAAGATAGGAGCTTGAGATGGCACAATTAATAACATTATTCAAGGTGGGAAATCTTGGCTAGGATTCTACGGCGGTCGCTACTTGCCGATCCCTTCTTTCGTTCTTTAAAGGGATGCTCACAGGAAAGATACACAGCGTAAGTGACGTCTACTGTATCCCTTGTTTGCCCAAGCATAACGTCGCTGATACGTCCGTTAGCTAGGTGAGATGTTACTGCCTGTGAGAGCATCGATCCGTATTGGCCTGAATCTGTCTCCGGGTTGACTTGCGCGCCTATTTACTCGTACGTAGCACTACTACTTAAAGGGAGATTGTTGTCCTTTACATAGAGTGTTTTGTATGTAAGGGCAGTATTGTCCGACTCCTGTGGTATGTTAGATCCGTACTGGCCGTGTACTATAAGATATAATTTGGCTCCCAAGAGCTACACAAGGTGTTTGCTTTCCTAAGGAATATTCACTTCCTCCAATCATTCAAGTCATGTTCTTATAGCAGATATGATGGTGCGACTTTCTGGCGTCAACCGAGCTCGTTGCCACCTGCCACAGGAAGTATGGCTCTCGAGGTTTGACGAGATGCTCCTAGTCCGCCTCTGGGCTCCTATTAATACGAAGTCGTTCGCTCCTCAGTAAACTTTAAAGCTTCATTCTCTGAGGAAACCCACTCCGTCTCACCTCGCTAGAGTCATATCCTCACGGGTATAAGTCCTAGATCCTCGCTGTCTGTACTACACGTACTCAACGCCTTATCACTGTCTCCTCGCATTTCATATTACAACCGGTCTTATCAGCATCAACACACCAAGAGAATCATCATCACATATCGCACTCAGCTACACCCTATTCAATTCGAAAATGTGCACGGAAACCAGAACTTGGGTCACATGCAGGTACGGCTGTATCAAGCTGAGATGCGAGAAGACTATCGAACGATGCTATAGGTGGACATCATTCCCTTGGCGCGAGTGCAGTATAATAAAGAAGTCAGAATTCAGGGCTAATCTCGCCTATGATTGCCCAGATTGTGCACCTCGGAGGTACTAGCTGTGGGCAAGCAAAGCTCTCGCTTGAGGACGGCTTGCACATTGGGAGAGATTCTGGCGAAGCAGTGTATATGCTTACAGTTTTGGCTTCCTTTCATTTTCCACCTATACAACTTGCGTGCTTTTGACATGATGCCTTTGTAATTCTCTTGAGATAAGCTAGGCCATCGCCCGGTATAGTTCAAGGGAGCTTAGGGACTCATGTCGCGCGTCAGCATGTGGAATCACGGGAAATTGATTATGGATTTACTTGCTCTTCAATTACCAATTAAGATACACTCTTTGTATATCGCTCCTTTATTCTGAACCCGCACCAAAATGCCTTCTCTTAATGATATCCTATGACTTGACTTGTTCCTGGAAGTGATATACCGTGACTAGCAGTCAGTATATATATTACCCAAACGGTTATTGAATAAATAGAGGATAGTTATTAGGAACTTACCTAATTAGCTGTGACAGCCTAAGCCTGATGTAGGCTTGGAAGGGGAAGATTCTGGCTTATTAATACGATCAACAATAGGGGGTCACAGCGCATCAACTGTATTATTAAACATCATCGCTCACAAATAATTAACTGATCTGTACTTCCGGTTTAACTTCTTAACCGGCCGCCGCTAGCGAAGATACACGACGAACTCCAACTCATTCCCTATAAGCCCGAGAGTGCTTAACATTGGTTGAGCGAAGTTTTTCTTCTTCCCTTTGTCCTCCAAATTCGACTCGGCATATTGGTACACTTGGTTGTGTGCGTGAGACAGAACAGCGAGCGACTAGGCTTAGGACAGTGGTGACTCATGTCAGACAATATGTCTTAGTAGCTCTAAATGCAGTGAGATCACGAGACAGCTACTAACTTGTGCCGTCGACGAACATGCAGTGGATCAACTCCACTGAAGATTGTGAGGCTGTCCACCTGACTACGAGGCAAGAGCAAAATAGGCAGAAGCAGGTACATATGTGGATTACTACAATGGCGCTGGATTTCCAAATACCTCAGGGTTGCTCACGGTGGTAGAATATGGATTTAGGTTGTATGTAACCAAACCTGTAGAGAGTTCGGTTGAGGCTTCCATGACAGCTACAAGGACCCCTGCTATAGGGGACCCCGTTGTCTGATGCCGGAACCTCCAGGTCTAGAGGCTTCACTATCACACTTCAAAATTCGTATGCAGGATGATATGCCCAGGTAACCAGCCTTCTGAGCAATGGTACACACCAAAGTCCTCGCATCATCCCAATCACAGCTGCATGACTTCGATATTCGTAGTAACATTTCCCCGCGTAGGGCGACTATAGGGGCAAACCTCCTTCGCCTTCTCGACGACCTTCTCGATCTGCTCCTTGCTGAGGCCCCGAACGCCGACCTTCATATCAACGCGGATGCCCATATCCAGCTTCTTCATGTCGCCGACGAGATGCACCGTCGTGTCGACGACGCTGTCCTCCGGGTCCGTCGGCATCTTCGTCTTCATCGACGCCGCAGCGGCGTTCATGGCCGACTGGAAGCATGCGCCGTAACCCGCCGCGAAGAGCTCCTCAGGGTTCGTCTTGCCCTTGTCGCCTGCGCCGCCGAGCGCCTTTGCCATCGTGAGACCGACTCGCAGATCATCTCCTTCTACATATCTAGTTACCAGTGAAATTCAATTAGCCTCACTCTCATGCTTCTAGCGATGATTTAACCTCGTAAAATGTTGTTGCCAGGCATGAAAAGAAAGCTGCCCTTAGAAGCATCTTCAGGAGGGTCCGCCATACCCTGTGCGAGCTCCTTTGACCTTGGCGCGTGCGGAGTATAGAACGGGCGCAGTGTCCGTATTTAAGAGTCGTCTCCCGATCCCGTGCTCTATCGCTAATCTCCGAGGCGCTCGTCGCGCTGTAGCGAGAAGAGGTTGAAGAGATCTTACAGAAGCCATTTCATTCAAATTTTTAGCTGTGAGTAACTTGAGTTATCGATTAATTTGAATGTGAAGAGAAAAGACTTCTATTTATCTTTATTTTCGGTTCCATATTGTATCCTTTCTTCCTTTTCTTTTTCTTTTGAAGTATAAATCATGTAAGCATCATGGAGAAGTACAGTTCCATGTGACGTAGAAGACGCGATGCTGTGAGCCGATCCACTTACCTACCGATCACAGCGTAGAGCTGTTAGTAGATCTTTGTTAGGTTTCTGGCCAGTGCCTGACTAGTCCACTTCGAGTGTCTTAGACGATTACAAGTCATTTCACGTCAACTATAAGAATGTATGTGCTGGATTCAGGCCCCTTCCCTGCGTCAGTGAGCCTGAAGTGACTTGGGTATAAATCTAACAGAACCAATGCCCTTTGAACGCCCATGATGCGCGCCGACTGGCCCAACCGAGGCGCCATCCACACGTCAATTCCTATCTATACTTGTACGAAATCCGGTAATCTTAGTTGACTGCAGACCCAGTTGATGCTCTCCCCCCATTCGGGCGTTAGGATGGCTGGCGAGGGTGATCTAGGTGGGAAAAGCTGCATAGTCTTCCAGATACCGATAGCTAACCGCCTCCCCAGCTCCTTGGCCCACCAGTACTCGTCCCCAACACGTTCGATCAATACGCTCCAGTGCATGAGAATGAGAAGAGCCATGGGGTCGGAGGCCTTGATAGCCGCCGTGAAGTCAGGTCCCGCACCACCCGGGAAGACGAAGCAGAAGCCGCGTAAAATCGCGCGCTGTTCCTCTGCAAAACAGTGCTGGAGCAGTCCGATGGCTACCTTCCACGGCGTCGCGGGCGTGACGGAAACCGTTGAGACTGTGTCGCTGTGCGGGGTCGTCGCGACGCTCAGCTCGTCGCTCGATGCCGGCGTTGTTCCCTGGTATCGGGAGCTGTGATACAATTTATTGAGATCATGCAGACGGGCGAGCGCGACCCGCGTGCCCGGGTGCAGCGCAACGGATGATGCGAGCCCGTAGTTCAGGTATGCGCGGAGTGGTACAGGGCTATCGAGAAGCCGCTGGAAATCAGTTTGCGCGATGTTGACTGATACGACGTTAGTGACTATGGTTTCAAGACATGGTTGTCGAAGGATCTGGCAATATCTGCCGAAAAATATGTGCTTGATGTGGGCTCAATGCAGAGAAGTGGCTCTCAGTATACTCACCGCTGCCGTTTAGGAGGTCGAAAGCCACGGCTACCGTGGACAAGGTGTTGAGTTCGTTGCCCTCTGTATAGTTGCATTGGGAGAACGCAATGTTGATAAAAGCCGTCATGCTCGAGTATATATATAGCACGTGATGTGTTGCTGGGTCCATTTTCCCCAGGTGTATTCGAAACGAGCGACTTGCGCTGTCGTCTGAGTTTTCGAGGTCAGTTTCTGGCTCCAGTGACAGTAGAGAGACAATGTCTGTCTAGGCCTAAATATCCGCTACCAAGCCTTGACTCAAGACGGAGGATTAATTGGCACTTACACAGTTCCATCGCGAGATTGAAATACGCCCTCGCTTCTGGTTCTTGTGACATCGTGGACCTATGGAGGGCCGCCGCAACAAATATGCCATTCAGCAAGAAATCATAACGCAGGGCTTCCTGGGGCATGATGAGCTGCATGTAATGTTGATCCTCGGGCACACTGCAGAGGCTTTTATACGTCGTCGTTGACCAGCAATGCATTAACTCGAGTTCCAGCATCCTCCGGTTCTCCTTCATGACCAGACTGCCCGGGTCGCTCACGCTGCCGTCCTCCGAGCTGCGGCTCGATGGCGACCCTCTGGCCTGCACCAACGCTGTTAACTTGTCGCCCTTTGCCCACGCATATTCGCATTTAGCGTTCCGCAGAGTGCAGTTGTTACAAGGCGGCCCGGATTCATCGCACTGTCACCAAAGAAAAAAGCTTAGCCCCCCTGTTCATGTGTTCAAGATCGGCAAGACCCGCGCTGATGTCACGCCATTGTTCATGTCGAAGACTTCAGACGACCGCATCTTCAGACGCAAAAGGCGTACCTTGGTGTGCCACTTTTTACAATTCAGGCATCCGCGTCGCGACTTTTTATGAGACCTTCTCTGCTGCATCATGACCGTTACTTAATTCAGATGGTGCTGTCAAGAGAGATGGAGTCGAGGGTAAGCGAATTGAGAGCTTATCAACTTTTGGAAGTCTTACTATCGCTTAGCATTCCCCCCTTTTGAAATGAGAGCATGACCCTTGATGTAATATGGCAGGGTCGATGGAGTGCTGCGCCGCAGCCTGTAGGCCCGACTTATTGGGAAGGTTACTTGCCTATAGTCATGCCTGAATCGACACTGATTTAACACCAAATTGGCACTGGTGTAACCGGTAGAGAGGCTGAGCGACAGCCATGTGGCTTGTTTCTGGCGGGAGCTGTCATCATTGGCCCGTTAAGGGCCGTGGTGCTGGTGCAAAGTACTTTAGTGAGCGACGCCATGCCCAATTCTTACATCAGCACGGGGTGACATTCCTGACTAGGGAATCTCTAGAGCCTAGCCTTTGATCCTTGTTGTTCAGCGCCATCGCATGTTAGATAACTACTTGATGTGCGTAGATATACCACAACGCCTTATGAATTCATCACGGCCCGACAACAAGCGACAACTATCTTCGAGATACCTTGCTTTGACGAGCAGCATTTAATGGTATTCTGACGCATGAGGATTTCCTGATCTGGAATATGAGGAAAGAATTGTATCACATGTATTAGTAATACAGCAAGACCTATAAAGTATTAGTTAAGCTCCACAGGGCAGGGAACTTTCCCATGTACGGCCGGTTTGCCTGCATCTTCCCGTATCTACCGTCATGGTGGATATAGTTAGTGGGCACTGTAGAGTGGCTCGAGTGGCTCTCCAGCACTCCTCCACGATACTAAATAAAGAATCATCCCACGTTGGAAAGACATTCGCCGGTCATCCTCGCAATTAGGTTCTAGGAAGACGACAAGTGGCTAGATAGTAAAGATATTGGAAACTACCCTCAATCTCGATACATTCTGGTATCCTTAAAGCACGGGAGCTAGGGAGTCAGTATTTTAGGGTGACGCGCCTATCACTACGGTGCCACATTACTCACTCGGAGTCATATGTCGGTCAGGGGGTCAATGGGGTAATTAGCCCAAATATGCCTCTTCTAACCTGGCCTGTGCGCTATTACATATAGGCGAACGGTAAGTCTAGAAGATGAAGTATTTTCTTGTGTCACGGTCTGATGATAAAAGAGAGAAAAGCGCAAAAGCAAAGACAGATCGTCGCTGCTGTATAACAACAGCATACCATTATCTGATGGAAAGAGGTCATCTCTCAGTTGAGGACAAGCCTATATCGCCTTTTAACCCGTTAAGCTCGTTCACGGCGCTCTTGAAGCGACTTACTGCAGTGGGCATGCAGCAGTCACAGGAATCTCGAACATCAACATGGCAGGAAAGCCCGAAGACGGTGTGAAGAAAGAGACTGCTATAGCCCACGCTGACGTGGGAAACGGGTTGACTAAGACATAGCAGCCTGGCTTTCGAAGCCGATACTGTGACCATCAGTAAAGAGAGAAAGTCCGGTCGTGAATTGAAGGCGACCTTTATGCACTCTACGCGATTTTTATCAGACGTTCCTACTAGAATGCTTATGATGACAATCAGAAGCTATATTGTTCAGATGCAGGTCATATCTAAAGATCCTGCAGCCGTCACCCGATGGTAATATAGGTGACCCGGAGCTCTCGAAGGAGAAGAATGGACTCATATTTCAGTAAGCAGGCTACATCAATGTCTATATGCCTGCCGCATTCAAGGCGCCGCCTGAGATACCTATTGCTATATGCGGGATGGGAACGAGGCTACCTGGTGGAATCCACGATGATGCCGACTTATACAGCTTCCCCGTTAGCAAAGGAGATGCGAGGGGACTTACGCCTAAGGACCGCTTCAACATCGGCAACTATTACAATGCTCACAACAAAGCCCGAAGGATAAATTCGGGATCATAGCTACTACCTCGATGTTGATTTCTTGAACTTTGACGTATCCCTGTTCAGCATGACTCAAGCTGAGGTGGCGCGACTCGATCCGAGCCGACGCCTTTTACTTGAGGTTGTCCGTGAAGCACTCGAGAGTGCAGGAGAAGGAGACTGTAGGGATAAAGACATTGGCAGCTTTGTCGGCGTCTCTACTGAAATGAAGACTGACAGGACTTTCAAAACAAAGACCTCTGCAACATCGCTCCTCACCAAACCATTGGCAAATGGGACTGCATGTTGGCCAATCGCACCGCCTGTGTATACGACTTCCGCGGGTCAAGGTAAAGCAGTTCCCAGATCTTAGCTCAAATACGCGTTATACTCATACGTTCCTAGTATGACCTTAAAAGACAGCTTGTTCGACGGCAGCTACTGGAATACATTAGGCATTGCAGTCTACTCGACAAGGGGAGTGCTCCGCTGCCATAGTTGGAGGCTCCAATCTCATTCTGACACCATGCTGGAGCATTGAGACCAAATCCTTGATGACACTATCCTCCGAGGGGTCCTGCAAAACATTTGATGCTTCGGCCGACGGTTATGCGAAGGGGAAGCTGTCAATGCACTCTATGTCAAGCGCCTGGATATAGCGATCGGGGACGGGAACCCCATTCATGCAGTTATCAGAGATTCTGCTGCTAACTCTGATGGAAAGCTTCGTGGATCGCCATGCCCAATCCTAAGGCGCATGAAGCGCCCATTTGCCAAACATATAACGCTGCGGGATTATCATTTTTCAGGACAGCTATGGCTGAATGTGAGCTCAGTGGCTTCCCTCCTCTCCCTCTATGTTCCTACCTACTTTCATTCATTCATACAAACCCAATCAACTTACTCTCCCACCGAACAAATCATCGATTAGACTGATAACCTTTTTGACGCGCTCGAAAGGTCATGGGACGGGCATCGCTGTTGGAGATCTACTAGAGGTACGGGCCGTGGCGAACTGTTTCAGCAGAGATGGCGTCTACATTGGATCGGTCAAGCCCAATCTTGGCTATGAAGGGGAAACAGCTACTATTGGCAGATTGTTAAGGCAGTCTTGCTTTTGGAAAACAAAACAGTCGTTCCTCATATCAAGTTTATAACACCTAAATCTGCAAGTGAGTTTTCGTAACGGCCGAATACACGCCGTAAGACTCTCTGCGCACCATACATAATAATCACCAGGGAAACTGCTAAGTTGGAAGTTCCTGGTGAGCCGATGAAGTGGCCTACGGGATGCTGTGAAAGAATGAGCGTCAATTCATTTGGCCTTGGTCGTTCCAATGTACACGTAAGGGGTATAGGACCTTGCTACTAGGGGACGCGTAGTTACATTAAGCTTACTCAGTTTATGGACTTAGCAGCTTCGTTTAGACTAGGCACGGGGAAAGATACTCCCAGAGGGCTTTCATCCCACTGACACTAGTTGACGATCAGCTATGAGCGAGTGTGATGTAGCGCTATATAACGACTGTTTACGTAGTTACATCTTTTACTATACGAAATGGGCGATGCCCTAGGTATCTAAAAAGTACTGAATATAATTGGTAGGATTACCCTTGCAAAAAGTCACGGTGCCAAAGCGGTGTTCAAAGGGATAGCATCGCTCATCTAGGCTTGGGAGAACCTAGTAGTGATAACAGTTTCACCTTAGAACGCTTCCGGGAGGTACTCTTGAATATCAACGGCAATAGGATCTATGTTAGATTGTAAGCTTCAGTTAGCATGATTAACTGTCACGCTAGAATGGGTCGTACGCCAAAGTATAAGCCGTTGAGCGCTGTCGCGCATCAACGGCGTCGTTTTGGCGCAACATAAACATTTAAGAAGACGAATCATGCGAATAAAACTCGTATGGGAAAAGTTCAAAGCGCACCCGTAATGGTAAAATATTCAGGTTTGTGTCTAGTGATAGCCATGCTTTTCTGGAAGATGATAATCTCCCCTACAAACATTTTTGAAGATATCAGACGACGTTATTCCACTTTCGATTCTTATTGAGACGGCCAGAGGCCGCCCTGAAACCTAATATTATCCATTGTCAGGGCACTCTTAAGAGGCTGGTGCATCGGGGTCCGGGTTATTGCCCCAACTGCGCGTTGCAATACCTTGTACGGGGCCTTCTTTGCCAGTAGGCTCCAAGTTCAATACAGCGATGGTGTTGTTATTATTCTTAAGATAGACCCCTGGAAGATAGAGCTGCTGTTGTGGGCCAACGGTCCAGTAGCGGCCAAGGTTCCAGCCGTTAACATAGACTACGCCTTTCACCCACCCAGGAAGCGACAAGAAAGTATCACTGGGATCATCGGTACCCATATCAAAACTGCCACCATACCAGACTGGAGGGTCGGACGGCGAGACCGACTCAAGTGGTGAGGCATCAGAAAAATCGAGAGGAGTATCACAAGGCAGAGTGAATTGGTCAAAACCAGTGAGCACGGTGTCCCCGATCGTAATATTGCCAACGATACCTTTGCGCTGATCCGGAATGAGACCTCCGAAGTTGATTCGCCCTAGGTTTTCGACGAGGATATCAAGCTGATCATTGGCCTTTAAGCTCAAGTTGCTGACCACATGTGGCCCAACATATGTGCCGTCGATAAGGCCGACGCGCTGCTGGTTGACATAGATCAAGGCACGGTCTGGGGCCCGTCTCCAATTTGGAGATCGCCGTTTATATCTTGTTCAGTTCAGCCGTGTAGCGATATAAGATATAGCCTGCTGCCTGGCCAAGCTCTTCCATATTGGTTGGGAATTGAGCAGATGTAGCTGAGGGAAGCTGGTCGAACAGTGATGTGTACGGTGTCATCGTTATAGGGTCAGTACCAACCACCGCAGGCAGGGATGGGACATCCGGCACACCACTGACTAAGGACGTGATAGTCTGGCGAAGCGCGTGGTAAATATCATTAGGGCGGCCGCTCTCGTCTAGTGGTGCGCCATAGTCGTAACTTGTCGTGACTGGCTCATAAGCATCGCCAAAGTCAGCACCGTTCTGACAGCCCCACTTGGTACCACCATGGAACATATAAATGCAGAAGGAGCTTCCGTTCTTGATAGCTGTGGACAGGTCGTTTTAAATCGACTGGATCTTTTCCGTGTTCCCGCTGTCGGCTTGGTGCGTGTGGTTAGACGCCCACTGATCGATCCAGGTAACGTAGTATTCGCCATCAAGAACGCCTGGGATCGAGCCATCTCGAATTGCTTGACCTGAACCGTCGTTGGTATAGAGCTGCACTCCAGGGAACGCATCCTTGAAAAGATCCGCTAGTGCATTGGTGTAGGAGTGATCATTGCTATAGAAGCCATATTCATTCTCAACCTGAGCCATGATGATAGGCCCGCCGTTACTCGCGAAATATGGCGCAGCCAGGACCCGAGAAAATCCAAGTAGGATTTGGTGGCATCCAAGAACTGAGGATTGTTGGAACGGACAGTCATGTTGGAGATAGTAGATAGCCAGGACGGGAAACCGCCCCATTCGTGCTCTCCACAGATATACGGCCCAACACGCAAGACAACATGGAGGCCTTGTTGTTCAGCCTTCTGTACCCATGCCGCAATGTTGTTGTTGCCATCGGTAACGTGCTTGCCCTGTGCAGGTTCGATCTGGTCCCAGTAAAGGTAGGAGAAAACAGGGTTTAATCCCATGGCACGAGCCATAGCCAGACGGCTATCCCACAGTTGCCATGGCACTCGCTGCGGATCTATCTGGCCGCCGAGTATCTGATAGGTTTCCCCATTCAGAAGGAATTTGGCCCCGTCGTATCCAAAGGAGTTTGCGGCTAACGAGGGGACAGCCGCAGTGGCAGCCGCCAACGCGAGAGAGAGTAATGAACAGCGCATATTCATAGGCACAGAAGGTACCGGTAGAAGACGCCTTTACCCAGAAAGATGAGGACTAAAGCTCGACAGCGCTACCTTTGTATTCTTGGGGTTAACGGCTTGTCAAAGAGGAGGAGGCCAGACACCATGTAATATGATGTGATTGCCCAACCGAAACGTTACGGAGCGGCAAGGCGTTATTCACACATACGCTCGACAATATACTGCCTGTCTCTGCGTTAGACAGACAAAAAGGGCGATGATCTGCCAAAAGGAGGGCCGAAAAAGACGTCCTGCACCCCGAACATCACCTTTTCGCTGCAACGTCGTGCAGACGTTGGTGATTGAGACACGACTTGCAGAGACTGTACCTAGGTAGAAATGAGCAAAAGCGAATAACCATATAGCGCTGAAAGGAATCGAACCAATCTTGCTATTTGCTCAGAGGTAAGTGGTAGAGGCTGACCTGGGTGTCTAGCGCGGCATGCGATTGTGTCATCACTAATTGGCTCCTGTCATAATAGCTTCTTTCCCGCCTGCAGGGGGAGCCTTAAAGCATGGCACATGAGTCGAGGCATGGCGATGACAGCGGCGATGACAGGGACGACGGCCGGCAGCTAGAATGCTAACTTAGTGCTGCCGCTCCAGGGCGGGGACCGTGGGGTAAGGCTGCGTGTAACCCCTTCTGGCAGGTCAGTGTTACGGACCTCATATATGTCCCTCAGAACATATATGACGTACGCGGGGGTTCTTGATTTGCAGGTAACAATAGAACTAACAGCAGTTAATCTATAAAAAAGGTTTGCTAATATTTTTACCGCTATATTAAATATTATTAAAAATAATAATTATTTTGAAACATTTAAAAATATAAATTAAATAATAAAATAAAATCAATAGTTAAATTTTTTTTAAATAAATAATTAAATATAAAATAATTATAATTTTTTTTATATTTAATTTATTAAATTAATTATTTTTTTATTAATTTATAATATTATTTTAATAATAAAAAATAAATACATATATTTTATATTTTATTTTTATTTTATAATATTTTTATTATAAACCTTATATATATATTTTTTAAAATTTTATAATGTTTATAAAAGGTTTTAATTTATAATTAAAAATGAAATTAATAACTAAAAAACTTAATTAAATTAATAATTAAAGATAAAAAGATTATAATGATTATATAAATAAAAAAATATAACTTATTAAAATATAAATAATTTAAAGTTAATAAAATTAATATTAATTAAAAGTAATAAAATCGCGTTTAATTTTTTATATAATAAATAAGGTTTTATAAATATTAATAATAAATAAACGAGTATAAAAATATAACGCGCTTTAAGTTTTTTTTTAAGTTATTTTTTTTATAATATTTTATTTTTATTTTATTTCAATAATAAATAAGTTTATATATATATATATATATATATATTTATAATAATATTTAATTAATAAAAAATATATTATTAAATTTATTTTTAATATAAAATTATTAAATATTCTTTTATTAATTTATTATTATTTTAAACTAAAAAGAAATTTAAAATAATAATAAAAGAAATTATAATATAATAAAATATTTTAAGTTATTATTTATAATATTAATAATATAAATAAATTAAACCGGTGAAAAAAAAACGCGAAAAAATTAAATATAAAAAATATAAAAAATAAAACTTTTTAATAATTTTTAAAAATAAATTAAAATATATTAAGTATTATTTAAAAAATTAATCTTTTATTTTTAACTTTAAATAATTAGGATATTAATAATAAAATTAATTTATAATAATTATAATAATTTTTAAATAATTTTTTTATTTAATAGAATATTTAATATTATTTTTATTTTAATAAAGATTTAATATTCTTTAAACTTTATAAATATTTTAATTATTTTTTATTTTAAATTAAATTTTTATTAATATCTTTTTAATATTAATTTAAATAATAGAATATAATAAATAAAAAGAATTTTTTTATTAAAATTAATTTTTTAATTCTTTTTATTATAATATTTATTATAAACCTTTTATATATTAAAAAATATATAGAAAATTTGCAAAGGTTTTTAATTTATAAATAATAATAAAACTAATAATAAATAATTTATAAAAAAGGTTTATTAATATTTTTATTATTAATTTAATTATAATAAATTAATAATTATTTATATATAAAATAAAAAATGAAATTAAATAATTAATTAAATATAAAAAGGTTATGAAATTATATAAATATAAAGAATATAAATAAAATAAAGTTTATTTTTTTTTAATAATTTAAGGCTTATTAGTTTATTTTTATAATTATATAACCTATGTTAATTATAGCTTTTTATTTTTATTTAGCTTAGTATTTCTTTTTTTTTATGCCTGGCTTATTAAACTAGCCACCTTTTTTATTAATTTATAATATTTTTTTTTATATTTATTATTTTAATAATAAAAAATAAATAAATAGATTTTATACCTTGTTTTTTATTTTATATACTCTTATTTTTTATTGTTTATAATATTTAAAAACTAAATAATAGTTTATTTTAATATTTTTAATTAATAAAAAAAATTAAAATTATATTATATTTTTTATATAAAATAAGAAAATAAAAATATAAAATAATAAATAATATTTTTTATTACAAATAATATATATATTATAATTAATTATATAATAATTTTAAGGTTCTTATTATTATTATTAATAAATTTATTAAGAAGTTTAATTAATTAATTAAAAAAAATATTAAATAAAATAATAATCTTTTAAAACTTTTATTTATTTTAATAATATATATTATTAATATATTTTTTATTAATTAAAGATTTTATTTATTATATAAATTAAAAAGATAAAAGTATAATAAATTTAAATAATTATTATAATATAAATTATTAAGATTATTAATATTATTAATTAAAATATTATTAACTTTTAAAAACTTGATTTTTGTTACGAAGTAGACCAGAAAGGCGGCCAGCTGGGCAGACCAAGACTAAGGAAGAATGCCATACGCCAAGGATTTGGAGACATGGCACGGGCCAGAAGATAGGAAGTCACGTGATTAAATCACGTGATGGATAGGAGGATAGGAGAGCTATCCTCCGATCCAGGACAACAGGGGGAATGAGGGTTCTCTATATAAGTCTGTTATTTTCTAGCCACTCGTTTAGTTTAGTTCCTCAGCTATCAATCTCACCTCAATTTCTATTGACGACTACTACTCTATTGCGACTAGACTAGTGGTGGGAGTACAAGCAAACCTCCCTTACGGACCACCTGCTGTTAGTCTTATTGTTACCTGCAAATCAAGAACCCCCGCGTACGTCTTATATATCTTCCGATATATAAGAGGTCTGTAATAATTTTTTGTTTTTAGTTTTAAATAATTAAAATATTAATAATAAAGTTAATTTATTATAATTATAATAATTTTTAATTATTTTTTAGGTTTTTAAATATTATTAATATATAAATCTTTTTTATTTAATAAAATATTTAATATTTTTTTAATTTTATAAATATTTTATTTATTTTTTATTTTAAATTAAGATTTTATTAATATATTTTTTAATATTAGTTTAAATAATAAAACATAAAAAATAAAATAAATTTATATATTTTTTAATAATAATAATTTATAATTAATTAATTATATAATTTTTTTAATTTTAAAAAAATTAAGTTTTTTAAAATTTAATTTATTATTAAATTAATCTATTTTTAATATAATAAATAAATTTTATTTTCTTTTATTAAAATTAGTTTTTTAATTTTTTTATTACTGTAATATTATAATATTTATTATTAAAAAAATTAAAATTATATTTATAGTTTTATTTATAATATTTTGATTTTTATAATAATAACTTAAGCTTAAAGTATTATAATTATAGTAATAAAAGCTCTTATTAATAATTCTTTTATTTTTTAATAATAATTAATTATTTATAAACTATTTTATAAAATAATATATTTATATTTTTATTAATTAATATATTATAAATAATTTATATAATTAATAAAAATTTTATTTAATTATTTTATTAATAATTAATATAATTTTAAAAATACTATTTAAAAGTTTAATTTAATCTTTTTATTTATTTATTTATTTATTTAAAAATAATTTCTTTTAATATTTTATATTTATTTAAATATTAAGAAATAAATATATATATAAATTATTTAATAATTATTTATATTTTATTATATTATATTTTTATAATTAAATTAATTAATAAAAATAACTTAATAATAAAAATTTAAATAATTATATATTATATTTATTTAAATATTTAGATTAATTATAATATTTTATAAAGTTTACATTATAAAACCTTGGCTTTATTATAAATATTATAACCTTCTATTATAAACTTGATTATTCTTTATAATTTTAAAAGATTATATTTCTTTTATAATTATAATATAATTTTAATTATTTTTTAATATTTATATAATAAATATTTATAAAAGTTTTTAATTAATTTATTTTATAAAACTTTTATTTATATAATTTTATTAACTTTTTATAATTATATATTTATTATAATTATATATTTAAAAGATTTTTAAAAATAATTTAAATGTTTAAGCTTTTATTTTATTAAAATTATAATATTTAAATATTTTATTTTAAAACTTTAAATCTTCTTTAATTTAAATATTTTTTTTAATATAATATATTTTAAAATTAAATTTGAAAAAAAAAAAACTATTTATTTTTTATATTATCTAATAATCTTTTATATAATTATAAATTTTATTAGATTTTTATACTTAAAATAAATTTTAATTAATTTTATTATTTTAATAAAAAATAGTTTTAATTCTTTAAATATTATAATAATTATAAATAATTCTTTATTATAAATAAAATAATATAATATAATATTTTTGAATATTTTTAAATAATAAATTATTAAATATTATTTTTAAGTTATTTAAAGACTTTTATATTTATTTTAAGCTTTTTTTTATTAAGTTTAATAATTTAATTATTAAATTAAAAGTTATTTTAATTTTTAATTTTTTAAAAACTTTTTATATTTTTTATAAAATAAATAAAGTAATATATATTTTAATAATTTTAAAACTATTATTAATTATTTAAATTTTATAATATAATTTATTATAACCTTAGTTTATTTTAAATAACAAACCTATTTTTTAATATTCTTTATTTTTTTAAAATTCTCGAATAATATTTATATTTATTTTTTAAAATCTTTATAATTGATAAAAATATTTTAAGTTTTTATTTAGTTTTATTTAATATAAAAGCTTTTAAAAAATCTTTTAATATTAATTAGAATTATGTAAATATTTCTTTATTAAAAACTAAAAATTTATTATTATTCTTTAATATCTTTTCTTAATTAATAAATAATATTATTTTAAATAAAGTTTTATTTATATAAAAAATCTTTTTACATTTATAAACTTATTATATAGTTTAAAAAATATATGTTTAAAACTTTTAGTTTTTAATAAACTAATTATAATAACTTATTTTAAAAATAATAATAATAATAAAAAAATTTTTTTTTAGTTTTTTTTTTTATTTAATAATTTAAAAATTAATATATTTAAAGTTTAAATTAATATTAATTTTATTAATTAAAATATTATAAAAATAAATATTTATAAAATAAATATTATTATTATTATTATTATTTTTTAACTTTATAATATTTTTATAATTATTATTTTAAATATTTTTTAAAAAGTTATTTTTAAAATAAATATAATTAACTTAAATAAAAATACTAGTTAAAATATTATCTTTTCTTTATTTAATTTATTATTTAAATTATTATGATTTATTTATATTATAATAATATCTTTAATTAATAATATTTAATTAATTATAACCAGGGTTTATTATTTAAATATATTAATATTTATAAAGTTTTTAAATTTATTTTTTCATTTTATATTTTAAATTTTATAATTTATTTAATTAATTTAATTTATTAAATATAATATATTTTTTAAAATAAATATTTATAAATATATTTATATTTTATTATTTTATTAAATATTTTTATAATATTCTTTAATAAATTTATTTTATAAACTAATTATTATTTAATTCTTTATATTAATATTTATATTATATTAAATATTATTAATTAAAAAATTATAAAAATATTATAAACTTTATATATATTTTTTAAAATATATATAATATTTATAAAAAAAGTTTATTAATATTTTTATTAATATATTAAATATTATTAAAACTAATAATTATTTTTAAACATTTAAAAAATAAACTTAAATATCTAAAATAAAATTTAATTAATAATTAAAAAACTTTTTTAAAATAGATAATGAAATATAAAAAGATTATAATTATTATATAAAAAGAAAATATACTTTTTTAAACTATAAACGGTTTAGAATTAATATTAATTAAAGTAATAAAAGTATAACCAACTTTCTATATAATAAACAAGTATAAAAACATAATATATTAAGCTTTTTTAAGCTAGTTTTTTAAAATCATATTATAAATGTTTTTTAATTAATAATTTAATTAATTATTAAAAATTATAAATATAATAAAATAATAATAATAAAAGATAATAATTTTTTCATAGTTAAATATTTATAATATTATAAAATTATATAAATATTATTATAAATAAATATAATATATAATTATTTAAAGTTTTATTATAAATTATTTTTATTAATTAATTTAATTATAAAAGTTTAATATAATAAAATATAATTATTGTTTATTATTTTAAAATAATATAACCGTTAAATAATTTATATACGTTTTTATTTATTAATATTTAAATAAATATAAATTATTAAAAAAGATTATTTTTAATTATAATAAATCTTTTATATTTAAGTTTATAATAAGCTTTTTTAAATGATTAAATATTAAGCTTAAGTCTTTAATTATTTATTATTTTTAAATAAAAAAATATATGAATAAAAGAATTAAACTAAATTTTTAAATAATATTTTTAAACCTATATTAATTATTAATAAAATAATTAAATAAAATAATTATATAAATTATTATTAATTATATAAATTATTTATAATATATTAATTAATAAAAATATAAATATTAGTTTATAAAATAGTTTATAAATAATTAATTATTATTAAAAGCTTTTATTATTATAATTATAATATCTCGAGTTTAGATTATTATAAATAAAATTATAGATATAACTTTAATTTTTATAATAATAAATAATATAATATTATAATAATAAAAAATATATTTATAAAAACCTAGCTTAAAATAAAAAATAATTAAAACATTTATAAAATTAAAAAGAATATTAAATCTTTATTTAAATAAATAATATCGAGTATTTTATTAAATAAAAAAAGTATTTATATATTAATAATATTTAAAAACCTAAAGAGTTCTAAAAATTATTATAATTATAATAAATTAATTTTATTATTAATATTTTAATAATTTTAATTTAACCCCGAGATAACCTTAAACTATTTATTATTAAACGTTACTAAAAAGATTTATTTATTATGTTTTTTATATTTATATTTTTTATTATTATTCTTTTTAATTTATTTACTTTATTTATATTATTAATATTATAAATAATAGTTTAAATTATTTTATTATATTATAATCTTTATCATGTTTAAAAATAATAAGTTTTTCTTTTTTTTTTTCAAAAACTTCTTTTTTAGTTTAAAATAATAATAAGCTATTTTTTATAATCATTTTAACAAAGGCTTTTTTATATTATAGTTTATTTATTTAAATTAACTATAAAATATATATTAATTAAAATTAATAAAAGAAACTTTATAGAATAAATTATAATGTTTATAATAAAGATATTTAATGGTTTTATATTAAAAAATAAACTTAATAATATATTTCTTTATTTAATTAAATATTATTATAAAATTATATATATATATATATAAAACTTATTTATTATTAAAAGAAAAAGTATATTATAAAAATAAATAGTTTAAAAAAAAGCTTAACGCGTTATATTTTTATATTTATTAATTTATTATATAAAAGATTAATTATAATTTTATTACTTTAATTAATATTAACTTTATTAATTTTAATTAAATTAATATAATTAATATTATTAATAATAATTCTATTACTTTTAAACTATTTACGCTTTAATAAAATATTTCTTTTTTGTTTATATAATAATTATAATCGTTTTATATTTAATTATTTATTTTAAAAAAGTTTTTTAATTATTAATTAAAATTTATTTTATATATTTAAGTTTATTTTTTAAATATTTAAAAATAATTATTATTTTTAATAATATTTAATACAATAATAAAAATATTAATAAACTTTTTTTATAAACCATTTATTATTAGTTTTATTATTATTTATAAATTTAACACTTTTATAAAAATTATATATATTTTAAAAAATATATATAAAGTTTATAATAAATATTTTATAAATTATTTTATTTTTTTAAATATTTTTAAATATTAATTATTTAAATTATTTATAATTTATATTATAATAATATTAATTTATTAATTTATTATTATTAATAATCTTTTATTTTTAATTAAATTATTTTTTAAAATTATATATTATATAATTTAAATTATCTTTATAATATATATATTTTATTATAATTTAATTTAAAAATTATTTTATTATTAAATAATATTTATATATATTTATATATATATATTTTTTATTATAGACCTTTTATATATTAAAGAATGTATAAAATATATACTAGGGTTTTTAATTTATCAGTAATAATAAAACTAACAGCAGGTGGTCTATAAAAAAGGTTTATTAATACTCTTATTAATAATTTAGTTATAATAAAATAATAATTACTTATATATAAAATAAAAACTAAGATTAATAATTAAAAAACTAGACTAAATAAATAATTAAATATAAAAAAGTTATAAAATTTATTTAAATATAGAAAGTATATTTTATTAAAGTATAAGCGGCCCAGGATTAATAAAATTATTATTAATAGTATTAATCTAGAATAAAATTAATAAAATTACTATTAATTATATTAATCTAGTTAGAATTAATAAAATCAATATTAACCGGAGTAATAAAATTATAACCAACCCTTTATATAATAAGCAGGGTTTATATAAGCGTTAATAATAAATAAGTTCCCTCTTTTTCTTTATTTTATATATATTCTTATAATAATATCTAGTTATATAAAGAAATATATTATTAAATTTGCTTTTTAATAAAAAACTATTAAATATCTTTATTTTTTAAATAATATTCTTTTTTATTAGCCTATTATTATAACCTTTAAATACTCTTATTATAAATATTATAATCTACTTTATAAAATCTTCTCTATTAATTTTAATTAATATATATTCTATGTTTAATTTAAATAAATAAACTATAACACACAAGAGCTCTTATTAAAATAACTATAAAAAATAGCCTATTATTATTTTAAACGAGAAAAAGTGTTTAAAATAATAGTAAAGAAAAAAAAGAAAGCGAAGGTAAAAACCTGCCGCCTTTAAATATGAAAAAACTATAGTATAATAAAATACTTTAAGCCATTATTTATAGTATTAATAATATAAACAAGCTAGATAAATTAAAATAAATAAAATAAAATAAAAAAGATTATAAAAAATATAAATACAAAAAGCGTAAGAAATAAACCCCCTTGGTAATACTTAGTAATAATTAATTTAAGGCCAGATTAAGACGCGTTAAATACCGCTTAAAAGGTTAACCCTTTACTGTTGGCTTTAAGCAATCAAAATATTAATAGTAAAATTAATCCATAATAATTATATTAATTTTTAAATATTTTCTAGGTTTTTAAATATTATTAATATATAAATACTTTTTTATTTAATAAAATATTTAATATTATTTTTATTTTAATAAAGATTTAATACTTTTTTAACTTTATAAATATTTTAAATATTTTTTATTTTAAATTAAGTTTTTATTAATAGATTTTTTAATACTGGTTTAAATAATAAAATATTAAAAATAAAATAGATTTATATATTCTTTAATAATAATAATTTATAATTAATTAATAAAATCATTTTTTTAATCTTAAAAAAACCAAGTTTTTTAAATTTTAATTTATAAAATCTTTAAAATTATATTTTATTTTTAAAGTAATAAATAAACTTTGTTTTTTTTATTAAAATTAGTTTTTTAATTTCTTTTATTATAATATTATAATATTTACTATTAAAAGAATTAAAATTATATTTGCAGCTTTATTTATAATATTTTGATTTTTATAATAATAACCTAAGCTTAAAGTGTTATAATTATAATAATAAGTGTTTTTATTAGCGATCTTTCTTATTTTTTAATAATAGCTGGTTATTTATAAACTATTTTATAAAATAATATATTTATATTTTTATTAATTAATATATTATAAGCAATCTATATAATTAATATAGCTTTAAAAATATTATTTAAGAGTTCAATTTAGTTTTTTTTATTTATTTATTTATTTAAAAATAATAAATAATTAAAACTCAAGTTTAATATTTAATTATTTAAAAAAGCTTATTTTAAACTTAAATATAAAAAATTTATTATAGTTAAAAATAATTCTTTTTAATATTTTATATTTATTTAAATATTAGTAAATAAATATATATATAAATTATTTAATAATTATATTTTATAAATCGGTTAATAATTACTTATATTTTATTATATTATATTTCTATAACTAGGTTAATTAATAAAAATAATTTAATAATAAAATCTTAAATAATTATATATTATATTTATTTAAATATTTATATTAATTATAATATTTTATAAAGCTTATATTATAAAACCTTGGCTTTATTATAAATATTATAGCCTTTGATTATAAACTCGACTTTCTTTTATAATCCTAGGAAATTATATTTTTTTTATAATTATTATATGGTTTTAGCTATTTTCTAATGTTTATATAATAAATATTTATAAAAGTCTTTAATAAACTTGTTTTATAAGGCCTCCGGTATATAAATCTTTTATTTATATATTAACTTATTATTTCTTAATCTTTTTTGTTTATATAATTTTGCTAGCTTTTTTAAATTATATGCTTATTATAGCTATATATCTAAAAGATTTTTAAAAATAGTTTAAATTTTCAAGCTTTTATTTTATTAAGGGTATAATATTTAAATATCTTATTTTAGAACCTTAAATCTTTTTTAACCTTGTTAATTAAGTATATCTGCTTAAATGTTTTTTTTAATATAATATATTTTAAAGTTGAATTTTAAAAAAAGAATTATCTAGTTTTTATATTATTTAGTGATTTCTTATATAATTATAAATTTTATTAAGTTCTTATAATTTAAATAAATCTTAATTAGTTTTATTATTTTAATAAAGAATAGTTTTTATTCTTTAAATACTATAATAATTATAAAAAGTTCTTTATTATAAATAAGATACTATAATATAATATCTTTTAATATTTTTAAATAATAAACTACTAGGTATTATTTTTTATTATTTTTAATTTATTTAAATATTTTTATAATCATTTTATGTAAGGTATTTATTTTAAGCCTCTTTTTTTTTAATAGGTTTAATAATCTAATTACTAGGTTAAAGGTTATTTTAAGTTTTAATTTTTTAAAAACCTTTTATGCTTTTTTCAAGATTAAAAAGGTTTCTTTTTTTATATTCTTTTATTATATATTTTATAAGATATTATATTATATTTCCGGAGATTGTAATAAATATATAAATATAATTAAAAAATCTTAAAACTTGTTTAATATTTATAATTATTACTAGGTCTAGAATCTTTTAATTATATATTATATTAATCTTTAATAATTATATTTCTATTTATCTAGGTATAATTATAAATCTTAAAAAATTGATTTTGTATATATATTATATATATATTTTTTAAGTTTAGCTATAGTCTGGCCTTTTAAAATATCTTTAATACTAGAATTATATATCTTTTATATTCTTTAAATATATTTGAATAAATCAAAATATTGTTTAAATAAATAAACATAAGTTTATTTAAAACTATTATAATATTATTATTATTATATATTAAAAGCTGGGTAATATATTCTATAATTCTTTTAATATTACCAAATATTTATATAATCTATATATTATTTAAATAACTATTTCTTTTTAATTATCTAAATAATATAATATTTATTTAATATATTAAATATTATAAACAATTATATTTAATTAATACTTTCTTTTATTATTATTAATAAAATAAATAAATACTTATTTAATATTATAATTTTATTTAATAAATAATAGTTTATTATTATTTATTATATTAAGTTTTTATTTTTATTAATTAATTATTTTCTTTATTTTTAATATTATAATTATTAAATAATTATAAAATAATTATAATTTCTTAATAAATCCTTTAGCTAGATTTCTTTAAATATATTTTCATAAAGCTTTTATTTTATTTAGTTTTATATAATAAACTTAATAAAGTTTTAATTAATATTTTTCTTTAATTAAAATATAATAGTTTATAAAATCTATAATATTTTTTTAATACATTTTTAATAATTCTTTTTATAGTTTTAATAATTCTTTTTATAGTTTTATTAATTTTTTTTATTTATTGGTTTAATTTTTATTTAATTAATTCTATGTTTTATTAAATTATAAAATCGCTAGTTATTAATTATAATACTCTTAAAATAATATTATATTTAAAAATATTAATAATATTAAATAAAATTTATTTTTTATATTTCTATATAAATATATTAAAAAGTGCTATTTCTTTGAGTACTCAGCTATTATTATAATTAAAAATATTTTTATTAAATCCTGTAATTTTCTAGGATTTTAATTTATATTTCCAGAAAATATAGTCTTATTCTGCTATTTTTAATAATATAATATTTGCTTACGCTCTAAGCTTTATTAAAACTTTATATATATATATTTTTTAATACTCAAGTTTAATCTTAAATTAGTTTTTTTTTATATTATATTAAACTTTTTATAAGGCTTTAATTATCTCGGTTACTCGCTACCTTTAAAATAAGAACCCTTTTTGTTTTTTGGTTTTTATTCTTTTAATTCTTTTATATAAGATGTTCTAGTGGGTATTTAGTCCAATATTTCCTTGGTTTCTTATAATATAAGTTCTTTTTTATCTAATTCTTCTTTAGGTAAGAAACGCTTTTTTATTACTGTCCTTAATTATATTATAAAATATAATTTTTTATTTTTTTGTTTTTTATAAGTTATTTATTAAAATAATTATGCCTTTAATAGTTAATAATATTCATAATTATTATTTATTTTAATATTTTATTTATATTATAACTCTATAATTTATTATATATAGTTTGTTTATTATTATTTATATAATCTATTTTAAAAACTACCCATTTTTTAGCTTATTTTATAAATATCAATAATATTTATATATTATATAATATACTTATATAACTTTATAAAATTCTAGGTATTCAGGTATTAAAAGGTTATTATCTCTTTTATTATTATTTTAGTATATTTATAGCTTTTAATAATCAGGTGAATAATTAATTAAAGAATATATATAATATTGGTTCCGGCTTTAACTAGTAATACTCTATTATTCTTTTATATTTTTTATAGTTTAAGCTATAAAGAAACTTCTTTTATTTCCTTAAGCTTATCCAAGATAGTTTTTTTTATTTTTAATCTTCTTATTTTTTAGTGTTTAATAAACTGTTTTACCTTTTTAAATATTTTTAAATATTAATTGTTCAAGCTATTTATAATCTATATTATAATAATATTAATTATATTTACAATTTTATTTTTTAAAACAAGATTTACTTTTAGGCTATATTTTAAGCCTGGCTATAAAAACTCTTTTCTAATTATTTAAGTTTATTAATAATATTAGCTTATTATTATTAATAGTCTTTTATTTTTGGTTAAGCTATCTTTTAAAATTATATATTATATAATCTTAATTATTTTTATAATATATATATCTTTTTATGATTTATTTTAAAAATTATTTAATTTTTAGATAATATTTATATATATATATATTTTTTAATCCTTTATAGATCAGGTATTTTATTTTATTAAATATAAAACCATTTATTTAGTTTAAGATAATTACCTTATACTTTTATTCTAAAAATATATTATTTTTTAATTAATTCTTATTTTCTTTGTTCTCTTGGACTTTTATTACCTATATTTTCTTTTTAGGATAAGAAATCTTTTTTTTTTAATAGCCCTTCTTATTATCCTCTTTCTTAAAGCAGTATAATAACTAGAAATATTCCTTTTTTTTATAATTAAAATATTTAACCTAAGATATTGTTACGAAGAGGGGTGGCCCAAGAGAAGGCCTAGCGCGCGTTGTGCTCTTACACTTGTTCTCCTATTATTAATGTCAGATATAAGGGGTTATATCTTAAGCCAGAATATCTGACTAACGGGTATCTAAGGGTAGACCCATGTCCAGGAGACAGGGGCCCTCATACAAATTCCGCGTAGCCTACTAGTCGCGTCTACTTGACACATACAACACACAGGATCAATACAATCAATCAACCCAACGTTACATGCCATCACTTATATCTGACAATTAACGCTTATACAGACCCCGCTTACTGCATAAGGGGGTTGGCTGCGACTCCGTCGCTCCGGTCGACATTGATCCCGTCGATCCTGACTGGATCAATATAGTCGACAGCGACTCCATCGATCCCATCTTGGATCGATGCTGTCGACGACGACCTCGTCGATCCTAGGCCGTCTGCGCTCTGACAAAGCGTATTTCCTATGTCTATATAATCTCATGACTCTCCTGTATTTAGTCACTCGTTTAGTTTAGTTCCCCAGCTATCAATCTCACCTCAATTTCTATTGACGACTACTACTCTATTGCGACTAGACTAGTGGTGGGAGTACCAGCAAACCTCCCTTACGGACCACCTGCTGTTAGTCTTATTGTTACCTGCAAATCAAGAACCCCAGCATACGTCTTATATATCTTTTGATATATAAGAGGTCTGTAATAGATATATCCTTAAATAGTTATTTCTTGATTTTATTTATTTATTTAGATCTTTATTTTATATTTTCTTAGGAATTATTCTTTTTAATTATAATAGTTTTTCTTTTCTTAAAATATTTATTATATAATTATTAATTGATTATAATAATTATATTAATATATTTATTGATTTTCTTAGGCTTATTTATTTTATAGAGTTTATTTTTAACTTATATTTTAATAATTTTAAAATTATTATTAATTATTTAAACTTTATAATATAGCTTGCTATATTCTTGGTTTATTTTAGGCGGTAAAGCTGTTTTTTTAGTATATTCTGCTTTTTTAATATCCTTAAATAATACTTTTATTTATTTTTTAAAATTTCCATAATTAGTAAAAATTTCCTGGGTCTCTTGTCTAGCTTTATTTAATATAAAAGATTTTAAATAATCTTTTAATATTAATTAAAACTATTTAAATATTTTTTTTATTAAGAACTAAAAGGCTATTATTATTTTTTAATATTCTTTTTAATTATTAATTTATATTATTTTAAGTAAAGTTTTATTTATATAAAAAATACTTTTATATTTATAAATTTATTATATAACCTTGGGGGTATAAGCTTAAAGCCTTTGGTCTTTAATAGGTTAGTTATAATGATTTATTCTAAACATAGTAATAATAATAGTAACTTATTTTCTTTTAATTCTTCTGGTTTTCCTAATTTCTTTGGTTTTTTTAGTTCTTTATTTTTATTAACTAGTTTAAAAACTAGTATACTCAAGGTTTAAACTAGTATTAATTTTATAATATTTTTATAATTATTATTTTAACTAGTTTAAATATTCTTTAAAAAATTATTTTTAAAACAAATATAATTAGCTTAATTAAAAATATTAATATTAATATTTTTCTTTTTAACTTATTATTTAAACTATTATTATTTAAACTATTATTATTTGTTTATATTATAATAATACTTTTAACTAATAATAATTAATTAATTATAACCAGGGTTTATTATTTAAATATATTAATATTTATAGTTTATTAAAATATTTATAAAATCTTTGAATTTAGATCTTGATTTTATATTTTAGGTTTTATAATCTATTTAATTAATTTAATTTATTAAATAAAGTATGCTTTTTAAAATAAATATTTAAAAATATATTTATATTTTATTATTTTATTATATATTTTTATAATATTCTTTAATAAACTTATTTTATAAATTAATTATTACTTAGTTTTTTATATTAATATTTATATTATATGAAATCTTATTAATTAAAAACCTATTAAAATATTATAAACTTTTTATATATTAAAAAATATATAAAATATATACTAGGGTTTTTAATTTATAAATAATAATAAAACTAATAATAAATAATTTATAAAAAAATTTTATTAATATCTTTATTATTAACCTAGTTATAATAAAATAATAATTATTTATATATAAAATAAAATTAAGATTAATAGTTAAAAAACTAAATTAAATAAATAATTAAATATAAAAAGATTATAGAATTTATATAAATATAGAAAATATATTTTATTAAGGCGCAGGCGGCCCAGGATTAATAAAATTATTATTAATAATATTAATCCAGGATAAGATCAATAAAATCACTGTCGACTATATTAATCTAATCGAAATTAATACAATTAATATTAACCGGAGTAATAAAGTTATAACTAACCCCTTTATATAACAAGCAGGGTCTATATAAGCGTTAATAATAAATAAACAAGTGTAAGAGCATAACGCGCGCTAGGCCTCCTCTTGGGCCACCCCTCTTTATAATATTTTTATAAATTAAATATTTTATTTTATTAAATATAAAATTATTTATTTCATTTAAAATAATAATTTTATATTTTTATTTTAAAAATATATTATTTTTTAACTAATTTTTAATTCTTTTAAACTTTTATTATTTATATTTTTTTAAAATTAAAGAACTCTTTTTAATTTTTTTCATTATTATTTAAAAATAATATAATATTTAATAATATTTTTTTATAATTAAAATATTTAATTTAAAATATATTTTTAAATAATTATTTTTTAATTATATTTAATTATTTAAATCTTTATTTTATA